>CM019823.1:51915784-52590784 GCA_009763385.1 Coix lacryma-jobi var. lacryma-jobi | reverse complement strand
AAAGCTCAAAAGGGAGTTTTAACTTCCTGCGCTTTCAGAGGATCTAAATCAGTCTTCATCCTTTCGCTTTTCCCTCGCAATAAATATGTAAATTCGTTTCGCAGAAATTCAGAGATTTTCGATCTCCTCGAAAGAAAATGAGTTCGATCAGCAACACCGGTCTCCGCAGCACCAGGATAAAGACCTTCTTTTTACCCATAACCTTTCTCTGCAGCATTGGAACCAAGATCGGGCTTGGCATAGTTACGAGGTTCCCGTTCTATTTAACTAACACTAACTGAAGCTAACCGGAAGCTTTCTTCTCATGCGACTCTTGGATCGAAAAGAGGCTGCTGGACTGGACCACGGCTGAAACAAATATTCCCTATTATCCGATACCTGATCAGTTGGTGTGGACCAGTAACCCTGAATCAGGGCTTGGGCAGTCGCTCTATATGCGAAAGAACGTTCTTGCTTTCACTACTCACCTTGCCCTTTTGCCCTTTCCGGACCGCTACCTGGGTTTCCAGTCGTTTCGGCTACTGCCAATATTTTAGGAGGAAATAGCCGTTGTCCCTGGATCCTTCTAGTCGGGGGAGAGCCTTTATTACACCTAGAAATAAGGTAACGGGGCACACCATATCCTCGATATTTGAGGGCTTGGAAGCAGGCACTGGTATCGTCACTTCAGCTTTAACCTGGTATAAAGCGTCTAACTGATCGATAAAGAAGCATTGCGCTTGTCAAAGGAGTTCAATGCTCACTAGACGCATAAACAGAACTAGATAAGATAGTCTTACTTAATTGAGTATATCAAGATGTGCATCGCTTACTTTAACCCTCATACCTTGCTTTAGCAGCAGCAGGCGGCTTACACTACGTATAGGCCTGATTCCAAGGAGCGCAAAAACCCTGATTCATTCTTCAAAATAGTCTTTTGAACTCAGTTAGAGGGAAGATGACAAACCTAATAGTATAGTGAAATGACTATGCTCATAAAACTCTTCAAGGGTATTGTTTGTCTGGATCCTCTACATCAGTTTACACCTCATAGAGTATTCTCTAACTCCAAAAGCTTGTAGGCCAGACAGGGTTGACTCTCGAGAACCCTATGCTATGGCAATGATTCTCTGGTTAGCCATCAGCCTGCCTGTATTGATATCTTGCTAGATAAAGAAAGGGAAGCACTAACAAACACCTTGCTTAATATGCTTATCAAAATCTGTTTATTCAGCAAAAGAGATACTTTACTTACATGGGTGGGGTGGATGAAAATCCAAAGAGAAAGAGCTTTGACTTAAGCTATTCAAGGTCAACTCAACGGTATCCCTGTAGCACTTGCGGTTATGCATTTTCTGTTGGGATCGGTAATGGGTGAAAAAAGAACCCATCTAATTGAATATGCTAGTAATCAATCCTTACCTCTAAGAATTTATTGTGCTTCTGCTCGTATGCAAGAAGGAAGTTTCAGCTTGATGCATATGGCTCAAATCTCTTTGCTTTTATTTTATTTATCAATTCAAAACTTTTTTTAGTCTCACCTCTTACATAGCCTATAAAAGGAGCCGCCTGGAATGCTTGGAAATAGAATTCTTGGCGAAGCAGATGCATACATAGTTAGGGTCAAAGAGTTCTGGAAGAAGTAATCATGTGATCGATTGACCAGGAAATAACCTTATTTTGACTTATAAGCTACTGGTACGGAAGAAGGAAGCGTAGCTGAGTCATTCCTTATATGGAAGCTTTTGACCAGCATAGTGAGCAAAGCACCCGGCGCAGTACAAGGATGACCCTAAGATGTAAGTAGGTGCACAGTACCCTCACGCAAAAGCATTTAGTAGAGCTATTAAAAACTAGAAGGAGTATGCTTTGGCTCTTGACCTGTATCAAAGTGCTCCTTTGTTAGAACATGTTAGAATAAAGGTAAAACAAAAGGAACAACAGTGGTACAGATTTAGCATTTAAGAGTATCCAACCAAATTCCGTGAGTTCAAGCGCTCAGAGGCTCAAGCTTGTAGATAGAACGCTACCAGGACCCCTTCCACAACAAGTTCAGGGACAGCCTTGCTATCTACCACAGGTGGTCGATCATCATTATCCTGTGCTATTTCTGAGCCAAGCACGGAAAGCCATGCCAAGTGCATCAGAAGCAAGAAGAAGAAGAAGCAAGCTGTTGTGGTTTGCCAGACATGTCACAGGATCGGTCACAAGGCACATGTATGTCCTCAACATCAACCTGCTCAGTTGGGACTACTTGAGAGCCGATCATCGACCCAAAGCTTGCAAGTGGTACCAATCAGAGACCATGGAAGGCTCAATCATGTGACAACAGAGAAAGCAATGGAATCACCGGAAGTTCTGCTTGGAAAGCTAGATGTAGAAGGAGCCCCAGCTATAGTCCTTTTTGACTCGGACCTACTCATACATCTCTTCGAAGTTCGTGCTGCAACAACGTCTCCCTGCCGAAGGACGAAGTAGATCGTTGATCACTAGCTCTCCCATTGGAGATGTCAGCTGCACCCTAGAGTGTAAGAATATCAGGATCTTGATAGCAGGAGAAGAATTTCTTGCAGACCTGATAGTGCTGAAGTCAGATGGTGACATTGATGTGATATTGGGAATGGATTGGCTGACCAAACACAAGGGTTTGATATCTTGCTTCCCTAGATCAGTCAATCTAGAGCACCCAAGTGGCATGCGAGTGCAAGTTGATATTGAGCTCAGATCGGAGGATGAGAAGAAAGCTGAACTTCATGCTCTGACAGAGAAGACACTAGAGAGTATGCCAGTAGTCTGTGAGTATCCAGATGTCTTTCCAGATGAGTTGCCAGGAATGCCACCTGATCGGGACATTGAGTTTGTGATTGACTTAGTTCCCGGAACTGGACCCATAGCCAAGCGTCCGTATAGAATGGCAGCCGATGAACTAGTAGAGCTCAAGAAGCAGTTGCAAGAGCTAACGGATAAGGGTTTTCTCAGGCCTAGTGCATCACCTTGGGGATCACCCGTTCTCTTTGTAAAGAAGAAAGATGGATCAATGCGCATGTGTGTTGATTACCGTAGTCTGAATGCGGTCACGATCAAGAACAAGTACCCATTGCCTCGCATTGATGACCTACTTGATCAATTGAGAAAGGCCAAGTACTTCTCCAAGATTGACTTGAGATCTGGCTACCATCAGATGAAGATCAAACCTGAAGATGTTGCAAAGACTGCTTTTGTCACCAGATATGGGCAATATGAGTTCATGGTAGTTTCTTTCGGGTTGACTAATGCACCCGCCTACTTCATGAACATGATGAACAAGGTCTTCATGGAAGAATTAGACAAGTTTTGCGTAGTTTTCATTGACCACATCTTGATCTATTCAGAAACAGCTGAGGAACATGAGCCTCAGAGTTGTACTTGAGAAGCTAAGGCAGAATCAGTTGTATGCCAAGTTCGAGAAATGCGAGTTCTGGCTTGAGAGAGTTGCTTTCCTTGGGCATGTGTTGACAGCAGATGGTGTTGCAGTAGACCCCGCCAAGATTGAGGCAGTCTCAGAATGGAAGCAACCTCAGAGTGCCACCGACATCAGGAGTTTCCTAGGATTGGCTGGATATTATCGCCGATTCATTGAGAACTTTTCCAAGATCGCGAAGCCAATGACAGAGCTACTACAGAAGAATGCTCCATTTGTTTGGAATGAGGCACGTGAGAAGAGCTTCCAAGAGCTTAAGAGAAGACTCACGACCACTCCAATCCTTGCCTTACCCGATATTCATCAGAATTTCGTGGTATATTGTGATGCTTCCAAGCAAGGGTTAGGATGTGTTCTCATGCAGAATGACAGAGTGATCGCGTATGCTTCACGACAGCTAAGGGATCACGAGAAGAACTACCCCACACATGATCTTGAGTTAGCTGCAGTTGTTCATGCTCTCAAGATTTGGAGTTGATCAGCAACAAGTGTGACATCTACACCGATCACAAGAGTCTCAAGTATTTCTTCACGCAGAATGAGTTGAATATGAGACAGCGAAGATGGTTAGAATTGATCAAAGATTATGATCTAGAGATTCATTACCATCCTATCCTGGTAAAGCAAATGTTGTGGCAGATGCCTTGAGCAGAAAGGGTTACCATACTTAGTGCACTGAGGGACTTGGGCATTATCCATTTCTTTAGGTCTACCAAGACCTTTCGGTAAAGCCTTTGATGAGAAGTTGCAAAATTTATTTATTTCCCCTTCTTCTTAGTCTTCAGATGTGGAAGGCCCAAGCAAGCTTCCATCTTCATACGTGGATCCTTTGTTGGGAAAAGATTGCCGCCTATAAAGCACTATTCTGATTTCAGAGTTGGAGCCCATATTCCTTCGAGAAAAGGAAGAAATAAAGAAATCAAACAATCTATGAGTTTATTTCAAAACGGGCGCCACTCAACAATGCCAATGAGGAAGCACTCTACTATTTAAATTAAATGAAATTCAAAAGAAAGAAGTTTCGAAGCAATCGAAGGAGCAGAACAACATGGATATGAAATATACTCAACTATTCGGGGAAGTGCCGTATAAGTGTAAAGCAATAACCACAAAAGGAAGGAATTATTCTAAAAGAGTAAATCTCTAAATAAATCTATTCCTATGTCCAAATCAACTTATTCAAGTGAACCACCAAATGAGTGAGGTCCTTATATATGATACGCAGTTCGAGAAAATAAGACAGGGTTTTTTTTAAGGCTTCCAGAGAAAAGGCAGGCTATCTACACCTCGCTCAGTGGAAGAAAAAATGCAAGCTCTGACAATTCTAATGAAGTCTAACCAGGCGAGCTCGAATGAATTCATAGCCAGAACCAATGCACAATTCGACACTCAGTCAGGACTGAAGAGGTAAACAAATTGATTCAATCGATACCAGAACTAAAAAACGTGATGAAAGATTAGCGTTGTTAGAGAAAATGACTGAAACACTGTGCAACTCCTTGAAAGTGAATCCGGATACTGTGAGACCTGTAGAGGGGTTAACTGAGAGAAGAATTCGTTGGAAAAATCCGGGAAATGAATTGCGACCAGTGGCTAATCATGGGCCGAGACCTAACTATAGGTCTGAATTACCAGTGTTTCCTGGTCCCAGGAATTGGGAACGAAAATGTGAGACCTACTTCACAATGAATCTGGTACCTGACAATCTGAGAACTGAGCTGGCCTCAATGAATCTGGTAGGTGAAGCATATAATATAATTGGTATTATGGGTTCCAGTTAGAGCATGGTACAAGACCTTGGCTTAACTTTGTGGGAGCACTGTACCAAAGGTTTGAGGACAGATCTGTATCTGGTTTCTGTGGCCAGTTTAAGAACATGTACCAGACTGGTACAGTAAAAGAGTACCCTTCTTGTTTCTCAAAACCCAGCGAGCTCCAGCCACGATGGAGCAAGCCTATAGCGAGTGATTGAACGAGCCAGTTCCAAACACTTCTCTTTATCTATTCCCGCGCCTGATAGGGTTTACCTTTTCTGAAATCTTAGCAAAGGGCTTCCATACTCATGTAAGAATCTTTCTTGTATTTCTTGCAGGGGTGGCTTGTTTTGGCTTTGGTGCATTTCATGTAACGGGTTTATATGGCCCTGGGATATGGGTGTCCGATCCTTACGGACTAACTGGAAAAGTACAAGCTGTAAATCCTGCATGGAGTGCAGAAGGATCCTTTCGTTCCGGGAGGAATAGCTTCGCATCATATTGCTGCGGGCATATTAGCGGGCCTATTCCATCTAAGTGTCCGTCCGCCTCAACGTCTATACAAAGGGTTACGTATGGGCAATATTTAAACTGTACTTTCCAGTAGTATCGCTGCTGTTTTTTTTGCTGCTTTCGTAGTTGCCGGAACTATGTGGTATGGATCAGCAACTACCCCAATCGAATTATTTTGGCCTACTCGTTATCAGTGGGATCAGGGATACTTTCAGCAAGAAATATATCGAAGAGTTAGCGATGGGTTAGCCGAAAATCTTAGTTTATCGGAAGCTTGGTCTAAACCGAGAAACAAGTTTTTTCGCATCGCTAATAATCCGGCGAAGGGAGGATTCTTCAGAGCGGGATCAATGGACAACGGAGATTTCATAGCTGTCCGGGTGGTTAGGACATCCTATCTTGAGAGATTTAGAAGGGAATGCATGTGCCTCAAACTTTTTGTTTTGTTTTGTTAGACGGATACGGGATTGTGAGAGCTGATGTTCCCTTTATAAGGGATAGAAATCCAGTGTCGAACAAGTAAGTGTAACTTTTAAGTTATCAGGTGGTGAACTCGATAGAAAAGGGTTCTTTCTTATTCGTTAGAGGAGGGTTGTTCTTATGAACGAACAATTTCCAATGCTGCCAAGACAAGATGGTTGTGCAATCTTGTTATTTTTTGACTATAACTGCTACAACTACAAGACGAGAAAAAGATGCCAAAATCGAATCACAAAGGTAGTTACTTCCTGGATAGATGGAAGAAGATTGGAATGCGCCCCAAGAGGTGATCGAAATAAAGAGGATAGAAGTCTTTCAAAATCACCCCCGCGTAAAGGAAAAAGCCCTTTCTTATTCTTGGTCGTCTTGCCGAACTCCTTCCCCTGCTAAAAGATTTCCGTTTCAAACCAGGTTGTTCTTTCGCTTCTACGCTCGTCATTACCTTTTCGTGCTTTCTCGTACCAGTGCGTATATCAATGAAATGGGGTTTCCTTTTAGAATAGAACCGCCCACTATGTCTGTGATCCAATCTCAGAACTCTTCTTTCTTTCCTATAGAATTCGTTCATCCAATAGCTCTCCAAACTCAGCTTTCATAAACAGGAGCCGAAAGAAGGCGGATTGATGCTTGTGTAATCATTCCACGGATAAAGAAAAGAGTGCATGCATCAGTCTCAGTCTCAAAGCCCTTTGAGGCAGTCGGAATTCTCGTATCAATAAGATCATATCGGTATCCATCTATGAAAGATCTCTATTGCATCAAACCTCCCCCTAGCCCGTCCCTTTTTGGTATAGAAAGTTCCAGCCAATTCCAATAGCTTGATAGAGTAAATGGCGCTATTACCCTTCAGCTCAAACTTTCGGAAAGCTCTATAGTATCGTATTCCGCTCGTATGCTCTCGTTATGTAATAGAATACCTTTTACCGTTCATCAAGTGAACGTAGCCCTTTCGTAGTCTATGCCCCTTTATTCTTAAGTGGGGGAATCCTCTGAAAGCCGGTGATCGAGTGAGTAAGTCCGCCAGGAAGCTAGTTCTTTAGGGCTTAAATGAAAGCTTGCCGGCTGTGAAAAGTATACCTTTCCTTTCCCACCAGTTTTTCGGTGCCTTCTTTATGCTCGAGACTAAGGAAGCAAGAGGAAGAGTGAGGGTCGACAGGCAAAGAATGGCTTGAGTGAAAGCTGGAGTGGCACAAGACAGATTGAAAGCAAAGGGAATAGCTCATATGGAAAGATACATATATAGTAAATGGAAACCAATTTTAAAGTAATAAGCGATATTCTAAAAGATTAAGAATGAATGAAGACTTTCTAATAACATAGGGTTCCCGTGCAGCCAATGGGATTGGGGGAGTAGTTCATAGTTCCCCTCTAGCCAATCCTAAAAGTTCTTCTGCCTTCGATCCAGTGGTAAGCCTTTCAAGTTTCCAGCCAGTAGACAAGAAATTCTGTACTGTAAGTAAGAGACTAGGGATAGCCATCAGAAAAGGGGAAGCCTGTCTCAATCAGTACTTCTTTTTTGGAAAGCCAGGTTTTTTTATATGAAACTCAGGCAAGAAGACGAAAAGACGTTCACGTTACCAATTCCGTCTCGTCTGATCTTTTATTGGTTTTGTTTTTTCTCTCGTGCCCTGGTACAAAGAACTGATGTAGGGGTTGCCGCTCCTTAGTTCATCTCTCGGTAGAACAAGGCACCTATGCGGTGGGTTCGACTCCCACAGGAGCGTACATTTCCAATCGATTTGGTACTTTTCTTGATTCAGAGTTCTTGCTGTCCATTACAGATTCTTTAGCGATGTAAAGCCATCAGGCAGTAGACCGGCAAGGGAACGGCTGTCTCGGTATTCGTTCTTGAACTATGCTCCCCACCCCAAGGGTTAAAGCAACTCGAATCTCTCTCCTTTCCTCAAAGGAATCGTTACGAGCAGAAAACTTGGATTGGAAGAAAAGTACTGTACCAAACACAGTAGCGGCGTATTTAGCTACCTTAGAACCGTTACTCCACCGAGGAGCCGTTTATCCGACGCAAGACTAGCGCAATCCTTTTTTTTCCAATGGCAACTATAAAATCCGAAACAATAGGTGTCTTCGGCCGATCAATTGGAGCCGAATCCCGTAGAGTAATCCGTTTTCGTAGCAAGGAAGGAGCCCTAAGCTAGGTAGCTGTTCTTGGGATTTCCGTTCTTGGGATTACCGGTGCCCAGGAAAGAATGGATAAAGCAATGCCGGTACTAAATTGATCAAACATGATGGTGATCTGCTACCCACCTACTCTAATAGAAGCACTACAGGGGTATCAACTATTGAAAAAAATACTCAAACCAACTATTCAAATAGCAGGCTTTATCTTTTAAAACAAGCAGGATTCCAGGAATTGGGAAGAAAAGAAAGAATCAAGGAAAGATCTTTCTCTTGAACTATAAACTAGAGGCAGACTTTCTCTCCTTCAATAGGAGAAGATGCTGGTCTAGCTTTTACTTCGGCGCCTACTTCCTTGTGAGCAGCCGCTTTTTCTTCTTTCCGTGGAGAAACCTAGTAACTTGGTTTTATTTTCCAACTCCTACTTTATTTGCCGCCTATTCGCTGGCACCAGTGACTTAACCAGTTAAAGCTTCTTTTTTTCATTTCCAGGATCGGCCTACTGAGGACGTAGCGAGATTAGGACTTTTGCCGGATCCTACTTTTTTTCTTAGAAAGCTAGGACCTTTTTAACATAAAAAAGTAAAGGTTAGAGGATAGCCTACCTACATGGAATTGGAAGAGAAAATAGGTTTGAACCCCACTTCAAAAAGGGGCCGTCTACACCCCCACCTCCTTTGCCCTACTTACCCGAGCTTCCGGCTTTGGCGAATCGTGAATACATGTTAACCAGAAGAGTCCGACTTGCTAAAGACCTCCTAAGGCAGCTGCAAGAACAGAGGGAGGCTCATCTGCCCCCACAACAGGGATGGAAAGGTATCGATCGACCATGAACTTGCCGAATTTCTTTGACCACTGCCTCGGAGCCCATACAAGCTCTTCTTCAACAACCATATGTGACCTTCTTTTCCCCGAGTTTCGAACCCCTCCCCTCGGGTTGCACCATGTAGATCTCCTCCTCCTCGTTGTTGCCGTGGAGAAAGACCGTATTCACGTCTAGTTGAAATAGATGCAAGTCCTCGGCCGCTACTATACCGAGAATCGTCCGGATGGTTTTGAGCTTGACTGCTTACCTGAAAGCATGCGGCACTCAACTCAGCTGAAGAATTCACTTCCACCCTCTATAGCTCATAGTCACGGTATCCTCCTATATTCATAAAGCGTCCTCCTACATTCCGAAAGCGACCCTAGCACCAGTTTATCTTTCAACTCTCATATAGACCATTATCAACCCATCCTTCGACTACCCTATGGCCTATCTATAAAAGAACAATTATTTATAAATATCAATCAATAAGCAATTGCTTAACCCAATGTTTAGTCCGAATGATCGATATATCATCAATGGATGACGGAAACCGTTTTTTATACTAGTGAGTAACAAGCACTATATCGACCATACTCTCTTGTCCTTACATCCCAGCCATTAAGCACTACATACTATAGCAGTCAACTCACTATTTGCACTCCTTGCATTCCATGAGCTTTTCTTTCAATAGTAAGCAGGAAATGCGAATAAGAGAAGGGTAGAAGAAGCGATCTGCGAATTTCTTTATTTCACAACGGACGTTAGATAAATCATTTCTTAGGTATGCTACATTCTTTGAAGAAAGAGTAGGTTATTACATTATGTCTAGTTGTTGAACAGGGCCCCACCTTGACTTGCCATCATGGCTACACTCTTTTCATCAAAGCAACTCTTCTTATCTTAAGAAGACCCCTATCGCTTCTTCTTTGATCAATAAGCACTGGACTTTCCGCCTTGATCGTAGTAGTATGCTGAAGCAGCTCAAGATAAAAGCCCTGTTTAGCCATGGTCAGATTTCGGTAGTTGGACACGGGATTAGGAAATTCCACCCTTTTCCACCGGCTCCAGGACAAGAGGGTACCGACGAGTATCGGCGACCCTGCACGAGAATAGAACCAATAGTTTTGCTTATTTGAATTCTTCCATTATCTATCAAAATAGGAAATCGAAATAGATACGCGAAGTGGTGCCCTTGCTTCTGGATTCAAATCCATAGGGATAGGCAGGAGGGGAGCGAAAAGATAGATACGTTAATGTTTCCACCTACTCTCGAGTATAGCACAGGGCTGAGTTAAGTATAGGGATGATCCACTCGTCGTAAGATCCTGATGGGCCATCACATCCCTTGATGAGTAGATCATTCGTGTCTTACTGGTCAAAGGTAAGTAAGAACCTCTTGATATCGGGAAGTGCAAATAAATAATAGGTCAGTCTTGCTGTCTCAAATAGGGATTGAGTGCCTGTGGAGAAGAGATGGGGTGGTTTGATTGAGGAAAGAATAGGAAAAGAAGGAAGAAGGATAGCATATTGACCGTGCTCTGCGAAGTTCGGTGGAAGTCAGCTGGAATCGTACCCAGCAAGGTTCTATTAATTGGTAAACTACTTAGTAGTCAACCCCTGATTATAGGCAAGCCCTGCTCTTGTATATCGATAAAGAAAGGGAGAGGACGGCACATTTGCGTCCAGCGGAATCGATCATCGTTCCCCCACGACCAAGACCCAATTCAATATCTTAATAGGAAGAATGTCTTGATCCGCCTCGTATATCTATCATTTGTGTTGATCTGGAATCGAGATTGGAATGCCTTGCTCTGCCTAATCGTGAATAGTATATGCCTCATCCCGCTAGCCAGATCTCTACCGTCTTATTGATCGAAAGCTAGGGATACTTATTTCTTTTCTTGATGATTGAAAAGCTAGTTTGAATTCGTTGATCTGCCGATACCGGTGTATGCCCCATTTCACTGGCCAGCGAGCTTGTGTATTACTTTGCAAATGTAGGGCCGCGTATCTCTTTTATTTACTTCTGTTGATGTCTCGCTTAGCGGTTAGTTAAGGATAGCAATGCTATTGTCCATTCCGTCTAGCCGCTATTGTCCAATTATAGTATAGTACAGTGTCAGTTAGGACTGGCCCGCCCTGTTTGCTTCCTCGAGAGTGAGAGAAGGAAGTCCTAGAGAGGGGCACTATTTCTTCCGAGAAGTGCAAGATGGGGAATAACCTATTGATATCGCTGAGTCAAGATAGAAAGGAGCCTTATTTCTATCAGCTAGTGCAAGCTAGGTTGTTTGTTTTGGGCACAAAGCCTTGCTCTCCCCAATCAAGGTATAATTGTTGGGCGGCTAGTGCTGCAAGCAAGCAATCAGCATTTCGTTCACTTAGTGAATATAGAACTGTGATCGGTGACGCTAAGTCAGCTAGTTATTGTCTCTTCTCCCTATTTATTTTATTAAAGAAAGTCTGTTCCCTAAGGAAGTGAAGGATCGCGGAAGTCTTTAGCTTTAGCCACCACCTATTTTTCATCAAAGCCCCTTACCCTTGCTTCTTTCCCTTAAAACTCTTTGGTACACGCTTTATCGAGACTAGGATTTCTGTCTTACGCCGGGTGAAACCTATACTCTTTGACCTACCCCAACAAGCATTTTTGGCGAATTCTTTTCCTTTCTACTCAAGGAAATTGACAGCTAGGATCCTATCCTATTTGATCGATCGCTCAGCCTCTGTAGTCCACTCTTTCAATATAGGAAGAGGAAGTAGAGAAAAGGATGCAAGCCCAAAGTCTAGGAACTCATTTCCTGGCAAAAAAGCAATCCACTGTGTCGAGGAAGGGAAGAAAGGCTCTGCTTTTGGTATTTATTTATCAAAGAAAGACACATTTAAGCGAGCGTGGCAAGGGACTAAGTTTTTGTTGTCGCGGGATAGTAAAAAGCATTGGCGGATGCTAGCTAGGCATATTTATTAGTTTAGTTTGTTTACAAGTAGGAATTCGAAGATAGCTATTTTAGAGAAAGACCGGAATAGGCAGTCACAGATGTAAGTAGAAGTTTTAGAAGCAGGTAAGGTTTATGCACGACGAGATATGCTAGCTAGTTGGTAGTAGAAGAGGAATAGCTTGTGCTTTTCGCGGGATAGCTTCTAAGTATAGACATTCACAGTAGGCACGAATGGGATAGTTTGAGTTGGTTTCTCGCCAAATAGATTCAAGGATAACTCGATTTGATACTAAGTACGAGAAGGTGCTTAGAACACATACGGGATCAGATAAGGCTAGCAGCTCTAGTATTGGTAATAAATCTTACAAGGGAATACTAGATACACCAGTTGTGGTAAGTCAATTCATTCAGGATGCTCGTAAGTCTCGTGAATCCAATAATAGGGCTTTAGTAGAGGCGCGAAGCGTGGAGATTGATAAATAAAAAGGACACACAGTACCAGACCAAGTAACAAGATCAGCCTTACCAAAACTGGATTTTCCAAAGAAAGAGGGGACAGATCCTGATGAGTGGGTGATTCAATGTAACCATTACTTTTCTCTCTGCCCAGTTCCTGATACAAACAAGACCCATATGGTAGTGTTGCAGTTTAGTGGGAAAGCCAGTTCATGGTATAGAGGCTAGAATCTGACCCATGATCACCCCTGATCTAATTGAACTGGTTCAGAGGGTATTCCCAGATGCTAGCGGCCTCACCTCACTGCTGCTGAGGAATGGAAGAGATTGTACCAAGTCCATAATGGTCAAGATTCCACACAGAAGGGTCAAATCAAGGGCCTTAGCTTGGAATCTCCTGACTTACCTGAGCACTATTTTATCACTGCCTGCTTGAGTTGAGGGAAGACATAAAAGACCTTGTCATGGCAATGAAGGCAGTAAGCTTGATGCATTTTATCCAAAGACATGGAGAATTTCTTATCAAAAGAAAAGAAGAAAAGCAGTTTCAAGCCTAACAACCTTCTGACATACCCTAGCCAGAATAAGGGAATTATGGTCAAGGGAAAAATGAAAGAGCATAAGCCAGAAAATGGAAACTCTCAGAATAGGAATGAAGTATGGGAAGAAATAAGAGCCTTAGGCCTGTGCTTGACATGTGTTGAGCTACCCTGGTCATCAGTGCAAGGTGAAGATGAACATAGTAATAGGTGACAGTGAAGAGAAGGAAGATGAGAGATACGTTCCTTAGAAGTCGTCTTCCACTTTCTTCCAGGAAAGCCTTTCACCGAGCGAGCAGCTAAGCCTATGCCCTCAGACATTGATTGCTATACAGAATTTAGCATAAAGTACTTTAATATTGATTATTATTCTGAGGCTGAGAGAGCAAGTAACTTAATGAAGCAAGACTTCGAAGAAAAGGAGAGAATAAGTGAGCGAGGAACTACTAATGTTTCGAGCAAGCAATTTTGAGTAGTTGATAAAGTATCAAGTAGAGAAGTTCTTCCTAGCTTCTTTTCCAGCAAGAAAACGTATTGTTCATACGAAAAGCAAAGTACTTTCTCCAACAGAAGAGGAATTCAGCAATCAAGTCTACTAATACAAGTCTGTAGTTTGAGTAGTTGTTTTTTCAGCCGATTCTCCGAAATTTAAGTTCCTCACTTTCAAAAAGTCCTTTTTTCTTTTCTGATGTAAATTCTGTCTGTCTCCTTTGTCCTTCCTAACGCTAGTCTAGTCTCCTTCGTTCCACTCGTCCTTGCTTTTTTTTTCTTCTTCCTATCGGTACCTAGGTCAATGGGTTCAGTGGAGAATTGTGTATACAAAGGAGCAAGAAAACGTATGCGCTTTGTTGCTAAAGCGCATACGTTTTCTTGGTTGAGTGAACATCGGAATTCCACGGGGAAGAATTGGAATAGGAATAGGTCAAAGTGCCCATGTTACAGAGGACGCCGTGCCTATTCTTTTCTCATCGAGTTCTAGAGGAATGCAATAATAAAGAAAGATCTTTATTTTCTCTTTCCTTCCTGCTTAGGAAAGTTCGAGTTGCCGGGCCTCAGAGCCAATTCCTTAAGGAAAATCTGGTTTCTTACTTTATTTGTGTGGGGACCCATATTTAAATATGTTCAATTAACCTCACACCGGACTTTGTCACTTTGAAGCTATAAGGTATCTCGTACAAATACGCAGGAGTCAGGACTCATCTAACTACTCTTTCAACTATCCCTACTCTTACTTAAACTGTCCCCCTAAGAAGTCATCAAATGGTAACACGATGCCGGGTGTGGCAGGGATCGAAAAAAAAAGCATTAGCTCATTCGCAGAGAGAGAATGAGAGAAGGTGGATAATGGTTAGGGATGTAAGTACTATAGTTTGGTAGGTTTGAATTGTGTGGCCAGGGGTATTGGTTACGATTCCAGTGGTCTTCAGGCGAGTTGACAAAACTACCCCTATGCGAAAAGAATGAAGCTGATGTTCCAATTTATGAAATTGACTTGCTCTTCTCTCGTCATTGGGATTGAAAAAAACTTCTATTTACTCGATGGTTGCTGTTTCCATGTGATATATTTTTCCTACGGAAACGTTTCCTTTTTTGTTAGAAACCCAGCTCTTTCCTTTCCCTTCCTGACCATGAAACAGGCTAGCGCCTTTTATGAACTCTTATCCAAAATCTCTCATCAATCAAAGTCTGTTCCTTCTACTGCACCTCAAGCACCTCCGGTTCAGGTCTTTTATGATTGTGACCAATTTCCTGGCCCGTTGGAAGGCCAAAGCAGCCCAAGTGATTGATCTCTCCCCAGAAAAGGAACAAGTTCGGATAATGATGAATAACATGAGTAGGCAATACCATGACTATTTCGATTTCCAAGCGATGACCACGCTCTTTGATTGAAGCAGCCACTCGTATTGAAGATGCTATCTACAATGGGACTCATGGATCACAGGTCAAAGAGGCAGATCCAAAAGGAAAGAAGATAGCCCTGGGGGGCAAGAACAGTGAAGTGAATATCTTGTCTGACGGAAAACCAAAGACACTCAGGACTTTACTTTACTCCGTTCGGCATAACTCTCAGCCGCGCCTTGGAAAATAAGCTTAAGAAGCATGCTGTACTTCCTCCTGCCAATATAAACATGATCGAGCCAACATTGTCGAGTTGGTAGTCTCTGACTCCCTCCTTATTACGCCAGCCGGAGAAAAGGGAGAAACCGATGGTAGAGACATGACTGGAATCCAGGAGACTGACGAGATTGAGCCCCCACCTCAAGTTCATATGCTCTGGTGGGATGATTTCAACGATCAATTCCCAACCCCTCCTATTACTCCCTGAAAGCCCAGCAAGTGATGAATCCTTTACCCTTGCTCATATTCTGGAAAATCTTCCCATGTCCTTCCATTCAGTATAGGTAAACCATTTAGGGAGAATGGGTTTTTCGGTCTTTCGAACGTGTTTTTTTTCGCTCGTCAAATGTTTACCTATCTTCCGCGGAGAATGGTCGATCGGTTTTCTTCTTTTAAAGAACTTTGTAAATGAATTAAGAAAGACAGAGAGATATTTACTTTTTTCACATCTGTAACTACATTTTCACATTTCTTTTAAAAAAGATGTAGAACTGAATAGCGCAGCTGTTTTGGCTCGCAATAAAGCAAGGGTCCTGATCGAGCAAGACTACGTCCTATCTATCTACCTCTCCAAACACAATATCTTGAGTACCTATGATGGTGACTACATCTGCTGGCATGTGATGTTTGGACATAGAATCGAGTCCTTGTGAATGGGCAAAGCCAGGTGCTCTTATTTTACAACGGTAGGGACGATTACTCCCATTACTGACAAGAAAGACACCAAATTCACCTTTAGGTGCTTCAACTGCGGTATAGGTAGAAGGAGCTGGTACGGAAAAACCTTCTGTATAAAGTTCGAAATGGTGAATTGAGGTAGAGTAGACCG
The DNA here is from genome assembly GCA_009763385.1 of Coix lacryma-jobi var. lacryma-jobi. NCBI lineage: Eukaryota > Viridiplantae > Streptophyta > Magnoliopsida > Poales > Poaceae > Coix > Coix lacryma-jobi. Next base: position 52,574,779 of record CM019823.1, on the reverse strand, counting down.
ATGATCCGGTAGTCATTTGGCCGGCTATGGAAAGAAAAAGCTTGCATCTGCTCCCCCTAAACTATAACAGGTCCCATCTCTCTCCAAACCTAACGTGGTAGTTTCCCATCATAAGGCTTTCCATCTATAGATTGATTGAGCCATTACCCACCAAGGATCCCATTCGTTCAGAACTCAGTTGACTGCTTCTATAGATAAGGCGGAACGTCCTTAGTTCAGCATTCTAGCACATAGTCTCCGACGCTACTACAGCGCTTCGCTAACTCGAAGCGCCTCGCTATGAGAATGACGCTTCGCTAACGCTCGGCTAAGTCGTCGAACCCTCGCGCTGACCATTCGCTTTCTCAGTAGCGAAAGCGCTTCTCTTTGCCCCTTAACTTAATCTTAATAAAGTAAAGTAAGTATTTGGAAAAGAAGAGATTCTTGGTTTTATTGCTCCCGCTTCCTCATCTGCGCTCGTCAAGCCAACTTTGCTTTTGGGAGGTGAAAGAGGAAGCGGACATTTCGAAATGACAGCATCGAAGATATCTATATACACAGGAACGCTTATTCCGGACTGCGTTCCGGAAAAAGTAGCCTACTTGACAGAAAGGGCGGGCACTCTCGGCTCGGGGGTAGGCACTCTCGTCTTTCAACCCCACCGTCACTTTTAATTTAGTGGGGCACTGTTTACTTACAGCCTCTACGAGTTGCAAGTGAATGGGGCCGGTGCGTGTGAACGGAAGGGTTCATCAAGCCATTTTAACCCCTAAACAAAATAGGAAGAGGGGTACTTGACTAATAGGGGGCAATTGCATCGCACCTGACTGTGAGGGACCTCTTGATACCTTATGTTCACTTCCTAACTAGTAGCCGTTTCCTGTCGCGGAAGCCTTTCCCAGTGCGCGCGGAGCCGAAGGTGTTAGTGCTTTCTCATGGGGTCAATAATGCTAATCCCTCTTTTTGTGCCGGGAAGAAGATAATAAAAGGCGAAGTTGGTTTCCCAACCTGTTGCTTCTAAAGGCTGCCCTCTCTCGGCTGGATTTTGGTCCAGCCTACTACGAGGATCCCGTATCCCGTACATCGTCTTTCTCCCTCCTGGGTTCCCGTGGTTCCTATGCCGCCGCGTTTCCCGGTCCTTTTCTTTTTTAGTGCTTCGACCCGAAGCGATAGCTTGACGCGTTTCCGTGGATAAGATGGCAGCGCTCCAGCTCACTAAAGAATGGGACGGCAGTGGTCCGCCGGCAAGCTCGTTCTGATCTTGGACGCAGTACATTGGAATCCTGAAGCACCACCACGAACGCTACCGCGCGTGCGCCTGCGGTGCGGTAAGGCACCACCCTGTTGTGCCAGCAGCCAACTCCGGCGTGTCAGCTTAGTTATCCTCATCAAGCCACAACCTTGATGTCTAGCTTCCCAACTGGTAGACGGTTCCCTTTCCCCCGGATCAATGAAGAAGGGAGAAGTCAGTTGATTCTTCCGAAGAACCGGAAGCGAAGCGCTATGCCGGGGCGAGGGGACGGGAAAAGAAACTGCTCCGAAGAAAGATATTGGGGTTCCCAATGCTTCTCCACGCCCAACGAGATGCGCCAACCTCGGGATGCTTTACTCCTAACCCCACGACGGTTCCGAGACGGAGCTTAACCTGAGTCTCGGTTAAGAACGGCGATGATCTACGTTTCACACGGCGCACGATTCCATGGATAGTTTCATTCGAGATCGTGATGGAGGACATAGCTTACGATCATCGGCTTTGATCATGCCACTAGGCATTTGATTAGGACATTGCACAATGATCCGAACACTTTGTCGCATCTCTTCGATACGAATACAGTAACGATCATAGCGATCTCCTCTGGTACCTACTGGTACGTCAAGATCCGATTGGTCATGAACATCGTAAGGTGCTGCTCTTCGCGAATCCCAGCATACCCCAGGTTGGGATGGGTAGGCCCACCACTTCACTTTTTCACTTTCACTTAGGCCCGGGCCAAGTCAGTGGGGGGACCCTGTCGGGCTCCTTCCCCCCCAAAACAAACTGTACGTGGGAGTTTCCCTTCATACGGCTCGAATCATTCTCAGATGCCCCGAGAGGCATCTTTCCTTATGATCTGGTGGTTCACACGCGCGCAAACGAGCACCGGCCGCAACAGCAAGGAACTATGACCAATAGAGTCAGACACAGAGCGTCATACTTCTTTATCTTGTGATGGTTGAGGAGTTTCTTTCTCAGAGGGTGCGGGACGCTTGCGGAGTCCGTACCTTCCGTACCACCACAGGTCGTTCTTGGGCAGATCCCGCTCCTAAACATAAGGGAGGGATAGGGGGAAAGGGGCCGGGCCTATCATATAAATAGGGTTGTAGAAAGACCACGTATTTTCATTCGACGTTCGGGGCGCCCGATTCGATCAACGAATTTGGCGAGCTGATCTGCTTTGATCCAGGAGAAAGCCCAGTCAGCCACCTTTTCGGTGCAGGTCACGTGACCTACAGCTCGGCCTTCACTTTTTGAGACTTCCTCTACCCACATCTCTATGTGCCCGCAGCACTTTCATATGGAGAAAGATGGGCTTACCATGTTCCATCAATAGCACCTAACCTATGCCGATTTTGGCGGACCGTGCTCCACCCCGGTGAACTCATGCGGTTCCGACGTGCCCAGAGGCCAGAGGCGAATCCGTTCACGGTCCGTAGGACCAACACCATTTGAAGGTTGATGGCCCGCCCCGCCTAGAATAGGAATCTTTGACTGGGCTTACACACATTCGCTCACTTACGCTGTCCCCCCTCAGCTCACCCTAGCCCCGGGTACGTCGTCTCCAAGGCTTCACACAAAATCTTCACTGACAACATATGCATGCTTTTGTAGGGTCGGGCAGAACCGTTGTTGCCTGATGGGAACTTCCCCCATATTGCTATCAATGTCTTCATGTCGCACGACCTCTTAACATTACACCACTGAATCCCCAATCCTTTGCTTGCTGTGCAGTGACAGTACCAATATCCACTAATCGTTGTTTCCAGATACGGTTGCCGGTTGACATCTCTTCTAATTCGTCGATACGAGAAGCAAATTGTTGTGTGGAGGAATCAATATCTCGACATAAGCCAAGAGGCAGATCTTGTGCCACTCCACCAGGTCGTATGAAACTGGCATGCATCCTGGCTCCCGGACTCTTTCATAGAATTCCAACAATTTCTCCCGCTCCTCAAAAGCCCAAAGGAACGGAGTTGATGCTCCCACATCCATAGCATGAGTAGTTGAAGCAAGTGAATGATTTGAAATTCGAGTTATTTCACAGAATAACACTCGTATATATTGAGCTCGTAATGGTACCTCACAATTCAAAAGTCTCTCTACGGCTGAAGAATGAGCGTGTTCTTGGGCCATCGTAGAAACATAGATAGGGTCAACGACGGAACGAACAACGAAACTTTACGACAGCTTTTTCGTACACGTTCACTTGCATCATACACAAGTGCTCTCTGAACCGTGCAATAAGGTCACCCATAACACGGCTCTCCCACTGGAGTTACCTTAGCCCCGGGCCATGCTATTCCCTGATATTGGAATAATGGCAGCCTAACTACTTATTATCATCGTCTTGAAAGCTGGGCGCCTTTGTTGAATATGAGTGGGGCTCCTAGTCTAGGCGGCGCCTTCGTGGAGCCAAACCGAAGGAAGAGCAAAAGGGCGAGGCCACACCCGGCTTCAAATAGGAGGGGGGCTTAGCTCTGGATCCCGCCTGCTTGCAGAAATGAATGGATCAGAAAGGGGGCTGGGTTCTATTTCCGGGCCGGGCAGGAGGTGAAGGCCATAAGAAGAAGAGAAGTGCGCCTTCCCGGTAAGGAAGAGGATAAAAAGGTGCTGTCATCTATCTCGACCTGTTTCCCGAGGCGTTGGAAATGAAGACCGGCTCAGAGAATCACTGGCGTGCTTTCTCTCCCCCATCGTTTCGCCAACAAAGAAGTCATCCTTGACTTGACGATTGACCATTCCATCCCTACCGAGCCGCCTCTTCGAAGTATTTACCTCTGCCTTTCTTTTTTTCTCCAAATATAAAAGACAAAATAAAGAACCTCGTCTGTGATTTAATCGGCCCTAAGGGAGTTTACTCGACCCATTCTCCAGTCTCCCGCACTGCTCAAGTGTGCGACTCCGTATGAGGACCTCCTTCCCTTTTGCTCTGCCCACTCTCCGTTCACACGGTTATCAAAGCGGAGGAAGGGTGGGCAGCAGGTACCACGAGCCCTCTGTCCCACACATCTATCAAGAAGCAAGTGTAGTTCACCGGTTCCACCGAATGCTCCTATCTCTCGGCAAAGATCGTGTGAGTGTGCAGTTATGCTTCGGATGCTTCGCCATGGACGACTCTGTTCCCCTTCTTTTCCGGTGCACTCGCTTTATCTCCGACACACAAGAAGGACGTGGTGGGAAGAAAGCAGCCCTAGCCTCTGTCCGGTCGATCATTCCGCTGGCATCTTGCATTCACGCCTCCGTTTGACTGCCGCTCGGGAATGTAGTTGTAGATACGTGAGTCTTAGTGGGTCGTTGGCTCCACCTCTTATCTCCTTCTACGACATGCTGTAGTCGTCGCCATATTCAATATGTCACTTAGTCATATCTGCCTCGCAGCGGGTCAGCACCCCCGAAAGAAAGGGAGGGAGGACTTCATTCAGTGACTCCGCGATCGCCCTCTGAACGATCAAAATAAGGTAAAGCTTGAAGATAAGTTTTGTACTCGATTAATTTCTCAGTCCCTCTAGTCGGGTGGGCGCCGGCCGGCCGGATCCCCCTGAAAACCGTACGTGCGGGTCTCCCCGCATGCGGCTCACGCCATTTGAGGTGGCCCAGCCCAGCATTCATTCGAAAATCCTGTAGTTAAATTGAGACCGCTCGACCAGCAAGAGGATGCGCAACGGCTTTCGCGCTAGTTGCTCAATCCAATCCCTTGCTTGTTCGGAAGCTAATTCGCGTGTAGGCAGCGCTGTCTGTCTACCGTTGACTGTATCTATTCATTGATACATTGGCTCGCTCCCCCCCTCTTTTTCCAAGAATGAATGAGCTGCTCGGACCTTCCATTTCCGTCAAATGACCCGGCTTCCCCTGGCTCTTCCACCGTCCGGGCTCCCTTTCCTCCCTATGCTCCCCCGGCGCAGGCCCACCACGCTTCGCGCCTGCGGTTTTCGCCAGACGGTCTTTGCCAGTAGTGCCATCCTCCCCGCAGGCTGTCTGTATGGGTGGGTTGTCCCTTGCTGCTACGTTCTGTTAGGCGCTATGAATTACAGGAAATTAAGTGGTTGACTTGGACAGCAGGCGGGTTACACGTTCCACTGTGCCGAGATGTGAGGTGCAGGTGGTGATGATCACCCCGGGGTATGCGCTAGCGCCCTTGACGGGCACTCCAGGACCCGCCTACGCTCGTGAAAACCAGGTCGGTCCTCCGACCAGATGTGTGGATAACGAGGCCACCTTCACAACCTTCTCCCTTCTATCTTTATCCAAAGTCAGGTAGAGCGGTTCGCTTGAGTTGCTCAACCGTCCCTTTGCCCGGTGCTCATGACGCGCTACTCCACCGTGCTAGCGGCATAGGAGCCTACTCAGCGTCAGCGGCTTCGTGCCGCACTGGAGTGATCCAATATGTGGTTCCGCACGTTCCACCACTTCTCCGTTCATTTCCAATACTGATCGTGAAACACCATGAGCAGCAGGATGTTGAGGTCCGGAATTCGAAGTGAAATTCTTGATTTGCCCGTTCCTAGTCGTCATGGGAAAGAAATCAGAAAGAAATAAGAAAGAGATTATTCCCCTAGAGCTTGTCCAGTACCACCTGTACTAAAAATGCATCTCCGCGCGTCTACCTGGCGCTTTTATTAGCCGCCTTGCATGCAAGCGAAGCGCTATTGGCGGCAAGCTTACTGAGCGATGATTGATGCAGTCAGTCAGTGCCCTCGATTATTCCTGATAGAAGGATCATGGCGCCCCGGAAGCATTCCATCCAGCAGCAGCATCTCCTTCAACCACGCGAGGACAAAACTTATCTACATTCGAGCGTTCACCGCACAGAGGCGATCTCGAACACTACCTATGATAATAAATCCAAAGGAAAGGTCGATAAAATGATTCAATCTGACTTTATCGGTATTCTGGATTGAGTCAAAAAGGATATATGAAGTTCAAGGCCTTGCCGTCATGGCCCTATTATGTATAGGCCGTACTAAGCCAATAGCGAATAACAAACTCTTTCCTGCTCCCTCGACCTTAATTCACTCCCATCCTGCCAAGCCTCAGCTGCCAGCGCATTGTATCTAAGCACACTGTGGCAAATTGATACAAGTAGCTAAAGATCTCGCATCCGACATCTCCGGCCGAACGGTTAGGCAACACTAGGGCGCCTGGGTCAAAATTCCGTTTACCAAACAAGATGTCGAGAGGCGAACTCTGTAATTCCCCTCCTGCAAAAGTGATAGCGGCTGTAGCATCCGTGTGGAAGAGGGTAAGCTTTCGGCAACACCTTTTTCAGATTGGAAAGGATGAATACTTGTGTTGGGTCCTGCAGACCAGGATAGCCTCAGATCAAAACCTAAATGTGCCAGGGGTTGATCATAGAAGCCAGGGCAATAAGTATTCAGGAATTTGAGCGCTTATGTAGCTAATAACTCTGCCACCTGAATACTTGATTCATTAAGGTCGTCACCCTATACCCGGAAGTCTCTATCGTTTTCTTTGTCTGTTAAGCTTCACAGGGTTAGGACTCCCTAAATCAAACAGCAATCGCTGTTTATCAACCACTCACGGCGACACCGAGATCTTCGACTTAGCTCCCTCCCACAGGTCATCCCCCCGGGGCGGAAGATAACGAAAGGGAGACAAAAAGTCCTAACTAAATCAACACACAATAACCTAAACCTTCTACCCATTCCATCCATCATATCCGTCGAGTCGAGGAGATTCGTTCTTATCTATAGATAAGGCAAGAGAGAACTTATGCCCTCGCGCGGATGGAGAGGGATTCGAACCCCCGTATTCCTATCAATACTTCGGTTTTCAAGACCGACTCTTTCAACCGCTCAGACATCCATCCCTGCGCTCGCCCGCCCTATCTATCTGCGCGCTGGCAGGTAGGGGCAACTCTATGTGATTCGCTACGCTTACTTGCGCCCCACCCCGTAAGCTGACTCTATTGCCTAGCACACTTTTCCGGTAGTACGAATCGCTACGCTTCGCTTCTTTCTATATGATAATATGCACCGTCGGTTGCTGCGCTCCCTGCGGGTAATAGCAAGAGAGTGAAGAACGAACGATCCTCAAAACTCAAAAGTCAGCAGTGAATGAGTCCGACTCGAGTTCGTGAGTCAAAGGCGTGGCAAGAGAGCGAGTTCGACTCGCGAACGATCCGCAAGTGAAGGACCGATCCTTTAACGCCAGTACTGTTGCGAGACTGGTACTTGGCGGCTCACGAGCAACATATAGACTAAGGTTGCCCATCACTCCCTCCTCTCGCTCCTTTTTGAAGGCCCACCGCTCCCCCTTTCTTTAAGTATCTATCCCGGCTTGCATTTTGGGCGAGTACTACAGTTCCTCCATAATCACACAGAACGCCCAGCTTCGCAGAGCTGCTCTCTCCCCAGTCCACAGCAAGGTGTGGAATCTGGATCTACTGTGTGTTCTTACTCTATTGGATCAAGTCAGATACTAAGCCTTCTACTACTACTTAGGTTTACTACTTAGGTTAGGAGAAAAAATGCTATATTTCAGAGATTGGACTCTCTTACTGTGTTTTTTCAGGGCTGTTCCCGAGCCAGGTTCCCTGGATCCATTCTGACCTAAATGGATGAATGAAGAAGGGGTGTGACCTTATGGCCAACTATACTAGCTCCCCTAGAGGGATAATATAGCTCCTAAAGGATGATTGTTTATGGTATATTACCGTAATTGGAGAATTTGACCTGGTGCTGACTTGCTGCTGTTCTGAGAAGGGGACGGACCTTGCAAAGCTTGACAAGTTTTTTTTAGATTTATCGATCCAATCTGTCTACAGATAGGCGCCTGCTGTGGCAGCAATTAATTAATCTCCGCCTTAGCATACAAGGACCATGGCTCGCAGCGGGTGATTTTCATACTGTCCGTCGAAAATGGGAGGTAGAGTTCCGTTCCTTTTTTAACAGGAGCCCAGCCTTTTTTTTTTCTTGACTGTCTGCAGAATGCGAACCTGACCGATCTTCGTTCCTCGGGGCACATACTCTATTGGAGCAATCAATCCGGTGGGGCCAGACGCATCATCATCGGCAGACTAGATCGAGCCTTAGTTAATCCTGAGTGGATCCAAAAGCTTCATGCTTCCTGTGCGGAATATCTTACGCCGGGCTGCAGTGATCATGCCCCGATCCTCGTCTTATTCCGGCTGTCAGCTCTGGACCAAAGCCATGAAAGTACTTTCGCATGTGGGAATCCCACCCCTATTGATGTAGTGAAGAAAGCTCCCGGTCACGAGAAATCCAATGTTTCTTCAAAAAAGAATAAACTGAAGAACACCAAACTAGCGCTCAAAGCATGGGATAAGCAATCTTTCGGAAAAACTGGAGACAGAGTGAGGATATGCGGAAATAAAGTAAATGAAATTCTATTCAAGCAAGACTTGATCCAAATGGATCCCCTCAATGCTGAGCTTGTTGATGAAGAAAAAGAGAGCTGAAAGCTGGTACAACAGTTTCTTAGTGAATAGGGGACAAGTATCTTGGCAAGAGTGAATTCAAGAGATTGTAGAGAGGTTTGAGGTCAGAAATGTGGTTGGTGTAGTTGATGAGTTTAATCACTTGAGGCAAAGAGGAAGCCTAGAAGAGTACAAGTCACAATTGGAAGAATTGAGGGCTGCCATGTTGATGTGCAATCCCTATTACGATGACAACCTTTTTCTACAAAGTTTTCTTGGGGGTAAGGGAATGAGTTAAGCCTGTGCTGGGAGTACGGTTTATTGGGTATCTTTTTGGTCACCATAGTGGGTGTAAGCCATGCAGCCTTTAAACACCATCTCAAAATACTTGTGCTACGCCTTAGTGTAGGGGTGAGCTAGGGCAAAGAGATGGCAATACTTGGTTAATCTTTCCTCTATTACCAATATTACCCCCTTACCCTCCAATTTAGGTAACCCTGTGATAAAATAAATTCCATTAGCTGCTCATGCCTCCTCATCTGTCTCGCCTGCAAATCCTGCTAACAGCCTAGTCTATTAGGAAACAGCTGATTCAATTGCTTGCTGTTCGAGAAGGGACTAACGGCACTGATTTCGAGTGCTATAACAGAAACAGCCCTTAACGCGCAAATAAAAGCCCTCACAACACTCTTTACCTGCAACTGCTCCCGCTTATGGTAGTAGATAAACAGGTGGTGGACATGTATCTGCAGCCTCTGCTGCTGGTAGATTGACTGTTTTATATGGACTGAGGCTGCAACTGAGGGTAGTGCCTGAGAATGCTACTCTATTCCTGGAATTAGGCAAAACAACCCGGTGGGGTAAAGTCGTCAAGTGGACTATGGTTCACAATAATAGTGACTGACACGAGATGCGATGCCAAGTTAGAAGGTAAAAAGTAAGAATGTTAGAGGGGTGATACCAGAACGAATAGTTATTATAACTTTAGGTCATATGGTGTAGCTGAAAGATCTACAAGTGTTTACCGTGATTCATCTTTCATTCCAATTATGTCCCTGCATTTCTGGTGTCCTTCTTGCTTCACTTCTTCTACTTGGACGGGGGAAGCCACTGGAGTCCCCGCCTCTAGTTGAGTCCGGGTTGACCGGAGGATGATGACTCCCCCGTTTCAAAATGTGTTCGCTTTTGGGGTAAGTCAAGAATTTCATCTTCCCTCGGTCGTTTACCAAGTGAGGTCTGTTCCCCCCTTAATCTTCTGCACGTGGCCGTGCCTACGAAAATAATAGTCAAAATAGCACAGAGTAGTACTGACGTTTCAAATGAACTAAGTAAAATATTGTTCTCCATACTTAAGAAAGCATGATTGTAGCTCCGCTTCTTGCTCTAAGCAGAAAGACTTATCTGAAATCGCAGGTTGGGTTTTCCAACCAAAAGAAAGACATGGGAGTCTTTGTGCATCTTCTTCTTCGTAACCCAAGGACCGACGAACATAAATTGAAACAACGCAACCGTACTATCTATTTACGATAATTTGATTGCTGACAACATCACGCTTCTCTTTCTCCAGCGTCATGCCTTGTGACCTCTAGTTTCAACCTCCTAGCATTGGCTTCACTTGATTAGAACCATAAGCATTTGCATTCGCGACCGTCCTCGTCCCAGGTTTTGTTCTTCTTTGCTTTGGTGAGGTGGAAATGATGAGGTATACCTCTATCAAATGTGCTTAGCCTTTTCGCTAGTGCTATTTCATGCCATTGGTTTGAACTGGATAGAGGGGAAGGGCCTTACCTTATCTACAACTATATAATTGCAATTCCGGATAGCATTATTCTTTGCCGAGGAAGGAACCGTTGATGGCGGAGTTATTTGCACTGATTTTCCAGCTATATGAAGATGAGGCTAAAAGCAAAATTTACGCGGATAGAAGTCCGCAAATTGGTTAAAAAAAGGCCACAATCGTTAAAGAAAGGGACCTTGATCCTTTCATCGTTTTTGCACTTGAAAAATAAATTTGCAAAGCGGGTTATTAACGAATTGAGTTTACTTTTCAGTTGAGAACCGTCCGGAAGCGCTGAAGAGGGTGTCGGAATCATTCGAGGCTCCTGGAAGTTACCAGCGAGTGCCGGATGAATTGAAGGCTCGACGACTCCCTCGAATCCAGCAGGGTTAAGGGAGGCTACCTGAAGCTGCTGGAAGGCGAGAATCGTTTAATAAACAGACTGAGTTATAACCCAGATTACAGTTATAAACTATATTCATCAAACTACTAGAATTGGAAATAAAATAATGATTATACTCGGCCAGCGAGTAACAAGAAGGTGGCACAATTGAGGGTAGGAAAGAATCCAGGGTAATGGTCAATACTGAGAACATTCATTCCCTTAGCGCGTTGGATCATCGAATAATGGCCAAATTCCTATCTCTGGTAAGACCACCCATGAGGGTTCATCAACTCATTTCTCGGTCAGATATTGGTCAACAAAAGTACAATTGGAACTTGTCACCAGCCTCATCTGGTGAGGGATCAGCTGTATCGGCTTTCCCTAGTGATAAGGTCTGTGAGGTTGTGGAGAAGATGAAGTTGATGCAATGCAAGCAGATGAAGTTGATACACACTACGGAATTCTTTCTTCTTTTCTTTTCTCTTGTTGTTCAATCCATTCTTCAGCTCAATGAAAAGGCATATCTAGCAAATGAACAAACTCACTCTAGGTAAGACTCTCTGTCTGGGCATGAAAGGAATTCACTGTGTAAAGAGAAAGGAACACGCTACTCACTCGAAAATGAAAGACGAAGGCAATGAGGAAAATCTACTTCTTTCTATAACGTCTATCCGTTTGGGTATTTACTTAACAAGGAGAATCACATCCTCGCCGCTCGCTCGAAGTCAATTAATATGTATGTATGTACTACTAGATAGTTGGAAATGCCAGGTAATGCACTCATTGGTACATCTTTATTTTAGAAACAAAATGAATTAGTAGGAAAATCATTTAAGTCAGAGTTGGGCGAGCGAGAACTTACAATTCGTGTTCAATATGCTACCTGCCCTATTTACAATAGAGGGCCGGCCCCCAAAAGGAAGGAAGGCGGCCTCTTTTATCAATGTGGGATGGGAGTACACACTGTCAGAAATGAGAGTCAATGGGAAAAATTCCATTCGTTACAAAGATAACCAACTAAACAGTGAATATGCACTACTGACTATGCTATATAGGTAGGCCCATTAGGTAGGTAGGCCAATCCAGATGAAGGAGAGAAGGCAGCATACAAATAAGAAATAGAATCTCTAGGGTTCTCGGCAAGGAGAAGGAATCCATATAGGAAAGCCCCTAGGGTTTGACGGTTCATGGCCTGTGTTTTCACACTCACGCATCATATGCAGGTGTGGTATGCTGCATGAAGGATAGGTCCTGGGGTTAAGTTCTTGGATTATTCTCTACAGGGCAATGACAATGCCATCGCGGATCCTGTTGTCGCGAAGTCATATCTTTAGGTTATGGAGGAGTGTGGGGTGACCATATCATATCATAAGAAAGTCTATGATCTCTGACTGTGGATGCCTAGAGTTTGCTAAGCAGTTTTGAATCAAGAAAGGTCGGGTCAACATTAGTCTTGTATCTGTCCTGATGGTTAGGGCTCTAGTACATAGTCTTTCTCTTGCATCTGCTATCCGAAAATGCCCGGGGAGGGGACCCATTCTTTATAATATAAGAGAACGGGAATACGGAATGGACCGATACGCTCGTCCTACAGAGATAGACAAAAATGAGCAACTACAGTAGCGACTGATTCCTCCTCTCCTCCTCTGCTCCTTCGGTGAACTCGGCTATTGCGGAAAGTGCACTTCAATAATACTATCTATACTGTGAAAGACTTCTCGATTCACTAGAACAGCGCTTCTTCCGCCTCTCATTCGAGTGAGGAGTCAGGAAGCACACAAGAAGTTCACGAGAGAGGTACTTGAGCTTAGGATCCAAGTAAGCATCCCTTTCCCCTAATCCAAAAGCCTGTCTAAAGCGCATTTGACAATATGAGGACCATGAGGATTCGTGTCAACAAGCTTCCATCCAGCAGCAGCAAGTAATAGACAAGAAAGATAAGGACGTAGTTCCCTCATCTAATATAGGGCTGAGCCCACAGGCTGGTTCGACAAACAAAGAGAAGTACTTTTTACTTTGAGTTAATAGGAGACACCAACTTGAGACGATTGCAACTACTTGACAATCCAAAGCCCGGGCACTAGGAAGAGTCAAAGCTAATGAGAAGAAATGGGCTCGCGTGTGATTAGCTAGTTAGCGAGGCCCATCTTTCGGTACAAGACTGATCTATTGGCCTATCTATCTGAGATAGACTATGTTCCCTTATTTTTCATAAACTGGGATGGGACCCTTGTGAATCCAATCCGTTGCAATTGGTGCAGTTTCTACTCTCAGGGGCTTTCGAACTATCAGTCTTGCTTTATTTATTAGTTCATGGATTGGTTGAATACTCCGCAGGGGAACACGAAGGTGAATTGGAAATCTAAAAAAATGTATTTAGGGAAAGGATGATCGGTATAATAATAGCATGTAGAAGGCCCCTAGTTAGAAAGAAAATAAGCTATTCTTCCACTTTATCTCTGTTGCCTATCGGATTGTCGCCTGTTGATGGTAGGTTTGTTCTTTCGGTAGACGAGGCATTACTTTGGCTAGGTGGAGGCGAGTACCCTATCTATCACATTGATCCCCTCAAGAGAATTTTTAAATAGACCATTTATTCTACATTACATTCCCGGAAGGGTTCCTCCTTGAACAAATGTCTCATTTATGGATACATTGGGAGCAAAATTGGAAACCCTAGCTAGTATTTATTTTGGAAGATTAATAACCCAGTCGTGAAAGTGAATGAGTTAAGCCAAGGTAGGAATGAGTTAAGCCAAGAACTTACCTAACCTTCCCGGATGAATGAGCAAATCAATCACGAGTGGGGCCTCCATCAAAAAAATAACACTTTCATATTTCACCGCGAAGCAGCTTTCTTTTCGCTAATCCACTAATCCGTTTCCGAGGGTTCAACCTATTCCTGCTAATCCGTGGGTTCGGCTTGGCCCTGCTCTTTACTGAACTTCAACAACAACCTGATCCCTATCTATTCTCACCGAAATAGACCTATCATACCCGGAGGAGAGTCCCTATTCTTTCTTTTCTTCGTTTCGTTTCTCTCACTTGAAACTCTATCTTATTCAGAGGTTGGTTTCTATGGCATAAGAATTGGTCTACTGCGAGTTTTAACTCTATTCTAAGGTATATCGTTAGGTTGGTATTCAAAGTGTGTTCTATCGTTAGATAGGTATCCAAAGAACAATTCTTCTGAGCCATACGCTCTTGTCTTCCTGGTAGGAATTGGCAAGAATAGGATGAACTTGACTCTCTGGCAAGGTTCCTCTTCCCCGTTCGTGATGCCCTTAATGGGTATCAGGAACAGAGAATAGAGGACTTACTTGAGGAATAAATAAATCTGCTGCTTGAGATTAAGGAATCCCTCCTACGACTTAGACTCAACTTGGACTGCTGCTTTCGATTCGCAGTTCACTTTCTATAAGATAACAAAACAGCAGACCCGCCCCATTTTTTTCTTTACGCTGACCCAGCCCTTTGCATTTCTTTCATGCACAAAGGGATTCGTTTTTATGAGAAGCGAGTTGTTCTAGGCTGGGCCGATCCCTACCCTTTTGATCTGACAGCGGACGAACAGAGAAACGTGGGTCTTTTTCTCGCATTTTAGCGATCAATACCGAATCCTCATCTATGCAATTCTTGTACTTATTTGATGAAAAGACAAAGAAAGAGATCAGGTTATTTATGATCGGAGAAAAGGAAGGGGAAGTTCTTGGTTGAGTGCGGTTGTTCTCCGATAATCCGGTTGAGAACTTTTCCAGCGATGCAGAGGAGAGATCATTTACAAAGAAAGCAATGTAGGATATTCTTCATAAAGATACTCTGGACAGGATCATCGATTCGCTTCCATGGTTGAAAGTAGTGGGACTGCCACATAATACAATGAAAATGAATTCATTCTCGGTTGAGCAGGAGATTCTGATCCAGAAGATGCCGCAGAAGACTTTGAAACGGTTACAAATGGATTGGCTCACTCCGCTCTAGATTTGGTTATGCCAGCCATAGGCAAAAGTGAGAAACCACACCCTCGGGAGAAAGGAATATGCCTCCTACTAGAAGCGTTGGCCAAGGCCCCGATTAGAGGTATGAGCTGCTTTCGGCAATGGGTGCTGCGGTCAACTAGACCAAAGAGGAAGGGCTACTACCTCCAGTTATTAGTGGGCTTTTTTATCTATGGGAATACTTAATCGAATTCAGCCGTTTTTCCGAAGAAAGAAGACTCCTCTCTATGGGGCAAGGCATAGAAGTACAAGTGGGAAAACGAGGAATTACCATCGGGGCGTCAAACTGTTGTAAAGTAAATAAATGGGTTAGTTAAGTGCAAAGCTGATGGGTCTGTCGATAGATAGTTGGCTCGCTTAGTAGCAAAGGGATCCGGGTAGGTAGATTAGAATGAGACATTCGTTGAAAGAAAGGCCTAGTCTGACGCTTCCTAATTGAATGAACTGATCGAACTTCTTTTCTTTACTCACGAAGAAAAAGCAACTCCTTTCCCCCGGATCCCGAAGCTGCCTACCTTTCTTTTTGGCGGGTAGCCGCGAGGAATGTACTTGATGACATCGAGTTTAAGCTATTCCAAGAATTCAAACTTTACTCAATCAAGTAGTGTTTTGTGTATTTAACTCACTGCTATATTAATATTGTAATACTTCGTTCAAATCTGGTAGCACACCAATCGATAAACTGAAACCAATCATTATTGCTAAACCCACTGCAACCCGAAATTTACTGAGTGGAATATTGTTGTCAATCAACACCTTGACACCCATTTTATCAAAAGGCTCCTCTTTAAAGGCAGTCACCACTGTTTGTGAAATATCCTTCGTTTCCTGGAATATTATCTTACTATAACCAGGTACGTTTGATCCTTCATTGAGAAAGACATCACAGGATGTTGGATAATCTTCCACGGGAGGTACGCCGGGTGTAAACTTGAACCATACAACGGTATAAAACCCAATTTGACAAGAAGAAAGATATTTCCATAAATAAATGTTATATCATCTCTAGAGTGAAATGTACGAATATTAACTAAACATTCCATCCATTTCCGGGACATTATACTTAATGTATTATCAGCAAGCATTTTGTAATTCCTAAATAATCTCCTTTCCATGGAGATTTCACCAAATCTCATTGGAGATATATTCCTTAAACTAAGCATGTCCCGGATGTAATGATAGTTATACTTTACTAGAGGTACAATCTCCGTAATTCTACTTAACTCAGCAGTCATAGATTTGGTAGTTGGACTGTAAACCCTAAAACCGTGTTGATAACTCTTTATAGTATTTTCCTCTATAATCGATTTGAATATTTTCGGATCTCGCAAACATTTGTATAGAAATGGATCCATACTCATTTGATCATTCTCATCAACTAAAAAATGCAATTTGTTTTTATTCAACCATCCATCGTGAGAAGAGATAGTTTCATTACGAACCTTCAAATATTTTGTATTTTCGGATACTAAATCACGAAAACTTAAGGATAAGCTATGAAGCCATTTCATAATTTGACATTACACTTAATTAATTATACGAAAGGTTTTTCTATTTAGATGCTGTATATACCTCGGTTTAGAATACTGTATAAAGATATGTTCTTTACAATACGATATTCATCAACCCTCTAGTAGACATCCTTACTAGAGAACCTACAACATCGGTGTAATCCTGACACCAATCAAGCCCCCTCCTTTCCTCCGTTCCTGATACCCTTTGGGGCATCCCTCACTCTATTTTATTATCTTCTTTCAATCATTTTTTCTAACTCTCTTTATCTTCCCCATCCCTATCTTATGGGAACAGACGGGGGTAAATCCCATCTAGCTAATCCTTCTCTTTGGCTATATGGTTGAGCTCCCCGGTAAGGAAACAGGCACTACGGGCTCCTATTTGAAACTCTCCATTGCTTTTATTTAGTGCTTCCAAATCTTATTACAAATCCTCGTATTTCCAGACCTCAAGATCCCCATACTCATCGAGCATAATAGCTTTTTCTCCGTTACAAGCCGGTAACATGTCTGATTCATCCCTATATATGGTTTCTAGATTATAATCTTTTATATCGAGCTCCTCTAATAGATTATTAATATCAGATTCTTTGATATTGAATGAATCGGATTGTTTATCACAATAAAGACTTCCGGACCAAAACGCGAATATGTTATTCCTGGATACTTTTCCTCAAGCCTAATATCGAATATTATATGATAGATATGATGCATTATAACGTTAGTTATTTCTCCTATAAGAGGGATTCCATAAAAATGTTTTACCTTATCTGTATTTCTATTATAGATAGGAATAAAGATAATTTGTAATAGAAGATTGAATATGATACCTTCGTTTTTAAAGCAAATCAGATATTTCAAGATACGGGATTTCTCAATCTTATACAGTGAATACGTCAGATCTATCTTCACTAGATTATCTACATTATGTTGTTGATTCAACAAAGCATAATGCTTATTCTGCAGTTCATTTAATCGAGAAATGTTAGGAAGACCTTCATATACAATTATGATAGATAATAACACCTTTGATATTGCCTTTAAAAGAAGTAAATCCTCTGGAATGCTACATTGATAGATACTAATCATTTGAACACCATTAAAATCCCATTCAATCAACCATAAATACCCCAGTGATTCTTCCATCATAAGCATGTTATAATACATAGATGTAATATCCGATTTCTTATATTGAGAATATTCAATAGCTTTAAACATGTAGTGATCCTTTATCATCATTTCTTGTTGCAAATATTCCTTCCTGAAAGGCAGTACTCCCTCCCTCACCTTCCATTCTTCTTCGTTATAGATAGAGTCAATAGCGGATATCAGCTTTACACGATTCACATCAATATAATATGAAAATGGACGACTCGAATTACCAATGGCAAAGATACTCCTCGAATTGAACATTGATTTGGTATATCCAGAAATACCTATTAGACTATGAGACAATCTTTTCTCCGGTAAATAATCGAACACTGTTTTGTTAGTTAGAAAATGCATATTCGTATTTCTCGTATATTCAGTTGAGGATTTCGCATAAATAAGTCACTAACCTGTGTCCCCCTCCTCGAAAAGAAAAGACTAGCTCATGCTGTCATGAGAACGACTTATTATTTACCCCACCGGGTTGTTTTGCCTAATTCCAGGAATAGAGTATACCTGTATTCTGTTTTCCTAGCTCCTCTCGGAAAGGGATTTACCCATCCCTCGCTCCATACAATAACTAGTCAACTCCTGGAACTAGAAAAAAAGCCAGGAACAAGAAACTACTAGCTACCCTGGAACTACAAAGCAAGAACTCCTATCTTCCTAGCTGCACCTATCTATTCTCTTCAGAAGCAACTATCTCTTTATCTTTCAGTCAAGTCAAACCTTACTCTTTCCCTAGTGCGAGCCGTAACATCAGACTTCCGTGATAAATCAAGTATCGAAATGAATGCAACTGGAACCCAACGTAGTGAGACCAATAAAACCGGAAATACATTTCAGCCTTCTCCTCCGTTCGCGATACCCACCAAAAAGAATCAAATCTATAGCTTTCCTCCGTAGTCATTTTCTATCAGCTCCCCTCATCTCGTACAGGATTGACCCTTTACCTCGCTCCGGGCTAATCATTTACCTGGACCTATTCCAGTGTATCGCTGACATATTAGCAGTGCCCTCCGACGTATACAAGTTCTGAAAGAAATCCCGTGTCATAGCTTGCATCTTCTCACAATCCTCACTGACAGACCCGTCCCCCTAGGGGGCTATAAAAAGGGCTATAGGGCCACTAATACAAAAGCGATCAACATGCACGTTAGAGAACTTATTATTTATTTTCTAAAGGAATGGCTCGTTTCATCAATTCGCTCGAGCCAGGTGCCACTTCAGATTTCTTCTTTGATTCTGGAGCTTCTACCCATGTTACGGCCGACATCAATAACCTTTTCACTCCCTCTGTCTACACTGGACGGATAAAATCCATATGGACACAGGTTTAAAAATTCTCCACTCTGGTTCATCTCTTATTCAGACACCGGTTCAGACTCTCTCTTACCAACATTCTCCATGTATGTGCCCGGTATTACCAATAACTTGTTGAGCGTTGTTCAATCGGTCAAGGATAATGCAATGCTAAACCAGTGGAATTCACCTCTTCTTGTTGTTTGGTTAAAGATCGAGTGAAACAGGAGCTGCGTGGCACTCTTTTAAATGGGCTTTACCGTCTTTCTTTACCTTCAGAACACACTGCTTTGCTTGGCGAAATAACTCCTGCCTATATTTGGCATCTCATCTACTTAATTTAAATTCCATATCTCAGGAAGGAAAAAAAGTGCATTTCAGTAAAGTCTTTTTTTCTGCTTTATCCTTCTCTCAATCAAAGAAAGGGAATGCAGATAGAGCCCTCTCTTCGATGCCATCTCATCCTTTCTTTCCCTAGCTTCCTTCTATGCTGAAAGAAGCTTCTTTGGAGAGCGTAGAAGTGGCTTTAACACAAGCCCCTGACATTGACTAGAGGACTGGGTGGTGGATTAGCCTCAGAAGGTGGTTCGCCAGGGCTCAAACCGAACCGATTGGCCAATACCTTTTCGAATGATTCAGTCTTTTTTATTTTCACACTCTATCTAGACCCGGTAAGCCGTCTTGTACGGTAAGGGCTTTGTTCTTAGTAATTCCAAAAAATTGACTATCTTTCTCTATCCTCTCTGAATTCCGATCATTCACTTCAAGAAGCAGCTCTTCTATTAAATGAAATTTAAGTAAATAAGGAAATCCCCTTTCGAAAATGAGGCAGCTGTTTCATTCGCACATCCAAACTTACCATCTCCACTACAACATCGCTATCAGTGGGTGCTTTAGAAAACATGATCGATGAAAGTTGACACAATAATAGGAGAAATGACGAACTTTTTCATATTCAATTTTACCTTGGGATTCTGGTCCTGATGCGGACACACCTGTCGACAACAGAGAAGGGATGAAATTGAGAGCGGATAGCAAGATCGAATGAATGGATACTCTGAGATAGAACGATAAAAATAAAATTTGATTAATCCTACAAAAGCCTTACAAGGCAGGTAAACTTTATGCAGTATCTGCTACAAAAAGAAGGTTAGAGAACAGGTTCCATCTACTTTATCCGCATCCGCTTTTGGGCATGAAGAACATGCTTCTTTCTCAATTTATAGGAATCGTTAACCGCAACTCTCCTTTTCAGGCTTGGATTGTTTTTTGATGCAGTAGAGAAGCCGTTTCCTTTGAACTTGGTCCATCGGACAGATATAGACATGGAGAAGCTTTTCAATGTAAATCTTTCACTACTTTGTTTGGACCTTGCTTCTTCACTTAATGCTTGCTTTCCGTCTTGCCTTTGCTGGGCCTACGATAAATACGAAATAAGATTGTACATGAAGGTTGGTGAAAAGCAAAAGAAGCAATTGGTTCTCAAATGCCGTGACGTCACCTAGCTTTATTCCAAATTTATCATTCTATTGGTATGTATAGTGTCTTTCATCTGCCATTGCTTTCATTCATTCTGCACAGCCGTTAGGTATTATGACAAAAGGAACCAGCATGTTGCTCCTGAATCTACAGATAGAGAAGAGGGCACGTCTCTTTTTCTAGAAGCCGGTCTATGTTCTTATTCTTAATCGAATTCTAAAGAAACGTCAGTTTCAAATCACTTCCATTGGGCTGAGCGGGTCATATATGCCTTTTGGCTTTCACCTATGTTATGTATTCTCTCACAATCACTCCTAGCAATAAGTGAAAAGGCGGCTATCGATACTGTCCCCTCCTCTTCTTTGTCTACTTCTCCACATTAGAATTTCTGACTGGTTCACGCCTGCTTTTGTATTGGTTATAACCTCTGTACTGTATTTTGTTTGGCTTAAATTGCCAAATGGCGAGACCAGACCCCATGAAGCTTCTAAGTCAGATGTAGATTTGCAAGAATCAGATTTACCAACGGGAAGAACGCTTAGTGTATCCGCGGTGGGTGAATCTTAGGAAACTCGCCTTGTCCGAACAAAAGCGGGAGGTAGGTAGGTGGTAGTTAGAAGGATTCCTTCGGGGAGCTGCTTCTTCCTCTGGATTCCCTTCTTCTATAGACAGACCCCCGGCTAGGGCAGCAGCGTTTTAAAGAAATACGAACAGTTTGGTTTTCAGTGAGCCCGCTTCTTAGTGATAGGTTTCTAAAGTATCTATCGCTATGTGCCCCTCCCCGGAAAAAAACAAATAGGCTCGGGCAATTATCAGCTTAGGGACAGCAAGCGGATAGTAGATCTGGCTCCATCCCTTGAATCCGCTGTAACTGATAGAATCTTGTACGAGAGACCCGCAAATAAATAGGGAAACCCGCTTGCTTTTTAAGTAGAAGCTGAGCCATTACCTGCTAGCATATCTCCCCACCGGGACTCCCCCCAAAGCAAAGCTAAACCCGTTCTTTAATTCAATACCTAGAGACCCCTCCAGTCCAAGTTGAGGCGCAGTAGGAGGGATTTCTGTCACCATTATTTATGGACCACGTAAACATACTTTTTGAGTTTAGATTCTTATGCTGGACCTGCAGCCCTAGCCTGGGACACCACTGTGCGACATAAAGATCGGATCAAGTTATGATTTTATCATTAAGAAAGAGTACCCGAGAAGAATAGATATGATCCGGAAACACTCTTATTCGACGAGGCGTAGAGCGTTTGACTTTCTTCTTTACAATTTCCTTAATGCGCATGAATGAGAGATTACAGCACTTAGTATGAGCATATCGGCCTAGCTTCTTAGCCATAAGAATAGTTCTACCTACCAAGTCAACCCTACTCTTGCCCACAATAAATTATTATTAGATACTCAATTCTTCATTGACTAGCCCCCCCAATTACCTATGCCCTCCCTAGCTTATCCATAAGAAGAGACATATCTGAATAGATAGTATTAGACCACTTCTCACAAGCCCAGTCATACATAAAGGAGGATTTCTTATAGGCAAAAAGAAAACACATCTATATCGGCGTCAAGAGTTACCCAAGTCCGAAGTAATGCGTCTTTCTATCTAGTCCAACATGCTTACCCAAGACCCAACTTCTTCACTACTTGACCTACTTTCTATAACTCCCAGACTCTGCTTATTATGCCCGAAGGAGCGTATTTAGACTGAATAAGTAAATAAGGCGCGGAGCGATATCTCTCAGTTCACTAAGGATGAAATACTCTTGCTAGCTTTCTATCAACCACACTTCAATCTAATCTTTGTCTCCACCCTTCCGGTTCGGTAGCTAACGAAAGGAGTTCTTTCGCCAAGAACAAGCAACGGCGAGCTACCGCGAAAGCCGTTGCGCGTTAGTCACGCGCATACGTTTTCTTGCTCGCTCGGTTAAAGGAATATGCACAGGAAATCAAGCAAATCAAAAGCAAGTGTCTTACAAATAGTAGTGAATCGGGTACATCTGCGCTAGGGTCAATCTTCTTGAGCCTTGAGTCATTCTACTACTATCAGGAAGGAGAAGGGTAAATAAGTTTTGGAGCTTGGCGCTTGGGAATTCATTGTAGAAGAAAGTAAATGACAAAGTACTCTACGAAACTCCGTGAACCTAACTCAATTCTGAATAATGAAGAAGAACCACTTTATTGACTCCAGCCGACTGAGACAGTCAAAGCGTAAACTCATGGGGAAGTAAACTTCTACTACTAGAGAAAAGAGGATAGCCATCTGAAACACTCTTCTTTGTTCAGTGCTTGACTTGAAACTACTGCCTCTTGGGAAGATATTCAACTATTGGTTGTTCTACACTGCTTGACCAGAGAGGGATCAGGCAGAATTGTCCCCGTAAAACTCTTATCAATATTGGCTGTCAACTAGACTATATAGCAATAGCAGGATTTTATTGTTCTTACTCATTGTCTACAGAACTTATCTTTCTCATCATAGGACATCTAGAGCATCAGAACCAAGTCATACCAGGAGGGATTCTTTTTACTGCACATAGGCGACGTAGCCATAGATGCTAAGCATTTCTTCTCCTATATGTCTACAAAATAGACAACTTCTACTTGATCAGATAGAAAGCACCCGCTTCCACAACCAGCTTGCACCAGATCATCCTATCAACTAGACACAAGGAAGATTCAGACTAGGGCTTGTGACTAAGGCTTGCTTATGCTTAGGTAGTTTTCATTGTTTAGGATTAGTATGTTTTTTCAAAGGAGTTCTTATAGGTGTACAGTAGGACTGTAGGAATTGGGAGTATTAAGTAGTGAAGCTTAGGAATAGGTTATTGCTTTGATCTAATGATGTAGTCAAGTAGAAAAGAATTACTAGGTAAAGCAGCTACCTTACCTTAGGTGTAAAGTAAGGGTTGGTAAAGTCTCACAGCGATAAGAGGAAATTTCCAATAGGTCATTGGGCAAGCAATGTATTGGCATTTTTTACAGTTGTGAAAGCATAACTTCATTTTTCGGCGGGGAGAAGAGTTGGCCATGGCACAGGTAAAGAAAAACAATACTATTATCTATTGAATGAGAGTCTATAATTGCTATTAACTGATCAATTAGAGTACTGAACCGTGGAACCTTATTGATTCACTCCTCGCATACTTAACTACACGTTTTTTTTTTGCAACCAAGGGGAGCTACACCACGCTGCTCCCCTGCCACTGAGCTTGCTACCCCTTTGATTTCTACCAATGAACCTTCCCTAAATACATGTATTTATCTTTCCAAAAGAAAGTGGATCTCATAGCCTCTGACAATTCGAAAAGGTAGGTCTCAGTCTCATTTTGAAGATGACCACCGGATTTTCAAGATGATATTCTTTAAGCCAAGCTGCCTGCCAAGCCAATCCTATGGTCAATGCGGAACTGGAAACCATTGCTATTTGAGCAGTTAGAGAATCGAAATTCCACTCATTTAGAAATCGATCAGCAAATGCCAGAAGAAGGATAAGGGGAGCCCACACCAACGTAGTCTTAGCCCTAGAACACATGGAGCTTGGAGCACTGATAATAAGTCTGTATGATTAGAATGGAGGAACAATCACCACATCCATATTGAGGAGAAAGCTCACTCTGGCTACTGAACTTGTAAATACAGTTGCGCTCATGATAGGGAATTCCATTTATGGCGTGAGGTTAAGTTAGTAAAGATCTTAAGTTCTGGTAAATAATAGGCAGGAACTCCACAAATCCATCAATAGAACCAAGTTCGGATGAAGTACTTGGTAGGACCGTAGCCCAAGCCACCAGGCGAGGCCGCTAAGGAAGTACATACCACAGTAGAATCGTATACAGTGTCTAGCTGTAGAAAAGTTTTAGACTAGAGACGGGCTTTATATCTAACAGGTAGTCGGAGTGATCAAAGCGCTCCATCCAAGCTTGCTTTGTTTGCTGCTTTGGCCTCGTCATTCCGATACAGAATTCTAAGTAAAGCTATTGACATTCCTTTGTAGCTTTGCCCCTGTAGCCTTAAGTATCGGTTTCCCCCAATCAACTCCAGATTCTGCTAATCAGACTACACGCTAGGAAGTTGGCTAGTTATATATAGTTGGGCAACCCTTACTGAGTTTAGGTTTAGCTGGTATCACCAACTCACAGGGCATAAGGGCGGAGCCAAAATAGCCGGGATATCTTCTTGGGGGAAAATAGCTAAAATCTTTCTTTGTTGGACAACCAGGGCAGAAAAGTAATCCACAGTCTCCTTTTTCGCTGAACCAGGGAGGCACGAAGTGTTGAAGAAAAACAGAATTTATTCCAGTAGCTTTACGACATACATTTCTGAATAGGAAAAGGAAGTATGTTAAATCTTTCCGGGTCATACCCCTAGTTACGAGTCTTTCCTATCCCTGTAGCCCCACTTACATGGCTTTGGCCTTCACTCCCCGATGAACAAATAGAGTAAAAAAGGGGATTCTACTGTACCTATAACAATCACTTACGGCAAATCGAGTACCCGCACTATACGTTTATCTACGGCGTAATCGTTCCAAGTTGAGAATTCCATGAATAGCCTTTCTTTATAGCACGCGCCTAATCTATCAACTAGCGGCGTATACTCCAACTAGTCTGTAAGGGATGAATATGATTGATCTTACCAAGAGGAAGATACTCGCTCTTCTGTCTGGTCCAATAAACTAGCATACTTCGTATGGCTCGCTTCACTCTCGTATTGCTCTTGCTTTTGGGTCAAGCGGAAGTAAAATCCTGTTGTTCAGAAATAGGGTCAGGTGGTTTTGGGGAGCAACAGTAATTACAAGCTTAGCTAGCGCCATACCAGTAGTAGGAGATACCATAGTGACTTGGCTTTGGGGTGGTCTTTTATTTATTCTTTGAATTCAATATCATCATACTGGGTAAGGAAATAGAATCAACAAGCTTACCAGCAGAAAAGAGCTCCTTCGACGTAAGCCAGTCAGCTTTTTGGATCCTTATTCCAAGCCCCGCCAGGCTATAAAACGGATGCCCCAGGACCAGCCAAGTAAGCAGCTCCAGCCATTGAATGCTACGAGTGAGCAGGAATTTGCTTTTGCTTTGTTAGACGGGTAGGAGCCGGGCAATGGTGCCGTTGAATGGAAGTACACGCATCAAGTAAGTAGCAGCAGCTGAATGAGCTGGATCCCTTGCTTCTTCATTTGTAGTAGCGAGAAGAAGGAAGAGTTATCGAAAGAGTCGTAGTTCAAGTAGTATTCCTAGTGAAAAGCAGTACGAGCGGGAGGCAAGGGAGAGCTACTTTACTTATAGTGAGTGCATGGGTTTACAACGGGACTTTTGATCATGGCTAGATCGATCGCTTCTATACATCGTCTTAGCACTTAGGCAGTACAATGGCTTCAGTACATATGGCGCAAGAGCTAGCGGTGATTGGCTTGTAGGAGACAGATAAGAAGTCAAAAGAAATCCCAATTTTAAGCTGTCTTTGCTCATTGCTTTTTGGAGAACCTTTGCCCAGCTATTCAGTCACTCTAGCTTTTTCCAAGTGAATTTTTCTTTCAAGCTTGGAATAGGCTGATAAAGCTTACTGGTCTTCGGAGGAGCTAGGTTTTGTGAAAGACACATCTGGATAGCTAGGGCTAAGTGCTTAAGGAAACTAGGTCAAGAAGGTGAAACTGGATAGCCGGCATAGGTCAGGTAGTTGTTATCACCGGGTGCCTGGACATTGAATAGACGTTTGTTAAGGCACGAGGCAGACCTTTGTGAATAGTGCAGCAATGGTATAGATAGCCAACCAAGCACCAGTAAGCTACTAAGGCTAGGCATATGGTTTCAAATAGGGCGGCATGGTCGCTGATAAACTTGGTTGAAGCACCGGCCAGGCCAGCAAAATAGTAGTGTGAAATAAATGAACGTATAGGTGTTTGGTTGCTAGCAAGATAACTTGATTTACAAGTTGGAAAGTGAGAAGCACCGTTTCGCGTCAAATAGCGAAAGTAGGAGGTCAGTCATAAGTCAAAGTAAGCATATATGCGAGCGATAGCTAGTAACCTTTATTTATTAGTTGTCAGAAAGTAGGCATGTAGTAGAAAGTTAAGTAAAGGCGCCAGCGCCAGATAAGAAAATGAAAGACAAGAAATGCAATTCACAAAAGAGACTATATAAGAAAAAACACTCATTATAATAGCAGAGAGTTCTTTTTTCAACATTTCCTAAAAAAAGGATAGTAAAAAAACCACCTTCTCAACAAGTTTTTTGTATAACCAAAATTCCAGAGTAAATAAATGGGGATTCACTTAGATTTTTGTCTCTTTTACTTTCTGGGAATGAGCTTCTTCAAAACTTTCGTCCTTCAGTGCTTTACTACTCACTTGAAACTCTGACCCTGGCATGCGTACTATTGGAGTTGAACCTGACACTGGGAGAAGACACTGAGTGATGCCATGAATCCAAGAAGACACTGAGTGATGCCCTTAATGGGTATCACGAAGGGATAATAGAGCAGAAGACAAGAAGAGAGCGAGGTATTCCTCTTTCCATTATCGTAGACAAGACGTGCCTTTCCGTGGTGGTAACTTGGATAGACCAGGTTGAATAAAGGGATCAAATGCAATGTTCGTTTACAGAAAAGGAAAGGCGGCGGAAGGCAGTTGAATCCGCTCCTGCGATGTGAAGGTTTTGGGTTAGTTTCCCGGCGAGGAGGAAGATACCTACCCGAAAGCGAGCAAAGCAAGCTAAGAAGGTGCCAGCCTGGTTTGGCGAAGTCTGTATGTAAGCTAAGAGGTCTGCGTTTCAAATCTTTTTCATCAAACGAGCAATAGCTTATTTGAATATTCCGACTGCGTCCTTCATTCACAAGCTAGCTTGGAACGGCGTAAAGAGGGAACTAGTAGCTGGGTGACGTGGAAGACATGAAAGGAGCCTGCTAAAGCTTCATTCCAGGTTTGGTTCAGGAATACGACGCGACAGACAAGCGAGTTCCACGAAGTGAATGGTAAAGCGATCCAAGGCGCCAGTAAACAGAGCTTGAGTTGTGAAGTTTTTCGCATCACTGAGCTTCCTGGGAATCCATCTTCTCTACAGCTAGCTTTCCTAGTTCTAGGTTTTCTTTGCCAGCTAATCCGTTAATCCTATGACCGGAGGGCCCCACCAAACAAGGAAGAAAGCTAGCCTCGGAATAGAGGCGGATCGGCGGCATATGAAGCTGAAAGATTAGTTGCTAAAGCCTCTCCCGTCCCATTTCCAGTTGTCCTAAGGTAATCCCTTACAGTTGGGAATGCTAAGGTAATAAACTCCATTTGCAGTTGTGCCTAACGGACTTACCTTTCCGTTGTAAATAAGTGGCTCAGTTGGTACGTAAGAGAGCTTAGTTGGCAACGTGCTGCAAGGGAAAGCAGTTGTAGGAGTTCATTAATCCAGCCATTGTCCTTAAGTGCTTGCCAATGGATGGTCCTTCTTTCCCTTCCGATACATAAAAACGATTTCTTTGCCTTATCACTAGTGGTCTCAATCCTTGACTCCAGTATGTATCTCATATCAGGTGCGTTACTCCTTTTTATAGATAGATGCGTCTGGAGACTGATAACGCTTGTGATCTCTTTCTTTTCTATTGGTTAAGGAATGCCAATAATGAAATAACTGATAGAGCAGCTAATGGATTTCATGTCCTTCTTGATCTCCATTCTCATTGGACGTTTTGACTTAGTAGCTATGTGATTTTTCACTTTGATCCGCGTACTTGATTTCTTCTTGTTCCTTTCGTCTCTCTTCTTTGGGCCCTGTATTGGGAACCATTCTTTTCCCATTAGAATAGCATTCCTTCCATTCTGCCAACCAACCATATCTCTTATCCCCGTCCGAAGGCAAGTATTTAGGACTTTTCCTATGGCTTTCGAATAGAGCCACAATTACGCGAGCGGTAGACTCCCTATTTTTTCGAGCTAATAGCATAGACCTGGCAACTAGTATGGATGGGCAGGCAAGAGACAGAGGAAAGAGATAGAGAGAGGGAATTTATCTAGAAGGGTGGCGCTTCCATTCCCGAAGGTTGCTTTTGGGATAGGTGGAAGAAAGATGCAAAGCGTATGTTTCTTTTTGTGGGTGCGGGGGTGAAGTGGTCCGAGCAATTGAAAAATTCAAAGTCGTTGAGAGAGGAGTTAGGTGGACGATCTGGTAACGTCGAAGGCGCTGACACAAGCAAACGTGACGCAGGTCTTCGTGTGGAACCCTCTCTGCAAAAGGCAGACCCCGAAATCTGATTGCAAATGCTTCAAACTCCCCCTTGGGCAAGTTTGGTTCGGCAGATGGTTCAATGATTTCGCTTTTCATTCTGGTTTTTCAAATTGTTGGGTTTAACGTCAACATCGTGTCTCGGTATGAAAGAGCTTGATCAGTTAAGGAAATAGCGAAGGTGAACCGTGAGTGGTTGTTCCAAACGTTTCCCCCCGGCGCCTAGCCTTTCTAGAAAATCCTTGGGCGAGTCGAATTGTAATAAAAGTATTGGCTCCTTCCTGGGTCTGAGGTAACTAAAACTTCCAAGTAAGGGGTACTCGCTTTCCGATACTCAACTCGTGTCAACGAGGAAGTCAGTGAAAATAAATCCCTGAAAGGAGGAGAGTCTCCATGGATGGGTTTCTAAGGGAAAAAGGCTGTGTGTAAGGAGTGGTATTCCACCCGTGCCCTTGATAGCTGAACATCCATAAAATCTGTATCTCTAGAGTACCAGAACTGCTTATTATTCATCATCCCAACCGAGGAGGACCAAGCTTTCCATTCGTCACATTGAGGTTGTCCTTGTCCTTCACATATCTACAACTGGTTAACTGGCTCTGAACTCCGTGAATCAATCACTTGAGCTTTATATTTAAAAGAAGGGTAAAGAGAATCTAATCCTTCCCTAAAGAGAGAAAAAGTAGTCTGAGTCTCCAGTTAGGACCTCCAAAGTCAAGTGAATACACTAAGTCAGGTCAAGTCTTTAGGAAAGCGTAGCGATGATGCACTTTTATAAGCGAAGCCGATGAACAAGACAAGGAAGTATATGGTATGAAAGGAAAGAGGGAAGATGGTCTTGTGCCGCAAGCGACTATGATGATACCCCGTTTGACTGCTAAACCAACAACCACTGGGCAGGCGAGTAAGTCTACTTACTAGTAGAAATAAAAACTCATCTTTGGTGGTACCTATCACTGAACAGCTCATCACCACTCCATAAATTCATACCTCAGGCCCCAGGTACCAGGAGTCCCCAAGAGCTCCCTGTTGGTAATAGGAAAAAATGTGTTGCTCGCACGCGCCTTAATAATGAGTTGAACCCGTTCTCAACAAAGGAGCAGGGTAGTATTTCAATGCTTACATTATTCAAATCGTACCTACCAAGAACATGTTTTTTGAGCGGGACCACTCACTTGAGGGAATTCTCTCAGCCTGGTACAGAAAGAAAGCAGGTCCTAGCAGCTAGAAGAATAGTGGCTCTGAGTCAAAGCAGCTGGGAATTCTCTATCTAAGTCACTAAAAAATGCTAGTGAATCTCTCCTCCTCTTATCAGTACTCTAAAGTATGTCCAAAAAGGGAAATTAACAAACTGGCAGGCCTACCTACTTTGAGTATTAGAGTGGGCTAACTTAAGAGCAGCAAATCAACTATAGTTTAACTGCCAGGACCACCCACCTGGGCTAAACCCATCTATTAGCACAAGGAGAGTGACTAAATCCCGAGCCGCAATTCTTTCCTCATTATTTAACAGATAGGCAGGCAGGCGCTAGACTTATTTCCAAATAAACTACTTTTAATGCAAGCGAAGCACACTTACGTGGCCCAAGACTCTGAAATTAGGTCTCACCCTTTTGCTTGAAGTTAATGCAAGCTAGCGAGTTATTAACAAGGCACGAGTATGATAACTTGAATATAAGATTCAAAGTAAGAAGAAGGATTCTTTTATTAGATATTGTACGCTTATCAAATCCTGACAATATAAGTACTTTACGGTGAACAAGAAAATGTTGCAGGTCTGGAAGAAAAGGGTTTTCTAAGGCCCTCTCTCTTGACTAACATGAATACCTATCCAATCTATGAAAAACTACGGGTGGAGGCTCGTCTGTTTATCCATACGCGTGCTGCACCAGGGAGCGCCTCTTTATTTCCAGAGGCGGAATTGGGTGAAATCTTCATCTGATCTTTCTAGTTGTATGTCTCTCTCCATTCATTCCTTCCTGTGGTATTCAATCTCTTTTTTTCTACGATTGCCAGGTGTGATTACCTAGCGGAGCTTGCCGGGTATTTCCGATATGGCTCATTCCTATTACAATATGCCTACCTTTTTTATGTTTCTCAACAATTGTTGGTGGTGACCATATGCCAACAAACAACTCCTTAAAATGCTTATATGTATACAGCTTGGCCTTGCTATTCACAAATGTCTATCAGCTTCTCCTGCTTCTATACTTGCCTATCTGTGACATGACCTATTCCTACTTGCTTTGTCAACTACTTTACTTTACCTATTTTTCAAAACCTATACAGATATATCTGCATAAACCGGTGCATCTCTTGTCAACTCTTCTATTCCAAGTATACCAAGCTACTTTGGCTACACCTAGCTCTACCTTGCCTATGAGCTATTTATAATAACTAAAAATCTTTGCATTCGCCTAACACTTCGTGCCTGGCTACGATAAAGCAAAAGAAAGAGTAAATAGTAGAAATAGCCAAGTAGTCCACTTTGGTCTGTCAATTGGATGAGGCCGCTAGGTCGCTAAGTCAGTCATTCAGTAAATAAAGGGGGTAATCCATTGGCGCGTAGCGTTTGCACGAAAGAAAGTTTTCGTCTCATTTTTTATTCTTGAAGTTTCATTCCGTCATTCCATTCATCTTTGAACCAGTTTACTATTAGGGAAGTCAACCCATAGTATCTAACTTGCGAGGGGATGCTACAAAAGGGTTTTCCCTCTTTCTTACAGCTGTCTGCATATACATTACACAGAATGAATGACTGAAATCCCAAGTAAACATTAGTTAGGAGAAGTGCTTAATGGTACCAGCTAGCATGGTTAGGCATAGAGATGCCAAACAGGCACCAGGCCGAAGGATTCCTTTGCTCGAACTTCACATCATGGTTGAACTGGGATAATTGCATCTTGCATTTGGCAGCTATGTTCAGTTCATGGATATTGCTGTGCATGTATTTATCCTAAACCTAAACTTTTTTGATCACTGCCGCGCAAGAAGATTTTATAGAGATTTCGCAAGTGACTGGACTTCCTATGTGGCTTTGGCGAGCGTAACTTGAGTTAAGCGATCACAAAGAGAAGAGCGGAAACTGAATCCGAACATACAGACTTTTGTTTTGAGTTAACCTAGGAATTTACCTATTATGATAAATCTTACACAATATTGAATTGATAAGATTACTTGATAGTTGTCTCCTGAAACACATAAAGTATTTGAGTCTCGAAACTCATGGATCCGCACCTGTCAAGTTTATATACCATTATATATGGGAATTAGCGATTCATATAGATGTTCAAAAGCATCAAGCCAGAAGACAATAACCCGGTGCATTACCCTACTATTAGGGTCTAGGCTAGCACAGAGATTTTTGCCTTGTTAAGCTCTTAAGATAAGAGCAAGTTGTTACAGCAGTTTCCCGCATTCAAACATTATAAACACCCGGCGAGTATAACGCCACTAGAGTATAAATCCACTAGAGTCTAAAAGTTATAGAAGATGCATATTACTACTTACTATCATCTCCTGGGCCTTCCCTTCTCAGCCTTGATTCAACAAGGCGGGCGCGCCTTGGGAGACTTTTGATATAGGACTCAACAGTGCGCCGGGTGTTTTTCCTTAAATACCACTAGACACACCCGGGTGTGCCGTAAGGAAAGCTCTACACCGTGTTCTAACTAGCCCCCTGAGTGCTAAGAATAGACTGAGTAGGGGTCTATCAGGGAGAGCTCTCTGATCTATCAGTACTCTATTGTCTTCTCTTCTAATGTGTGTAGTCGCTGGTGAGTGCTTATTCTAGTCGATGTGCTGATAAGAGCTGAGGGAGTGAAATAGCTAGATTTATCCTAGTGACCGTGGCTTATTGAAGGGAGGGATCTCCTCTATTTAAGTAGGGAAGCTCACACGTGATTAGAAAATCAAAAAAGAGATAGGGAATCAGGGCCGTACCTACTTTGATCGCTGCCGACAGACTCTCTATTTTCAGGGAAGATCCAAGTATGTTGCATTTGGTACTCGAAGTTATACATTGGCCCGCCACCTGCTTCGCTCCTTCGCAGCGCGCCTTTATTCGTCTCATGACCCAGGTCGCGGGGACAGAGAGAAAGCATGAGGCATAGGAATGTAGTTCCACTTATTATACATCAATTCTCGTCCATTCTCGACTTCCAATACACTGTCCTCGCTCTAGTCCTAGCTGCTCTAGCAAGGGCTATTCCGTACCATTTCGCTTGGTTGTAGCGCCGCCTACTTTTATTCCTTTCCAGGGGAGTTGCTTAAAGGCGGAGAGGTTGGTTTAGTATTCGACCTAGGAATTCTCAAGTCAACTTTCTCAACAACAGGACTGGCTTGCTATCTTGAGTCAGTAGTTTAACCGGATCTTTACTAAGTAACCACACCGGTAAGAGAGCAAATTGCTTAGACGAGGAGCGGTTAGCCAGTTGAATTCAATAGTGACTTTTCTTCTTAATATTATGTTGAACATCCGCGGAGAGAGGAGAAGAGTTAGAGTCATCTTATGTATCGTTTATCACTATGGCTGTAAAGTATTTAGGAGTGATGGTAGAATAAATAAGGAAGGCAAGCTAGGAATAGGAAGGAAAGAAAGAATAGGGTTATAAGACTGTCCTCGAGAAATATCTCAATGTAAGGTAAACAGAACAGAAGTAGAATTCAATAGTGCTATTAACAGGTTGTGTTCATGTCTCCTCAGGTAGAGTTGAGATTTCTTCCGAGCCCGTGCATAAAGCACTGTGCTCCGCTGTAAACACTTTCAAAGAAAAGGAATTCCTCGAAGCTACTATGTTCGGGCAGGAAACTGGCAGAAATGATAAACTTCAACGCTCCACTCTACGAGAAAAATACTCCTGAAAGGAATTGGGTTGGAAAGCCTTGTACGTAGTGCACTCAAATCGACATTGAGATTGGGATATAGCCATATATTATATGCGATACGCCGATGACATACTTATTGGATTGCCCCGCGGAGCTCCCCTAAGTACCAATCGCTTGATGGATAAACTCAGGAAAAAACTGCTTTATGCTAGTTAGTAGGGGCCTCAGGTTACACTTGAAGAGCGAAGCATTAATAAGAGGAAGCAAAAAGGGGCGCCGTAGGGTGCTTGGAAACCCTCAAGGAGGACGGGAACCTACAAGCCGCTCCACCCACCCATGAAGAAGTGGGAGGATAAACTTACTAAGAATACCTTAGAGGCAAGCTTATTAAGGAACAATATCGAGATGAAAATGCTTCATTTTCTTGAGGAGGCACACCTGCGAGCCCAGACTTACTTACGCTATGAAAAGTCAATGGGGGATAAAAGGAAAAGCGATCAGCAAGCTACAAGATTTCACTGCCAAGTTGTTAGGAAGCGGCAGCGTAAAGACTGTTAGGGGTCAATCCTAGATGAAAGGCTTATGTTTCTTGATATGCTACTAAGGCTTTGACACTTTCTTCAGGTATGACACATGATAATTTCTCGGACCTACCGTAAAGAGTACAGAAAACATTTGTAGAAGGACCAAATGGAGAGCAATGTACCATTAGGTAGCTTCACGGGATAAGAGTAAATGAATATGAGAGCCCGAGCGAGCGGTATTAAAGTGATCCTGAAGGTCACCCTCTTACAGAATATCTTAAGTAAAAGGAATCCTTACTCTTTTTCCATGCCTAAAAGAAAAAGGTATTAATTAGTATGGAGAAATTCAAACTAGAGAATTGTTTTCTGAGCCCCTTCTTGTATGTCTTCCATATAAGTTCTAGTTCTACTCTATTTCCTAATAATGGAGGAGTATATGCTATTGATTCTGACCATTCTGCCCGCCGGCGCTTCACCTCTTTTGGCTTCTGATAGCTTCGCGGACTAGACCGAATTCTCTCATCGTCCTCCGGCATCAATCTCTTTAGCCTTTGTCCCTCCGTGGCCTTATTAAGGATTGGGGCTCTTTCTAGTGGCTTATTTTCAAATGCATCAAGCTGTATCCCGCCTCCGTCTGAGCCTTCATAATCGACCTTATCGGACTCTGTCGACCCTTCCTTAGTAGAAATCCCGTCCCTAGTCCCTGCAATCATGGTAAACAGTTATGATAAATGGAAATATATATAGGGCACTGATTGCAATTTGAAGATGAAGATCGAAACATACCTAAGAGCGCCAGTCTGGTATTTATTTCATCAGGTATTTCTTCAGGACCTCGTATTCCCTTTCTCACCGAAGCCTTACTCAGTAAAGGGTATGATACTAATAGTACGGTTTGGTTTTCATCACTCTTACCATTACCTGAAATTTCATCTCCTTCTTTGCAACAAAAATCCATCGAAGTACCGAATCATTAGAGCAAGGCTGATAGACTTTACCAACCTTCTTTTTTTTTAATAGTTCGACTTGCGAAAAGCATATAGATAGCTATCAAACGTACTTGACGGAAGTAGATCTAGCTGATTGACTCGTTCATAGGCGAAAATCAATGCATCGAACCCTTTGCCGATCAAAAGATTAGGAACCGTCCTCCTTTTACCGGATACCCTTGCCGAAGAAGGGCTCTAAATATCTCGTACGTATGTTTCCTAGGATCTACTACGTTAAAAAGTATTGGCTTGAGCGCGATAGGCCCTTGCAAGAAAATGCTTTGAAGGCCATCTTTTCTTTGTTCTTCGCCCATTTTTATCTTTCAAGTTGTCAAAGGAGAGTTTCTCTTTCCACCTTGTAATGGGAATGTAAGCTCTGACTTTGCCCTCATCGGATAAAGAGAGTACTAATCCCTGTACCGGACTGGTATTCCTCGGTTCCTTCTTCCCCCAGCTTGTTGCCCTCCATCCTGGACCATCTTATTCGAATACCGAGACTCTTGCATACTGAAAGAAGAAGGTTCCTTACTTTATCTCGCAGCAGGTACCCACATCTATCCATTCTTTTTATCTTCGGAATTCCTATTAGTATGCCCTCCGCATATCTGACATAACATAGTTTCGTATTGCATCCCCCAAATACCATATCTTTTCTCAATCACCATCACTCCCTCTGCTACCTTCTTGTCAAGCAGGTGGAGGTATAATGGTGAGAGTGGAGGAAAAGGAGGGATTCGCTGAGTTCAAAAGCAAGAGTACTTCAGTGAAAAAGCAATAAATGAATTCCCAGTTCAAAGTGATACACAAACAGCTTGTTGCTAATGAATTCAAAAAAGAAATGCTTGCTAGGTAAATCGTACTTTTTGCACAGTCACATATGGCTCGTAACTATTCTCGGTGTTATCTTACAACTACTCTTCCTTTCTCTCCTTCGGAAGAACTAGTCTTTGAAGCAAGAGATGAACATATTGTGGGCGGATCTTCTTACCCATTGATTGGAACATCGTAAAAACTCCGAAGATCCTTTTCACTATAGTTAGTGACGTATCCAAATTCTGTATACTATTGGTGGACGGGACATTCCGCTTCCTTCTGCTTTGTTTTCACGAAGCGAGCGCTTTCAACAAGCTTCTTTGGTAATAAGCAAAAGTGTGTAAAGTCCTCCGTTTTCTCACTGGGAAAGCTTTGTTGTCTTCGTTTTCTTTCAGCCGTAGTATATCGCCGCATATGATCTGGCTTTTAAAGTGGGTTAGTAAGAAAACTGACCTTTCTGGGTAAGTGCCCTTTTTATGTTTAAGAGCGAGTTGAGCAGTAAAATAGAAATAAGAGCTGCTAAAACAATATCTTTTTCTTAAAGTTCCTACGATGCTAGTTTTGAAAAGGCATATACACTCAGATAATGCAAGAGTTCCCCACTACCAAGTAAGCTCTTTATACTTGTTCACCTGTGTACTTATGGATGAAAACTACCTGGCTTTGTTTGGCTACTTTTTTTATTGGCTAGTGTGATTTTATATCTCAGGCTAGACTCGATTGAGCTGTCTTACATTAGTGTGGCTATATGTGAATCGCAGAGGTCTGTAAATTAAGGCAATAGGCAGGCACATTTGAAATGCAGCAGTAGTGAGTTCCTATAGAAAATCAAAAATGAAATAAAAGGTCATAATGGTCGGAAGCTGTTCACTACATCAGAACCATCCAGAAGGCAAAAAAAAAAGCACCTGAGGTCAGGTGTTTCTTAGGAGTTCAATATGTTTCATGTGTGTTTTTGCAAATCTTTTTTCTTCACTGGTCCTGCACGCTTGATAAAAAGGATCTGGTGTCTATGCCAGGTTGGTAAACCATATAGATCTTGCCCAAACAAGGAGTAGGGGCTAGCTTGTAAGCCACGACTTAGTACTACGAGGATTCTGGCGGAGTGCTTTTCACATATAGATAGGTCGGGATGAAGAAGCTCCGTAGTCAACTAATAGATAGAAAATCACAGTAACCTTTTTCCAACAGTTTCACCATGATAAGAACAACCTTGTCATACATGATAATTATGGGCTTTCTTCCTCCTTCTTTATAGTCTTCAGTTCAATCTGCCAAGTCCGATTCATCTTTTTCCAACCCTTCCTCTGTTCTTATACTAAACCTCTTCTCTTCGTTCCCTTTGCCCCACCAAAGAGGATCGCCCCTAGTAATATAATAGCACCTTGATTTATTTATCCAGATGGGCATATCTTTTCTTTAGTTTATGCATCTCTCATTCAAAGACAGACAAGAAAATAAATCTAAAGGCACCACTACTCTTATTAGTTAAACGGTAGGAACCGGAAGAGAAGCTTTCTAAAATGCCATTAGCCGATACCTGATGCTGGTCAATCGAAGACGGATCATACCAGTGGTAGTTCGATGGCAGATTCCCCATATTTATGAAGAAAAACAAGTTATAACCCCATTCTAGGAGTTCCCACCTGGATTGGATTCCCTCAAACTGGTGTGGAAAGGTCATTAGAGGCTCCTCTCGAGGACATACAAGAAGGATCCCTCTTTTCTTACTCGGATGGCTTGGCTGTTTCTAGGCATTCCACTAGTACCGGGAAGAAACTACTGCTGGCACGGGACAACCATACCTACTCAGAGTACTCTTTTCTCTTGCCTTGTAACAACAGTCTATTCCACCGGATGCACAAGCCTAAAAAGCCTATTCTATTTATTTGCTAAAATAGTCCAATTTGACGTAAACTGTTTTCGATGTCATCTTCGAAGAAATGAAAAGGTATCCTACATCACCAGTATCCACATATCCTCCTATCAAATCCAATGCAACGGCTCCTACTCTGTATAGATTATAGACCTTTGCTTTTGATTATCGGTTAATCGAATTTCATGATTGCATAGCAACCGACCGAGGAACTACTAATCTTTAGACCAAAAACCCTTTACTTATTTCTACTCTACCTACTAGCTTACCCAACTTTTCTCACACATAAACCGTGACATGACCTATTCTCAAATGCCTACTTTCTCTTCTCTTAAGTCTACAACAATGGGAGAGGCAGGATTCGAACCTACGTAGAAAACCTTCAACAGATTTACAGTCTGTCGCTTTTGACCGCTCGGCCACTCTCCCCTTCCCTGGGATACGCCCTCCTCAAACAAAGGGTTCCTGAATAAGAAGGATGGCGGCCTTCGTTCTTAAGTTAAGAAGAGCAGATGGAACTATTAGATTTGCTAGCGTTCCGGGAGAATAAATAAGGTCATTTAGTAAGTTCATAACAATTTCTGTAAAGCAAGGGGCAAAGCTTCTACGTCCCCCTCATTGCCATCGTCGGCCTTCCCCAGCTCCCCTCCTTCGTCGCTTCTGGCTAAGCATCTTTCGGCGGAGGAAAGGAGGCGACTAGTCGCTTCTGGCGAAGCTGCGAGTTCATGAGCAAGTGAATGAACGAGCTGCGAGTGAAGTGCAACAGTCGTAAGTAAGGCTCGCCATGTTCCTAAAAGGAGTGACCATCTTTTCTTCCCTTCTACTGACACTGAGCGAGCAGCAAGCATAGGCAATAGTTTCCGTAGGGGTGGGGTGGGGCGCAAGCAAGCGTTTTCAGGCTCCGCTAGCTAGCGTACTCTTCTGCTATCAATGAAACCGAAAGAAAAAACCTGTGCCCTTTCGTATAGATCGAGACGCAGTACTTTTTCTTGACTTCTTCCATACTAGGAAGAATGGAAGGAAATCCTTCGATAACACTTATTCTTCCTTATTTGAAGAAATGATATCCGACGCCCGCTCTTTCATTTCAAAAAA
This sequence comes from Coix lacryma-jobi var. lacryma-jobi, assembly GCA_009763385.1. Classification (NCBI taxonomy): domain Eukaryota; kingdom Viridiplantae; phylum Streptophyta; class Magnoliopsida; order Poales; family Poaceae; genus Coix; species Coix lacryma-jobi. The sequence continues at coordinate 52,536,211 of CM019823.1, read as the reverse complement.
GTTATTCTTCTTATCTTAAGAAGCAAATAGCATTTCCTATTGATTTGTCCCCTGGACTAGACCTATGTAGATTCGGAATTATCCGTCGCTACGCTGTTCCCAAGGACTAGCAAAATCAAAATAGCGAAATTCTTGGGTCATCTCAATGGGTTCAGAAACCACACGTTTCTCTGGATCATCATAGCGTACTTCCACATATCCACTCAGAGGAAAGTCTTTTCGTAATGGATGACCCTCGAAACCATAATCAGTTGATATACGGCGTAAATCCGGATGATTGATGGAAAACACCAACACAGACATATCCCATACTTCTCGCTCCCACCGGCCGGCTGATGGAAATGGACTGACTACCGGAGATATTCGTGTTACTTCGTCCGCACTTGTTTGTACACGAATGCGTGAGTTATACCGAGTACTCAGTAAATTATGGACAACTTCAAATCTTCGTTTTCGAGAGGGATGATCCACTCCGCAAATATCGATCGAAACTTGAACCCTTGTATAGGTATGCCATTTTAGAAAGCACAACAATGGAAATGGGTAGTCAGTATTGGTATAAGATCTATTCCCATGTTCCGATCTTTTCATTTTATGTACCCATTTCTTGGGTAAAATCTCCCAACTATATTTTAAAATGGATTGGTTATCCATAAATGAAAATAAAGAAAGCTTTCTTTTTTTTTGTTCCGCTTCTTGCTCTAAGCAGAAAGACTTGTCGGAAATCGCCGGTTGGGTTGGTCCGACCAAGAAAGGCATGGGAGTGGAGAGGCGGAAGTGAAAGACTGGCTACCAATAAAGATCCCTCACTGCACACTTTCTATAGTTCTGTATCCAGGATCGGCTGCATGCTCTAGTGTTGAATCGGGTATAGAACCCAGGATGCTTGGTTACAATTCCGAATCCGCTAAACCATGTTTGTTTTATTTTTTTTTCTCGACTGGCTTTGCTTTATCCATGGGTAATGAGTTTCGATGTATTGGGCGTTTCCGTTTAGAAATAGAAGCTTTTTCGTGCTTGCTTGCGAGCATTGGAATGGCCTGAATGGAATGAATATTAAGATAAATAAAAGATTCCAAGAAAATTGAGAAAGTTATTCATTCTTATATTAATTTCCTATACTTGACCTTCCAATTCCGTTATTTCAACTACACCAAATGATCTTTCGAATTGGTCAAGACTCTCCTGTTTATGGCCCCTTCTATTCTATATGGTTGTTGTTTCATTGAATTTGCTTCAGGCTTGCGATTCGACTTTTATCATTATGGATTGGTACCAAGAAGATAAAGTCCTAGGCAAGCGGACCTAAACCTAATTTTCACAGCCGGTACGGTAACAATGAAAATGGCTCCTTCTTTAGTTTAGTGAGATTATATGAGCAAATGCCTGAACCAAAATACGTCATTGCTATGGGAGCTTGTAGTATTACAGGGGGAATGTTCAGTACGGATTCCTATAGTACTGTTCGGGGAGTCGATAAGTTCATTCCTGTGGATGTCTACTTGCCGGGCTGTCCACCTAAACCGGAGGCGGTTATAGATGCCCTAACAAAACTTCGTAAGAAGATATCGCGAGAATAGTTGAGGTCTATCTCAAAAGAGAAATCGATACTACCAGTCACAGCTTTATGTTCGGCGCAGTACTCATACTGGAACTTACGAGCAAGAATTGCTCTATCAATCACCTTTAGACATATCTTCTTAAACTTTTTTCAAATCCAAAAGTCCAGTATCTTCCTACAAATAGTGAATTAGGAAGGGCTCTTTTGTGCAGAAAAAGAAGAGCAGGGCAATCTTTCTGCATTCGAAATGTTAAATATTTATACAAAGGGGGAGAGATCAAGACAATGCAGCAGGGTTGGTTATCTAATTGGCTAGTCAAACATGACGTGGTTCATAGATCTTTGGCTTCGATCACCGAGGAATAGAGACTTTACAAATCAAAGCGGGGGATTGGGATTCCATTGCTGTCATTTTTATGTATATGGTTACAATTATTTACGTTCCAATGTGCTTATTTTCAGGAAAGATGGCTCTTTAGCTAGCGTGTATCATCTTACGAGAATACAGTATGGTATAGATAACCCAGAAGAAGTATGCTGCATAAAAGTCTTTGCCCAAAAGGATAATCCTAGAATCCCGTCTGTCTTCTGGATTTGGAGAAGTGCCGATTTTCAAGAACGCGAATCTTATGATATGGACTCTTATGAGAATTATCCACGCCTTAAACGTATCCTAATGCCAGAAAGTTGGATAGGCTGGCCTTTACGTAAGGACTATATAATATAACCCCCAATTTCTATGAAATACAAGATGCTCATTGAATGATAATAAATTCATGCTCACTTATACAACACAACTCCAGATTTGATTCAAGTCAAGGATATTTTGACGTTCTGTTCCTAGACGAAACGGAATACCTATTATATTAGAATTCATTTCTATTAGAATTCATTCCTATTATACAAAGGGTCCAGATAGACTGAGCAAAAAAGGGCTTCATTTCGATTCTCCAATTTGGAAAATCACATATTCATTTCCTTCGTATAAACAGAAAAACGATGACTCAAAGAAGTTCCCTACCACAACTTTGTACCGCGCGCATTACTTAGAACAACTAGGAAAGTAAGATAAGATAAGCAAGATATAAAAATATTCGGAATAGCAGAATAAGAAATAAAAAATGAAAAAAGGAACCTAATCTCACCTCCTTCTGTACCATAAAGAAAATAACCCGAGTCCCTAAAGAAAAGAAGTGTCTCTATTTAGAGATTTATCTACTTAGATGAAAAAATAATACTCCTTCTAATATTATTCTATAATATGTATCCCAATCCATCTCGAGTCATTTTTATCAATACCTATTCCACCTATTCGGTAGATTTCCTTTTTCTCTGTGCAGACCAGTTTGAAAACTGGTGAACACGAGGATTTTCAGTCCTCTACTCAAATATCCAACGTGAGCTATCCTGACCATTTATTGTGCTCATCCTAGTAGAGGTACGTCTTGTACCTATGTCAAATTAAAGGGACTAAAAAAGAAAAAAGTCTTATAAAATTGACTGTAGTAAATTCGGATAATGAATATGGTTGTGAATGACTTATTCCTTAATAATAGGGGATTACTTGCCTATACTATAATATGTTCATTTGTATGAATGGGATAAGATCCAAAGAAGTAAGTTCGGATCCGTTTGTGAAAGAGTAGAATAAGAAAGATAGTGAATCTTGTTTGAACCATTAATGAAAAATAGAGGTTGGTACAATAGTTAGGAAGTCAAATGGGCTTTTTATTGGGGATAGGGGAAAAAACAAACCTCACAATTTAGAAAGTCGACGGATCGACTATATCATATACTATAAATTTCATTGTTGTCGGTATTGACATGTAGAATGGGGTTCTCTCTCCATTCACTTTGAGCTGGGTTTCTTGTGATCTTTTTAGTTGTTTTTCCGTCCAATTTTATGGTAAATTCAGTCATAGGAATCCAGACTCCGCTTGATTCGATCTTAAGTTTCGACCTTCATCACTCAGGAATTTGTGTGTTGCCACTTATTCCACTCAGAGAGACCGAACCAGGCAACAAAAAGGCTGAAGGAAGTTATCTTTCCATTCCAACTAAACTAAGTGAAAAAAGGGATAGAGCAAATTGTTGAGGAACAAAGAAAATATCTCCAAACCAACGACTCCTTTCCTTTGGTCGACTCTAAAGAATGTATCGGGAGTTGGGAGTTAGCCGTCTCATTTCCTTTCTGTTTCATTTTCCTCTCTAAAATAGCTTCAGGTTGCACTAGTTATTCTCCATCTTTCCCCACAATCGGCATGTCAGATAGGACTTGTACACCTTCCCCCACCCTTTTCTTCAATTGCGAAACATTAAAGACTGGGTTTTGTGTCATAGCACGATGGGCCTTGTGAGTTCCCTGAAAGGAATGAACTTGTGATTGTGAACAAATTTACGATTCCTCTTCATCGTCATCTATCTTTGTATACAGGTCTCATCTGATCCTTATGGGAAAAGTAGCCTGGGGATTGATTAAACACTCGGGAAATATTCGAATAAGTTATTTATTCATGTAGCTTATAATAAGTAATTTCTGTAGATAAGTGATTTATTTTAGAGTAGCAGGAGAAGAAACTAGATAGTAGCTGGAGAAGAAAGATACCTCATATCTTCGGCAAACATGATCGCTATGGATAGACATGGATAAGCATCTCTAACGATCTTATAGTAAGTAATTCGTCGACTGGATAAGTAAAGGAAAGGTAATTCTTCGACTGGATGGAAGTTTCACTTCAAGGCTGCCGCTTGACCTTACTGCTATACCGCTTAGCGCCTGCCCACAGCCTGCTATACAGCCTACTGTTTGACTACTTTGGCTTGCCCTACTGTAGTGTATTACATATAATATTCCCGCCCTGTTGGCTTGCCCAACTACGGCAGGCTTGACCTACTAGAGTCTCGCTCGAGAAAAGGTTGCTAAAGGTCGTTGTATGCTCTAGTGTGCTAAGTTGGTGATTGCCTTCCAACTAATGGGTTGTGGAGTGCTAGGTACGCTAAACAAGAAAATGCAATTCCTTGTTTAGCATCTAGTTGAGTGGGTGCTTGCCTATGGTTCCATTTATTAATTAATCAAACCATTTCCTTTTCATGCCATCCATCGAATTGAAACTTTATCGTTATCATTGGCTGGAATGAGAATAGCTGCGGGATCCGGATCACCATTTGTTGTATCATAGTTGGAATGGCTAAAATAAGACATTCTTGAAGAGCTATATATTATTTTTGCTGATCAATGATGAGCACAATATCAGGTAACCCTCACATATATTTGATTCCACCGAGGTATGTTTGCAAAGTAGATAATTTTCTCTTCTTCAAGATTGCAGCTGCGAAGAGAAGAGTGGAATTGGCCCTATTTTTCTTAGACTTTTAAGTACCTTAACTTACGAAGTTTTGTTTGCCTAATGACCACCCATAACATACCACCCCTTTTGTATTCAAAGAATGACACCGAGCCCTTATTGCAGCTAACGCTACTGAGCTGCTCTTTCTGGGAAGGTATCATTAAGATGTTTTTTCCTTGACTTGCTGCATGAAAAAGTAAATCACAAGCTTCTGATAACGAGCGGGCGAGATGGCTTTATACCTTTACGTTTGTGTTTGCCCTTTGCTGTAAAGATGTAAGGAGTTATTCTAGGATTCCTTCTTTTTTCACTATGACCTAAATGAACTCTGACTTCAACCATCTGTTTCTTTCAATCCCAGATCTTTTTTTCATTCTCCTATTGCCAACTACGAGTTACTTTGAAATAACTAATTGTTCCGATAGAACCTTCTGCCGGTAATTGATATACGACACAAACCTTAAAAACTTTTTTGAATTAGTGATTTGATTTATTCTGACTCGATCTATTAAAACATTCATAACCTTTACTTTAGTGAAAAAAAGAAAGATAGTTAAAGGAAGAACGGGAACTCTCAGTTAAGAATCATGAAATTGCATAAAAGATGGTTGTTTCATCAGAATCAGAAATTGTCTCATCTCACATCAGAATCATTTCTTTTATTATGGTATAACATAATATCTCTTATTTCTAACTATAATAGGTTTTCGCCATTCAAGTTGTTTGGATGCACATACTTTTTTCAATCGGATACCACTAATCCTTTATACAACAACGTTTTCTTTCAGGCCTACCACCAATACGGACCATGTAGAGCTGCTTTCTCGAGCCCTTTCTTGATGAAAACTTCTTGCTTCGGTTGGAGTATTAAGAGAAGCTCTTGTCCCACATTCCTGTAAAATATTGATTCGTCATAAGCACGTCCTGCCCCTTCCGCTCGTAGTAATCCAATGAATTCTCTAGTTCCAAAAACATGATACATTCCATCTTCTGAAACCAACACTTTTGATGTTACTTGACGCACAATAATCTCGATTTGTCTATTATGGATCTGTACTCCCTGGTATCGAGAAACCTTTAGGATCTTATTCTTAACCAAAGAAATACGACTTTGGGCTATGGTTAGCTCAGCTCCAATAAAGAAAACCCAGGGTACTCCAAGTGGTTCGTTCCAACCTTCAACCCATCATATTAAATCAATCGAAGGCACTTCTATAATTCTACTTGAGGAAGACCTTTTGTGGCTAGACCTCCATTTTCCATATAGAAAAGGAACTAATACACATCTCCTTTAGAAAAGAATTTCCCATAATGACTATGAATGCTTGTACCTGAAGTGACCAAATAAGGCTTAGCTGATCTTCTAATTCAAGAATCAAGATTCACTTGGTTACTGAAATTCAATCAGTTTGATGTTCTCTTCCTACAGGGATGTCTATTTTCAGGTTACCTTGAGATGTCAGGAGAAGTATTGATAATGAAGATACCTCCTACAAAGCCCTGAGAGGAAGGTCTTTGTTTTGCTGCTTGTTGTCGCAACTAGTTATGTCCCTATTGGACAAATCTCCCCTACACCGTAACCGGATTACATTCATTCAAGTTGGCAATCCCCTGATCTTTGCTTTGCTTCCGGTGTGCGATCCGAATTGACATATAATGACCGGCAGGCAATGGCCAAGGTCAGTGCATCTCGAACTAGTGCTATATACTAAACCTGGGACTCCACCACCCGTCAACCCTTTGCTTTGAACTGCCTTTACTCGGCTATTTCATTATCAAAAGGAAGTATTGGCAAGGCTGTAACATTACATGCAGGTCCTAGCCTACGTTCGTTGGTGGTTGACTACCGGGAAAGGGCAGAATAGCAACAGTGAGGAAGCATACCACCCAAAGCAAGAGGTGAACAAATATTCCGCTGAGCTAACAAAGCTTCAGAGTCCAGATCATACCAGCCAGAACCTGAGGTGAAGATGTTGATACCAGTCTACCTTAAATGCCTTTTTACATATTTTCGATTACCACAAATAAGGTGATTGTCCTTCTCCGTGGCTTCAAGATTATGTATGCTATCTCTTTTGCTTTTTTCTAGATAATTGAATCTACATTCACTCGCTTATTCCCAAGTAAAGGAACGAACAAGGAGGGGTGCCCGCATCAGGACCAGAGAATCACCGTCTAGTACCTCCGTACTCGCTCCTACTTTATTAATTAGGAAGTGTTCCCTATTCAAAGTACAGTACGCCTTTAGTTTGGTACATTGGTGCATTGGGGATTTCCAGGTAGCAGGTCGGTTGAGTGAGGGCTCCATCCATAACTGATATAGCTAGCGCACAGGATCTCCCTTCTGCGAACAAAAGGACAAAAGAGCCGGGTCGGGCGTTGATTCGCCGTTGCTATCAGTCGGTCTACTCGTGCCTGCTGCTTACTTTCTCGATCGATGGAATCGGTGATTCGAAAAACCTAACATCCGTAAGGAGTCTCAATCGTAGCTCACTCGTTGCCTTACTCTCCCACAAGATCACACTAAATACAATAGGTGCGTGATCTACTAGATTCTTATATAAGAAATTTATCACCTTAGTTGATAGACAGGAACCACCATCCCATAACAAAAAAGGGGGGCGAAGGTTATTTTTTACCAATACCAATGAAGACGGATTTCTCTCTCGAGCTGCTCAAAGATCTTTAAGTGGCTTACGAGGTAGACTTGATCATGATCCATATCCAACCTTCTCCCATCTGCTTCTGTCTCTAAAGATTAGAGTCATCGACGCGATTCAAGTCCAGTGCTGATAAAATCCTGCTGTCCAGTTCGGGAAAGCAAGTGATTGATTAGTTCCATTGGTCTATTGGCTTCAGCTTCCAGTCTACCTCATTTCTATCAAAATGATCTGGTGTCTTTAGCGCGTACTACCAGTTAAGGAGCCATATCCGAGGCTCTATCAGCTCCCTCCTGGACAAGCGTGTTATTGAGGGCTCTTTATCCCCTAAAATAGTTTTTACACTAAAGGGATAGGGTGAAGAGCGAGCCTCGATAGGAGCACGAGCGATGCAAGCAACAGGAGGACAAGACAAGCCAATGGGATGAAGCCCTTATCAGGTCCATCTTTGATGAGAGGGCAGTAAAGAAAAGAGGTTCTTGGGCTGTCTCACATAGCCTAGCTTTTGGTCGGCTCTCTCGCTATATCCACCCGGATATCGCTTCGTTCACCTACTCTGAGCGGGTATTTTCCAGTCAGGGATTTATCCCCATTCCGAGTAAGAGTAATTCACTCTCGTCTGTTTGCCAAAAATGCGGGGTCTAATTTGTTGATTCTCGGATACGAAGATATCAAATGGGATACATCAAACTGGCATGTCCAGTGACTCATGTGTGGTATTTGAAAGGTCTTTCTAGTTATATCGCGAATCTTTTAAATAAACCCCTTAAGAAATTGGAGGGCCTAGTATACGGCGATTTCTCTTTTCTAGGCCGCCCAGCGCTAAAAAAACCTACTTTCTTACGATTACGGGGTTATTCGAAGATGAAATTTCATCTTGTAACCACAGCATTTCTCCCTTTTTTTCTACCCCAGGCTTTGCAACCTTTCGAAATCGGGAAATTGCGACAGGAGCGGGTGCTATTAGAGAACAATTAGCGGATTTGGATTTTCGAATTATTTAGAGAATTCCGTGGTGGAATGGAAGGAATTAGAAGACGAGGGGTATAGTGGAGATGAATGGGAAGGGATGGCAGGAACAAGGTAGGGCTTCGGCTCTTCTTTATCGGTAGTCTTTCTTGCTATAGGTAATGTCTTGACTTCGTTGATGGTTGCAGGAACTGCTTCAGTTTCACAGGCCCCTTTCAGAACGATATGTAGTAGCTCATCCTAATTGAAGTATTTCATTCTGGCGAGCGTTCCTTTCATTGGAAATCTTATGATTGAGTGAGTTCCTGGTTTTTAAAGACGGGTTTTCATATGCCGTCTGCGCTTGGCTTCGGCTGTAGAAAGAAGTCCCTTTCTCTCAGGCAAGAGGAGCCAGCCTTATCCAGTCTCTGTTCCGATATCTGGAATTGATTAAGCTAGACAGAAGAATCACCTTATTTTCCTTTACTCTCCATTCCATTTGTCCTTCAACCGGATTAATGGTCAACGACATTTACAGCCTTTCCTTCACACAAGGTTTTTAATCCATCTCCCCTGCTTAGGACAGTAAGGGGAAGTAGCGATATTCCGATTCCTTCGTGGGACGAAGGCAGCCGGTCCAGCTGCTTTAGTACTTAAGTTAACGCCCCAGCCCTTATCCCGCGATGAGAAGGTAGATGCGGTAAGCCAACTCCTATCCTATAAGACCTCGGATCTCCCCTTCGTCTGCCAGTGCCTGGTCAATCATGGCAATAGCTAGCTCCTGAATAAGCTACTGAATAACCGACTTCACTGTTGCTATTAAATAGCTCTGCAGCGAAGGTAAACATGAAAAAAACATTAATTAAAAAGAACGGATATGACAAAAAGTAGGATGACCAACCTATCGCTAAAAGTACTAGACTTATTTAAAATCTACTCTTCATTTCTATTACACATCCAAGCAAGCCTTTCAACTAGTAATGAATTGAGACTAGGAAGGTAGGCAATCTCCCTATCCCGCAGTGAGAGATGGAGTTCAGACCAACAGCCAGCATGTCTTCAGCTTACTACCTTGGCTAGCTCTTACTGATGAAGTAGTTAGCAGTGTAAGACCCCTCATTCTAGACTGATTAACACCTCGATGTAATAGGCATAGCATAACATTCGAAGTATGGGGTTTGTTGTTCATCGACAGACTAGCTCTGTAGAGCTTGAAATGGATAGTTAATCAGCAGGAACTCCTCCTGGTATGAGAACGTATTTCAAGAAAGTGATTGTCCTTGCTTAACTAGGGAATCCTAGACCTTCTTTTCCTCTCTTATTGAGAGATTAAAAAACCTTACTACACTACTTTAGCTTATCAAAGCATATACTAGAAACCCTACCTATTATGAAAAGACGCCTACGCCACACTGACTTCACTAGAGATGAGTACATCCCTTTGCATCCTTCTATCGCTAGTGATGGGAAACTAGTAGGGGACAAAGCACAGAGAGAGAGTTCTAGTGAGTCCAGACTCTTCCTATCGTTCATCAAAGCGAAGCATGGCAGCAACCCCAAACTTGTGACGTATAACGATGCTGGTATCTGGCCAGCATTGACCGTTCGAGTTGATGAGCCGAACCCAGACCATGCCAACTGGACACCCGCACGTATGTCCACCCGCCCTTTCCTTTGAGAAATCCTATACCTATCGATTTAGCTGCATAGGCAATACGACGTTATACGATAAATGACGAGCGAACCCTCGAAAACCGAATCGGGATTATCCACTTGAACAGATTCAATGTGTTCATCATGGGAAATGAGAAGCTGGCTGATCCCTTTCTTCGATAAACTGCTCCTCGGATCCAACTGCTGCGTAATATGACCTTAGTATCAGGCACTGCGAAATCCTCTACGGAAACAACGTCCGAATCCTAATCCTAAAACCAGCTCCTAAAGCAATTATCATAAATAGAGGTACGGCCCTCCAGCGCTAAATCGGATTTCTCGAAGCTAGGACCACGGAACGAGGTAAAGGCCGAAGATTGGAAGAAGGAGGAGAGGCCATATTCCATAGTTTGAGCTTGTCTGTTATAGGACAACTGCAAGGGCGCTGGATCCTTGTTAGGGCAGGATAGCTTTACGGGCCGAGAGCACCCTGCTTTCCCAACCATTGCTTTCTCCTCATGATCGATGTGGACACATGTGATGGTAGCGGCGGTATCAAGAACCCGGATAGTCAGTAGGAAAACTCCAATCTGCAAGCGGAAAAACGAGTTTAGAAGGCACATTCTTGAAAGAGCAGGCTGACTATGAACTCAATAAGGCTCGCGATCGGGTGCATTGTTGACTCGGGCGGTTCCATAGGCGGCTACTCTAAGACGGATCAAGTTGGGCTATATATTTAAGGCAAGTTGACCCTACTTTCCAATTTCGTAGATAGAAAAGTTCTAGGGTTACCGGCCTTCCTAAGAGTACTAGGTTAAAGGGAGACCTCTCCAGCCCAGAAAGAACTATCCTATCCCTTTTTCTCTAACCCCTATCCAGAAAACAAAGCACTTCTTCCTTTCAATCAACCTACTACCTTGCTTGCTTACTAGCTTTCTACTTGGCAGGGACTGGGGTTCGTGGTAGACTTACTTGTCTATGCAGGCGTGAAACAATCTTCTTTCCCTCTAGAATTTATCATCATTATATACTTTCTCTACCACTTGAATTAGATCTTCATATTTTTTAATACCTAACTACTATTGAATTCCTTTCATGCCTTTATTCACAATAATTCCAATCTCAATCATGTGCTTTGCCGAGGAGAGCGCTCACTACCCGATCCCCTAAGCTAATGTAGTTCCCAGGTTGCCTACTAGATTTACCGTTTACGGCCCGTGTAGGAAGCCGAGGAAAGAGATAATTGATGTTGCCAAAACCACGTAAAAAGAAATGAGATTGAAGATATTGAAATTCAAAAAATTCTGATTGTTTCATTATCAAATGCAAGGGATGTGGGACCAGGTTCTGTTTTGGATTAAGCGTGTGTAGGAGCCGTGCCGTTCTGTGTATTAGCTCGTTGTTAGCAGCCCCGAAGGGCGTAAAGGGGGTAAAAGAATCCAAATATTTCTCGAAAGGAGCTCTTCGCTTGCATTTTGCTCGAAACATTAGTAGTTCCTCGCTTGCTCTTTTCTTTTGTTTGAAAATGGATTGGATTGTAGCAAAGATAGGATTTCTGATCGGATAGGAAACCGAGGAAGCAGGAGCTCGTCCTGATAGCGCTAATAATTCGTATTTCATTATCGTAGGTTCGCTATGCGTAGGAGCCGATTGTCCTTTCTACGGAGCCTAGCATTGGTAGTGGTACTTCCGCTAGATACGGAAATCCTCTCTTCTATTACTTCACAAGTAGTGGATAGGTCCCGCCTTAGACTGCCCCTTTCTTTCGGGGAAGTACTATTTACGTAGCCTTTCATGCCCATGCCATTGCTTTGCCTTCGCTTTTCTTCCCCCGCCATTCAAGCCAGGCATCTCTCAGGCTTACAGTTTGAACTCCGAGTTCGCGGATGATTTCTTGAGCATTACCCTACCCTGAACCCAAAAGCCGAAGAATATGAATGTTGAAGGTGGGTACAAGTAGTGTTTCACTATAGTGAGTTGTGGTGGTTGTTGACAACAGAAAATGGGAGAAGAAAGATTCACAAACGAGGCGAATTCTCGAAAAACCAATGTTGCACTAAGATACTTACGATTATGCGAGCTCACCTAAAGTCAGATCGAGGGGTGACACTCGATTTACTGTCGAGAAAACATATAGACTAGACTAAGAACTCCCTGGAAGGATGAGAGCTCAAAATCTCGATCAACACTATTTTATATCTTACTAAATATATTATTTGTCAAGCTTTTAGACTTTGAAGGACTAACTTTCTTCTTAAGAAAGAAAGAGGAAGACTATTGATCTTATAATACGTCACCGGTGTACTTACTGTCAACACAAGAAGCATGGGCCTCTTCGATAGAAGCACTCTCTTTTCTTAGCCCCGTCCCCACCTTTGTTTTCCGTAACACTAACTTACCCTCAAGCCAAGTTAAGATAGTGAGAGAGTTAAAAAGACGGCTTCATCACCAAAGGAAGGAAGAGCGCTATCCTAGTCAAGAAGAGAAGTTCTCGAGATATCTATGGTGAACCGATGTTGCGGCGGGTGACCATCTTATGATTGAAGATAAGCACCGAAAGCTTTCCTGTGAATGGAAGTGAGGCGTTCGGAACCTATTCTAGTAGAGGAACCAACCCTAAGAAACCTGAAACCAAAGGAAAATAGCTACGTTCCCGTCACTAACGTTACTTCGAGTATGTGGCTGATCCGCTGAGAAAAGACGGGAAGGCAAACAGAAAGTACCACTTTTCTTAAGTTAAGATGAATCTATTGAAGAGTCAGGTTTCCAATGAGCACGGATGAGGCGAAGCTCGATCCCTAACAAGCGAGGTAAGCGCACGGATACAAAGGAATCTTAGTCCTATGTCTTGGTCACCCAGAAAAGTATTCAGAGATAGTTGAATTGAGGGACCTCTACTTTACGTACCTCTGTAGTCTTAAGAGAAAGTAATACACTTAGTCTCACCGTTGGAGGATTTTGTGGAAGATCTAGGGCGTTAGCCAGAAGCCCATAGAGAGAAGTCAAAAGCCTATAGCACTGCAGACCAAGGTCTCGATCGACAGATCTAGTGGTCACTCACCGTCAATATTTGATTCTACGACCTATGCTGATAAATTCAAATAGCAATAAAAAAATGTTCCTGGGGAAGCCCTAGCCTTGAAACAAGGGGCTTTACTATATATATAGAAATGGAAATCTGATAAAGATGCCTAGTCTGCGCTGTTAAATCCATTGGAGAAAGGCTTGCTCACTTCTTCATCTGTGAGATACTCGTATTATAATAATTTAGAATAATGGGATTGGACCTTGCTTCGATCCCCTCTTTAAGAGACTCCCAAACTCGTTGACCCATAGATGTAATACACCGAAATGAAACTCTTTCCTTTACGCCATAGGAACTAGTATAGAATTCTAAAAGAGGTATTTCCTTTACGTCGTAAAGAGAGATCATGTGCCTTCCACCTATCCTTCCACGTATAGCTGGGCTTTAATAAAGAACGCATCGGGCAGCGAGCGGAAAAGAAAGCAGGAAAATAGGAGTAAGCGAGTAGGGTCAACAAGATTATAAACGAATACCATAAGGGGCGAAGGATATTTTATATATTATTCCAATTATTATTTATTGATTGATATATAATTTTTTAGATCCATATCATTTTCATTTGCAAATACAAACTCTCTTGCATTTTCTTTTTACTTTAGCGCTAAGGATAAGGGAACGGAGAAAAAAAGAGCTTGCTTGGCTGTACATCAAGCATATGACATATTGCTTGTCGGTGTGGTACACATATCTGTCAATGTCAATCAAGTAAGAAAATTCATTCCCACTGTCTGAGGAAAAGGTGAAGAATTGCAATTTATTGAGCTTGTAAGGCCCGTCCCCGAGAAAGGGTATAAATAGGCTATAAGTAGGCCGTTTGCTATTGCAATAAGGGCTGCTCGCCTTCCTTTTGATTTGACGGCTTGGCTTCCTATCGCTCCTATGTAGTGGTCGGCCTTAAAAAGGAGTCTTCCTACCATACCATCATGTATGCCTATGTTATAGTGCGTTAAGCTTCGCCAGAGCAAGCAGATGATGAAGCGAAGCTTCGTAGACAAGGCTCGTTCCGTGCTTGACTTACGAGCTCGTGTAGTAAGGCCTCGCCCTACTTCAATAAGGGCTTATGCACTCCACTCGTAAACGAGCGTTAGAGCTTTTTGAGCGAGCGAGCGAAGCCTTCCTGGAGCTTCCCCCTTCCCTCACCCGAGATTGCATTTCGCATTCCGCTTCAGCTCCCCGTTTAGTTGGTTTGAGGATTAATTGATTGGATACCCAATCCGCATAATCTTTCAAAGTCACTGCTTCTACGACGATATAGCGTAAGGCATGATTAGTTCCACAAATCTCACTGCACTGACCATAGTAAACTCCTTCTCGTTGTACCGAGATGGAGGTAGATTTTTGAACGACCAGGTACAACACATCACATTGACACCTGAGGAAGGTACAACCCAACTATGAGTACATCAGCGGGTGTTACAATCATACGTAGATGAGTTTTGGCTGGTACAACCACTCTATTGTCAACTTCTAATAAACGTGATTGACCCAATTCTGATCATCTTCTGGAATCGTATAACTGTCAAAAGTGAGTGACTGTTCATCGGAACTGTTATAGTCCGAATACTCATAAGGTGGGTCGACGCCTGCCTCCCCCCAAACTTGACTTGCAAGTTTCCCCGCAAAAGCTCTCCACGCCTACTCTATTTTTGAAAGAGCGCTATTCTTCTTTAGTTAGGTAGTTCTCCCACCCTCTGATGAGACGTAAGACCCCGGTGGAATCGAAGGCCCCGCTTACTAATAGGCAAGAGGGGACCCTTCTCTCCCCCCAGCCCTACCTACATCAGTGAAGCTGAACCGAGGAAGACAAGTTCAACACACATGAGATAAAATGAAGGTATGGGACGGCCAGTTCACACACGGAAAGCGAATTCGATCCTTTAGTAGTTCTTCTTGTTCTAAAAATGCGCAGTGGAAAGGGATTCTAGTCGGCTTTGGCGAAGTTGTAGGCCCCACAGATCAAGAGTGATTCCTCATCTATCCTATCCTGTCAGGGGCCAAGTCGAAGGCTCGAGTATAGATCCCTATGCTCATGTGAACGGCCGGCCCGTAGATCTAAAAGGATCCTCCATAGGCCTGACCGGAAAGTATTTTTGTCCACGAAAAAAAAACTATTCATGAGACCTCGAATTCCCACCCCTCTTGAGTCACCCTTATCTAACAAAAAGGACGGAGTCTATCTAGATCATAGGATCACTGTATTCAGAGGTAAATTCTCTTTCTTGACCTCCATCGACATCCCTTGCTTCTCGCAAGAACGGCTCCTCAGTGGAGGAGTAGAAGCGCTGGTCCCCTTCGGTCAAGTGCTTTGCGGCGTGTCCTACCTACCGTAGGACCTCCGTCCCCGAAGCAAAGAAGGAGGAGCAGAACAACAGGTTGTCCTCTCTTGCCCCAGTAGTTCCGCAACTACTACCCCGTGGTTGTTGCCAACGGGGATCCCCCATTCCGAAAGGTAACGGGGGCCGACCCTTAGGTCCAAAGTTGTATGCCACTGCTGTGGTGCCGATAGATTCACTACTGAAGCCCCATTATCGGACATTGCAGGCTTAGCATCTATTTTTCGTAATATCGCTCCACCACACCGAGAAGAGGTATGTGTACCTCCAGCAATAAACAAGAATGGAACCATAGGCTCCTATGCTGGGAGCATTTCGGGGTATAGGTCTTCTCAACTCTCTTTCTGGCATGCTATAGTTCTTTTATTCTCTCGACGACGGAATGGGAGATGACCGGTAAGCCAGATGCTTCGCGAACCACCGGTACATTTCGTTGCACTTAAATCACCCTCGTTAAGAGGCGCCTCCGATACCATTGATGTCCAGCTTTGATAGTAATGGCTGGATCTACTAATACCCGTCCAGTCCATGGAGTATAACAGAGCAAACGATGGTTTTAAACTTTCTTTAGTAGCCGAGGGTTGAAGCAAATGCCAGTATAGTAGCTAGCTCTTCTCAAAAGAATTTCGTTTATAGGATTCCGTTTGTTTTGTTTTGAATTGACAAAAGAAGCTGCTTCTTAAGTTTATTATCCGGGACTGATACTCTTTTTCTGAACTAATAACCAATGATTTCCATTTTGACCAATGGATACAACTCATGGTAAGACAACATATGGCTTCTTCCTTAGGGAATGTTCTAGCCGACTCCTTCCGGCGAAAAAAGAGCGTATGATTATATATATGATGTCTAGCGGAATTCCACAACTATGAGTTCATCTGCAAGGTTTTTGGTGCCAATCTGCTATGAGATCACGCCTCACTACTTGGATGGACCTCAAAACTCTACCTATAGGCTAGGCTGCACCGGAAAAAGGAAGTTCAGTTACACAAGATCTCCCAGACTTCCTCTCCATATTATCGTACTACCTAAGATACTTTATTGCTTCCTATCCATTGGGTGCTTACTTTCCCTTCTTTCAAAGTATACTATCTATCCCGGTCAAACATAACCCAAGGAAGGGCCATGTTAGGCCGTGTGGTCGATCCCTTAGTTCCAGTCATCCAGGCAGGGTTTGCTCTTTTCTCAAAGTTCGTTCGATAGGTGCCATTCATCCCTGTCCTCCTATGGGTTTGTCTCTTCAAAAGGTTAGAAATAGTGGTATACTCTGGTTAGCGAAGAGGACAACCGAAGCAAATTAAGAAGAAGTCAAGTCTCGATTCCGTCTATATTATAAAGATGATGTTCTGGACGTTTTCCTGTTGAATCCATCACTCGGGAAGGACCTTTAGCCACTCGGTTGGAAACACCAACCGGGGCTAAAAGCACCTTTAATCCCGGTTGGTAACCCCAACCAGCGCTAAAGGTTCACCCTTAGCCTCGCGGGGTATTACCAACCGGGACTAAAGGTAAGGACCTTTGTCCGGGTGGTAACCAAACTGGGGCTAAAGATTCACCTTTGTCTCGGTTGGTCTTACCAACCGGGACTAAAGCTTTTTTACCCGGAGACAATTTTTGGCCGAGACTAAAGCTCAATTGATAGATTGTTCAAAGGCCTGTTCTCTACTAGTGCGTGGTTTCCGTGACTGAGAGCAGTGTTCTTCTTTCTTCAAATCCGATTCATCGCCGCAGATTTGGCAACCCGGACCTGGAAATGAAAAGGAAAATATCATATTACTGTACTGTCATCAGCGGTCAAAGCAGGTCTTAATTACTGTGACGGGTGCGTTACGGAATCACTGCCGTGGGAACCAGCAAAGCTGCCGCTTAAGCGACCTGAACCGAATTCACGCGTGAATCCTGGTGTCAAACGATCACTCCTCTCCAGTCACTTCCAATGACCGCAGCAGTCAAAATGCAGATTCGAATGAAGTCGTCATCAAGTTGATCATGATGCTGTCCGGTTACTCCGGATTAAGACCCCCGAATAATTCTGGATTGAATGCAGACTCTAATATAGAGTCTAAACATATTATTATATTTCTATTTATTGTATTTTGCTGATATTGCCGTATATTTAAAGAAAAAGGGAGAAAAATAAGACCATACTCCCTCCAACACCGTTTTATCAGGCGCGAGAGGCATCATATTGAATACCAAGACAATGTATTAAACTCACCTATACTAATAGTTGTGCGGCATGCACGGAGAAGCTAATTGTTGCATGCAGGGACATATTAAACTAAGCTAATAGATAGAACGCTAGTAACCAATAAAAAAGCTTCGTTGTTTCATCTGAGTAATTAAATGAAACTCGATGACTCAGCTCGCTCCTATACTGGTAGATTTGAAAAATGAGTGTACGCCTGCTAAAACGTATGGAGGGAGTAAGGTTTATTTAGACTCTGAGTCTATCATATATTCGAAGTATAAAATAGACTTAAAACTCTAGTTATAATCTGGATTGTGAGTGTCTTAATGTATAATGTTGATAAACGGAACAATTTCTAGTCTCAATCCAGGATAACCGAACAGCCCTAAACGAAGTCGGACTCGCTGCGCGAATCAAAAACATTTGTGCTCCACTGGCTGTGTATAGGAGTATAGCTGCATGATTTTTTTCTTTTTCGGACACAAAGAGATAAGGACGCAAGAGAAAAGGAGGGCCCTGGATTTTTCCTACTACTACCTGAGTCCCGCTCATCCAAACAAACATAATGAAACAGTACGTTAGCTCCGGAAAGATTTCTCCTTCCCTAACCCACGATGTGTCCATGCGCCGCGCATGTGCCGGCGAGGGGCGTCCGACGACGACGGCTGCGCGGCGCTGCGCTGCATATTCGCATGTGAGGTGCGGGGGAAGGCAACAACCGACGGGCCCGGGATGTCTAACGAACTAGTGGCTCGCAGTCTGGCACGCAGGATGCCCGGTGATCTCACCATCTGCCGAGCGTGCATGGTCGCACCAGATTTCCAGGGCCCACGACGTCGTCGCATCTCGCGGTAAGCCGGTAACGGGATGCCGGGCGACCTGTGGACTGTGAGCCATGACACTGTGTGGGATGTCTCCGGTTGCGCGCGCATGGTGGCATGGGCTGCTCTGGTTGCAACGTCAGGGTGTGGCCTTGTGGGCTACTGGGTTGCACTTGCACGTATCCTCACGTCCCTCATCAGCGGAGCAGCTCTTCATGCCTGTCTTACTTGAACTGTTTGATGATTATATAGGAATAATTGGTGGTTGATTGCTTAACACTCAATCCGACGCTGCTTCGCCAAAAAAAAAAAAATGCAATTTCGTGTGCATCAGCAACAAGTTTTACAAACCAATGGGCAAGATTGACGTGGTTGATGGTTGGCGTGAGCTCGGAGTTAAACAGAGTTTCTTTTTTTTTTAAGATCGGGGATATAACCCGTTTTTCATTAAGCAGAGATGAGTGGATACAAAAGGATTCGCGGGTACTATGGATTACCAATGAAGTCCTCACAACAAACGAAAAATAAGAAACTAAACCTAATCCTAACCTCTCAACTCCAAGGCAGTCAGCAGTGAAAGGAGTCATAAAGATAACAACAGCAAAGCATCCGCCAGAACTCTAGACGGCAAAACATTCGTCCAAACAACCTAAGCAACCTCGGTAGCAAAGCATCTACCGACAATGCCAGCGACCTCGGCGACAAAGCATCCGCCGGAAACGTCCGCGATCTCAGCGGCAAAGCCACCGGAAACGCGACCTCGGTGGCAAAGCATTCAACAGAAACCCCTCGGCGGCAAAGCATCCGCCGGAAACACCTCGGTGCAAAGCATCCACCAGAAACGACCACATCTACAGCTACAACAAACACCAGCTGGAAAAACCTAGGAGAGGAGAAACATGAAGCACAATTAGGTGCAACACGACGACCAAACTGACCACGCGGGAGGAGCGAAGAGATTCTTTAGCAACGCCTTCACGAAGGAGGTAACGCTGAAGACGCCATCGTCGCTGGCCTTAGAAAACCAAGGCGGCGGAGCCTTCACCTAGAATCCGGTCACGGGGCGCCGCCCAGGCCTGGTCGTTACATAGGAGGGGGTCGTTGCTGCTGAACCGTGAGTGGCAGGGTTTCCCGTTTGGCCGACATCAGCCTCGTCACCATGACACGACAAATGCACGAAACGAGCGAGACGACGCCATCCACGCCACCATAGCGTCGATGTCGCACCACCAGAGCAGCCGCCCACACCACCACGGTGCAAGACGACGTACGCAACTGGCCGCACCACCCATACCACCGAATGGTCGCACAACCCAACCACCAGCCAGGCACTGGCAGTGGCCGCCAGCCGTCCAGGCACCTCGTTGGTCGCAGTTGCTGGCCACCCCAAGGAGAGGCTCGGCCATGCCCCAGGCAACCGCGGCACAGGACGGCTCAACGAAGGTCAGCTGCTCGGAGTCCGCCGTAGCCGCGCGAACAAAGGCACATCCGCTACTCCGCTAGGAGGGACACACCACGGGCCAACAGACGCCCAACATGGCTAGCCGCTGCCGCCACAAGCGGCGGCCCAGCCGCATACAGCTTGTGGACGTGCACACGACCGTGGATGCGCACCCATAGGCCGCCGCCCCGCTGCCGTAGAACCACCCTCCAAGCACGGATCCAGGCAGGAGAGAGTAGATCCGGCGATGGAGGGCCCGGATCCGCACTGCCACCGCTTGAATCACCGGGTCGTCGAAGGAGCTAAGTCATCGACAGCCATGGTCGAAGAAAGAGAAAAACTAGTTGAGAAGAGGGTGCAGGGCCTGCTGCTGCCTTCATCGCCACACACGGCTGCCTGCCAGCAGGCTCGGGCAGCAGCAGGGAGGAGCTGGGTGGGAGGGGGCCGGCGGTGGAGTAGGCCGGCGCCGCAGCCCGTGTCGCCTAGGGACAGACGACGTGGGGGCCCGAGCGTATTTTGACCAAACCTCTCTTTGTGTTCTGCCAAGACTTCGTTAAGCACAGTTTCTAACACCTTCATATTTTAGAAACAGTGCAAAAAAAAAATTTCATCCTCATGAAACTATCTCTACTTCTATGAAACTCTCGTCATCTCTCTCTTCATTAGCGGCTACTCTTCATCAATACAGTATCACATCATCTTATTTAATACCCATAAAACTCTATGAAACTCCTGTTGAGATTGGCCTTACGACCTCATAGTTAGCTACGTACTCCCTCCGTATAGGAAATAGGTGACGTTTTGGACAAGGTTTCGATCAAATATTAGGAATAAATCATGAATAATTTTAAGTTTTTGAGTTTGAGAATATAAAAACTATATGAATGGATTTGTCTTGAAAAATATTTTCATAAAAATATACATATATCACTTTTTGATAAATAATTTTTTGTATCAAGGGAGTCAAATAAAGTTATACTTTGGAGACCGTATCGATGTCCAAAACGTCATCTATTTGACTAAGATAGCTCGCGCCATGTCACTAGCATTGGACGCTCGAACAGTGTTTTCCCAGCGTCCGCCACAGCGTCCGATGCTCTCTGTTCCAGCAGACTAAGTTAGGGTTTGCCATCAGACGCACCAGGACAGCGTCCGATGCTGTCGCCTGCAGCGTCCGATGCCTAATTGTCAGCACCTTTGACTTTCTAACTTCTACCCTTGCTTCCATAAGCTAACACTAAAGTGTTTCACCAATTGTGCATGTGTGTTAGAATTTTGCAAAGCATTTTTCAAGGGTTTTGTTAGTCACTCACTAGGTCTATAGCATCAATATGTTAGAGAACTCCTAGTGACACTTGAACACCGCATAATCCATGAATTTTCTCCTCTTTATAGTACGACTATCTATCCTAAAAGTGATCACACACACTAAGTGTCTTGATCACTAGAACAAAGAGCCCTATAGTTTATACAGCTCTATCTCTTTTCTTTTCTTCCAATTCACCAAGGGTAGAGTACTTGATCACTGAGTGCGTGTGGTCATCACTGTCCTTCATGGTTGCCACCTTGCTAGCTCACCACTTGGCTAGGTCATAATCCTTTATCATTAGCTACACACATACTTAGCAATAGGATTAGATAAAATAGGTTTCATCAATTAACCAAAACCAAACTAGGGCTTTCAGATACTCTCAGGTAAAAGTTGCATCAATAATCACGCGATTGCAGATTTATCCGTTTTCCATCTTTAGTGCCAACACCACAAAGTTAGTGCAAAAAACAATATGGATCCATTCAAATGGATCTATGTGTGAAGCCCCTACTTTTGGCATGCTAATTGTCAGTGTTTTTGTCATCAATTGTGACTATTTTGTGTGTTACATGTAGAAGATCTCGAAGGTAGCCCGATGGTCACAGAGATTATACTGGTTCAAGCAAGGGTGGGTTCAGTGTATGATGATGTTTATATTGCTTGTGCATTGTTTGTCAATGAACACTAGAGTTGCCAAAGTATCAATTGACATGTACCTCCAATACATAGGGGATTCCGGTTCCCTACCCTTGTTTATAATTAGGTTGAGTAGGGTTGCCAAGAGATATATCATTATATATAGGTTTAGAGATTAGTTTCCTAGTTTGTTACAACAAGGATCCTGATACATAGGGGATAATAAGGCTCTGTATGGATGGACTAGGACTACTTGTTAGTCATGGCTAAAAAATAACCGGATAAAATTAGCCAACTAGTTGTAAGTACATGCCTGTTTGGATCCTGAACTAACTGTTGGGGTTTATAGACTAGAACTAGTTGTTATCGGTTCTATGGACTAGTGAACTAACAGCTAGTTGGGTCGGGTTGGTACTGGGTCGTGTGACTGTGCGACAATGGCAGAGGCGAACCGGCGACGGCAGTGGCGGCTGATCGTGTGCGAGAGGTGGGATAGAGCGCCGATAGGTGGGTCCCACTAATTAACCGAAGACCGAAGACCGAACCGAACTAACCGAGACCGAAACCGAAGTGACCGAGACCGAATTTTTCGGTCACTAGTTCGGTCCTGAGTTCACACTAACCGAACTTTTTACGGTTAGTTCGGTCATATGCCTCGGGTAACCAAACTGACCGAACTAACCGAACATCTAATTTTTATCGATACAATGTGTACTTTAGACTATTATTAGTGATATAATATTTATTCTTGGGGGTTTATATCAACCATCACTCTTATCACTCTATTTAATCTATAGTTTGTATTGTTATTTTTGCCATGGAATAGAAAAAATGCTCAAATTTGCTAAAAAAATACAATTTAGTAGATGTTTTGTATAGTTCGGTTAGTTCGGTCATGACCGAGACCGAACTTGCTCGGTCTTGAGTTTTGAAACTAACCGATCGGTCTCCGTTTTTAGATGACCGAACTTTCGAAGTGACCAAAGAACCGAACCGATCGGTTCGGTCGTGACCGAACGCCCAGGCCTAGTCCCACCCGTCGATGAGAGGAGGCGGCGGGTCCGGCTTGGCAGTGGGTGGAGAGGGAGAGGGTGAACGGTGGGCTGGCATTGCTGCTTGTGGTGTGGGCTGGTGGTGAGAAGAATTTTTTTATTAATAACACTTTTTAATAAGGTATTTTAAGTTTAACACTATATTTTTTAAAAAAAAACTAACTCTTTTGACCTACCATGGCAGCAGGCGTGACAAACGCCTTGACCGAGCCATGCATGGCGGTGTGGCAAAGGTGCGACCGTGACATGGTGCGACCAAGCGGGGCCCAACTGTCAGCCAGCTGCGCCATGACTGTTGGCTTTGCTGCGCCAAGCGGTTAACGCAACAAATCCCATCTAGATCTGACAACATTATTGGACGGCTGTTGATAACATCTAGATCTTAGATCTCACAGAAAAGCCCATCTATTCATAGAGGCATGTGGCAAACAGAGTAACATTGTGTCCTGCGTGAGCTGACCATCATGGTTCATACTTATCGCAATTGTATCCTCATCATCCCCTACCTCCTGTTCATCACCTTCATAGCTATCATTGGACGGCTCAGCCAACTTTCTCGAACTATCAACTACCACGACATCAACCATGGGCACATTAGATCCATGGATGATCTTCTGGTATCGTGTCCAATCCACCTAGTTGTGGAAGGGCATCAACACAAAGTGTGTCATAGTATTGCCACTATCAAACCTCCCTTTCAATGATAAATCACCATCAAACTTCTCCTTCAGATGCAACACAAGGTCTGTAAAAGGAGAAGGGTCATCAAATATTTCAAGTTCTTCTTCCATGTCCTCAAACAACTCATCTCCTTTCCTAATAGTTCCTCCGTAAAACAATTTGACTATGCTCTCCATCTGTAAAAGGACTGGTGCAACTTACATCAAGTGCTAGCCACCTCAAAACCAAATAATTGCATAACTACAAAACTAACATATGTTCACTTGATGTAAGTTGCACCCTAACATAAGTTCCATCTAATACCCTAACTAACTAACCTTATACCTTAACTAACTAACCTAATACACTAACTAACTAACCTTAACTAACCCAAATGTCTAACTAGATAAAATGAAAACAAAATAAAAACATACCTGCTATTGAGGTTGAAGGAGGGTCGACAGGTGGGGGTGGGGGGAGAACCGGCCGCCGGTGAACCCGGTTGCCTGCGGGCGGCTCGGTTGGGGAGGATGGGGCAGCGTGGGGGAGGAGGGCTCGACGCAGGGGGAGGAGGAGGAGGCGGCGGCAGTTGACGAGCTCTGGCGGCAACGGGCGTGAGCGGCGGGCAGATAGAGACGAGGCGCGAAAGGAGAAGGCCAACACAACCAGATCTAGATGGGTTTGTTTTGCCGCGCCAACCCGCCTGGCGCAGCAAAGCCAACAGCCGCGGCCGCCTGGCGCGACAAATGCGTCAGTCTCACCACCTGACGTGGTGCGGCTGTCTAACAGCTGGGCCCTGCTTGGCCGCACCATTGCCAGGTGGTGCCTTCGCCGCGCTGCCATGCATGACGTCGCGCCTACCGCCATAGCGTGTCAAAAGGGTTAGATTAGAAAAAAAAAATGTTAAACTTTAAATATCTTATTAAAAAGTGTTATTAACAAAAAAAAATCGTGAGGAGCAGGGTGGGCTCGACTGTCGGTTGTGGTTTGGACTAGTGCGGCTCGGGCCGAAGGAGTGGGAGCAAGGGGGGGAGGGATTGGGCTGGCTGCTTGCTGGCTTCGTTGGGCCTGCAGGAGTGAGGGGGAGCATAGACCTGAGCATTTTGCGGGCCGAAAAAGCCCAGTTATGTCGGACTGAAAAAATCTGTCCATTACTGTCCACTGGACGAGTCGGGCCTGTTATTTTCGGACCGGGCTCAGGCCGGGCCCGGGCCTGGGGGGTCCCGCGTAATTTATAGTGTAAAACAGCTAAAATAAGCATTTCGGGCCGGGTTCGGGCCGAGAAATTTTTTCTGGACAACAAGATCTCTGCCCAGGCCCTGTCCAGTAAGGTTCGTGGGTGGGCCAAAACCCGGCGGGCCTGGGCCAGGTTGAAAATGCTCAGGTCTAGGGGAGCAGGGCTGGCCTGAAAGAGGGAGAGAGGAAAGGTTTGTTCCTTTTTTTCATTCTGTAAATCTATTTTAAATTTAAATTTCAAGAGCTTTCTGGACCAAAATTAAACCAACTGAATTTTGTAAATTTTTATGAAATATTTCTGATATTTGGAAACAAAAACTTGGGTTTATTTTTACAACACTTTATAATTTACTTTTTGATTTCATAAATAGAGCAAAAACCGGTTCGCCGGATACCGAATTTAAATAAATTCTTTTTCAAACAATAAAATAAAAATACAAGCGACATGTATACAACAAGAGTATTCCTTTAGGCCACGTTCAGTTCGCAAAATGTCCCCAAATATTTTGTGCAGTACCCGTTTTAGACGCTTGCATGGAGCATTAAATGTAGGTAAAAAAAAAACTAATTGTACTATTAATCTGCTTATGTCGAGACGAATCTTTGAGTCTAGTTAGGTCATATTTAGACAAAGTTTGTCAAATAACAACGGAAGTGCTACAGTAACTTTTCGCCAAATATTTCGCGAACTGAACAAGGCCTTAATTTATAAATTATTATTTTCCTCCCTATATTTGTCAAAATCTAAATTAAATTCTAATAAATTTTAGTGATTTACAAAATTTAAAACCTGGGTGTTACATGGGTGCATGATTTGGAACATGTTCTTGGCGATGGCCGTTCGGGTTAAGGAACCTACGTCGTCGTTGTTCGCTCAACAACTACTCCTCTAAGTCAGGAACCTCGGTGGCCGGGCCAAGGTCTGAGCCCCCGAGAGAAGGTGCCATGGATGGGGACTAAGGCTTCCTCGGCCGGTTCCCTTGGCACCAAAGTGTTCATCTGGATTGGGCCCTATGTGGGTCGCCGTGTCATTCCTTATCTGTCAGAGGATGTGTCCGAGCGTATCCGGGGTGTATCCCCCGAGTCGCTAACTGATTGGAAGAATCAGTTGGAGGTTTAATAGGACTATCAGACCATTAATCTGCGGGTTTAACATTGCCCTATGTTTAAATGTCGTCCCTTAATAGTAGCCGTTCTTTGTCATGAAAGCATACGGTTGGTTACCTTTTGCCGGTTTTCTTATAAACCTCGCCGTTCTTCACCGTGTCAGTATGAGACTTGCTGGGTTGTTCTTGAACGAAACCCAAGTAAACCGGCTAGTCCAGTTTTGACACAATCACGTCTAGTACTTGTGGTGTGCGACCTACTGACGTTTCTTTGCATCAAAGTTGGTGCACAAGTTTGATAGGTTATTAATTAGTTAATAGTAAAGAAATTGAACACTTGGGTGTTTTGACATGTTCAAAGTACAAAGTGAGGGCAGATTATGAATTAACATCGCAGGCCAATTTTATAAGACAACACGGCGTTCACCGTATCATTGTAGTGTACTAGCTATATACTCCCTCCGTCCATGAATACTTGTATTCCTAGAAGATTTAGGACAGATTAGTGTAGCACACAAAAGACCATTATACCCTTCAGTAATCTGAGTTCTAGCATTTACTCTTGCACGTCTAGCGATATCTGTCTCTTCGATTGAAGACTAATGAAGGGGTGCATTTAATTTAAAATTCAGCCAAATACTTCGTGGAGTACTAGTACGCGCCAAAAATTGGATACACAGCCACAAATATTCATGGACGGAGTAAATGAGAGAGAGGGAGACGGGATTTGTGGGCTTCGTTAAATGAGATGGGGGGAATCCGAGGGAACCCGACCACCCTAGGAATACAAGCTTTTGTGGACAAATATTTGGGCCAGGAATACAAGTATTCATGGACAGAGGGAGTATATTAAGCTATCATGGTGTCGGTTTATATGGCAGCTCTCTTTTCCTACATGAACTGAAACGGTTAGCTTAGGTGTCCAAATGATCAGCAATTTGGTGCACAGAATCGTTACAATATACAATTTGGTGCACAGAATCGTTGCAATATGCATAAGTACCAATAATGATGTCCGTGTTCTGATTGTGCAAACCTGATGTCGTCTTTCCATCTGTATCTGGCTGTACGCGAATCTCCCGTTCCTAACACATCATCAAAGAGGATTAGCCGTGCATTTCTGATCGATGACGAACGTTAAAAATGTGTCTCGAGAAAAAAGTGGCTAGAAAGGCACTGTTGAGCAGTACACAGCATGGGGATATATATAACTGCCAAGAAGCCGTTACTTTTTTAATGGTGCACGCATGACCCGAAGTCTCCGTTCCCTCGCATGATTTGCTCCAGCGCCATGTGACCCCTACCAAAGAGCGTCGGGTGCAACGACCCCTGATGGTGATCGCGGGGAACTGCGCACCGTCGATGCTTTATTTTTCCTGCCTATAAATGGCCCCTCGCAAAGGTGCTCTTCTCCGACCATCCAAACGCACAATCTCATCAGTAGTACTAGCAGCCACCTTCTAGCTGCACTAAGCCAAGATGGCGCCAACCTTCTCTTCCAAGGCATTTGCATTTGCAGCGCTCTGCTCGCTCCTACTCACGTATGGCTGCTGCGCTCGGCCTGTAAGTTTCAACGCCTCCGACTTCACCGCCGACCCTAACTGGGAGGCCGCCAGGGCCACCTGGTATGGGGCACCTACTGGCGCCGGTCCTGACGACGACGGTACGCACATGCTTGGTGTTAGTTATTACCGTTACTACCGGCTTGTGTAAATATAGCTAAAGTGCCCGGCCTGTTTTTGGACGATATATATCAATAAACTTTGCATGCTGCGCGCGCGGCATCCATTTGTACTACGTGCGCATGCAGGCGGCGCTTGCGGGTTCAAGAACGTGAACCTGCCTCCGTTCTCCGCCATGACGTCCTGTGGCAACGAGCCACTGTTCAAGGACGGCAAGGGCTGCGGCTCATGCTACTACAGGTACCAAGAAGTACTGTCAGATATGCTGAAGTTAACGCTGGTGCCTGCCCAGCCTAATGCGTTGCGACCAAAGGGAAATAAGCTCATGCACAGTTTTGGCTTTTGACTCCCACTTCACATCATCACGCGCACTCAGTAGTTTTACTACCCTTCTTTTTGCAGATCCGATGCCAAAACAACGATGCATGCTCCGGCAACCGGAGACGGTCATCATCACCGACATGAACTACTATCCGGTCGCCAAGTACCACTTCGACCTCAGCGGCACGGCGTTCGGCGCCATGGCCATACCTGGCCGCAGCGATGAGCTCCGCCACGCCGGCATCATCGACATCGAGTTCAAGAGGTAGGGGGGTAACATGCATTGCTCGTTGCAGAGACAGAGCCAAACAGACAATGCAACAATGACCTGCAGCAGTAGTCAGTAGACCCTACTACCTCAACACACATCATATTTATCGACCGTCTATTTACTGGTGCTGTGGCCTGTGGAGCTCCTGTACTTTGCTCAACTAACTCTAACTCTAACGACAACGACTGATTATCCATGGGGCGATGCCAAGTCGTAGATTCGCACAGATCTTAGTACTGTATACTTGGGCTTCGCAACTTGGCTTGCGCATATACTATATCTGACATACATGGCTTTAATTCCTGCAGAGTGCCTTGCAATTACCCTGGGCAGAAGGTGACTTTCCACGTCGAGGACGGCTCCAACTCCGTCTACCTCGCGGTGCTCGTCGAGTTCGAAGATGGCGACGGCGACGTGGTGCAGGTGGACCTCATGGAGGCCAACTCTGGGTCATGGACGCAGATGCGAGAGTCCTGGGGATCCATCTGGAGGCTCGACTCCAACCACCCGCTGCAGGCGCCCTTCTCGCTGCGCATCACAAACGAGTCCGGCAGGACGCTGGTGGCCAATCAGGTCATCCCGGCCAACTGGGTGCCCAACAGCTACTACCCTCCATTATCCAGTATTAATTTGCTCCAAGGACATCAATTATTCGGGGTCATTGTTTTTTCATAAATTGGTATGTACCGTATCCTTGTTATACAGTATTGGATTGATGAGTTGTGTCCCTCTTAGTTTAGTAGGTGAGATATCAGGAATCCGGCTATGCCGTCTGTACGAGTTGTTAGAGTGCCGCAAGAGATTCACGAGTAGGATTGTGGGAAACGGAGGCTAGTTTGCATGTGCTTTCCCGCCCACTGCCAATGGATGTACTCAATCAAAGTTATGAAGTATCAACACTATTAACGCTGCTTAGGCCAATCTCAGTGGCACATGATCTCTGTCAACCTCATCGCCATGATCTTCTTGGTACACCACCGCCGACCGCCGACCGCCCACCACTAGCAGCCATTGCGCTATATGTCCGACCTCATCGCTGCCATCACTGCCATGCCACACCAATCACACTACTAAGAACTCCCCCACACTGTGGTGGGGTAGAGTTGGGGAAACCGAGCAACCGGAGTACTGGACCTCTAACCTTTACTTGGGGTCTGTTTGGTTCAAAAATATGAGCTATAAAAAACCTATTCTAAGTTGTAAGGTGTGGAAAATGTAGTATGAGCTATGTGTTATGGAAAAGTTAAAAGTGTTTGGTTAAACAACCATAAAACATGTCCCCTCTCTTTACCTCACTTGCAATAGTTGTTAAATTTCTTTCTATTCATCCTATTCAGAAAAGAAAAAAAGCTAAAAACCAAAAGTAGGATCCCAAGGTGTTGCGAAAATTATACACGCAAAAGAAACTTTTGATTCTACCTATTTGGTTGGTGTGTTCTTTTTTTCAGTAGAAGCACTTTTCAAAAGCTGAACCAAGCATAGCATAGATAAGCACCGCTACCTAAAGGATTTATAGCAGCGCCTCCTTTCTTTTAGGAACGACTCTATATTCGGTCACTCCTACAAATGGTTTCCAATAAATGAGCCATCCCTACAATTCCATTTATATTGTAGGGACTGTTGGTGCTATCAGCCACCGTACAAATGGTCCTATTTGTAGGAGCGGCTCTATATCCAGCCGTCCTAACAAATAGATGTCGAATAATAAAAATGAAGTATTAAAATTTAAAGTTTTCAAACGAATTTGGATGAAGAAATGACCAAAATAAAAGTTGTAGATCTCAAAAATTATAGAACTTTAATGTCTATAACTTTTCAATTTGAAATTGTTTGATGCTTCAAAATGCTATTCAAGATTTAATTCTTAAATTGTTAAAGAAGTTTGATTTCTCCTTTTAATCTCTGTCTAAAACTTGTAACTTGACTTTCTCCTTCATACTAACTTCAAATTTGATGATTTTTCTAACATTTTTTAAATTTATGCTCTATCAATTTATTGTGTTCTTACAACTATTATTTGGCCATATTTCATGTGACTTTGTTTGAACATTTTCAAAATTTACATTTGAAAATTGACAACCTCATACAACATTTTGAAACAATAAACAAGTTCAACTGAAAAAGGCCTGAACATAAAAGTTATAGAACTTATCAAGATCTATAACTTTTATTTGGTTATTTTCTTCATCTGATAAAGTGGTAGTAAATATTATTCAAAAATTGACATACCCCTCATATAGTTTCCTAAACTACGTGAGAGATTTTAAATTACTACCACTTTGTTGCATAAAGAAATGACCAAAATAAAAGTTATAGACCTTGATGAGTTCTACAAGTTTGTTGTTAATGATTTTTAGTTGAAATCATTTGATATTTGAAAATGTTTAAAGTTGTCTTTTTTTGAAATTTAAAATTCAAAATTTTCAAACAAATTCATATGAAAAGATCGCCAAAATGAAAGATGTATCAGCGTGTTTGGTTTACCGATTCTTTCCATCCGGCATCAGGTGAACCCTCTGACAATAGAATGGGTTCGTCCGACATTTTTCGTGGAATGAGTTGGTCCTCTGTGATCGCTTACAATTTATTATATGGGGGAATCAACAGATGACGGACAGGACAATTCCATGCCAGGAACCAAACAACATTGGCAGCTTCGGTACTAGGTTCGGATCATTCCGGATCACCTCGTGACACAAACCAAACATGCTATATATCTCCAAAAGTTATAGAACTTTGTAGTTGACAACCTTTTCATCTGAAATCATTTTGTGATGAAAAAACTACATTTGGATTTCTCAAATTTGAAATTTGAATTTTTCAAACGATCTCGGATGGAGGAAAAACCAAAATAAAAGGTGTAGATCCCAAAAGGTTATACAACTTTGTAGTTGACAATCTTTTTATTTAAAATCATCCTGTCAGGGAAAACTATATTTGAATTTCTCACATTTGAATTTGGATTTTTCAGATGACCTCAAATGGAGAAACAACAAATACAAAGTTTTAGATCTCAAAAGGTTATGCAATTTTGTAATGACAACTTTTTCATTTAAAATCATCTAGTTGAAGATAATTACATCTAAATTTTCAATATTTGAAATTTAAATTTTTCCAGTGGTCTCGAATGGAGGACAACAAAAATGAAAGTCGTAGATATCGGAAGTGCTATACAAACTTGTAGCTAACAACTTTTTTATTTGAATTCATTTAGAGTCAAACACTCATTTCAAGTTTGATTTACCATAATGTGAGTAGAAATAATATCGGAGATAGATGCAAGTGGGTGCAGATATGAGGGAATGTGCGTGCCTGAGGTCATGGGTTCATGTGGGCCACGCTGACATGTGGCCTCCTTGGACTATTTTTTTTCTATTTTTTTGTTGAGATTCGTGATTTCTAAAAAAATGGATTTGTAGAGCCGATTATAAATCCAATTTCAAGGGCGGTTGGCATGGGCCTCCTTGACTATTTTTTCTATTTTTTGTTCAGCTTCGTGATTTGTAGAAAATGGATTTGTAGGGTCAATTATAAATCTAATTTGTTAGGACGGGTGACGAACATCCTATAAATTATCTATTTGCAGCAATGGTTTGGTTGGGGCGACCGGCTAAATCGCCTCTACAAATCCTCTAAAACCTCCCCTTCATTCCTTTGCATTCTTCTTTTTTCTTTCGCCTAATATGATATAATCTATGGCGAAACTTGCCATCGTTGTAGAAAAAAAAACCCGAATATCTTGTGTCCATAGAAATTTATTTGTTTCTTGAAGCATGCTTATAGCACAAATACCTCTCTATCTCGCTTTTTTTTTTGCGAGATCTCTCTTGCTTTTCTTGTACCTTCCAGTATTCAGTCCAAGCACAAATACTGAATACTGTGTACTTTGGAATCTGATCCTGACTTTGTAACCAGAAGCAACAGGCATAGGCTAGTTCAGCCTATTCTACTTTGGAAAGGTTCATAATTTGAGTTAGAAGATAATAAGATTTAGATGTTAAGGACATCTAACTTAGATTAGAGTAAGCCACTTTCCTGACTGTAAAGCGAAAGAACACTCGCTGCAGCGACAGTTGAGTGAGAGCTGTGAATGGATATCAAAGCTTCCTTTCCTGATGACGCCTTTTGTTTATGCTACTCCATTCCAAGAAGATATGGCAATCCTTAAAAGGAACATCATGATCACTCGTGCACCGACCAAAAGCATGCATTATAGCATATCAGGAGTACTCCCGGCCTCCAGCTTAAAATCCAAAATATTGAAGGTGTAAATTTTATTCTAAATTATATGATATTCTGGATCACTCTCAAACTCATCCAGGCGTGCTATGCCTTTTAAACTAAATTCATGCGTGTTTTTTTTTTCTAACACCCTAAAGGTTTGCAAGTCTTTATGTTAAGGTAGAGAAATATCCAATACAACACGACTAGACGGTGTCCTACGGGATCAAATAGGATGTACATGAGTGCTTGGACCCCGAGTGTACTTTTAAACACCATCCTGTACTAAGTGACTCCTATAATTAGTAGCTGAAATCATTGGCATGTATGCATGCTTTTTTTTAACTATTTGCTATTAGAAAACTAAATAAGTTGGCAAGCAAACTAACTAATTAGTATTGAATCGATAGTACTAAAAGAATGGAGGGAGTATTTAACAACCGTGTGCTCTGTTTCAACGCAAGGGATGCTGGTAACAAATAGGATCGTTCATACTATATTACTACTATTATGAGAGTCTAGTATGACTCAAACTGACTTCTTCCCGTTCAGTTACTTGCAATAACCGCAGCAAATAAACGAAAGCTAGCTAGTTGTGGGTAAATTGACAAGATCTTTTTTTTTATCTGAATTGGCATTTGGAGCATCAGCAATAAGTAGGTTTGTTGATAAAAAAAGGTCAAATAATTCTTCTCAGACTGCTAAGCCTTATTGCGCTTGGTGGACAACAATAACAGTGTCGTTCAGCAGTTTAGCTGTCGACAACATTTCTTTTCTGCTGCAAAAAAGAAAACTCAAGAGCAATGGATAGCCCCTCAGAAGTCTGAACTGTGCATTTCATTTTCGCTCCTCTGAACAGTATCTCCAGAGTTCCGGACAGAGACCAAGTAACTGACGCATGAAGGCATGATGAACCCCGGGCTCCCGGCGCATGTGCTGGCGAGAAGGATGGGGTGCCGACGGCTACGCAGCGCCCGCCACCCTGCATATTATTAGCATGTGAGGTGCGGCCCACCAGGGCTGTTCAAGGAAGCGGCGGCAGCAGGCACGCAAAATGCATCCAGCACGACTTGCGTCGACGTCGCACTAGCACGCGCCGCCGTATTGGGCGGCTGCGCGGATCATATGGAGTGGTCGTCCTGCTATGACGTGACATCATATATCGACTCCTGCATGGTTGTGCGTCCCGAAAGACACTCGACTTTGGTGTAGCACGAATCGTGCTGTTTTGATGGCTTCTCTTGCCTGCTCTAGTGGACATGTACGCTAGGATAAATAAAAGCTAAAAGAGCATTTTACTTACATGGCCTTAGAAATAATGACTTACCTCCATGACCTTGAAACGAACTTTTATTTTTTCTACGACCTTCCGTCCGTTTTTACTACTTAACGGTGTTAAGTCAAGGGTGAAAAGACCGTTTTACCCCTAGCATAAAAAAATTGCAGAGTTTTTTTTTGTATATTTGATTAATATTAAACAAATAAATTCACACATGACAATATTTCACATAAAAGAAATTTTGTCACGTATAAATTTATTTGTTTAATATTACTCTATATATATACAACAAATAAATAAAATTGTAATTTTTTATGCCAGGGGCAAAACGGTCTTTTTATCCTTCAATTAACACCGTTAACTAACGAAAACGGACGGAAGGCCATAGAAGGAATGAAAGTTTGTGTCAGGGTCATATAGATAAGTTCAAAAACAAAAGTCACATAAGAAAGAGTGATCTTTTCAAGGCCATACAGGTAAAAAGCACGAGCTAAAATGAGAGGCCGCTCTAAGGTCCTATGAGCAATCAAGGCGGTTGAATTGAGTCTCTAATTTCAATCTTCAATAAACATCACTAGAAGAATTGTAAACTGATCTTACTTACTCTTAACCCACAAAGTGTTTTGCAACCTAGAGCCATAATATCACAAATCTATATCTAATCTTGGAATGTAAATGCCACACCAATAAAACACATGAGAAAGCTATAAATACGGTAAGTGTTCAAACAAGAGAGGGCAAGATCTCAAAGAAGCGGTGATATATCATGTACTATTAGTTGCCAAATCGGCAACTCCTATCCATGTTGGAGCGTAACCGAAAGGTAGGCTTACGATCAAATTTGTCCCAATCATGTATGGTTGAAAGGATTAAGATGTCTAAAAAAGAAAGAGGTTTTGAATTGAGCTAATATAAGATTCTTACAAAATTTAAAACATCAGTTAAGCCTATTTCATCCTAGTGCTTAAACAAGTGTTTCAAGCCTACTGCACAAAGTTTTGCCACCTTATTCCAACCCTACTCTATTTGTCTTGACTGCATCGACCTAGAGTCAGAAGGGGAGTCGACGGTCGGATTTGGCAAGCGGCCCCATGACTGGACAAGATCATGGACGGGTGTAAGAACGCCTGGTTCAGCTTTAAAAGCTTGATGGGGAGCGCCACTGTGGCAGAACCTCCTAAATTACACTATCCCACATGCATCTGTCATTGTTTCAACGACTTCTGTCTGCTACGCATGAGAACCACATAAGTTAACAAGTCTATCAGGTGTCCATGGGAAACCCGAATCATTCACGATCAACAACTCACACAGGATCAATAGTGGAGTAACTACAATATTACATTGGTTATAAAATATTTCGTATCAGAGTAAAGCGGAAGAATTGCAGTCGAGAACAGCTTTCACACCCGCCATTATAAATGTCCATGCAACTCGAGGCACGGCGGCACGACATGAGGCATGATTTTTTTGGCCCGGCCCTAGCCCGACTCGGCCTGGAAGATACCGGGCCCGGGCTATCCCGGCCCGCAACTACAGGTCGTACCTGGGCCAGAGGCTAGGCACACGGCCAAGCCCGGACATGGCCCGAAAATTACACCAGGCACTAGGGAGGCCCAACCTGCTAACAGCCCTACCGGTGTCCCCCCCCCTCCGCACCCCTCATATAAAATGAGGCGATGCAGCGCACCCCCTCTTCCCAAACCCTAGATCATTTTTACCCCCGCCTAGCATCGCTCACCGCTTAGCGGCTCAACACTGAGTGCTCACACAGTCACACCTCTTCCTCCTCTCCTCGACTCCTCCAGATCCAGATCTAGTCCAGTCCTCCACTCCTCCTCCGTCCTCCCCGACTCCGGTGACATCCCTCCGCCGCCCACCCCTCGCATCGCGCCGCTCAAACCTCTCCTCTCCCATCCGCATCTGGATCTGGTGAGTGGTGGACTGGTGGCTGTCCTCTCCTCCCCGACTCTAGTGACGTCCCTCCGTCGCCCGACGATGACCGTGTCATGCTCCTACCTTAGGCCTTCCTCTCCTCCATTTCTGCCTTTCCCTATTCGTCTCCCTTTGTCTCTCTCTCTCGTCTCAGGCTATGTGAGTTCGTGCTCCTATCTTTGCCTCCTCGGCCGCTCATCATCCTCTAATCGGTGTGTCGTTGTCTTCTCCATTGTCGATCGTGGCCCCGTCTTCTCCGGCATCGGGCTCCAGAGCACAGGTAAGATCTGCAACCCTAACCCTAACCCTCATCTTATTCCTCTGTCTCTCATCTCTCTCAATCTCTCTGCCTCTCTCATCTCTAACTCTGTTTCTCTTTTGTATTGTCACACTTTGTAGGTCGATAGCCGACGCGTCCTCCTCTAGCTACGCATACAACCTAGAGCGACGACCAAGGCAGGTACCTGCTCCATTGAGGAACAGCGTTGGAGAGGGCGCTATGGCCAAAGGCGATGTCGTCCAACCGGTCACCGAGAAGAACACCTTGATCGGTGAAGACGACATCACCGGTGAACCTAAGAACGACGATGAAATATCTGAGGACGCAACTGCCTTGTTCGGTATCAATGTCGGGGATGCCACTGCTCCTCCCATTGATCTAGACGACGACGGCGGTGTAGGGGCCATGACTGCTGGCACTACGGTCGGCTCGTCTGCTTCTATTGATGTTGGTAATGCTACTTCTTCCTCATCAACGCTCGGTAAGCGTAAATCTTGTATCTAGGTTGACTTTACTAAGGTTTATGAGACCATTAATGGTAGGAAGATTTGCACTAAAGCTATCTGTAAAATGTGCAAAAACACACTCTCTGGTAGATCTAATGATAGCACTGGTCACTGAAAGAGACACCAGAAATCATTTAAGCAGAAAACTAATCAAGCTATTATGGTTCAGCCAAGGCTAGCTTTTAATTTTGATGGTTCTTTGCATAACTGGGAGTACAAATCTAATATTGCTAGATCTGAGCTCTGTCATTTGATTGCTAGACTTGATCTGCCTTTAAATATTGGTGAGACAGAGGCATTTAAAGAGTACATTGTTTGTGCTCATAACTCTAGGTTTGTAAAGGTCTCTAGACAAACCACGACTAGAGACATTAGAAAGCTGTTCACTGAACGTCGTGATGTGCTTAAAAAGTGTGTATTGTCTGTTGTTTCCTCCGTTGCATGGACTTCCGATATCTGGTCTGGTAACGCTAAGGAAGATTATATCTCTGTTGTTGCTCATCACATTGGTGCTGATTGGGAATTGCAAAAAAAAGTAATTAGGCTTAGATTGATTGAGGTGAAGCACTCTGGTGAAAATATTGCTGGTAGAATTACTTGTGTTGTTCAGGAGTTTGGCTTGATTGATAAGGTGTTCTCTATTAGTCTAGATAATGCATCTTCTAATGTTAAGGCTATGAATATTCTTCACCCATCTTTGCTATGTATTTGGGTCCTGATCCTGAACCTGTTCCTTCAAATGTTAAATTTTCTGCAAATAAAGATAAGGATAATGATAATAATTCAAGCTGTGTTTAGTTCCCTGAAGTTTTTGGAAAAATACTGTAACACTTTTGTTGTTATTTGACAAACTTTATCTAAATATGGACTAACTAGGCTCAAAAGATTCATCTCGACATGTACATACTAAAAGTACAATTAGTTATTTTTTTACCTACATTTAATGCTCCATGCATGCATCTAATGATTGATGTGATGGGGAATCTGGAAAAATTTTGAGAAATTTGGGGAAACTAAACATGGCCTCATATGTGCTTCAACTTTGTGCTTGTCATATCATCAATCTGATTGTCAAATCTGGTCAAAAAAAAGGCTTAAACCTTACATTGAGGACTTTAGAACTGCAATTATTTTTTTGAATTCATCGAATCTAAGAATTGCTAAGTTTAAGGAATTCTGTCAAGCTAGGGTCTTAGGCCTAGAAAGTTTGGATCAGACATGGATGTTAAATGGAATGCTACATACCTTATGCTTAAACACATGGTTCCTTACCAGGATGTGTTTTTTGTGTTCATTAATTCCAACTTTGGTGTTGAATTGTTGTCTGCTAGGCATTGGTATGTTGCTAAAAAAATATTGGAGTTTCTGGAACTCTTCTATGACTCCACTGTTGTTCTTTCTGGTGTGTACTGTCCAACTAGTCTACTTATCCTGCACCATGTTCTAGAAATTTCTTCTCACTTACATGCTTGTGAAAAAGATCAAAACCTAATGTTTGTTGTCTATCCAATGAAGCTTAAGTTTCTTAAGTACTGGATGAAAATACCACTGTTGTATTCATTTGCATTCATACTTGATCCTAGAGCTAAGATGAGAGGCTTGTTTAATCTTTTGCAATTGCTACAAGAATGCACTGGTGTTGAATATAGTTCATATTATGCTGAAGTTAAAACTGAAATGTCAAAATTGTTTAGCAAATATGAAACAAAGTTTGGTGCAGCTAGGTCTCAAAGGGCAACACACTCAACAGTCCCCTCAAGTAAGAAAAAGCAGGCATGGAAAAGAATCTTTGGTGCCGTGGAGGATCTGGTAATGTTGATGTTTGCATTGTCTCTGCCCCCACTTCATCATCTATTGCTTTTGAGCTCTCTATCTATTTGGACAGTGACAATGTCAGTGCATATGAGGATGACTTTAATATTCTGTTATGGTGGCATGACCACAAACTAAAATATCTAGTCCTATCTATTATGGCAAGAGATATTATGTCATCGATGCTTGTTAGGACGGATCAACATTCAACTTGATAGGAAGGATCATTGAAGAGTGTCGTCGACGCTTGTTACCTGAACATGTAGAGTTGCTTACTTGCATAAAGGTAATGGGCACTTTCCTAAACATTTAGCTTACTTGCACTTGTAAGTTTTAACTTGTAGAATTCCATTCACTTACTTGTAATTTTAATCTGATTGTTACTTAGGATTGGGAGTTGGGAGAAAGAAGGCTGCAACATTTTGTGGACAACACAGAATTGGAGGAAGCATTCAAGAACCTATAACTTGATGATGAAGGTCTATCCTCTACTGCTGCTGGTGGTCCTTCTGGTTCTTCTGGTTCTGTGAGACAGTGAGTGAGTGCGAGGGTGTGCCTATAGTTATTGGCTCCGTCACTCCTATCTTTTTTGAGCAAGTAGAGCTTTTATTAATCATCAACAGGAGTACAATCAGTGACAGCTATTCCTAGCAACCACTCCGGGACATAGTCTAACCAAAAAGGGCACGCTCAGTGGCCGATACCATACTAGCACAATGGTGGGCCACCGAGTTAGCATCTCTACACACCCACACAATTTTAATGTCACAAAAACTCCTGCCTAACTCTGCAATGTCATAACAAAGACCTCCAATTGAGGATCTAAAGCCTTCACGATCTTCAATCAAGGACTTCAGGACACTACAGTCGACCTCCAAATCACTTTGTCATAGCCATTCTTCTGGGCTAGCTCCAGCCCCTCTTTTGCCGCTATAGCCTTGGCAGTGAGGGCATCCTGTACATGATCGAGCCAGCGCGCCGCACCTGCAAGCACCACTCCGCTACAGTCACGGTTAACAACCCCATTGCTACCTGTATTGGCAGAATCATCAAACATGACATCTATATTCACCTTCACCCACTCCTCGGTATGTTTCTTCCATTGCTTCTCTCTTCTTGGCTGAGTCGGCTTGGTCGATGTTTTGCGCATCGCCAACTCTTCCAACATCCTTGATATATGTCTCACAGCTGCACCTGGTTCCCACTATCTTTCTAAGCGAGGTGGGACTTAAATTGAGAAGAGATTGTTTGGTGCTTTCTGCAGCGTGAGCATCCGAACATGCTGAGTGGGCCATGGGGCAAGTGGCTATTGGGCCAAGCGTGAGAGAGGACGTAGGATAAAGTAGCACAAAATAAATTTTGGATTTTGTGACAACTTTTGAAATTTTCAGAAAATCAAGGAAGGAGATTTGAAGTGCTTTGATTTGAATTCTAGGAAGGGATTCGGTTGAAGATTCAAGGTAAATATTTTTTTGTGCCATAAATAAATTCCATAAAGCACGTCAACACAGTTGCAAGGATTAAAATAGTTTTGTACAAAATAAGTTTTAATTTGTTGTAAAATTTTAAATTTTCTAATTTTTTAGTGAACTTAAGCATGATAAAAACATAGGGGGTTACAACTTGATCCTACGAGTCAGTACTCTGTTCGACATGAATCCGTTCAATTTGGTTTGTTTTCAAAATTCTCAATATTCCGTAAGTTCATGTTTGTTTTCACATTCGGCTTTACTGCTTTTGCTTTCATTTTCATATCAAATGTAAAAGTAGAAAACAGTTGAAGGGTTCTGACCATTTTCATGCCTAATTATGGCATGCCAATGTCGCTAGTATGCTAGTATTGCATTGTTCTTCGGCTGGTTATTGTTACCGCTGATTTTAGCTATTTCAATAGTGTTCTGTGAAAGAAAATAAGCCGAAGTATGTGAAAGGTCCTACATTGGTTTTGGTAATTGAGTGACAACTTAGGTGGACTAATATGTGTTTGAAGTGAATTACACAGGTGATTAGTCCATAGGTGATCATGTGTGAGCAACATATGCCATAGAGGTGAAATGGCTTGGAAGATGTTGCAAGGCTCACACATGTGATGAAGGAGCTTAATGCATATGAAACATGACATGGAGTCATGTGGCTAAGATGGTGAAGATCAAGGCAAGACTTGGCTTGATGGACCGGTTGCGAAGGTGAAGGGCAAGTTGGAGGCTTTGAAGCCGTTGGTACCGAGGGTCGGGAGGCTTAAGCAAGACTTGGCGCCGAAGGACCGAAGCAATGGTGAAGAGCAAGTGATGTCAAGATCGATGGACCATGGAGGCCATGTGATGATATGAAGTGGATCATATCATTTGATCTAGGTTGGTGCATGTGTTGCATCAACACCGGAGGAGATGGAATGGAATTCGCAAGGCAAAGGTATATGTATAGGGCATTTGATTTCACCGGTCATAGGTGTGTAGAGAAGATTATGACCGGGTTTAGGATAGATGGCCGTACTATTAAGAGGAGCAAACTTGTTTGCATATCGGTCATCTAGTGCCACTTGAGCGATCTAACTTTGCGATGTTGCTAGGATCGAGTGGCGTAATGAGTGAAAGAGAAAATCCTTTGAAAATGATTGTGAAAATGCTAACACACATGCACATGATGTTGTACACTTGGTGGTGTTGGCACATTTGCAAAGGAGAAGGTGTTGGAGTTGAATTGAATCAACTCGGAGAAGTCTTTGGTTGAAAAAGAGAAGCGATGGATCTTGGATTGGAATTCTGTACTAATCCTTTGTGGTTTGGATCTTGTATTCATGTGGGATGTGTAGCCCTCTGAATAAGCTTTCCAAAATGTCCAGGATCATAGAAATCGAAGTTCGGAGCTAAGAGTTATGGCCGTTTTAGCGCGGAGGAGTTTTGGCCTAGAGGTAGTACCGCCATAAGGCCGGTACTACCGACCCCTCCGCGAACAGATCGCATGCTCTCCGTGTTGGGGCCATTTTTGGCCTAGAGGTAGTACCGCCATAGGGCCGGTACTACCGACCCTCGGTAGTACCGACCCCTGGTCGGTAGTACCGGCGATCGAAGTCTTTTTGAAGGTTCTCTGTGTAGATCTAGATCTGGCCTAAAGGTAGTACTGCCATAGGGCCGGTACTACCGACCCCCGGTAGTACCGACCCCCCGGTTGGTAGTACCGACGTTTGGAGGAAGTTTGGAGGCGTTCTGTGTAGATCTAGATCTGGCCTAGAGGTAGTACCGCCATAAGGCCAGTAGTACCGACCCTCTGTGGGCAGCGCGCAAACTCTCTGTTCGCAGGAGTTTTGGCCTAGAGGTAGTACCGCTATATGGCCTGTAGTACCGGGGCCGGTAGTACTGACCCTACTATCGACCCTACTACCGCCTGTGTTAGGAAGGGGATCCTAACGGTCGTTTGGACAGCCGGTAGTACCGGCCCAGGGGGTCGGTACTACCGACCGAAGCGCAGAAAAGGGGAAACGGCTAGTTTGTGGCTCCCCTCTATATATAGTCGTAGTAACCGGCCTTTGTGACGGAACCTTCTGAATTATTAAGGCCCACATGTACCCGTCTTTGTCCTACAGACCTCAGACAGACGTACACTGTGCCTAATAACCCAAAAGACCCATCACGTGTCATCGGGTAACCCGACTCATCCACTTTTCCGTACACTCCCAGGATCATTGCAAGAGTCATGCAGTATTACAACATTTCATAAATAATATACATCAGAGATAAGAGTGCGGAAGTATTACACCATAAGTTTTATAAACCAGTTGTTCAAACTCATGTCATTATTACAAACCATAGTTTCAAACTTTACCCTAGGTAGCGGAAGCAACATTAATAGAAACTGTATTTCACACAAACAACCCCGCCTAAGGGTTGCATTACTCCTCCCCGGACACGTCCTCCTCAATGACGGTCACGCAACAAGCCTCAAAGCAAGGCTGCGCATGATCGTCACCTGCAACAGGGGATTAACAAACCCTGAGTACGAAGGTACTCAACAAGGCTTACCCGATAAGAAAAGAGAAGAAACAGGTATGCTGGCTTGGGTAGGCTCAACAGTATTTTTCATTTGCATAAAAGCTTACTAAAGTAGTTCTAGATCCAAATTTAAATTGATCAATTAAGTACTTGGTAAGAACTGAAAGTGAACATTAGTGACAGATCATTATCATTCTTTCTTAAACCAGTTCCATTTTTATTCTACGGTGCGGGTCGAAAGATTGAGTCTCCTTAACCGAGGAGCACGACGATTCGAACCGATTCAACCAGATCTGGGAGTTTTCCACGATCATACGATATATGTAGACCCTAGATCACACATATACCAACCCCAACCTCGGATCCTCCAAACAAGACCGGGTCCGCGCCACCCGAGAGTACTTGTACACCTCCAATCCGGGACTTTAACCCACGAGGGTAGCTAGTACTCCCGCCATCTCTCCACTCCCAGTGCGCGATTAGCCGTTCTCATTTAAGAACCACCAAGGCAGAGCTTACCGTAGCATATGATCGGTACTTCACAGTTTCTCAATCTAGCAGGCCAACAACGGTTAACCCTATCTCGACACATCCGGGTCACCCTACACCAACGCAAGGTTCGATGTATGTGCCCGTCTGGTCTTAATCATCATTCTTTCTCATTGTCATTCCCAAACAATAAGTATCGAAAACATTTATTAAAAGCTTCATAAAGCAAGGCTAAGTATTTCTATCATTTGCATAAAGCAGGTATCAAGGAATGATATATCGATAACAAGGTTGATCATGCATTAACAGGTTTAAATCATTTATTTGATAAACATCTAATGCATCAGGTTATCGAAAGTAAGTGTAGTTGTAAATCCAAGGAAATGGTTAAATGAACCGGGGCTTGCATTCGTTGACCGAGAAAGTCGGGAACTCCTGATATTCCGGATCAACAGGACACTCCGAACTCCCTGGACTAACCTCGACCGGACAATCGACCACTTCGGAAGCTACACGATAAAAGAGTGCATGCTTGATGAGATGCTCATGTCATGATCATGGTAAAGATGGAAATTTTCTAAACTATAGACATTTATCTTGAAACAACTTTCTACCACGGTACAGTTGCAAACCAACAAAGCCAATTTGTATAAACATACATGGTTCTATGAGTGAAGCTTATCTGCATCAAGCAGCAGATCAAGATAATTCATTTATCTTAACCTTCAATTCTACCATAAAGAGACTTTGGTTTTCATGTTAAACAACATTACTTATTCATAAAGAAAGTAATTTAATTAGCATGAAATTAAGTTGTGAAGCAAACTATGCTCAAACTAGTTCCAACTTGGTACACAGATTGGTTATGATCCAAACAGTGCACAAAATAAATTTCAGCATTTTTGGAGTTAAACTCAATTTTATAAAAATCATTGAATACTTATTCAAGAATTAAAAGGCATAATATTTACTACAAAACAGTATACAGAAACATGTACATATTATATTTTTTATAAAAACTACACATTTCAGAGAGTATGCACAAATTTTTTTCATGATTTTTGGATCAACAGATTAATTCATACCAAAATAACAAAATCAGCATTAGTATGCACATATCAGAAAATAGATTAAAGCGTTTAAATAAACAAAAACCCCGATAGGCCGAAATCGGCCCACTCACGCGCAAACCGGCCCAACTCGGGCCTGCCCGCCTTGCACAGCCAACTTTGCAGAAAAGCCCTCCGGCTTTAACCAAACTACAACTAAGCCCTCGACACTGTTAGGCACTATTCAACTGAGTCTAGGACTTTGCACTTAGGCCCTCGAGTTTAATCGAATTCTCGTCGACACGTCCCCGACTCCATGGCCGACGGCGGCGAGCTTCGGCTCGCGCACGCCGGAGCAACGCGACCCCCTCCGGCCAAACTAACCGGCTCAGCGCCTTTCCCTAGACCTCACGACTCCAATGAACCCTCAAACTTCCTCCCTCGACCTCTCTCCCAACCCCGACGACGATAGCGGCGGACGCGACGGCACGGCGGCGGCACGCCGGCCAACTGGGAGCCCTACTGCACCTGCGGACGTACGCATCAGCACCAGGGGCTCACCGCGACTCTAGCAGGCTAGACCTCAGAGGCTGACGCGGTTCCGAACAGCGAGGACGACGACGATGGCGAAAACCAGCGGTGCGGCTCGACGGCGACGACCCATTCCAGCTGCGTCAGAGGGAGACAAGACCAAGGACATGGTGTTAGAGCATCAGGAAGAGACGAGGAAGCAATAACAAGACTCAGGTGAGGACGAAAGGACTCCGAGCTCGCTGACCACGGTGGCGGCGTCGATGGGGG
This sequence comes from Coix lacryma-jobi var. lacryma-jobi, assembly GCA_009763385.1. Classification (NCBI taxonomy): domain Eukaryota; kingdom Viridiplantae; phylum Streptophyta; class Magnoliopsida; order Poales; family Poaceae; genus Coix; species Coix lacryma-jobi. The sequence continues at coordinate 52,491,534 of CM019823.1, read as the reverse complement.
TGTCCGGGACCGGAGACGAGGAAGACGGCCACGCCGGGCGATTGCGGGGGCGAGCGAGGCTGCGACCTAGCTCCACAGCTCCGCAACGACGAGGCGAACACGGTGACGTGGTTAAACGGGGCGGACGAGCGCTCACGCGGCCGGCGTAGCTAAGCAGAGGAACGGCGGCGGCGGCAAGCAAGCAGAGGAGAAGGAAGGAACACGACGCTTCTGGAGGATAAAAGAGAAGACGAAGAGGGCGGCGGCGTGTTGCGCGCGCGCGCGAAGCTAGCAGGCAGCTCGCTGGCGCGGTGCATGCGCCCCAGCGCGAGCGCGGCGCGGGCGAAGCAGCTCGCTGGCGCGCTCCAGACGGTTCCCCTCGCCGGCACTGTTCCTTGCTCCTCTCCCCCTTTGTGAAATTTGAAATTACTTTTGAAATTTGAACTATACTTCAAGTTTTGTCAAAATATGAAATGTAGAGTTTGAAAAGTTGTACAACTTTGCTTTAACACCCTATGTCTGATTTCAACTGGAAATAGGTCAATTTGATCAAAACAGTTCAAATCAACTTCAAATTGGAAATTTGAAAAGGGGACAGAACTAGGGTTTTGCATTAGAAGCAAAATTACTTTTGATTTTGCATTGACACTTGAAAAATGATCAATGTATGAAATGTTCATTTTGAAATTCTCTACAACTTTGATGTAGATCTCAAACTCATATTTCAAATAGTTTTTAAAATGCAAGTTTAAAGTAAAAAGGGGACCATTTCCAGGGTTTGAGTAAATTCATAATTACTTAAAATTTTGTACAGAAACTTGGAAAACTTTGAATACCAAAGTTGTACCCCTCCTCAAGATCTACCAAAAAGCTTTTAGGGTCAACCCCTACATATGCATAGATTTTGAGTTAACTAGAAAGGGCTAATTAACTTATATAGGAATTTGATGATTTTCCCATTTTTAAGCTAAATAAATTTTATAGCCTTTTGAATTGTTGAACTTGAATTCATGCCTTTACATGACTTTAGTCAAATGGGAATGAACACAAGTTACTTCATATGACATTCTAAATTAGGTTTTCGAGCTGCATCACAAGCATATAAATAGAGATGCTCACATATTAGGAATTAAACTTATTTTAGTGAATGCATCTCAAAGTGAGCTAGCATAGGATGCTATGAAATGCTTATGATGACATGGCAACATTTTATTCATGTAAACACCTGAGGTGTTACATCCTTTCCCCCTAAAAGAAGTCTCGACCCAAGATTTAACCACAAACCAAACCAACTACTAACGTTATGGGATACGGGGATAAAGATTACAGACTTTTACAAAAACTAAGAACACGTTTTATTCGTCAACCCCTTTCATTGTCCTGACTGTATGGTTGCATAGAACTCAGGAAACGGCTAGTTTGTGGCTCCCCTCTATATATAGTCGTGGTAACCGGCCTTGGGCGGGTTGGTGAAGTTGGCTAAGCACTCCATAGCCTTGGTGGCTTGTGTGGATGTGCTAGCAACCCCTCTAACACACATATGCTTTAGTGCTTATCCAATTGTGTGAGAGAGCGATCCTAGTGCGTTGCTTTGAGAGATAGCATCGAGTGGCACTAGGTGTTCGAGTTGCAAGCCGGTGGTGCTTATTACTCTTGGAGGTTGCCACCTCCTAGACGGCTTGGTGCTCGTCTCCGTCGTGAAGCCCGCGTGAAGATTGTGCATGGCTCCAGAGAAGATTTGTGAGGGGCATTGTGCTCGCCCCGTGGGAGATCGCGAAGAGCAACTCTAGTGGAGAAGAGGCGTGAAGAGCGCCAAGTGGTCCGGTCGGATCGAAAGCTAGAGCTCTTGGTGAGCACTCCATCGTGGAGAGAGTGACTTAGGGTCACCACTAGCAAGAGGATCGGCGGCAACCTTGGGCTTGCTTCAACGGGGACTAGCTTGGTGGCAACCAAGTGAACCTCGGGATAAAATCTTGTGTCCCCGTCTCTTGTTGCTCTTATTGTTCTTGTTTCCTTGCATATTACGCTTGTTTGTGTTCTTCGTGTTCTTCCTCCCTCCTTCACTCTATCTTAGGTTGGGAAGACTCGATCTACCTTTTGGCAAGGAATCATGCAGATACATGGGTGTATGCCGAGTCTCTAAGTGATGAGTGATTGTCAACGGGGATAATGCGCATGTTCTTTGGCTTGTGTTGTGCAGGTGTCGAGCACGGATACAGTGATCAGAGGCAAGGTGAAGGTCAAGTAGAGACGTGCCGTGCCGATGGACCGAGAGTGGCGAAGGGCGGACGTGAGGCTTGGACTGAGGGACCGGTGGCCCGAGGATCAGCTATGGTGGCTGACAGCCTGGGACAGCGACGAGCGAAGACTTGCGGGACATGGTGTTGCTCGGGTCGAGGACCTGGGGACACGTGTCAGTGGACGGGGTGCACGAGCGGTGCATCCCCTCTACAGCTTCGGTTTGGTGGTAGAGCCAGAGAAAAACCATCGGGTGGACGGTTTCCAGGTTTGGGCATCAAAACCTGGGCGCGGATGGTTTCCGAGTTTGGCCACAAAACTCGGGCTGAGGACGGTTTCCAGGTTGGGGCCTCAAAACCTGGGTGCTGCGGGTTTGCTGAGTTTGGGCCACAAAACTCATGCTACGGTGGGCTGGTTTCCCGGTTTGGGCCTCAAAACCGGGGGTTGGTCGTGAAGGCTGGTTTCCCGGTTTGGGCCTCAAAACCGGGGGCGGAGTCCGTGAAGAGGACGCAGAGCGGTGGCAGCACGTGGCGGCAATCGGTGAGGTTGCGTCGAGGCAACGCTACCAGTTGTGCGGGCGTGGCCGTTGGATCCACCTACCATCGAGTTGGTCCAGAATAACCTTAGGGTTTAGCTGGTTCGCTCTGTAAGTAGTTAGGGGTAGAGTGGGAATTAGGAATAGTTAGAATTAGGATAAGTTGGGGGAGACACCCACCTCCCCATCTATCTCAGTCATTTGCTCTTCGCACTTAGGGTTTCCTGCTCTCCCAATCCCCTGCTGTAGCTAGCTGAGATCCGCAGAGAACCATACCTCTATGTACTGGAGATTTTGAGGAAGTGAGGCCGTAACATCACTGTTGTAGCGTGTGGTAGCCACACGGTTGGAGATCGATGTGTTGATTCGCGTTTTGTTCGTGTTCTTCGCGTTCTTCATTTCTCCGCGAATTTCCCGTCACTCGATCTTCCTCTCTAGTGCGTCTTTGCAAAATTCGTTTGAATCAACTTCTTCTTTATTGTGAGGAGATCATTTCCACCGAAGGAATTCATCTAGCTCCTCACGAACAAGTAGATCGGGTTGATTTTGTTTTCGTGGCGCTTTTTCGTTCTTGATCTTCCCCTTTCGATTTCCCGGAGATTGAATCAATTTGAGCGGATGATTTCTTGGGGATAGTCTCCTAACTACCCCGTGATCATCTTCTCCAAGTTTGGGAACGTGGGATTTTGACTTGGATCGATTTGGAGGAGATTTGGGTGAAGGGCGACCGAAATCGCCCTCACTAGATGTTGGCGGACAGTCCGCCACCCCAGGCGCGAACAGTCCGCGCACCGGGGCTAGTCTAGTCCAGCCGCTGGCTGCCTCTGCTATTTTGGCTCGGGACACCGGCGGACAGTCCGCCGTGCTAAAGCGCGGACAGTCCGGGACCGAGCAGGGGGACTTCAGCAGCCGTGTGTTTTTGCACACTTGACCGGCGGACAGTCCGCCACCAGAGTGCGGACAGTCCGCAGTAGGTGCGGACAGTCCGGGACCCCAGGTCCGGACAGTCCGGGAATCACCTGAAGCTTCCGGTTTTGTGTGTTTGCTCTCCCGGCTTCCTCGCTTGGTTTTCGGACTTCTCGTTTGGCCTTGTAGTTGACCAAGGAACCTCTCTATGTATCTTTGCTAGTTGTTAGCATCGGTATTTGGGGATTTCTCAACGTAGCCGTCTATCTACGTTCGGGACTCGGTTTTCAAGGGTCGAACTTGTGCCGGAGCTTTTGGTGTTTGGTTTGCTATCGCTTTGTGGTGCCTCGCTGTGATCCAAGGGATCATCCACCCTCTTCCAACGGTCGTGGGCATCACGTTCTCGGTCGTAGCTTTCGGGGGTTGATTTTGGGACAATCGGCCAAAGTTTCAAAAGAAATCTTTGAGCTCCCATTCACCCACCCTCTGGTCGCCTTGCTAGTGCATTCTCGGTCCTTCAAATCAAGACGTGGGGAAGCTACATTCGTCATCTACATCATCTAGGGAAGTGGGGTAATTGCTAGATCTGAGATTGCATCTCATTCCCTTAGATTTCGTAGCTCCCTGCAGGTGCTCGGTAGTACCGGCCTAGCAGCCCGGTAGTACCGACTACCTGCTGATTTGCACTAGCTTGTATTGCAATACTTATTCTTGTGCTAGTGTTTAGTTGCTTAGTTTGTATAACTAAGTTGAGCTCTCTAATTTGGCTTGTGTAGCCTTGTTATTGAGCATTGCTAGTGAGCTTAGGCTTTGTGCTTTGCTTGCTAGATTGCATAGGAGCTCCCCCGTGCTTGAAGTACTAGTTGCATAGGCTTGTGTGACCTTGCTTCTAGAATTGGTTAGGTGAGCTCTAGCTAGCCCAACACCTTATTTGCATTGATTAGGATCTTTTGTAAGGTGACATAGAGTATAGGTAGAGGGGTATAGTCTTGGCTAGACCGATAGTTTTAATTCCGCATTTGTTTTGGTTAGCCGCTACGTTTAATTTTAAAAAGGACTATTCACACCCCCCTCTAGTCCGCCATCTCGACCCTTTCAATATGGCTGATAAGCCGACTAATAAGGCAAACGAACGGGGCAGCCTCCTTGGTATTTAAGATTCCTTCCATAATAAACAATGATTAGTTACTGGACCTAAATATAACTTATCTTGAGGTTAGCACCCATGGCCCTTCCTAAATCTCACTTCAAACAACTTCGCCAATCTTGCATGGATAGTGGCATAGGCTTAAATGCAACAATGAAGCTAGGACCTTCAAGCTGTAGTGCTATTTTGTCTACTGTATAGAGAGTTTCATTTTTTTTAAAAAAGTAGATTGTAGTGGAAATAACAAAAGTTGTTGGAGTAAGCTAACCTAATAGAACAATTACCACAACTATAACTTCAATCGTTATTTTTGTAACATCCAAAATATGAGTTTTTGATAAATGGTGCAATAAGCATAACATGTTCAATTTATTTAACTTGAGGACAAATATTAAGTTAAAAACTTGAAAAGTCATGACTAGATCTATCCATGAGTTCATAAGACATAATTGGCTGCAACAAAAGTCACCACAACTTAAGCTAAGGTGTGAGTTAGAGCTTGCATATTTAAAGACACACGGAGTATAAGTTTATCATGACCGGATAGACACTACAGGGTATCGATATGACTAATGTGGTAGAAAATAAATATAGATAGTTCCACATTCCAACGCAAGTTCACATAATTATTTAGTGACTCTAGCATGATGTATATATATTATGCACTACTAGGGATGTGCTCATCAATGATGCTACCTTTTCGTCACGGAAGACACCAAAATCGTCACAAAGTATCTTCTATGACGAAGTTGTGATGAAAAGGTGTTCGTCGTGGAACGAGCGTCATAGATTGCCAACAGTGACGAAAAGCATATTTTCGTCATAGAAGTGAACTCATTAAATGACGAAATAGTCATCGTCACTGAAGTGAATTTGTTCTATGACGAACTGTATTTGTCATTGCTGCGGCCATAATTTCGTCATAACATGTCGATCTGTCAGGTTGTCAAACGACGTTTGCCACGCTGGCAGCTCACGTGGCCTGGCACCTGGTAGGTGACATGGCCTGCCACGTGGCTACTGACATGGCCTGCCACGTGCCTGCTGATGTGACCGCTGACGTGGTTGCCACGTGTCTGTTGACCTCTGATGTCCACGTGTCATTTTTTATGTGACCACATGGCGTCCTCTGGTTAGTCCAGGTGTCCGGCTCTGATTACTTCTCATTCTCGTTAGAGATTTAAATATAAATTCATCACAGAGTGATTTATAACATCACAGGTGCTCATGCTAATTTCATTTTAAAATACAAATAATATTGAATTCACCAAATGATTGCATAAAATTAAAGATCTAGTATGCATAACTTAATCATCACATCACTACTAGACTCGGTTCACATAACTCACTTGACAACACTAGCAACATAAGTGCATAAACTCAGTTCACTAGAAACTTAGTTGAAATACTAAACAGTTGCAAACCACCAGCAACATAAGTCATTGCATAAACAAAATCAACAGCATGCCAACCACCATCAGCTATAGTTTCTGGTCAGTCCTACTACCAGCAGTTATGAGCAGCGCTCATGTCGAAGAAGCATTGTTGAGGGACAAGATACGCTTGAGCAACACATTGTTCTCCTCCATTGCCTTGTTGTTTCTCTCTGTCAGCTTCTTCATCTCCTCCAACTCGTTATGTGTCCTCACCAGCCTTTCCTCAGCTTCTTCACTTCTCTTCTTGAGATCGTCGAGTTCACCTTGTACAACAGCTTAGCTTCAGCTGCTAGTAGTTCCCGAACCTCGTTTTCATTTGATGTAGATGCTTTGGAGGATGGCACTAGTTTGATGCCAACACTCTTCAGGAAAACGTTGGAGCTGTTCTTGGAGAGCACCTGGGACACAACCTGTACACTGGACACTCCTGTCTCACCTTCACCAACAGGTTCTGCCCTTAAAGCTTCCATATTGTCCTGAAACACCAATTACCCATTATTAGTTGATAATTATTGCATGAATCTGAGGAGAATATTACAACAAGAATAGACCAAATGTGGAAACAATCAGTTCAGTTTGTTCTCAGCCAATTTGCCATACTGTATTTGAAGAAAACATTACTGTCTCTATATGAAATATTAGATTAGTTTAGACTTTGCTAGATACATAATGTTTCTATGCACCCACAAAAGCAAAATAACTAATAAAATTTAAACAGGTCATGCACAACCCTGTTACAAATGGAAACCAAGATAACACAAGCCAGATCACCAGAGTTGTATATGATGTGAATGCTTCTGGAAGTAACCCCCGACTGCTGAGCACCAAGAGTCCAATCAGGTTTCTACTACTACTTTTCTTTCCTGCAACTAAGTTCCTTGACTCAATGAAAAGAGGAAAATCTTAATATCTTAGGAAAAGGAAACTACTGAAGTTTCAGAAGTGGAAGACAGATGGTTGTGCACATGTAACGTTGACAATCTCTAGAATGGAATACAGATAGGCAATAGCTTAGGGTTGGGTGCTCGGTTTCACACAGCAGGAAGGGATGAGAAGCGGCTCGCACCCTTGGATTGCTGACCCAAAAAGCCATTATTTGATAGAAACAATTAGTGATATCCATAATTCCCTAGTTCAATTTTCCTATCTCTCCTATCATGATGACAGGTAGGACTAAGAAATACAGACAACTGAAGACCAAGTCATAAACAAGCACAACTGCAAAGGTTATCCAATTAATGGACAAAATGGCACACTGAAACACATGTCGGGACTTACAACTACTTGTCTTGCTGGTTCACTCAGACCATGTTTGGAGCTAGTATGACAGGTCTTGAAGGCGTCCACCACATCAAGTTCTTAATTCATTTTGTTCTGTTGTGAAGGGTTCTGCATTGTTTCTGTTCTGCTTCTGTTTCATAGAGAATCAATTACAATAAAGTTTTATCAGTCTTATGATACAAAGCCAGTCTTATGTAGAGAATGAATTACTTACATATGCATGTAAGTGTGCCACATAGCTGCGAGAACCGATAGTCTGATGATACTTGACTCTATTGCGATTATTCTTGTTTTTTCACTTGTTTCCTAAAAGAGAATGTAACATGTGAGATGAGATCATAGGTTTAAATATGAGAAGATCCATTGGAAACTGAATGAGAAAGAGTATTTATTGCAAGATACCCATACCATGTTCTTTGGATTAGTCCACTTTGCAACCAGTGCCTGCTACTCTGGATCGGACATGCATGAAACTGGAGAAGTTGTCAGAATCTCATTTGTAGGTACACCATTGAAGTATTTCTTCTTCAACCGATAATGCATTTGTCACACCCCAGAGCACAGCATATCAGTGCAAGCTTCCTCTACTGGCTTGTCCTTATCGTTAATGGCCAAGTGCCCCTAGTCATATGATAACTCATTCGTCAATTCAAGTTAAGAAGATATTCAAGTCAACCATAGAAACAATAAGGCACTTACAGAGAGCTTTCCCATAAATCTTTTGTAATATTTATCGTCTTTCTTGTACAAATTCTAATGAGATTGGATAGAAACCTTATCTCGAATGATGACACCAGACTCAGATGCAAACTTGGCTGCCTGAACAGGTCCATGAGGCCTTCTTTTGCCTTGAGCAACAACTATGGGCAGTCTCGTTCCCATAGCTTTTGTCATCCTGTCCAGCTGTGCTCCCTAGGTGGGTGACCTGGGTTCCCTTGGGGCTCGCTGTGCAGGAGCTACAAACATAATTTGCCTTTAAATGCCTTAGTTTGATGCAAATCAGTCAAAGAGATGACATATTGGAATGACAAATAAACTATAACTTGCCTTTAGGGTCTTCCTCTCCATTGTCTTCATCATGACATGTACTGCCTTGAGCAGCACCTCCACTTTCTTCCTCTGCAGGTGTAGTGTCCTGAACACCAGATCCATTGCTTTCTTCTGCAGTTGTATAATACCTTTGTGCTATTTCTTCTTCATTCTGCCCATCTGTTGCTGAAGGGTGAGGCCTTTTTTATGATCTTGGTTCGGATTCAGAAGGTTGAGCGAGCCCTCACTCTCTTACTAGCCCTAACTCCTGGCACCATGTTGTGACCTCTCTTCTTCTTCTTTGAAGGTTGGACTCTAGGACTAAACCGTGGAGGATACTGTTGGAAAAAAATCAGTCTCATACAAATCCGCGTGTATACAAAGTATTTGATATCATGAAATAACAGTCCTATATTAGTAATATACAGGGAACTTATACCATGATCAACTGTCCAATACAGCAATATACAAGAAAATTAAACTACAAGTACAGATGGAAAAGCAGGCACCAATTTAATCCACAAGCATAGCCAAAAACACTATTTATGTTATTGAATTCTCAGTTAGTATCATATCTGCAACTTGAACATTTCAAAACAGTAGTCTAGTATGACTGTACAAGATTGGTACAAGCAAAGCATTCAAGTTTGTGTTGTTCAATTGTCACAAAGTAACATATTAAGCAAATATCAGATTAAAAACATTCAAATGCAATGCCTCCATTCAGTACTTAGAAGATAGAAGAAGCACCTTGGTTTCTAGGGGTATTGGCTGGTCATCAGATTCAGTGTCATCATCATCACTATCTCCTTCATCATCATCATCAAGGAGATACTCCGATGAATTCGAATTTTTAGTATTTGATTTCGTTTTAGCTGATTTTTCCCCTTGTTTGATGCAGATTCAGGTATAGAATTTTTAAGATCAGTTGCTAATTTTTTGAGTCCCAGTTGTGAGAACACATATGATGAATGATTGACATTTATGAGGAAGGTTCGAGGCTTTTCCTGGTTGAGTCCATATCTCGCTATGCACTTAATGTTTATGACTAACCGGTGGCGTTGAGTTGTGGTGTGTGACCTATGTTGGTGTGCGTGTGCAACATGTGTCTCTTGGCTGTGTTGATGTACAGGTGTGGAGCTTGGAGACAGTGGTCGATGGCGAGGTGAAGGTCAAGTAGAGACGTGTCGTGCCGACGGACCAGGAGCGATGAAGGATGGGCGTACCGTGCGGCAGACGTGCCATGCCGATGGACCCGGAGCTGTGAAGGGCGGACGTGAGTCTTGGACCGATGGAACGGGAGGCCGGAGGACCAGCTGTGGTAGCTGGCACTTGGCATCGGCAAGCAGGAGCACATGGGGATGTGCGGTGCATCGGCCGAGTCGGGAGGAAGACGATGGCGTCGTGACATTTGGCGGGAGGTCGGACACGGGCTTGCGTGCGGCGCAAGTGCCATCGGCCGAGTCAAGGAGGATGGCGAAGGCATTGTGCCCAGCGTGGAGGCTGGACATGCATCGGTATCGGTGCCGGTGGTCGGGGTGTGCGAACCACACTCCGTCTATGGCGCGGATTCGGTAGTTGAGCCTCAAAAAGCTACCATCGACGATTTCTGAGTTTGGGCCTCAAAACTCAGGGTGGCGGGTTTCCGAGTTTGGGCCTCAAAACTCGGGGTGGACGGTTTCTAGGTTTGGGCCTCAAAACCTGGGCTGGCAGGTTTACCGGTTTGGGCCTCAAAACCGGGCGGAGGTTCCTATGCGGAACGGTCGACGCGTGGCGGCACCGAGAGGCTTGCATTGCGGCGAAGCTATCGGTGAGGAAGACACAGTGGTCGATGGGACGACACGTGGCGGCATCCTGGAGCTTGTGTCGAGGCGAAGCGAAGGATGAGAAAGCGCGTGGCCGTCAGATGATAACTGCCAGAGTTGGACGGTTTTACCCTAGGGGGTATTTGGGCTGAGTGCTTCATGTAAGGGTGTTTTTGTGTTTGGACGTGCGCCTATATATATGTGAAGGGGCTGCTAGGGCAGCTATCCTTGGAGGTGTTGCCACTCTCATTTTGTTCTTGTGAGAGGCGGCTAGGGTTAGAGGAGAGAGGGCTCTTGTTCTTGAGCTTGTTGCCATCCGAGCTTTGCTGTTGCGAGGAGTGGCTTGTAACCCAATACCGTGTGCTACACAATCCTTCATCTTGCTGAATCCAAGGATCAAATCCATGCCCCCTCTCTGCGTTGCGATTTTGTTCTTTGCGTTTTGCTTTTTCCCCTCTTTTGCTCTTCACGATATTTCTTGTGTTGAGGGATGAATGGCAAATCCGTTGGAACCATCTTGTGTAGATTCGTGAGAGTCTTCTTCCTACCAAAGGAAATTCTCTAATTTCTCATGAACACACAGATCAGGCGAATTTCGTTTTGGATCTCGTTCTTGCTCCTTTGCTCAGTTCTTCGTCGATTTTCTTCGATTCACCGATCTCTAGTTAGGTTCGAGCCATGATCTCTTAGGAGTAGCTCACTAACTTGTTTGTGACCCCTCACACGGAATTTGAGCCCTAGTGGTTTTGATTTGAGGGAGATTGGGTCAATTCAGTGAACGAACAGAGATCCGCTCGGGGTGACAGGACGCTACAATCGATCTCGAGGCTTGTCCTCGAACAATCCTCGGCGGCTTAGTCTGAGTAATCCTCTAGGAGGTCTGCGTAACCCTCGAGGAGTCTCTTCTAAAGACAGCCGATCTTTTGGGGCACCCCTTGAGAGTTTTTTTTGACACCCCTCGAGAGACACGCCTCGAGAGGCATCCCTCGAGCTATCCTCGAGCCCCTCGATTACGGAGTCTTCTCGAGTGAACAAGGGACCCCTCGAGCGCTCCTCGGTACCCCTCGAGCATGGAGTTCCTCCCGAGTGAACGAGTCCTCGAGCGCTCGAGCACGGAGTTACTCACGAGCGAACGAGGCTCTGCTCAGACCCTCGATTACGGAGATTTCCGAGCGAACGAGGCTCTACCTGGACCCTCGATTATGGAGACTTCCAAGCGAACGAGGCTCTGCTCGGACCCTCGATTACGGAGTTTCCCTGAGCGAATGAGGCCAGCCTCGAGTAGCATTTGGGGTCTGGTTTTGAGGGTGTTCTCTCGACTTGGTGATCCGGCTTTTGTGTGAGCTTTCTTATGGTGTCCCGCTGTGTTCCTAGGGAACATCCACCTAATCATTTGGGTCGTGGACATCACCTACGTCGGTTTTGCTTTTGGGGTGATTTTCTGGGACAAGGGCCATCCATTTCACGAGTTGAAATTTGAGGCTCCCATTCACCCTCCTCTGGTCGCCAATTCAGTCCTTCAATCGGTATCGGAGCCAGTTAAGGATCTCTCTACCTTAATCGGTTTCGAATCCGCGAAGGCGACCTTTTTAGAGTGTTTTTGCTTGTGACATTTTTCTGTCGAGGTGTTGAGCTTTTGTGTTGCTAACACTAAAGTGCTTTTGGAAATGGCACGAAGCTTTTCTTCCAGTGTGTCTTTGTCCTCAGGTATGAATGATGGACATGCAACCGAGGACAAAATTTTGGGAAGAAGGAGGAGTGCGGCTCTTGAGAAGGAACGTGAGGTGGATGCTTTGCTGGACTTCCTAGGAGATGATGAGCATTCAACTGAGGATATTATACGTGAATTTGGCAAGGCCAAGAAAGGTACACTTGTCGCTAGTCTTGGGATTTTGTCCCAATGATTTGAAGCTTGCTGTGATGATAACATTAGATATGATGAGCTTTGTGATACCTTGCGTAGAAATATTGAGAAGTTGAATTGCTCCATCACTAGGTTAAAATGTGGTCTTTTTCATTGGAGGTCTAGTGCATCTTTACCTTGCACCTCTTGTAGTGACATGGTTAGGAAGAATGATGAGCTATGCTTTTCTCTTGCTAGCTTAAAATCTAAAAAATGAAATGTTGATATCCAATGCTTCCAAACCATGTCTAGTTTGCATTGACTTGCGCAAGGACCTCGATTGTGCTAAAACTGAATTAGCCTTGCTTAAGTCAAATGCTTTGTTACCATGTGGTTCTTGTGAGTCTTTGTTTGCTAAAATTAATGAACTAAAATTGAGTCACACCACATTTGTAGATAAACTTGAGCATGCTAGGGCTGAAATTGTTGAAATAAATTCTAGGCCTTGTAGCTTATGCTCTTTGAATAAAAATGCTTGCCTTACTTCTTTTGCTAATCATGATTCTTTGCTTGATGTGAATGGTGATATTTCTCCCACTGATTTCATTTGCACATCATGCATTGATTTAGAAAAAGAAGTTTTGGCTTTGAAAGTTTTGTGCGATGATATGAGCGCCAAGTTGGTTGAGCACAATGATATGAGTGCCAACCTTGAGAAAGAGATTGAACTCTTGCGTACCACATATGCTGAGTGCATTGAAAAGGAGATGGAAAACTTGAGAAACACTCCTTGTGGTACTTGTGATCGCCTCATCTTTGAAAATGAGGTTTTAGCCAAAAGATGCAAGAGTCTTTGTGCTAAGTCTTTTGATTCACGCACTTCTTGCAACTCTGAAGTTGATGGTTCTCAGTTTGCTTCTTTGCGACCGGAGTTGAGTTCTTGTGTTGCGCATGAGTCTTTTGACTGTAGCATTTGTGCCAAGGTTTCGGATAGCTCTTTCATAGCTACTCCTAACCTTGCTATTTCTTCGAGTGATGTCCAAGGAATTTCTCATGGCAAGGGTGCTTCTCACATTTTTGGAACTCGTGTTCTCAATCCGATTTTCCATTGCACCTTTTGCAAGAAAGATGGACACTCATTCGATTTTTTTCGCCATGTCAAACACGAGCGACGTATTCGAGCTAAGGCTTTTAGGAAGCCATATAGCCTTTCCCATGGTACGTGTGCTCCTAGTATTGGCACCAAGTTGAATGTTGATGCTTCTTGTTCTAAGTCCCAAGGGACTTCTCACTTGTTGGAGATTGGTGTGCCTCCCGATAGGCCTTTGTATCATTGCTCTTTTTGTGAGAAAGATGGGCATCAAGAAAGCTTTTGCTATCAACGTGCCAAATGCTTGCGCCAAGCTTGCTCTTCTAGGAACTTGGTGTTTCATAGCCCTTCTCATGGCATGAATGCTTGTGCTCCTAGTAAGAAGCCCCTCTTTGTTGATGGGTTTTATGACTCCTTTTCTAGTGGGTTAGATCATGGTCGTGGACATGCTTCTAGTGCTTCTTGTGTTGGTCCACATCATGCTTCTCATGGTGCTTCTATTGGGTCTTCTCAAAAAACCTTGGGAGATTTTTGCCTCTTTACCCGTGGTACGACTCGTTCTTCTCCTCGAGTTGTCCTTTTGAGGAATGCTTCCAAGGATGTTTCAAAACTGAATTTGAACCAACATTTGCATCATGCTAACCCACATGATAAGTTGAGTGCTCCTTGACATGTGTGACCAAGTCTTGGGTCCCCAAGTACATACTTGCTAGCTCTTTGGGATCCAAGGCTCGGGTTACTTTGTCCTCTTGTGTGTACATATAAGGACGCGGGGTGGAGAACATGCGCCTGATGGAACTTGATCTTTTAGATGTGATCAAGATTTGATGGTTCTCTACACCCCATTTAGAATTGCCTCCAAAGAGGCCTTTTGCTATTCGGTGAGCTTTCTTATACACTCATACCTTGTACATCCATGATTTATTTCTTGTGGTATGAGATGGACTTTCATGTGCTCACTTGTATAGTTCTTGCATGTACATTTTCTTTTGTATCATGTTTTGTTTTAGTCTAGCATGTGCTATCTTGTATATCATGTCATGCTAGCTTTGTGTACAGCTTTGGTGGCTAATCCACTTTTCATGCTAGTTTGTGATCCTCATGAACATTATGCCATGCTTTACCATACTTCTCCATTAGCTTTACTTATAGAGGTATGATGTTCATTAGGTGTCACTTTTTAGGTGCTAGTTTTGGTTAGCTACATGTATCCTATTGATATGTTTAGTTCGAGCACTAGCCTTTCCACAATTTTATCATGTTACATGCTTCCGGATCTATTGCTATCATTATCTTGCATTGTAGCATGTGTTGAGGTTTAGGATGTGTTTGAGTTGATCATGTCTCTAGGCTGCATTTTGCTATATAGTGCTTTATCCTGTTGCATGGTAGTCTTGACTAGTTTGAGTTCAGATCTCCTTGCGGTATCATTCATAGGTAGGCCTCTTTTTGTTGAGAGTTCACCTTACGCTTATTCTGTGACTAACCGTTTTGTGGAGACCTTGAGGTCACACTGGACAAGACAATGCCTTGTGTTTCTTCTGCCTTTGAGCTTGCAGGAGAACAAGAGCTTGGAGAGGGCATTTTGGCTCACGGACCCGATCCCACTTCTTCCATGACTTGGGGTTCCGTTCAAGCAGCTCTCCAGTGAGCACTAGCTGCACCTGAGGGAGCGACAGCATCTGGCGAGGGGGAGATGACTTTGGCGTGGTAGGCGTCCCCTCGGGTATCACACAAGAAGGCGGTCAAGCGCATCATGAGGTACCTCCGACACACTTCTGAGTTCGGGTTTGGTACTCTTCTTCTTCGACCCCTTTGCTTTGTGGTTTTTCCGATGTGATTTTTGTTGGCTGTTCGTTTGAGCGTTTCTTGGCTCTTCACTTGTGAGTTTGGTGTGTGTTTCCCTTTTTAGATGGGGGAAGCTTTTTGCTTGCTATTTCATAGTTTGACCTTTCTGTTACCCCTTTTGTTTTGGGTCTTCCTTTTTAAGGCTAGTTTTTGCTTTGATTTTGATAGACTAGCTTTTGCATGTATTTCATCATGTATTTTAGTGCATTTTAGAGCTTCATGTATATAGTAATGAGAATGAGACTATGGTCTTTTTGGTATGCCCTATTTATTCATGATGATGCTTATAGCTAAGGCACTTTTTGATCACTTGATATATGTTATGAGCTAAGCTATTTTTGCAAATGGTGAACTTGACTAATCGACTATGAAACCTTTAATTTGTTTACCATTGAGATTGGCAACTAGCATGGGTAGGATGTGTTGAGATCACTTCAACTATCTTTTGTATGCTAGGTTGCTATGTCTCTTGCACTGAGTCATTCACTTGCTTGGATTGTTCATGTTTACCTTGTTCTTAAAATTTGATCCAAGTCTAAGTGAAATGAAAAGATCGAGATGGGATTGCATGTGTTAGCACCTCATGGTATCGATACTGTTTCTCATTGCACTTTTGAGTTAAACTTGAGTCGTGTAGTGTAAGACCGAAACCGGTGTGTTAAGCTTTCGATTGCTTTTCTTGCATAGGCTTAGCCCGATTGAAAAGTTAGGCAATGACCATGCTTTCAACCTCTCGCAATCACATGCCTTAATTTGAACTTGTGTTAATACCGCTGCAATCTCCGATAAAATTTGAAAAATAACACAAGTTTATGCTTCATTCTATGGCATGATGTTTGAACTTTGCTAGGGGTAGTTCACCTTTCATACATGAGTTAGCACTTGGTTGATTTCCTGTCTATTCATGCTTAGTGCTATTTTATTGGTGAACTCCTTTTCAAATGGGTTAAAACTGCGCATATGCTTAATTATTCATATTTCATATTCACTTGATCAGTTTGAGCCTTTGCTAGCTTTTGTATTGGTTGCTACACTTTCAGGGTAGCACCCATTTGAGCATCTTTTCATTTGGATTGCTATACACTTGAAGCCGTTGCATTGTGCATATCATGCATTTTTAGCTTAATGTACATACCCCCAGTTCTGATACACATTCAGTAAACCGTGGTCACTTTTAGTGCTTGACACGCTCCCATGTGCATTTGGTTGATGAATAGATTTGTGTTTGTGTAAACTTCGTGGAGTATTTTCAGAAATCCCTCAGCATGTTCCCTTTTATCGAGGGGAGAAGTTGTTTGCAAGGGGGAGTATGTGTGCCCTCGAGGCCCTCGAGGTGCATCCTTCGAGGGGGAGTATGTGAGCCCTCGAGGTGCATCCTTCGAGGGGGAGTATGTGTGGCTTTGAGGGGGGGGGTATGCATTCTTCGAGGGGGAGTTACAGTTGTGCTTATGTCTGGGTGTGATGCATCCTTCGAGGGTGTTGTGTGATGCACCCTTCGAGGGTGTTGTGATGCATCCTTCGAGGGGGAGTTTGCTCGCTTTGCTTGTCGAGTCTCTAGCTCGAGCAGCTTGTTTTGCCTGTCGAGCCTGTCAAGTTTCGAGCCTCGAGCTTTGCCTTGTTTTGCCTCGAGCCTGCTTGTTTTCCTTCGAGCCTGCTTGTTTTGCCTCGAGCCTGCTTGTATTGCCTCGAGCATGCTTGTTTTGCCTCGAGCCTGCTTGTTTTGCCTGTCGACTGTCGAGGCTGTGCTCGGTTGTGCTCTCCAGCTCGAGCAGTCCCTCGAGGTTGTGCTCGTGCTTGTGTCCAGGGGGAGTCTACTTGTTTTGCTTTTCGAGCCTTGCCTGTCGAGCTGAGTTTTCGAGCCTTGCCTCTCAAGCAGTCCCTCGACCCTCGAGTTTGCATGTCGAGTTTTGATGCTCTCTAGCTTGAGCAGCCCCTCAAGATCTTCTTGCTAGCGGTGTTGAGCCCGTTTCTGCCTCTTCTTGAGGGCTAGTTTTGCTTTGCTTGGTTGCGTTGAGCCGTTGCCCATGTCTTTGGGGACCAAGTTTTCGGTCTTGGCATCTCAAACCATCTCTTGTGCCTAGCTTTTGTCAATTCAATCATCAAGGGGGAGAAATTTTTCAAAACCCAAGTGGATAAGAACCTTGGTTTCTTTTGTGATGATTGTTTGAAAATTTATTTGAGAATGCTTTTTGAGTTCCTTTTGGGATTTCATGAAACTCTTGTTTTCCTTTGTATCTTCAGTTATGTGGAGGCTTTGCCCGCTTTTCCCGTTCCTTTTGGGATCGAGAGCTTTTATTTGGAGCCTTCATGATCCTTCCTCATATCAAGTGGCCTTGTGTTTGCTTTTACTTGGATTTTGGGCACTTGAATGAGGCTTGCCTTCAAACCCTTCCTTTGTGGTTTTATTGTTAGTCAATGCATTCATCAAGGGGGAGATTGAGAACACATATGATGAATGATTGACATTTATGAGGAAGGTTTGAGGCTTTTCTCGGTTGAGTCCATATCTCGCTATGCACTTAATGTTTATGACTAACTAGTGGCATTGAGTTGTGGTGTATTACCTGTGTTGGTGTGCGTGTGCAACATGTGTCTCTTGGCTGTGTTGATGTGCAGGTGTGGAGCTTGGAGAGAGTGGTCGATGGCGAGGTGAAGGTCAAGTAGAGACGTGTCATGCTGACGGGCCGGGATCGGTGAAGGATGGCCGTACCGTGCGGTGGACGTGCCATGCCGATGGACCCGGAGCGGTGAAGGGCGGACGTGAGGCTTGGACCGACGGACCGGGAGGCCGGAGGACCAGCTGTGGTAGCTGGCACTTGGTATCGGCAAGCAGAAGCACATGGGGATGTGTGGTGCATCGGCCGAGTTGGGAGGAAGACGATGGCGTCGTGACACTTGGTGGGAGGTCGGACACGGGCTTGCGTGCGGCGCAAGTGCCGTCGGCCGAGTCAAGGAGGATGGCGAAGGTGTTGTGCCCAATGTGAAGGCTGGACATGCATCGGCATCGGTGCCGGTGGTCAGGGTGTGCGAACCACACTCTGTCTACGATGCGGGTTCGGTAGTTGAGCCTCAAAAAGCTACCATCGACGGTTTCCGAGTTTGGGCCTCAAAACTCAGGGTGGACGGTTTCCAGGTTTGGGCCTCAAAACCTGGGCTGTCAGGTTTACCGGTTTGGGCCTCTAAACCGTGCGGAGGTTCCTATGCGGAACGGTCAACGCGTGCCGGCACCAAGAGGCTTGCGTTGCGGTGAAGCTATCGGTGAGAAAGGCACAGTGGTGGGACGACACGTGGTAGCATTGTGGAGCTTGCGTCGAGGCGAAGCGAAGGATGAGAAGGTGCGTGGCCGTCAGATGATAACTGCCAGAGTTGGACGGTTTGCCCCTAGGGGGTATTTGGGCTGAGTGCTTCATGTAATGGCGTTTTTGTCTTCGGACATGCGCCTATATATATGTGAAGGGCTGCTAGGGCAGCTATCCTTGGAGGTGTTGTCAGTCTCATTTTGTTCTTGTGAGAGGCGGCTAGGGTTAGAGGAGAGAGGACTCTTGTTCTTGAGCTTTTTGGCATCCGAGCTTTGCTGTTGCGAGGAGTGGCTTGTAACCCAACACCGTGTGCTACACAATCCTTCATCTTGCTGAATCCAAGGATCAAATTTGTGCCCCCTCTCTGCGTTGTGATTTTGTTCTTCGCGTTTTGGTTTTTCCCCTCTTTTGCTCTTCACGATATTTCTTGTGTTGAGGGATGATTGGCAAATCCATTTGAACCATCTTGTGTAGATTCGTGAGAGTCTTCTTCCTACCAAAGGAGATTCTCTAATTCCTCACGAACACACAAATCGGGCGGATTTTGTTTTGGATCTTGTTCTTGCTCCTTTGCTCAGTCATTCATCAATTTTCTTCGATTCACCAATCTCTAGTTAGGTTCGAGCCATGATCTCTTAGGAGTAGCTCACTAACTTGTTTGCGACCCTTCACACGGAATTTGAGCCCTAGTGGTTTTGATTTGAGGGAGATCTGGTCAATTCGGTGAACGAACAAAGATCTGCTCGGGGTGACTGGACGCTGCAATCGATCTCGAGGCTGGTCCTCGAATGATCCTCGATAGCTCGGTCTAAGTAACCCTCGAGGAGGCTCTTCTGAAGACAACCGATCTTTTTGGGGCACCCCTCGAGAGTTTTTTTGACACCCCTCGAGCTATCCTCGGGCCCCTCGATTACGGAGTCTTCTTGAGTGAACAAGGGACCCCTCGAGCGCTCCTCGGTACCCCTCGAGCGAACGAGTCCTCAAGCGCTCTTCGGTACCCCTCGAGCACGGAGTTACTCCCGAGCGAACGAGGCTTTGCTCGGACCCTCGATTATGGAGATTTCAGAGCGAACGAGGCTCTGCCTGGACCCTCGATTACGGAGACTTCCGAGTGAACGAGGCTCTGCTCGGACCCTCGATTACGGAGTTTCCCTGAGCGAACGAGGCCAGCCTCGAGTAGCATTTGGGGTCCGGTTTTGAGGGTGTTCTCTCGACTTGGTGATCCGGCTTTTGTGTGAGCTTTCTTGTGGTGTCCCGCTATGTTCCTAGGGAACATCCACCCAATCATTTGGGTCGTGGACATCATGTACGTCAGTTTTGCTTTTGGGGTGATTTTCTGGGACAAGGGCCATCCATTTCACGAGTTGAAATTTGAGGCTCCCATTCACCCCCCTCTGGTCGCCAATTCGGTCCTTCAAGTTGTTCCATCTTCTTGTGAAGCTCGACCACGTGAGAATCGCGTCTTGTCTCATAATCAGTTTTTGGAGGCTCTTACAAGAACAAGGAAATTGTGTGTATTAGAAAACAAAGAGGACTGAACTAGTAGCTAAGAGCTACTAATACTAAATGTTGGATAGATTAGAGGTACTAGATAGTAGTGGCTACTGAAGAGCAAAGAGATACTCTATCAATACACATAAATGCTGGAAATGCAATTTCACAAAATTCTATTTGTATAACAAATGTGTAGCCAATTGCATGTCATTACAATGGTTCATCATGGTTGTCTGGAGAGTTATTAGGTAGCAGACACAATAGACACTCAAATGCTCTCTGTGATATCATACAGCTAAAAAGACCCAGAGGTCATCGTAATGGCCCCGTTAAATTGACCTTCCGGCGCTAACCCTACGTCCGCTCGCAAACCAACGCCCGACCTCGTTCCTTCCCTCCCGCTCCCATTCCCTTTTGCCCGACACAATGCCCACACGAGCGTCGCGGAACCGCCGCTCGGCGATGACCCTTCCCTCCCGCCTAGCACGAGCCCTAGCTCATCACCGTTAATTCTCATTCATGGGCTTTTGTCAGGGATAATTAATTCTTTCATTCACTGTTTTAGTATTTCAGCTTTTTTTATTGTCTGAATTTTCAGAGAATAATTTTTTTGGTTCAACCTGTGCTAGGAAACTGGGTGGGTCAGCAATTAATAAACAATAAGATGTTTGATGGTTGTTCTTACGACCTTAAGAAAAGTTTAAAAAATAAACAAATCATTGCTGGTAAGTTGTGAAGGGTTACGAGGAAGCTACGCTAGCCGGAAAACAAAATTTTTGACCTCATAAACCAGGAACTACTGCTAGTTATAGATCACGGGATTACCACTAGACGCGCAGGTGCAGCGAAAAGCGTCTCGGTGTAGACGTGCGCGTCGCAGCGATGCCGTGTAGATGTTCACGTCCGACCTTCACGTCTCCACGTGCGGTTCGTCCTTGTGCTCCAGATGCAGCACCTCCGAGGTATCCCACATGTACAGGGAGGAAATGTCACGCCTCCAGACTGCTAGGTCTGCGAGGAGCAAAACGCGCGGGCGTGGGGTGAGCGACGGCTGTCTCTTGACGTCCAGGTCAAAACCCTGGTCGCCCCACCCCTCTATTTATAGGCGTCCTTAATGAGCCCACCGACCTGGAGGCCCATTAGCAAACCCTAATCCCGGTCTGACTCGAGTACAACTCGAATTAGGCTTCCAGCCCCTTAAGCGTGCGACCCTATGGGTTCATGCACACATAGACACGACCCGAGTACTCCTACTCGCCCGATAGTTGACAGCGGCCTCTAGCAAGACGTGTCAACTCCTATGTATACGCAAAGATCATATCTGACGAACCACCACGATCACATATACGTAATTCCCTTGCCACACAATATTTGGTCCAACTCATAGGTTAACACTTAAACAAAGAACGGCCATGCATTTTATGATCCAATCATTTGAGTGGTCCAGTGATATATCTCTCTCATGGAGAGGGGCAAATCTCATCTTGACCGTCTATGTCTCACAGCATACTTCTTGACAAACCCGAAGACTATCTTTATAACTACCCTGTTACGAAGTAGCGTTTGATAGTCCCTAAGTAAGTCGATTCATATCTTGAGTACATACCACAATCTCAGGTCTAAGGACATAACGTACATGATGTGTAAAGAGATAATAAGAACATCTCATGCTGGGTCAGTCCAGCCCCATGTCATACATGTGCCCACATTATTAGTTTGACATCTCCATGCCTATGACTTGTGAAACATAGTCATCAACTAATACATGTGCTGATCTAATATTCATGTGTGTCCTCACATGAACTCCGATCAGGGACAACTATCGAATAACCATACAAGTAAAAGAGTCTCACAGACAATTCACATAATTGTCAATCAATACAAGTTGCCTTTAATGGATATTCAATGAACATATAATAAATCATGGATACAATAGAAATACCATCATCTCTATGATTACCTCTAGGGCATATTTCCAACAGTCTCCCACTTGCACTAGAATTAATCTTTTAGGTATCTAATACCCATAGAGCTCACGTGCGCCTTATGCTTAGGCTATGGAAGAGCCTTTTTCAAAGGATCTGCTATATTCAAATCCGTATGTATTTTGCACATCTTAATCTCATCTCTTCCAATGAACTCTCGAATGAGGTGAAATTTCCGCAGTACATGTTTGTTCTTTTGGTGATTCCTTGGCTCCTTAGTCTGCGCGATCGCCCCATTGCTATCACAATATAGAGACAATGGGCTAGACGCATTTGGAAACACACCAAGATCAATGAGGAACCCCCTCATCCAAACACCTTCCTTTGCAGATCCACTAGCTGCAATGTACTCGGCTTCTGCTGTAGAATCAGACACAGTCTCCTGCTTGGAACTTTTCCAACTGACTGCACCACCATTTATTGTGAACACAAAACCTGATTGAGATTGTGAATCATCTGTGTCGGTTTGAAAGCTAGCATCGGTGTAACCATTTACAACGAGCTCCTCCTCACCTCCATAGATTAGGAACACATCTTTAGTCCTTCTCAAGTACTTAAGCATGTTTTTAACAAGTGTCCAGTGACTCTCACCTGGATTAGCTTGATATCTGCTCGCAACACTTAGAGCATATGAGACATCCGGGCGTGTACATATCATGGCATACATGATGGAACCAATAGCCGAAGCATATGGAACCTTACTCATGCGCTCTCGCTCATCAGATGTCGAAGGACACTGTTTCTCGCTAAAGCGCATGCCATGTGACATAGGCAAGAACCCTTTCTTGGACTGTTCCATGTTGAACCGCTTCAACACCTTGTCAATGTATGTTTCTTGGCTTAATCTATTATCCTCTTTGACCTATCTCTATAGATCTTAATGCCCAGAATATATGTTGCTTCTCCTAAATCCTTCATAGAAAAACTGTTATTCAGTGAAGTCTTTACGGTTTGCAACATCAGAATGTCATTCCCAATCAACAGTATGTCATTTACATACAAGATTAGAAACACAACAGCGCTCCCACTTTCCTTCTTGTAAACATAAGATTCTTCTTCACTTTGACGGAAGCCAAACCCTTTGACCACCTCATCAAAACGAATATTCCAACTCCGAGATGCTTGCTTTAATCCATAAATAGATTTCTTAAGCTTGCATATTTTTCCAGCATTGCTAGGATCAACAAAACCTTCGGGTTGTATCATATACACGTCCTCTTCCAAATTTCAATTTAGAAAGGCTGTTTTAACATCCATCTGCCATATCTCATAGTCATAATAGGCAGCAATTGCTAGAATGATCCGGATAGATTTAAGCATCGCTACCGGCGAGAAAGTCTCGTCGTAGTCAACTCCTTGAACTTGTCGAAAACCTTTTGTGACAAGTCGAGCTTTATAAACTTGGACGTTTCCATCCATATCCTTTTTCCTTTTATAGATCCATTTGCACTCTATGGGTCTTACCCCATCAGGTGGGTCAACCAAGTTCCAAACTTGATTGGCTCCCATGGAATCTATCTCGGATCTCATGGCA
Organism: Coix lacryma-jobi var. lacryma-jobi; assembly: GCA_009763385.1. Lineage (NCBI taxonomy): Eukaryota > Viridiplantae > Streptophyta > Magnoliopsida > Poales > Poaceae > Coix > Coix lacryma-jobi. Next base: position 52,468,085 of record CM019823.1, on the reverse strand, counting down.
CTATGCCATTTCTCGGAATCAGGGTCCATCATTGCCTCGGCATAAGTTGTAGGTTTGTCATCGTCTAACAATAACACATCCCCACGCAACTCACGGATTCTTGCCGACCTTCGTGGTTGGGGCGGGGTGTCTGTTGCCACAGGTAGCTCAACTTGTTCTGCTACATTAGCATCACTCGTGGAGTCAATCCCTGTTGGCTCATCCTGAACTTCTTCAAGATACACCTTCTGCCCTCTCTTGTCTCTTTTGAGAAACTTTTTCTCTAAGAAAACACCGTTTCGAGCAACAAACACTTTGCCCTCTGAGCGGTTGTAGAAGTAATACCCTAAAGATTCCTTTGGGTATCCCACGAAAAAGCACTTGTCCGACTTGGGTGTTAGTTTATCTGATATAAGTCGTTTGACATAAACTTCACAACCCCAAATCTTTAGAAAAGACAACTGGGACTCTTACCAGTCCACATCTCATATGGTGTCTTAACTACGGACTTAGACGGTACCCTATTTAATGTGAAAGCGGCTGTTTCTAGAGCGTATCCCCAAAATGATAAAGGAAGGTCCGACTGACTCATCATAGACCGAACCATGTCTAACAGAGTTCGGTTACGTCGCTCGGACACGCCGTTTCTCTGAGGCGTTCCGGGTGGCGTAAGTTGTGGAACAATTCCGCAACTCTTAAGATGATTGCTAAACTCGTGGCTCAAATATTCGCCTCCACGATCTGATCGCAAGGCCTTAATTTTCTTGCCACGTTGATTCTCTACCTCATTCTGAAATTCTTTGAACTTTTCAAATGTTTCAGATTTATGCTTCATCAGATAGACATAGCCATATCTGCTAAAATCATCAGTGAAGGTTATGAAGTATTGGAATCCGCCTCTAGCTGTCGTACTCATTGGTCCGCATACATCAGTATGTACAAGTTCCAACAAGTCAGACGCCCTCTTAGGAAAACCTGTGAAAGGCGACTTGGTCATCTTGCCTAGCAAACAAGCCTCGCATGTCTCGTATGATTCAAAATCAAACGAAGTTAGAAACCCATCTGCATGGAGCTTCTTCATGCGATTCTCACTTATATGACCCAGACGACAATGCCACATATAGGTAGGGCTTAACTCATTAAGCCGAGGCCTTTTAGCAGTAATATTACAGATAGACGTAGGTGCATCATCAAGATTTAAAATAAACAACCCATTCACAATGGATGCAAAAGCCACAAACATATCATTCTTAGAGATTACACAACCATGTTAAAGTAAATGGTGGATTGCTAGGTGCCATTGATCTACAACAAAAGTAAATGCAAAATACTAAGACAATGTATCCAAGACAGAGTAAATGATATTAAATCATTAATAAAATCTACTCCCACTGAGATCAATATCCCTCTATTGAATCTCAATGATTCAAGACCCAAACTAACAAGTCTACTAGTGAGCTTTAGCATCGCCGCTAGTGGACATGGTAGATCGGTAAGCAACTCTTTGCTAATCATATCACATATGACTCTTGTTGTTGGCCAACATCTCTATGTGTGCTCAACTCCTTATGCTTCAAGGTCCCTAACCGTTAGGATGACCTTGTTCAAGCAACCAACCCTTCTGTAGTAAGTATCCGATACGAACCTGCCTAGTCAAGGAAAATCAGTGATACCCTAATTTCATAGGCGCACCACCGATTGTACAAGACATATGACAGTGCAAGGTTTGGGGAAGCATATGACTTGAACATTACTGAGGGATCGTTCTACACTTTCACTACCGCATGTAGACAATAAACATGAATCATACGTGAAAGTAGAACATAATAAGAGAATAGCATCAACACATATATGACTTGGTATAGCCCAATGTTTCTTTGGAGATCACCATCCCCGCCAATCTGTTCACCATGATGATCTCCATCTACATGGTACATGCACGCCATCCTCCAACGATGAATCCACCGACTAGCAACAACACGCGTAATTAATAAAGTAATTACATAGTCGCGTGTAGGATCATCATAATTTTGGCACGCAGGCCATTACATCAAATGGACAATATATATGTGGCTCCAGCCATATTGTCATAATCACGACATACAAGTCATGAAAAATTACATACATGCATCTCATACACATACGGGCTATACCAGTCATCAATCCCTGCAAAACAGAGTTAAACGTTCCCGACGTCTAATCTTGAATCACAGAAAACATAATTTTCCCAGCCTTTTTTCGCAAATCTAAATTTGACGAAACCGGCAAGCGCCGGTGCAAAACGGATGTAAAATTTTCTGTAGATCGATTTTTGTTTAAAGATCATCTCAATCTGAGGTCGTATGCAAAAGTTACGGCCGTTTTACCGAACAACGCTCTTTTGCAGATGCCGCGGTACATCTCATGCACCCGGCTCTTGACCTAGATTCGATTCAATCAATCTAATTGATCTCCATCTTGCCATGATTGGATTTACACGTATCAATTAACTCCGATGGTGGAATTCCGACCGGTAGGAGTAGATCGTTACATGACCAATACAGCAAGATCACGAATCAAGATCAGAAACTGATCTACAACCGTGCATATCTCTATATGCACACAACCGAATCCATAACGAGGCAGTAACGGCTCCGATACCACTGAAGGGTTACGAGGAAGCTACGCTAGCCGGAAAACAAAATTTTTGACCTCATAAACCAGGAACTACTGCTAGTTATAGATCACGGGATTACCACTAGACGCGCAGGTGCAGCGGAAAGCGTCTCGGTGTAGACGTGCGCGTCGCAGCGATGCCGTGTAGATGTTCACGTCCGACCTTCACGTCTCCACATGTGGTTCGTCCTTGTGCTCCAGATGCAGCACCTCCGAGGTATCCCACACGTACAGGGAGGAAGCGTCACGCCTCCAGACTGCTAGGTCTGCGAGGAGCAAAAGGCGCGGGCGTGGGGTGGGCGACGACTGTCTCTTGACGTCCAGGTCAAAACCCTGGTCGCCCCACCCCTCTATTTATAGGCGTCCCTAATGAGCCCACCGACCTGGAGGCCCATTAGCAAACCCTAATCCCGGTCTGACTCGAGTCCAACTCGAATCAGGCTTCCAGCCCCTTAAGCGTGCGACCCTATGGGTTCACGCACACATAGACACGGCCCGAGTACTCCTACTCGCCCGATAGTTGACAGCGGCCTCTAGCAAGACGTGTCAACTCCTATGTATACACAAAGATCATATCTGACGAACCACCACGATCACATATACGTAATTCCCTTGCCACACAATATTTGGTCCAACTCATAGGTTAACACTTAACCTAAGCACGGCCATGCATTTTATGATCCAATCATTTGAGTGGTCCAGTGATATCTCTCTCTCATGGAGAGGGGCAAATTCCATCTTGACCGTCTATGTCTCATAGCATACTTCCTGACAAACCCGAAGACTATCTTTATAACTACCCTGTTACGAAGTAGCGTTTGATAGTCCCTAAGTAAGCCGATTCATATCTTGAGTACATACCACAATCTCAGGTCTAAGGACATAACATATATGATGTGTAAAGAGATAATAAGAACATCTCATGCTGGGTCAGTCCAGCCCCATGTTATACATGTGCCCACATTATTAGTTTGACATCTCCATGCCTATGACTTATGAAACATAGTCATCAACTAATACATGTGCTGATCTAATATTCATGTGTGTCCTCACATGAACTCCGATCAGGGACAACTATCGAATAACCATACAAGTAAAAGAGTCTCACAGACAATTCACATAATTGTCAATCAATACAAGTTGTCTTTAATGGATATTCAATGAACATATAATAAATCATGGATACAATAGAAATATCATCATGTCTATGATTACCTCTAGGGCATATTTCCAACAAGTTGTAAGTGAAATGTTTGTGTTGTCTGCTGAAACTTGATTCACCAGTTAATTTCCAAGGTAGTTCTCTAGGTAGATCCTATTGTAGAATTCAGACAATTACTTTTACTTTTTTTTCAGGAAATGGTATTTTACCATGTCGCATGCTTCAGCTTTATATGAGTTTTTTCACATGGTCTATGACCATGTGGCATGTTTCTGACATAGATGAGTTGTTCACATGTTATATAATGATTGCCTATAGACAATTTCCACTTGGTATTTGAATTTGCCAATCAGTTAATGTAAACAGATAGCCTTAAAACATGATTATCCTGTACTAAAGCGGGCAGAAGAGTATATATACACATTTACTGCCATACCTTTGTGAGACCTCCCTCTGGTCACCCCTCCCTGGACTGCTACGTGCTCTCCATGAACTTGCTGCTTTGTTTGTTCTGCAGCCACCAAAAAGGCAACAGGGATGGATGAGTAGCAGCAGCAAAAATCCAGAAGACCAACAAAATTCAGAAAAAAACAGAAGTTTTTTGCCTACCTTGTTCTTGTTCTGCAGAGCTGTTCCTTCCTTGATTCCTTCTACACACCATTCCGCTTGTATCTTAGCTGCAGATGTAGACCAGGTGGTTGGCAGTAGTGATCATCGAAGGGGAAGAAGACTTGGTGCGGTGAAGCCTAGTCGACGGGGAAGTAGCTCCAGTGCGGCGGCGACCCACAATCCGACGGTCTCTAGGGTTAGGTTGGGACGAGATTGCGGTGGATGGGCCGAGATAGAAGCTGTTGGCAATTGGATGGAGGGCGATGGCGGCGACAGCGCAACTCACGGGAGAGGAAGCAGCTCATCAATGGCGGAAGTGTCCCGACGGCAGCGGCTAGGGTTGGAGAAATGGGGAGGGGGAGAGAGGACGAGAGGGGGGAGAGGAGTGGCGGAGGGGTGGACAAGTTAGTGGGTCAAGTGGATAAATAAATGTGTATTTTAGCGGTAATTTTTTTTCAGGAGCGAATTGTTTTGGCGCGCCCCGAAAGGTTGCGGTCGCCTATTCTTGACGATGTGGGATCTAATATGTTTAAGTAAATTTGCGCTCTGGATACTAACGAAGTTTCTTGAATAGAGCAATGGAAAGGCTCCTAGGGTTTGAGCCCGAGCTCCTGGGTTCGAGACAATGTATCCTTATCACAATGAATACATGCATAATACCCTTTTGTTGTTCGCCCTAATAGCGTGCTCAATGCTGGAAAATCATGTATACACCACAACACGGCAGCACGAAGGTCAAACTTTCGACCAGTACATGCATCCAAGGTACTGACACTCTTCCATAGTTCAAGCAGTTCTTCAATAAGGGGCTCAAGGAACAAATCAAAATCCTTTCCTGGAGATTTTGCACCTGGGATGAGTAAAGACATAAAGCAGTTTGCTTGATTCACACATTCCCATGGTGCGAGATTCAGCGGAGTCAGAAGCACTGGCCACATATTGTACTGGGTACTCATGTTGCCAAATGGATTGAATCCATCAGTAGCTAAGGTAAGCCTTAGGTTCCTCGGATCAGCTGCAAATGTCGATTCCCTCCTGTCAAACTCCTTCCATGCTTCCCCATCAGCCGGATGGCTCATTACATTGTCGACTGGTCTCCTCGTTTTCTTGTGTCATTGTGTTTCCTCAGAAGTTTTCTTTGAAGCAAAAAATTCTTTTCAACCTTGGCAAAAGAGGAAAATGCCTCAATACCTTGTGTGGAACCTGCTTGGTCTGGGTTTCATCTTGCCATCTAGACGTCTTGCACACTGGGCACACATTGTCTTTTTCATATTTCTTCCGAAACAGCACACAATTATTCTTGCACACATGGATGTTATTGAATGCAAGCCCCAGTTCTCCAAGATATTTCTTGGCCTCAACATATGATTTTGGCAGCTCACTCTGAGGGAATCTAGATGACAACAACTTCATCATTGTGGAAAATGCTCTATTGTCGATTCAATAACGAGACTTGATAGACAACATCCTCACCAGAAAAGAGAACTTTGAATGGCTAGATCCCGGGCTAAGTGACTTTTTCACATCTTCAAGAACTCTTGCAAACCTTGGTTGTTCCCTATCAGCCTCTGCCGCAGCATACAAATCCCCTATCAACTCCGGTACTCCGTGATCCTCGTCATAATCATCATCGGGCACATCCACATGTATCCCAAAGTCATGATCACTCCCTTCAACCTCCTGCTCCACATTCTCAACTACTGCAGCATCTGTCGACTCCCCATGGTGAATCCACCTGATGTAGGTAGCTGATATTCCATAAATGTGTATACAGTCACTTACATCATCCTGAGGCTGCATACTTTGATTAAGACATTTGTGGCACGGACAAAGTATGTGGTTGTCTTCGGGGCAACTTTCGCTAACAAATGTCATGAACTCTTCAACTCCTTTCGTATATGCAGTTATGAATTGTGTCCCATAAATCTAGCTTCTATCCATCTGTTTTGACAATATAATTTGTACAAAAATTAATAAACAAATTAGAGTTAATTCAATAAAATTCAAAAACACATGAAACACATGCATATATGTAAAAACATAAAAGAACAACTTAGAGTAAATACAATAAAATTCAAAAACACATGCATGTGTCTGATACGTAAAAAAATATAAAACAAATTACAATTCATTTAACATTTTTCAAAAATATATCAAACACATGCATATATGTAAAAAAATATATAACACAAATTACAGTAAATTCAATAACGATCAAAAACATATCAAACACATGCATATATGTAAAAAAATCAAACCTTGTACTCTGGCCGCGCTACTCGTGCCGCTGCTGCTCAGTCCACGCGCAACGCCGCTACACAACACTACTCTGCTCGCACGTTCGGCACTGCTAGCGGGCCACGTGCTGCTCTGCACGCCCCATGCTCGCCAGTGTTGTTGTTCAATCCCACACGCGCGCCGACGGTGCCCAACGCCACCGCTCATGCGGAACGCCGTTGCTCAATCGCACGTGGAACGCCGCTGCCCGGGCCGATGCTCACCTTGGCCGTCGGCGCTTCTCTGACGGCGACCAACAGCCGCCGAGGACGCCTCCAGTCGGGTCGACCGCGCGAGGGTGGGACATCCACGCGACCATGGGTACATGGCCCCTTAAGTATGATCAATTCAATTCAATATTCAATTATCGTATTCTAAGTGAACAAATAAAAAACATGACCAACTAACCACGAACGGTTGGTAGGTCTAGTGGTAACGCACCTGTCTCCCAAACAGCAGGTTGCGGTTTCGACGCTCCCTTGGAGCAAATTTTTTGTCGAATAAAAATCGAAGGGGAAGTCTCTTGTGACCGCTTGGGACCCGTATGGCCACCTCATCGAGGTGGGACGACGCCGCCACATCACCGGGGCGGGACCACGCCACCACGTCATGCAAGCGGGACCCGCTGGTGGACCCGCATGGCCATGTCAAAGAGGCTGGGACCCGCTGGTGGGACCGCGCCGCCACGTCATCGAGGTGGGACCCGCTAGTGGGACCATGACGCCAAGTACTCGAGGTGTTAAACGAACAACACAATCAATGATGATTTAAATTTGTTCTTTTATGACGATACCATTATTTGTCGTGCCAAAGTTGTGTCACTTGTAACCTATGATGAAGGTATACATTTCATCATAGAAAGCTCACATTCTGTGACGAAAAACGTAAACGTCGTGAGTCAATCGTCATAGATGAACACATTTCTAGTAGTGATGTTTGGCGGACTATATATATATATAATTGGTCAAACTTTAGATACTATAACAAAGAATGCATCGAGAATTGTATTTTTTGGATAGAGTCATTGTATGGAAAAATAATGTTGTTCACATATTTATTAGTCGTAAATTGTTGTTTCTTAAATCTTGTGTTTCTTATATCTATATCTATATATATTGTTTACATCAGATTTTGGATCAAGGGGAAATTTTCATTTTGTGAACACAAGCGGGTGATTTATTAAGGAGAATTGGCCAAAATAAAAGAAAAACTTATTTGAGTCAAGACACGACCAGGAAATTCGCATGAATCAGACTCGATGGGCTTGGAAGACGTGTCAGGCTCGGCCAAGGAAGTTGAAGTCTGGATCGTCTTTTATTTATTTTATAATGTATCCTAGTCGTATTAGAACAGGAGTCTGTCAGGTTATAAATAGTTAGAAACACGATTTTATAACAATCAAACAATACTTCGGCCACCGGCCAAAACCCTAGGAGTAGGAGTAAGGTAGAACGCGGCGGAACCTTCAATCAGGCGGGACTGCATCGGCTAGACCGACCTCCGGTTTGTTTGTAAGTATCACCAATGACTCATGTTACTGTTTAATAAGGCTATTTTTGGCATCGACCAAACTCTTGTTTATGCTATGACATGGGTTAGTTATCGGTTTAAGCTCGTCTCTTGTAAGACTATCTTGACTTCGATCAATCTCTTACTTTAGTCGATCTTGACTAGTTATCAGCTCTATTAGCTTTGGCAGTCTAATAGATTCACTAAGTTATCGATAATGTTCATGCTTTTAGATGTTTTCTTTTCGTTTCAACAATATCCTGTCCAATCAAGATTGACAAACTAGCTTAAACTTAAAAGCTATTTAGTTTCGGTTATCCAAAGTCTTTCCACGTTTACATCAAAGGAAATAGCCGATCTAAACCTTTTATCGACTAATTTGTCAATCTTGATTGTTACATGTTGTGCGTTCGAGATATCCATTCAAACTATGGTTTAATCTAAGAGTGAGTAGATTTGGTTTAATATACTTATTATGGTTGTATTTCCGAACCCCACTGATATGCATGTTAGAGTAAGTTTACTTAATCCTAGGTTAAATGATAGTTCTGACAGATAGATCTTGTTCGTGCTTCATGGACCCTGTATTGGCTAAAATAGTCGATTCAGTCACGCTTTCTTCATAATGTACACGTCTAAGCGGTCTAAAACTAGTAGATCTGTTAGTCATGTCGGACGTAATCTAACTTGGTCATCATTATGGCTGCATGGAGACACCCCACTGTTGATGTTCAAGTTATTTTGTTGACCTATTTGTTATTAGGATTAAGTCCAATTTTGGCCCCTCAACTCTTGTCTGTGTCTAATTTTAACACTCAACTACAAAACCGTCTAATTTTGGTACCCCAACTATTAAAACCATTCAAATTTGACACCTAACACAATTTTGAGTGGTTTTCAGATTGCTTTGGGGGTCAAAATTGAACGGTTTTGATAGTTGAGGTGTCAAACTTAGACAAAAACCAGAGTTGTGAGATAAAAATGAAATTAATCAAGTAATTTAGTTTTTTAGATATTTATGAATAAATATATATTTAAATTTACTCATTGATAAATATTTAGATGATAGATTTACTTTGATTTGACTAATTTCTCCATCTGCGTTCATTCGAATAAATTGAAAAAAATACGAGAACTTCAAACAAACTCGTTTGAACAATTCGTTTGTTTGAAGTTTTCGTATTTCTTTTCAAACAAAATCTGAGTTCATTTGAATAAATTGAAGTTCTGTTTGAAGTTCTCATATTTCTTTTCAAACAAAATCTGAGTTCATTCGAATAAATTGAAGTTCTCATATTTTTTTTCCAATTTATTCAAATGAACTCAGATGGAGAAATTAGTCAAATCAAAGTAAATTTATCATCTAAATATTTATCAATGAGTAAATTTAAATATATTTTTTTCATAAATATCTAAAAAACTAAATACTTGATTATGTTTATTTTTATCTCACAACTCTTGTTTTTATATAAGTTTGACACCTCAACTATCAAAATCGTTTAATTTTGACCCCCAAATTAATATGAAAACCACTCAAAACTGTGTTAGGGGTCAAACTTGAATGGTTTTAATAGTTGGGGTACTAAAATTAGACGGTTTTGGAGTTGGGGTTAAAATTAGACACAGACAATTGTTGAGGGGCCAAAACTGGACTCAATCCTTGTTATTATGGCTGCATGGAGACACCCCACTGTTAACAAATAGAATTGCCGATACGACTAGCCGATCTATTGGGTTTACGTTGTTTGATGTGTACATTGATCTTTATTTTCTTCATTTTCTAAGCTAATCGGCTGTTCTTTTTCTAATATTTTCTTCATATTCTTAATAGCTGTTTTGCTTCAAATAATGTCAATATTTTTAATCTTTTCTTGGGAGTTGACTCTGTAGTCAAAATTCTATGATAATGGCTATATCAGAGCCGCATGATTTGAAACTGTTCGACAGGTTCCACGATTTGACATCTTTTTTTCTCCTTGTCAACTGTACGTCAAGTTGGCTGTCACGTCCTGAGGTCGTTCTCATCAAGAGTCGACACTACTACCTTTTGAAGGTCCAGGAGGTCAGGACCTTGCTTTCATACGGCTTCTAAGGACCGTGGTCAAGTGTGTTGGCGCTCAAAGATACGCGTCACCAACCGTGTGTCGTGGTAAAGAACCGCGTGAGGGGAAAACGCAACAGCGAATAGCCCTGCCGCCGCCGCCTCCTCCGTAGCCGCCGCCGCCGCCGCCACCGCCTGACCCCCGTTCCCCTCGCCTCCGGCCTCCTGCCGATGGAGAGGGGGAACGGGGGTCCATCATTTTTAGTCGATCTACTGTTTCGTAGAGTGAGTCGAGTCCACCTAGGTTTAGGGTTTGCTCGTCGTCGATGTTTGGCGGCGGAGTTAGGTTTTGCCGGAGGAGTGTGTCTCCTTTGCGGCTTGTTTTTCCTGGCGACGCCGGCGATGCGGAAGCGGCAGCGGCGCAGCGGAATAATTTCTTCCAGCCTCTTCCGTTCTCCGATGGTGATCTACTCCGACGCCAACGGAGAGGCTGGGGAGACCTGTCCAGGAGTCGAGGGTCGGTGCATCGTTTTCTTCTTCAGGTGATGATGGTGTTGACCCTGTTAATCTCGAGGAAGATGTTCTTTGATGGAAATCTGAGCTTTGCTTGGGTTGCCAGCGATGGAATCGAAGGATGCGTCGTGGGTACGGGAGTTGGCCGATGCGCCTGGGAGGCAGTGTCGGCTGATTCGCCCAGAAGTAAGTCCTCCTCTGCGGCCTCCACCTTGTGGAGTTTGGCTCTGGTACCCGACGACGATTGGGAAGCGGCTTCGATGGCGGTGATGAACGGATCTCTGAAGGCTTCTGAAAGGACCGTGACGCCTAAGAGGGGGGGTGAATTAGGCAACTTAAAACTTCTACTCTAAACTATGGCCTCTAATTTTCACCTAAACAAAACCTATGCAAGAAAGTAAACTATTATAGTGCAACTAAGGTTTTGCTAAGTGTGTTTGCTATCTTTGCCGCAAAAAGGAGTTATGCTACCAAGTTTCCAAACCTATCAACTAGCAAAAGTAAGCTAGAAAAGGTAGAGCACGTAAACAAGGTAGCAAGGTAATGCAGAAGCTAAAAAGTGTGATAGAGATGCAAACTCCCATCGACGACTCCGGTATTTTTACCGAGGTATCGAGAAGCGCGCAAGCTTCCCCCTAGTCCTCGTTGGAGCCCCTCGCAAGGAATCCCTCGCAAGGGCCAAGCTCCCGGTCAGGTGACTCCGTGGATAGCTCCGGGCCTTCCCCACACGCAAGTGGGTCTCCGGTTAATCCACTCGTGGCAAAGCCTCTCCCGGATGCTCCCCGCCGTCTTCACTATCAAGTTTCCGGCCGAAGCGCCGCGGGCCTTGTTCCCTTCGGTACACGGAGGCGGCCACACCACAAACTCGGTTGGTGTGATCTCGCAAGACTACAAACCCCGCCGATGTACAACCACGGTGCGCGCAAGCACCGGTAGATGAGAGGTTTTCAACCTCACTAAACACTAGGCCTAACACCTAGAGCAAGCACAAAGCGGTGGTCTAACTAGCTTAAGCACTTCGCAAAGCACCTCTACTAATCACCTAGTATATCACTTAAGCACTTTGGTGGCTAGAGCAACTAAATATGTGTCTATACACTTGGTTCCATTCTTGTGCCTTGGACTTTGCTTGATCTTGAGGGTCTTCTACTGAGCTTCTAATGTCTTGCTTGAGGTGTTGATCATTGGATCACCACGTAGCCTTTGTCCAAGTCACATTTGCACCCTATTGGACTACAAAACAAACACTTGCAAACGCATTAGTCCAATTTGGTTATGTTGTTCATCAAACACCAAAATCCGAAGTTAAATGGTCCGAGATCCATTTTCCTTACAATCTCCCCCTTTTTGGTGATTGATGACAACACGACCAAAATAAGCAAATAAAAGATACAAAATTTAAAATGCAATCTACTTGCTAGGATGCAATGCAAAGGCAAGAACATATGATGTTTAACATATACCAAAATGAAACATATTTATTCTAACATATCTTGCCCTTGCTATAGAGTCCCTTTGTGACTTTATGGATTAAGACTCCCCCTAACTCCATAAATCACTTCCTCCCTTTTTGAACCATTCCCATGAAAATAACCATAGAAATTTTGAAGATTTGATTTTGGTTATTTTGTTTATTTTAGTTTGGGCTTGATTTTGGTCCCTAGACATTTCTCCCCCTTTGGAATCAAACACCAAAAAGGAAGACATTAAAGCTCAAGAGAGGACACATTATATAAACTAAAACTCCCCCTAAGTATATGCATATATATGATGTAAGGCAAAAGCATATGCATAACCGACAAATTAAAGTACAAAGGAGTTTAATCTATATAATGTGTGGAGAAAGCATATAAGAATATCAAATGGAAATCAACATAATGATATCGGTTAGGAATACCACATGTAGATATCAATTGGATTATCACCATACTTGATGCTTGTCTCCGAGAACTCCATTTTCCTTGCAATGAGACTACTACACACATGATAATCTTGAAAGAAGTGTTAGTCTCAAAGCTTCCAAATTGTAGAATAAACTCCCCCTAAAAGTATGCATACAAGTTGAAATATGGTAATCGGGGTAGCTTATCTATAATTTGGACTTTGGCACATATAGGATAAATACAAAGTAAAAGAAGCTATGTGCCTTGCTTCTAACCAATTAAATCCATGTAGAATTGCTCTAAGAATATGAGAGATACCGAGCAAAACTACCATATGATAAGCCTAATTTGCATGACAAAAGATATGAATATACCAATGCAAACATAGGCAATGAAGGAACTAGATGCTAAAAGTAATTGCAAGAAATTATACCAAGTGAAAGTAATTGCAAGAATTTAAATCTAGTTACCTATCATGGGAGGGGGAACTTGGGTCCATAGTACCTACTAACATACTTGGCAATGACATGATCCAATGTGATGCACCCCATGATATGCACCCAACACTTTGCCAAGTCTCCAAATTCCCCGTAGCCAATTTGGCTACTCACTTCCCTTTCGGGACCCAAACCTTTTTGATGCTCTTCATGGTTGAGATAATGTCCTTAGGCACCCAAATGCGTTTGGCCCCATTGTTGGCTTGCTTGTTCACCTTGATGGCCACTACCTTGTCATTCTTCTTCTTCTTCAAAAGGTAGGGTGTGGTGGCCTTCTTGTTCACCTTGTTGGTGTAGGTGTTGGAGAGCTTGCTTGTTTGCTTTTTGTTTTTCTCTTTCTTCTTTTCTCCCCCATGCTTTACCTTGCACTCATAGGACTTGTGGCCTTCCTTGTGGCAAAGGTAACAAACCATGGTTTGCTCCTCATCAAGCTTCTTCACTCCCTTGTTGGTGTTATCTTGATGAGTTTGGGTTTGCTTCCCTTTGCCTTTTGCTTGGGTCAAGTCCTTGGTGAGGCGAGCCACTTCTTGCTTTAGTAGCTCATTCTCCATTGCAACTTCTTGTGTACATGTTTCTACAATGATATTCTCAACACAAGCTTGTTTGCACATGGGTGAGTCTAAATCAAGTAAATCAATGCAAGAAGTAGAGGCATCCTTTTTAGGCATATCAAAGATTGATTTCTCAATTTTAGGTGCCTCGGTGGGGTTTGCTCCGATGGTTTCAAGATTAGCAACTTTGTTGGTTAGCTCATCACAATGCTTGCACATAATTTCCATTTTAGCAAGCAAACTTTTGTAAGCATCTTGTGTGCTAGCTAACTTTGCTTTTAGTTTTTCATTTTTCTTAGCAAGTTGCTCATCACTACTTGTGCTATCATATGTGCTTATAGTAGCCTCAAGTTTCTCAATTTTATTAGATAGCTCAACATTTAAGTTTGAAAAGGTTTCATATTGATCAAGCATGGCATTATAAGCTTGTTGAGAACTATCTAATTTTTCTTTTAAAGTATTTATTTTCTTTTGTTGGCTAGTGCAAGCCTTACATATTTGAGATTATCTTGCACAAGTTGATTGTAAGAAGGTAGCTCATCATCACTATCACTATCTCTATTACTATCACTAGAGATAGGGCTTGTGTTACCTCATGCCATAAGGCACAAACGTGAGGAGCTTGATGATGAGTGCTTGCGGCCATGCCTCTTGTGACGGGCTTCATCATCACTTGATGAATCATCCCATGTCTTGATGGTGGTGAGAGCTTTGGCCTTGCATCCCTTCTTTTTCTTGTCGTTGGGTGTGGGCTTTTGTTTTGGACAATCTTCCACAAAGTGCCCTTTCTTGCCACATCTATAGCATCCCTTTTTTCTTTGCTCTCTTCTTTGATTGGTGAAGAGGCAATCTTCTATGGTGATGGGCACACCCTTGACATTGAGCTTGCGGATCATCCTCTTTACTCCTTTCATGAGCTTGATTGTTTCTTCTTCATCTAAGGAGGAGTCGGATGAGGTGGAGGCTTGATCATCATCACTTGATTTTTCATCTTCATCATCCTCTTCTTCACTTGAGGAGCTTGAGCTTGTCTCAACTTGCTTTTTTTCCTTCATCTTTTTGTGCTCACATGTGAGAGCAATGTCTTTGCTTGATGAAGTGGCTTCTTCTTGACCCATCCTGCGTGAAATCTCAAATGCTACCAATTTGCCAATGACAATGGCCGGGGTCATGGTGCTCAAGTCCTCCATGTTGTGGAGGATGGTGATGATGGTTGCATATTTGTTCTTTGGAAGCACGGAGATGATCTTCCTCACAATATTTGCATCACCTAGCTTTGTAATTCCTATAGAATGAAGCTCATTGATAATTAGATTCAACCGAGAATACATATCACGAACAAGCTCATTATCATTCATTTTAAAGGAATCATAGCTTGTTTTTGTTAGGTGATGTTTTTGCTCACGTACATTACTTGTACCATCATGGAGCTCATGAAGCTTTAACCAAATTTCATGAGATGTTTGCAAAGTAAAAACTTGGTTAAAGACATCCATGCTTATAGATTCAAACAAGCAATTTTTAGCTCTAGCATTAAGATGAATTTCTTTTTCATCACCCGCGGTAGGCTTCTCGGGATTCTTAATGGGTTTCATCCCATCGCGGGTGACTCTCCAAACACCTAGATCAACGGCTTCTAAAAAGCAAGCCATCCTAGCACTATAGTAAGGGAAGTTAGTGCCGTCAAAGTGTGGAGGCCTAGAGGTATCCATCCCAACCTCTCTTAGGGGCGTCGGCTCGAAGGCGATTAAGCCAAGAGTTCACAAGAGAGCCAACCTCGCTCTGATACCAATTGAAAGGACCGTGACGCCTAAGAGGGGGGGTGAATTAGGCAACTTAAAACTTCTACTCTAAACTATGGCCTCTAATTTTCACCTAAACAAAACCTATGCAAGAAAGTAAACTATCTATAGTGCAACTAAGGTTTTGCTAAGTGTGTTTGCTATCTCTACCGCAAAAAGGAGTTATGCTACCTAGTTTCCAAACCTATCAACTAGCAAGAGTAAGCTAGAAAAGGTAGAGCACGTAAACAAGGTAGCAAGGTAATGCGGAAGCTAAAGAGTGTGATAGAGATGCAAACTCCCGTCGACGACTCCGGTATTTTTACCGAGGTATCGAGAAGCGCGCAAGCTTCCCCCTAGTCCTCGTTGGAGCCCCTCGCAAGGGCCAAGCTCCCGGTCAGGTGACTCCGTGGATAGCTCCGGGCCTTCCCCACACGCAAGTGGGTCTCCGGTTAAGCCACTCGTGGCAAAGCCTCTCCCGGATGCTCCCCGCCGTCTTCACTATCAAGTTTCCGGGCAAAGCGCCGCGGGCCTTGTTCCCTTCGGTACACGGAGGCGGCCACACCACAAACTCGGTTGGTGTGATCTCGCAAGACTACAAACCCCGCCGATGTACAACCACGGTGCGCGCAAGCACCGGTAGATGAGAGGTTTTCAACCTCACTAAACACTAGGCCTAACACCTAGAGCAAGCGCAAAGCGGTGGTTTAACTAGCTTAAGCACTTCGCAAAGCACCTCTACTAATCACCTAGTATATCACTTAAGCACTTTGGTGGCTAGAGCAACTAAATATGTGTCTATACACTTGGTACACTCCCTTGAGCTCCAACCTTTAGTATATCACTTAAGCACTTTGGTGGCTAGAGCAACTAAATATGTGTCTATACACTTGGTACACTCCCTTGAGCTCCCGGCCATGGGGGTATTTATAGAGCCCCAACCAAATAGAGCCGTTGGGCAAAGAGATGGGCTTCACAGCGTGGCATCGGACGCTCGAGTCGCGACCATTGGACGCGTCCGATGCTCCATCAACGGCTAGATGCCGACCTGGCACTGTGCCGCAACGGCTAGTCAGCGTCCGATGCCTTATCACCGGACGCGTCCGATGCCACCAGAGCCTTTCTGGAACCTTTCTGTACAGTCATCGGACGCAGGGCCCTGTAGCGTCCGATGCTGCATCGGTGCATCCGATGTTCGCTGTGCAGCTGCACAGTGTCACAGTCGCGTCCAATGCCTTCGGTCTTCAGCGTCCGATGCTCCTGCTGGCGCTGTCACGA
Organism: Coix lacryma-jobi var. lacryma-jobi; assembly: GCA_009763385.1. Classification (NCBI taxonomy): domain Eukaryota; kingdom Viridiplantae; phylum Streptophyta; class Magnoliopsida; order Poales; family Poaceae; genus Coix; species Coix lacryma-jobi. The sequence continues at coordinate 52,451,350 of CM019823.1, read as the reverse complement.
GCTAGGGTTTTCCACCGGACGCGTCCGATGCTTTTGAGCAGCGTCCGATGCAGCGTTCGATGCACCTTTTTGCTTCGTTTCTTCGCGATTTCTTGCGCCGTCTTGGTTCCATTCTTGTGCCTTGGACTTTGCTTGATCTTGAGGGTCTTCTACTGAGCTTCTAATGTCTTGCTTGAGGTGTTGATCATTGGATCACCACGTAGCATTTGTCCAAGTCACATTTGCACCCTATTGGACTACAAAACAAACACTTGCAAACGCATTAGTCCAATTTGGTTATGTTGTTCATCAAACACCAAAATCCGAAGTTAAATGGTCCGAGGTCCATTTTCCTTACAGCTTCGAGGAAGACGAACAGGAGTTTTAAACTTCTTTGTAATTTTCCTTTTCTTTGGAGACTTGTTTGTAAAAGGGCCGGTGTATGGCGCTAAGATCAATACATATTCCTTCTCAAAAAAAAAGTGTGTTGGCGTTCCATCAAAATTTTATGTCAATAATATCTACTCCCTTCGTCCGGTAATATCGGTCGTTTTAGCTTAGAGATTTGTCCCGTAAAAATTGTCGCCCCCTACTGGTTTGTATAGGTCCGACACCTGCGGTACCTAGTGTCCAGAAGAAGTCAGGTGCATGGGCTCAGCTTTTTCCAAATAAAACCCCCCGCTCAGCACTTCCCTCTATCCCCTCCGGCCCAAAACAGGTCCATCCGCTCAGCTTTTCTATAAGCATTTAATGCATCCTTCGCTGTTCGTTTATGCAATGATCACAGTTATAGAGGCATGCAGGTCATTTGCACATTGCCTGGTATTCTCTCCAGCTTGTAAAACGACTGATATTCCAGGATGGAAGGAGTATCTATATATCTATATTTATCTCTATATCTATATTTGTATATATACATATATAGCTAAATCTATATCTATATCTATCTATAATTATATCTCTATCTTTCTATATCTATATATACTCCCTCCGTATCACAAATAGAGTTCGTTTTGGACAGCGACACGGTCTCCAAAACATAACTTTGACCACTTATTTTTTTAAAAATATTTGTTATAAAGTGGTATATATATACTTTTATGAAAGTATTTTTCAAGATAAATTTATTTATATGATTTTTACATTTCTAAACTCAATAATTTAAGCAGTACTCCTAGTAGTTATTCATGATTTATATTCCTAATGTTTGACCGAAACCTTTTTCAAAACGAACTCTAAAAGAGATATGGAGGGAGTATATCTGTATCTAGCACTACTAGAGAAATGGCCTTTAGGCGATAGACAGATTCGGCCATTAGCCTCGAATATTTTTGTGTCCGGGGCTAAAAGTTCTTTAATCCCGGTTGGTAACACCAACCGGGACTAAAGGTTCCTTTTCCTCGAGGCAACCGAGAGGCAACCGGGGCTAAAGGGTCAGTGTTCTTTAGTCCCGGTTGGTAACACCAACCGAGACTAAAGGTCCTTCCAGACACAATTTAAAAAGAAGGAGTATCATATTCTGTTAGATGTGTAGTGTATCTCAGTTGGTAACGCACGTGAAGGCTAACTGTGCGGTCTTGAGTTCGAATCTCCACAGCCACAGCATTTTTTCGTTTTTATTCCAAACCTTTAGTCCCGGGACTAAAGGTCCCTCAGACCCGGGACTAAAGGCCCATCCTCCAGTAGTGTAGCTATATCTCTTGTAATCATAAACCCATTAATATCTATATCTATATATATATATATATTATATATTGATATCTCTATATATCTATATCTATATTAATATTTATATCTATATGTATCTACATATTTCTTATAGTCATAAACTCCACTAAAATTCTCTCTCGATATGAAATCCATCCACACGCGTAGCTCACTAGTGCATGCAATTATTGCACCTGTATAGTCATCAAGCTATCCATATCAGTAAGCCATATCATCCACTAATTAACATGCATTTATTTGTCCATGCCAACATACCAAACTATATATTAACACTACCATAAAACGAATTATCCTTAGCGGCCAACAAGTTTCTTGAGGGGCAAATTGAACCCCAACAGGAATATATCGTTATCTTGAACATCGTAGGAAACCTCCGAGAAAATACATATTCATATTCTTAAGTGCTAGTTCAAACCGCCAAATTTATTCTGCATTTGTTTGAGTGCTAGTCTACACCACTAAGGTAATTCATATTTCCTTTCCGATTGGATCCTTGGAATTGAATTTATTTTAAGAATTATAATTTAGACATATATTAATTAAGATAATAAGGTTGTATATGGATTATATTTATATATTATTATTCGTTATACGAGAGAGATAATCATGTATTGCATTTCTACCGTAGGAGAGTGAGTTGAAAAGGGTGTCATACGTTGCAAAGTAGAAATATAGTATGATGATCTATAGAATTCATTTTCCTCTCCCACCCTATATATGAATTTGATTAGACTTATATGTGAACTTTGAAAAGTGGTGGAAATGTCAAATTCCAAGCCAAATAGCATAGTTTATTAAGTGAATTCCAATTCCTCCAAAATGAAGGAATCCAAACACCCCTAAGTGTTATTACAAATTGACAAGGTAATCTAACATGCATTTCCGGGGATGTTATTCCATACTGCCAAGGAAAATATGTTTCCTTGGGTGCAAGAGCCCTCAAGTAAATTATTGTTGTAGCCCACCAAGAAACAGTTGTTCAACTTTTAGTCACCTTAACCACTAATATAATATTCAGTTTTCTAGTACGGTAAAATTTATTCGTGATTCATATAGCAACATGTTGGGTATGTTCATAGTATATATTTTCGGTTACTAATGCACATCAGTAGTTTTTTTTCTCGAATACGCAAGAGCATTGCCTATCATTGTATTAAGAAGATAGGATTTTTAAAATACAGGAGAGGTCATTTTCAGCCTAACAGCTACCACAATGGACTACATTTTGACTGTAACAACCTTGAGATCCATTGAGATCAACCTAAATTACAATCTAGTTGATCACGCTGCTCACTCGTCATCGCCCTGGATGCTAGGAATAGCTTATCGAGAGCCTCGACGTTTGTTGCTGACAGAGTGCCCTTGAAGTACGAGTCATACGAATGTCTAGATGTAGAAGAGACCGGGTGTTGTAGGTGGAAGGATCTACAACTTCTTTACGAGCAGTACTGCTTTGTCGCGTTTGGAATCCGGGATATGGTCCATATGCTTTGGAATCCGGGATATGGTCCATATGCTGAGCAACAAAGTGTCTACTATTAAGACCAATCTCAATGGAGGTTTCATTTGAGTTTTATTTACATTAAATATACTGTCACATAAGCATTTTTGATGACATGACATTATATTTAAGAAGAGAGAGAAGAAATGAGTTTCATATGAGTCATGGAATTTAATGCTTATGAAACTTTAGAATGAAACTCTCACTCTAGTGGAGAGTTTCATTCAAGTTTCATTTTATTTCATATGACATGCATGTCAGTCTTGGAAACACCAAAATAAAACTCAGCATTCAGATTGGCCTAATGGGCAAAATGGTTCGCTTTGGTGTCGGCTTCTACTTGGGGAAGGAGTTCATGAGGGTGGCTGCCTCATTGCCTCGACCTCCTTGGTGATCTAGCCAATTACTTGGCAGCCTCCCTTGGAGAGGGCGTGTCCTCAGTGCTCAACTCAATGGTAGCAAATTTGTCAAAAAAAAAAAAAAAAAAAAAAACTCAATGGTAGCCTGAACGCGCATCAGTAGTAGTACACCCCCGTGAACTTTTGAAGATGGGAGTATTTGAAATCATAAAAAGAATTAACGGCATACCGGTAAGTGGGTATTTTTTTGTACTATAAAAAAATGTTAGTATAATCCGATGCGATAGCTGCCAAGAAGCCGTTACTTTTCTAAAATAGTGCACGCAGACCCGAAGGCCGAAACCTCTATTCCTCCCATGATTTGCTCGAGAGCCATGTGACCTCTACCAAAGAACGTCGGGTGGTGCAACGGCCCGTTGATGGCGATGGCGGCCCACAATGCGTTCCTCTTCGATTCATTTCCTGCCTATAAATACCACGGCAAAGTTGCTCTTCCTCGACCATCGAGACACATAGAACTTGCCCTGTTTGCCTACTGATAGCTGCCCTCGATCTCACTCTCAAGTACTATGACGATGGCCACGGCCTTCTCCTCCACGGCAGTTGCACTCGGTGCACTTCTCTTGTTGCTCCTTGTAACGAGTGGCACATGCGCTAGAGCAGTGAGCGTTAACGCCTCCGACTTCAGCGCCGATCCCAACTGGGACGCTGCCAGGGCCACCTGGTACGGTGCACCCACCGGCGCCGGCCCGGATGACGACGGTACGCACACATGCATGAACGCCGGGTCTCTCTCCTCATTGTGCATGGATGCAGTGTGCATAGCGTTGTTTTGAACCGAGTCTGAAGAACTACAGTGCGCCGCCGTGTGCCATCAATTATAGTATTATTTGTTCTGCATGCAGGTGGCGCCTGTGGATTCAAGAACGTGAACCTGCCGCCGTTCTCGGCAATGACATCGTGCGGCAACCAGCCCCTGTTCAAGGACGGCAAGGGCTGCGGCTCCTGCTACCAGGTACTCCGTACTCTCCTCTCCTCCTACGTAGGATCCTTTAATTTGGTGACGCACCTTTAATGGAAACGGAAAGCTGGAGCATCGTTTGACTTTGGACTTTTGACGACTGACCGACTCCGTTTTAATTATTTTCTTTGCCAGATACGATGCCAGAACCACCCGGCCTGCTCCGGCAACCCAGAGACGGTGATCATCACTGACATGAACTACTACCCCGTGGCCAAGTACCACTTCGACCTCAGCGGCACGGCGTTCGGCGCCATGGCCAAGCCCGGCCGCAACGACGAGCTCCGCCACGCCGGCATCATCGACATCCAGTTCAAGAGGTGGGTAACACGCACCGCTCGTTGCACAGACGACCGGCTGATCATCAGCTGGACTGCTGGAGGGCCCTACGCCAACAGAATCATATCTTGAGACCGTCTAGCTACTTTATTTATTTGCTGCGGATCGGAGCCCTTGTACTTTTGCTCAACCAACTCCAACGAGAACGACCGGTTTAACTGGGCCCCATGCAGATTCAATTCGCACAATATTAATTAGTAGTAGGAGTACTTTACTATATACTTCCGCTTTACAATGCAATTTGGCGTTTGCGATGCGTATGCCTGTCTGTGAACAAAGTGTGCTGAAGCTTGCCTAATCCGAGCATATCACATGGCTATGTCTGTTTCCTGTAGGGTGCCCTGCAATTACCCCGGGCAGAAGGTGACCTTCCACGTCGAGGAGGGCTCCAACCCCGTCTACTTCGCGGTGCTCGTCGAGTTCGAAGACGGCGACGGCGACGCGGTGCAGGTGGACCTCATGGAGGCCAACTCTGGGTCGTGGACGCAGATGCGCGAGTCCTGGGGATCCATCTGGAGGCTCGACTCCAGCCACCGGCTGCAGGCGCCCTTCTCGCTGCGCATCACCAACGAGTCCGGCAAGATGCTGGTGGCTGACCAGGTCATCCCGGCTAACTGGGTGCCCAACACCTACTACCGCTCCATCGTGCAGTATTAATTAGCTCTCTGCTGATGCTGCGCATCATAATAATTCTGTGTCGTTGTGTGGTTGATTAGTTTGGTAGTAGTGTATTGTACTGTTGCATGGGACGTACTGAGCCATTGAGGCGTGCCTCGGCCCTCTCAGTCAATTACTATTTACTAGTAGGTGTTGGTCGTGTGTGTCGTTTGCGGCTTCATTCAATCCAGGGAGTTGAAGACTGGGAAAGAGAGGAAGCAAAGTTAATTTGCATGCATATGCTTTCCCGCCCATTGTCCATGCAAGTATCAGTGTGATTAAGATTATAAATAAATTATTAACAGTATTTTGTGTGACATATTGCGTCTCTCTGCTTCGTTCGATATCTCTTTTGTTCCAGACATGCTTTCTTTTTTTTGGATCATTGTTTCAGCCTTTCAGGCGGCATATGCTTACGTACTTATTACTAAGTCAACTTCTCCAAAAGTCCATACGTTACCTTTGATGGAAAGTATGATATGTATACACTACTGAAAACGGCTGCTTAAAGACTCTTTGACTCTCGGCGAAGCCTTTACCGAGAGCTGCTCTCGGCAAAAATCCTCTCGGCAAAGGAGCCTTTGCCGAGGGCCATTTGTCGGGCTCTCGGTAAACCCTTTACCGAGGGTCCCTTGCGGCTCTCGGCAAAGAAAAGTGGCCGTTAACGGCGCGTTCCTGCTGACGGTTTGTTTGCCGAGTGCCAGCTAACCTGGCTCTCAGCAAAGGCTTTATATTTTTTTCAGAAAATGTTTGCCGAGAGCTTCACTAAACGGCTCTCGGCAAAGAGATAATTTTTTTATTTTTATTTCTGTGCCGAGAGTTAACCGGGGCTAACTCTCGGCAAAGAAATTTCAAAAATTTTTTTGGGACCACTTCACCGAGAGTTCGGCGTCTGGCACTCGGCAAAACGTGGACTTTGCCGAGGGCTATGACCAAAGCCCTCGGCAAAGCTGGGGAAATGGCGTTCTGGTTCTCAGCTTTGCCGAGGGTTATGGCCAAAACCCTCGGTAAAGGGTCCCTTTGCCGAGAGCCGCCCTCGGCAAAGAGGCCAATTTTTGTTTTTTTAGTTCTGTTTTTTCTTTTCTCCGACACTATCAAACATATATATATCACATTCATCACATATCACATATATATCATATTTCACGTCACAGAATATATATATATATATATATCACATCACATAGTTCAATAACATATATGTCATCAAATCGTTCAACACCAAGGTGGACAATACAACATGAGAGTTCAATAACACACGAGGATAGTCCAAAGTTCAATGTACTACACCCCCGGCCAACCGGGCCACCTCTGAGAACTGTCGCCTGCTTGACCCCCGGCCGGGTTCCATCCAGGAGCGTGGTGGTAGTTCGAACCTTCTGACGGAGGAGGCTGCAAAAGGAAGATGTCTATGTCAGACAAGGAAATGAAAAAAATGAAACACTAACGTATTGATACTCACAGGAGCAGCTCCGGCGTCCTGAGACGGCGGTGGAGGAGCCATGAGCGTCCGAGGCACGGCCATGCCCTGGGAGGCCATGAAGGCGATGAGCTCCGCCATCTGCTTAGCTTGAGCCTCTATCTAGGCCGACATCTGTGACCGCATCTGGGTCTCGGACACCTGGCGCTCCTGCCTTTCTCTTTCCAGGCGGGTCTGCGATAATACAAAGTGAATGTTAGAACAATGCAAACATTTAAAGATTAATGTACGATGAGTTAAATAGAAATAACCTCGAGCTCGGCGACCCGCGACTGCGCAGGCGACGGGCGTGGGCGTATGGGGACGCTCCCGCTCGTGCTCTGTGCTCGGAGCTGGGACAGAGTGGGAGTGGAGGCCGAGTCGATGACGCCGTCGCCAAGTAAGAACCGTCCGTGCTTCTTCCCTCCTCCAATCCTCATGACGATGCTCCCGTCCAGGTCGGCGGTGGCAGGATCAAAGGCTTCCCCATGGACCGCCCTTGCCGCCTCTGAGTAGTCAGTGAGGCGGGAGTGGACGCTGGAGTTGGTGTACGCGTCGGCGGGATCGTCGGGATTGTAGGAGGTCTCCGCTGCCGTGGCCTTGCCCTTGTGGGACATGGCGTATGTCTGCAACGTGTCGCAAGGCTGGCCACCGTGTGCCGCTGACTGCGAGGAAGACAACAAGATGATTAGCATTCAGGCAACATTTGAGCGAGGAATTGATAAAGTCTTTCACGTACTCAAGCTTGTGCGTACTCGGCGAGGTTGCGGTTGCCCTGGTGGTGTGGTATACCTGGCATCTGCAGACGCGCCTCCCGGGCCTCGGCGTGGTGGGCTGCCCACTCTTTGGATAGCCACCGGTCCACGATCATCTCCCAACACTCGGGAAACGACTGGCACCATTGGGGGATCATCTGCACATCATCAAGTATTTCATGTCTAAGCGTCAGATGAAAAGTACCAAAAGCTTAATCTCAAAAGAAATCACTTACCTGCAAGTACTGCGCCCGGCCCAGCGTCATGCCTCTCGCCTGGGCCTTCGTCACCCTCTTGGCCAAGACCGTGGCGTTGTAGGTAATCATGGCCTGCAGTCTCGCCTCGTAGATCATGTCGGTGACGAGCTTCCTACAAGCCCGGGTAGCCGTCACCTCCGCCACTGCCTCCTTCCCCGGCTCGCACTTGAAGTAGTTCTGCATGCAGACACAATACGAGGCGAGACAGTAATTAAAGAAAAAATATGATGAATGTGATATTGTTTGACGAAGACTTACCCACAGCTCCGCTCTAACCCGCGCCGCCTTGTTGGTGAAGTCCGGGTCTAGGGCGACGGTGTATTGGTCAAAGGTGTAGGCCGGCTCGTGCCTCCCGGCATACTATACTATGCCGGGGTAGTGCTCGCGACACAGGAGACCCAGGATGTCGTTGGGTTTGTGGCCTTTAGGCCCCACAAAGTCTCATGACCTGCACAAGTGATTAAAAAAGATTATTAGCTTCTATTTCTATTTTGAGTCTCGTCATATGAACAGGTAGTTAGAACATGTACTTTTGTCCGATGCGCGTGATCACTGGGCGTCGGGCACGTGCCGGCAACGCCGGGAGGCTGGCGGGACCTCTGAAGTAGGGCGTGGACACCCCTGAGGCACCCGAACCCTCATCCGCCTCGTCCTCCTCCTGCTCGTCCTCCTCCTCTGCCTCCTCGGCCTCCTCTGCCTCCTCCTGCCCCTAGGCCTCGGGCGTGGCCGGCACCTCCTCCTCGACCTCCTCCTCCTCCTCCTCCTGTGGAGACGGCTCCCTCCGGCGGCGGCCACTCCTCGTCGAGGGCCCATCGGCCTGCGAGCTCCGGTACACCCAACTCAACCGCCTCTGACGTCCTCCCGGCATCTTGCCTCAACCTCCTGCATTTAAAAAGAACAAACAATGTTGTATTAGAAATAACATAATCAAATATATGCAATATAAATAAAACCCTAGATCCTAAAAATATAACATAATATTACATGTATTAGAAATAATCTGGATCATCCGGATTAGCCGGAGCATGAGTCTCCTCATCACTGTCAACCATGTCTAAGTACTCCTCAGTATCCGAAGATAGGCCGTCGTCTTCATTTGCTTGGCCTAAACGGAATCGTTCTATGTCCTTCTCATTTACCACCTCATCCCCAGCGTCCTCGTCATCATTCTCTACTTCCATTTCCATCGCTTGGGTTAAGTCTATCGTGAACGTCCCTTGCAGCCCAGCTTCTTGAAAGAACTCACCGTCATACGTGTTTGTGTTGAAGTTATAATCCTCATCGTTGGGGAGAGGTAGTTTAGCATGTGGCGATATCTTGTGCACAATATACCAACCCAAGAGATGCTCTTTGCTTTTGCACGCGTATGGCGTGTAATAAACCTGCGTGGCCTATTGAGCCACAATATACACATCGGCTCCTGGATAGACAGAATCCTGTCGAATTTCGGCTAGCCCAAGATTAGGTGTCAGCCTCGTTACTCCAGGGTCGAACCAATGGCATTTGAACATGACAGGATTCAAAGGCTTTTCACCGTGAAATGAAAGTTCGTATATTTCTTCAATTCTTCCATAGTAGTCACGGTTGTCATTGCCTGGAGTACAAACTCCGCTATTTGTGGTTTTTCGATTGGGCTGACTCTGCTCGTAGCTTGATGTGTGGAAGCGAAATCCATTCATGTCGTAACCGTTAAATGACTTGACCCTACGGTCAAAGCCTTTTGCAACCTGTCTCAGCTCTTGACTCATAGACGCATCGGTTTGAGCCTGCAAGGTGAAGCAAGATATATCGTTATACGGTCAGAACGTAAGAGCAAGTTGGAACGTCAGACTAAGTACGACCTTGGTTGGACGGTACCTTCTGTCGGAACCAAGAAATGAAATCAGGCCTCCCTTGCCCCGCACCATTTGCAATTAGGGTTTTAGCTGCCGCATCAAAAAGAGGCCTTGGTCCATTCGAGAACAAATGAAGAAATTCATTGTACGAAACAAAAAGAATGGTGTTGGGAAGTGACGGCGAATTGGATGAAGATAGATAACAACTTACCCCATGTACGGGTCCAGCTCATCAAGGTTGGTAAGCACGTATAGCATGATCTTTCGCCACTCTTCATAGTTCAACTGCTTAACTGCGGATCCACTTGTCGTGCCGAGTTGCACTACTACAGAAATTATTTTGTGTGATACCTTGCATTAGTTAACCGTGACGGGCTTATGACCAGGACGTCACGGTTATTGGGTGGCCGGCCTGGCCACCTGGTCGCCCAAGCGCCCGTCACGGTTAATTGTTTAACCATGGCGGTCGACCTAAGATGACCGTCACGGTTAATTCTCTATTAACCGTGACGGGCTACTTAAACCATCCGTCACGGTTAATATGTTAACCGTGGCGGGCAACCTTAGCTGCCCGTCACGGTTAATAGATATTAACTGTGACGGGCTTCTTAGGATGCCCGCCACGGTTAAGATTTTGCATATAAACAGCAGCCAACCCCCTCTTCTTCCCCACGAGCTTTCTTCTTCCAACATTTGGGGGAGGAGGCTTTGCCCTAAAATTTGACAAACTTTTTGAATTGAGGTCTAAGGATTGAATTTGGGGGTGGAGGGCAACACAAAAGGTTCCTAATGGCTCTCTCCCACCCTTTATCTCTCTTTTCCCCTCTTTTTGGCTCAAGTGTTCTAGATCTAGATCTAGATCCATTCTATCTCTCTCTATGCATGAATCTACCATGTTCTATGGTGGATCTCCCTACCCTTCTCTCTTTGGAAGATGTTTTTTATATTTTCTAATCATTTTTGTCTATTTCTTTTGCTTATGTGGTGTAGGTATGATGGAGAGGTCCGAATGGATGTACCGGTTCGATAGAGTGGGTGATCCGCGGTACCTGGAGGAAGTGAGGAAGTTTATTACTATTGCAAAAAGGCATCGTGAGAAATTGAAGCGGATTGCAACCATATGTCCGTGTAAAAAATGCAAGAACACGAAAGCCCACCAAGATCCCATGGTGCAATCTCATTTGATTAGGTATGGTTTCGTGAAGGATTACACGGTCTGGACTCTTCACGGTGAAAGAGAAGGTGCGAGTGGTGGTCCATCTGGAGTGAGCTCATCGACATCGACGCCGACATCTATACCAGTGAATCAGGGCAATCCTGTAGGAGCACCTGGATCATCATCTTCAGCAGCCATGTCAGCTGGTTGCAATAATGGTTCTCGAGATTACAGCACGGTGGAGGATGTAATCCAAGACTTGGTGGACGAAGAGCACAACGGTGGTGATGGTCAGGAGGCTGTTGTGAGCGAGCCCGAAGATATGCGTCTTGTTGAGGATTTAGTCAAACACATCGATGAAGACGATGTTGTGTATGGTAGTCCGAAGTGGTTGGAGAATTTTAGAGAAATGAAGCAGGCGGCAATTGATCCTCTCTATAAGGACGGGGGCGAGTGTCCGAAGGAGTGCACGGCTCTCCATTTTAACCTCCATATGTTAATGTTGAAGGCTCGACATGGTTGGTCTGACACTAGCTTCAATGAGCTGTTAAGCTACCTTGCCACCACGTTCCCAACGGCCAACAAGGTGCCCGCCAATACTTATCGAGCGAAGAAGCTAATCTGACCAGTGGCGATGAAGCTGAGAAAGTTTGATGCATGCCCTAACCACTGCATCCTGTATCCGGGTGAGTACGAGAATTTGACTAGTTGTCCGCACTGCGGCTTTAGTCGGTACAAGAAAAATGTTGGTTGTCGTGTGGATGCGGAAGATGACGGAGGCTTGCGGGGTGGTCTGAAGAAGAAGAAGGGGGCAAAGAAGAGCAGTGCGACCAAGCAGATCTCGGCTCAGCAAGACGAGGAAGAAGAGGGTTACACACACAGGAAAAGTCTAGCACTGTCAGTGTGGTATCTACCTGTGGAAGATCGTCTGCGTGCAATATTCGGGAACCTAGAGGATGCCAAGCTCATGTCCTGGCATGCGTCAGCTGATCGACTGAGAGACGATGGCAAGTTGTGGCACCCTGAAGGCTCTATGATCGAGGCATACACAACGGAGGAGGTCGTGAACTGGTGTATGAGGTACATAAAAGATGGGAGGATGATTGGGTTGCCTGTCCATCAACACGAAGGCAGAACCTCAGGGATGGGGTGCATCGGACGAAAACTACGCACTGATGTACCAAACGAAACGGTGCAACAAGCTCATTACAGCATACTTCATCAGTTAGTTAGCATGGAGACATTTGTCGAAAAGTACCTGAACGAGATCCGTGCAACTCATGATGGGCAGGTCACGGAGCACTGGGTCCAAAACCATCACAAGAACAACTTTATGGGGTGGCTCAAAGAGCAGGACATACCAATTGAAGAATCAGAGGAAAATCGTGAGGAAATTCAGAAGCTTCAGAAAGGCCCATCCACCCAAATCACCACTTGGCAAGGTTATGACGTGTCGGGTTATAGGTTCCACACGAAAGAGAAGGACAAGAAGAGTGCGGCACAGAACAACGGTGTTCGATACGAGGGCATCGACGAGGCCACAGGCCAGAGGACGTCATATTTTGGGCAGGTCGAAGAAATATGGGAACTTGACTATGGCCAAAACCTAAGCATAACCGTATTCCGGTGCCAGTGGGTCCATCCAAAGGCGGTTGTAGTTGACGGTTATGGGCTTACAACCGTGGACCTTCATAGTGTCGGCTACAAAGATGATCCTTGGGTAGTAGCAACCAATGTCGCACAAGTAGCCTACTATGTATACCCAGAAGACCCTAAAAGGCATGTGGTTGTGTCAGGGAAGCAACGGATCGTGGGAGCTGATGGGGTCCAGAGCCGCGAACAATACAACAACTACGAAGAGCTCGAACTATTTACTGATCATCCAAAGAAGATCAAGGCTGTCGAAGACCGATTCAATAGGATGAGGATGATGCCCTGGGCCCGCAACGACGGTGAAAAGAGGACAGTGAAAGCGCCTGCACCAAAATGATATGTGTAGGCAAACCATAAGACAAGTTGTAATATTGCAGTGGAACCAAAATTTATTTATTTTGTTCTGTAGTTTTGTTTCTTTTTCATATCTCTATGTTCAAATAAATGAAACAAGCTTGTATATACTCCTCTATAGCTAACAACTTACCCAACTATGACTCTACTACTACTATAGTATTATACCTAATTACCTACTACTACTATACATACTCATCTATAGCTAGTATTATGCCTAATTAACTAAGGGAAAAACAAAAATTGAAATTGGATAAAGGGAAAAGGTCAAAATATTTTACCGTGGCGGGCCCTTTAGAACGCCCGTCGCGGTTAATATTTACCGCGACGGGCCTTTAAAGCCGCCCGCCATGGTAAATATTAACAGCGACGGGCTTTCTAAAGGGCCCGCCACGGTAAATATTAACCGCGACGGGCGTTCTAAAGTGCCCGCCACGGTAAATATTAACCGCGACGGGTGTTCTAAAGTGCCCGCCACGGTAAAAGATGGGCTGTACAAAGTTCTCACATGCACCGAGTCAACCAAAGTCTGCCCATTCGGTTCTCTTCTCGACCCCGAAGGGCCGGCAAATTTTTCTGTCACCCCCGCCGCTGCCGAGGTGCCCTAGCGCCGCCACCGTCACCACGTGACCGTCCTCTCGCTCCTCTTCTGCACGTGTACGTGGTGCCCCTCTCCGCCGCCACCGTGACCCGCCGCCGCCCCTCTCCGCCGCCACCGTGTCCCTCTCTTCCTTGCGTGCCTGCCTCTACTACCTGCTCTGCTGACACGGCGGCGCGGCGCGGGTCGTCCTCGCTCGACACCACGAGCTACGGCTCGCCCTCTTCTCCGCTCCTTCAGCCTCGTCGGAGATCCGTCCCGGAGTTTCATCCCGGTAAGCCCGAAACCCTAGCTCTGGGGTCCCACACCGCCTGGATCCCGTCCACCGCCGGCTCGAGCCCGTCCTCCGCCTCCGCCTGGAGCCCGACCTCCTGCGCCACCTGGAGCCCGTCTCTCCACCGTCCTCCGTCCTCCGTCCTCCGTCTCCGTTGAGGTATGTACTCGCCGCTTTGGTAGTTTTAGGTTTTCTTGTTGTTTGTGAAAATGACAAACAAATTAAATATAAAATACGAGCTGCACTTGCGGTTATTAGGAAATGCTGCACGTTCTTATTGTGTTTTTTTTTCCTTTGGCAGCAAGCTGCACTTGTCAATGCCAACTCACTATGTTTATACTGGAAGTAGTGAAATGTTGTATATTTATTTGGAAATGTTGTTTCAGTTGAAATGTTGCCTATGATGTACTATTGTTTACACTGTGCAAATGCCGCTACCTATGATGTCCTATGATGCCCTATGATGGCCTGTGATGTCCTATGATGGCATGTGATGTCCTATACAACTCCTATTGTCCTACTCTCTCTACTACTGTGCTACTCTCTCTACTACTGTCCTACTACTATTACTGTCCTACTACTCTACTACTCTACTACTCTCTCTACTACTACTCTACTACTCTCTCTGCTACTGTCCTACTCACATGCTGTCCTACTACTATTACTATCCTACTACTCTACTACTCTCTCTACTACTACTCTACTACTCTCTCTGCTACTGTCCTACTCACATGTTGTCCTACTGCTGCTGTCCTACTACTACTGTCCTACTACTACTCTACTACTCTCTCTACTACTACTTGTAAGCTGAGGTAGCGGCATATGCAATGATGTGACTCCTTCTATGCTGAGGCAGTGACGATGATGATCGAAATGCCCTCCCGTACTTGTAATTAAGCTGCTAAACTAGGATGGCTTGTATATCATGTACAAGCAACCAGTTTGCAAGCAATGTGATGACCTTGGAGGGCAAATCTGAGCCAACTATACATTCCCATGTTTTTATAGCATAATATATACCATGTTCAGTCTTCATAATTGTTATCATTGTTACCATGTTCAGTCTTTACCATGTTCAGTCTTTACCATGTTATCATGAAACATGGTTACCAATTTATTTACAAACTGAATCTATTTCTCTGTTCACTGAATTGGTTTTCATGATAATTTGATTTGAGAAGAATTTGATAATTTGTGATAAATTGGGATGAATTTGATCGATTGGGATGAATTTGAGATAAATTGGGTGGCACCATTCTTTCACAATGAATTTATCTACTACTACTAGCTTGGGTTCTCCTTGGCCTATGATGCAATCTTAGGGTTTAGGGTGGCACCATTCTTTTACACATATGAGTCTTTGTTGTTGTCATGTGTCCTATTTAACCATGGGATACGTCCATTCCCAAGCAACTGGTGTAGGCTTACCTCCCTGATGGCTGGGATGGATGTGTCCAATGGTTACATAGCTCCCATGAAATTGTCTGACACTTCTTCTACTTATTTGCCACCAGTGATGCTTACTAAATAGCTCAAACTTAGTGGTGCTGAGGCCTTTGTTTGGGACAGAAGAGTATTTTGGGGGCTCAGTTTGGTTGCTACTACTACCACAGTGGTTGTGGTACTATTACTACTAGCCTACTACTGCTACTACTATACTCCTACTTCTACTACTACTCTACTACTGATCTACTCTACTACTACTCTACTCTACTCTACTTCTACTACTATTACCTTACTACTCTACTCTACTCTACTCTACTTCTACTTCTACTACCACAGTGCTTGCATTGATGATTGGAGACTTTTTTATTTCATGTACATCAAGTTTTCTCAATACCATTTGAGGGTTCTCCTTGGCCTCTCTGTTCGCCTAAACGGCCGTTTAGTCCGTTTAAACACCGTTTAAACGGTAAACAGAGGTCATCTGTTTTGTTTAGGCCCTAAACGGTGAATTAAACGGTTGGACCGTTTAAACCCGTTTAAACCGTTTAAACCCGTCTAAATGGTCTAAAGAAAATCAGGTTAGACATGATTAAATGATCTAAACAACCATTTAATCCATAATTTGGTTAATTAGAGGACTACGACTACCATAATCAACACAAAACTAATTAACATTGTGAGTATATGAAATGTTGTGGGATTTAGATTTCTTCCAAAAATATTATTTGGTATAATATTTATTTTTTACATGTGCAAATATGTACAGTTTCTAGCAAATTTAATTTTTACATACATAAATATGTATATTTTAGTGTTACCATACAAAACCGTTTAGGCCGTTTAACTCCGTTTAAACACCGTTTAAATGGCCTAAACGCTAAACAAAGAGTGACCGACTATTTACCGTTTACTGTTTAGGAAAACATTGCTTGGCCTATGATGCAATCTTTCCAATTCTGAGGTGGCACCATTCTTTTACACATATTAGTGTTTGTTGTTGTCATGTGTCCTATTTAACCGTGGCTGACATCCATTCCCAAGCAACTGGTGTAGGCTTACCTCCCTGATGGCTGGGATGGATGTCTCCCATGGTTACATAGCTCCCATGAACTTGTCTGACACTTCTTCTACTTATTTGCCACCAGTGCTGAGGCCTTTGTTTGCTACTTATATGCCACCAGTGATGCTTACTAAAATTTTTCATGGCCAATGAAGAAACTTGATTTTAGGAGATGGTTGCCTGTTCTGTGGTTAACTCTGAATTGGTTTTCATGATAATTTGATTTGAGAAGAATTTGATAATTTGTGATAAATTGGGATGAATTTGATCGATTGGGATGAATTTGAAATAAATTGGGTGGCACCATTCTTTCACAATGAATTTATCTACTACTACTAGCTTGGGTTCTCCTTGGCCTATGATGCAATCTTAGGGTTTAGGGTGGCACCATTCTTTTACACATATGAGTATTTGTTGTTGTCATGTGTCCTATTTAACCATGGGATACGTCCATTCCCAAGCAACTGGTGTAGGCTTACCTCCCTGATGGTTGGGATGGATGTGTCCCATGGTTACATAGCTCCCATGAAATTGTCTGACACTTCTTCATGAGAGCCACGTTAGTGTGACCCCGACGGAAAAGAGGAAACATCATACAGAGGAAGAGCTAGATCCGAACTTTGACCCGCAGGACGAAGCAACAAGTGACAGGTCCGTGAGTCAGGGAGGTTTGATACCACTAGTGCCTCGGACTTTGGATTTCGACGAAGAACAAGTTGGCGCGGAGCAAGAAGCCCCCGCTCCCTCCACAGCAACTTCTTCAAACAAATCTGCAGGTGACAAGCCTGTTCGGAGAAGGGGGGAACACGGGAGGCACAAGAAGCACAGTGATATCCATGTGATCCTCATGGTGGGGCCACAGGGAGAGCCGTTGCAGCCAACGACGGTCCTCGGGAAGTTTAGCAACCAGTGTTCGTGTTTAGTGAGGGAGCATGTTAAGATCACTTGTGAGAAATGGCCGGATGTCCCTGCTGACGATAAGGAAGATGTCTGGAAAGAGATGCTGAACCGCTTCACTTATCCTAAGGATGCCGACATGACCAAGTGCAGGGACTGGGTGATGCACGTGGCAGGAAGGGCCCTTCGAAGCTTCAAGTACATGCTGAACAGAGACTACATGAAGACAGGGAAGTCACCTTTGATCAAATATAATATGATCTTGGCTGAAGACTAGGAAGTTTTCGTTAAGCAGAGGCAAAGCGAAGAAGCAAAGGCTAAGAGCGAGCGGTTCAAAACGCTCAACAAGATGAACACGCAGCCTCACACAATGGGCATGACAGGGTATGCCGGTAAGAGGCCGAAGTGGCGGGCGCAAGAAAGGGCTCAAGCCGATGCTGGGATAAAGAATCCGTTGTTAGACGTCGATGAACGGGGCCGTGACTACTTCTACGGCTACAAGCCATCAAAGAAGTGTAAGGCTGATCCGAAGATCGAGGAGCTCGAGAAGGCTCTTATTGAGGCCTCTACATCCAAGGATGAAAGCTTCGAGGTTCGCAGGGGCGTCGACGTGCTGACCAAGGTGCTTGGAAACCCGGAGCACCGCGGCCGCGTCCGTGGCATGTCCTCGAGGAAGAGTTGGAAGATGGTGGAGTCACGGCAAACAGACCCTGCCAAGGACAAGTCGAGGCAGAGGTACAAAGAAGGTCTCGTAAAGCAAGGCTACGATCAAGCTGTGTCCGAAATGATCAACAAGTCCATACAAGACGCGTTCACCAGGAATGACCCCAAGATGGTGGCGCTCAGGAACCAAATGTTTAGCCATGCCGGCCTGAAGGTGCCTCAAGCTTCACAAGGGCAGCTATTGATCGAAGATCGCCCAAGGCGTCCGTTCGATGACATCAAGGAAATCACTTTCTGCCACCTTTGGTGCCGTTCGGCAGGGGAGGGAAGCGCCTGCACGTGGCAGATGGTTGTATATTACCAAAGGATCAAATCTTTGTTTTCACCGAGGAGCATCAGATCCCTAAGGACACTACCATCGTGGCCGTAACGTGGTGTGGGCCAGAGTTCGAAGAATATGAATTGGACTATCCCGCTATGACTGGGGTTAGGGTCCTTGGTCAGGCGATCAATTTAGAAGTTCCATGGTGTACTGAAGACATCGAGATCTATGGGAACACGCCAACGCCGACCCCGACGCCAACATCACAACCCTCGTCGGTAGCCGGATCTTGTCCCCCGGATCCGGATGGCGGCGGTGATGATGATGACGACGATGATGGCAAGCAAGACAAGGAGAACAATGAAGCCCGAGGCACGGACCCTCCTGCAAGCCCTCCCATTGGACCGACCAATGCCAATGGAGGTAAGGAGGCAGCACCGGAGGAGAGGACAACGACGCCTCCAAGACATCCGAGCACGGGCGGTCCACAACGACCAAGCTCTCCGCCTCCCGACAATCGACCGCCTACCGCCCCGAGCGAAGGAGCGGAATCTATGGAGGCAGAACCGAAGGCGAAGACACCGCCGGCCACAAGCGACACATGTGAAATCGAAGTACTGGCCGGAGGTGCGGGGCCGATGACACCACCTGCAAGCCAACCGAGCTCTAGCCAGTTTCCTCGCGCGCCAAAAAAGACTACAGACACCGAGGAGGCTAGACCCGAGCGCGCCGCATTCTATACCAAATTTGAAAGGTATATATGCTTCCGTCTTGCGTGTAATCAATCTATTTGTAGGTTATGAGCTTCTTGAATTGTTTTCACACACTAACATTGCTATCCCATTGTTCTAGGCCGAAATCACCACCTCATAGGGGATTCATCACAGATGAATGCCCCGGTGATTTTGTGAATGGGAAGTTCATGTTACCTCAGGCCCAACTTGCCTGCGACGAGAAGTGGGAGGTACGGAGGTTCCATTTGTGGTATATGCAAGCGGCCAAAGCCAGCCTTTCAAACATAACAGCCAGGATTCCGCATGAGATCTGTAACTTGGGTACAGATGTTCAACTCATCTTGGAATTCGGAGACATGCATAGACTACTGCGTAGGAAGGACCTTGACATCGCTCACCTCACCTTGTTTTCTATGTAAGTGGATTACCACTTTTCACACATCCCCTGCATTCGTATAGGTACCTTGTCAATTTAACTATTGCCATGAGACGACTTGTACTTGCAGGATGATGGCCCATGTAAGCAACGAATGCAACCTTGGTGTGCTCTATCTCTCTCCAATGCATGTTGCTGAGAAACAGGTCATTGGATACGAGAAACCGGACATCCACCCTGACCTTATTAACTTGACCAATCATCAGAGAGATAACGAACGCAAAAAGGCCATCGACGCCGAGAAGTTGAAAGTGGGGACATACATCTTAGGAGTCATGAAGAAGGTCAGGAGAGATGGTTGTATCCTCGCTGCCGTCCACTTTGGGTAAGTCAAAAACATGTATGTTTATGGGATAAGTGGCTACCTAAGATCATCCATGCTCATCATAGTCTTTGTTTTGTTCGAATGGTGCAGCGAGGGCCTCCATGGGCACTGGATTGCATTTATCATCTATCCTCCGGAAGGCAGGGCCTGCATATTTGACTCATTGAGGCATTCAAACAAAGCAGGGTACAAGCACTTTGAAGATTGCTTGAGATTGTAAGTCAAGTATCTTCAAATTAGTTCATTTTTATCATACGTTTTAAAACTGTGACTAACACTAGTGGAGTACATACAGCGCTTATAAGGAGTACGTAAAGGAGCCAAGTGAATTTGATCGAAGGACAGAGAAGTTCAAGAAGAAGCATGGGAGTACTTATGCTTTTTCCCACACCATGCATATATTATCGATCTATACCAAAGTATTGTAATGCTTGTGTATCATGCAGTGTGCCAAGCAACCACCAGGGACAACTTTGTGTGGGTACTACGTCTGCGAGTACCTACGGGCCTGCAGGAAGTACAACGGTAGCTGGCGGCAGCTCAAGACAGCAACTGAATGGTGGGAAAGAGAGCAGAGCAATCAACATAACTTCGATCAAATAGTGGCAGACATGTGCAAGTTTATCACTGACCGTGTAGCGCATGAAGGGCAACCGTTCTTTGATACAGATGCCCCGTTAGCACTGCTTCCCGAGTACGAGAAGCTCAGGAAATGGACCACCATGCTACGCGACAAGATGAAGGATTACAATTTGAACATGGACTTCGTCAATTAGTTTGTTTGCAAACAGACATGTAATATAACACTTTAACGATTTCGTCAATGTTCTATGGATGACAATGAGAACAAGTTAATGTATGTATGTATACGTATGTGTCATGTGTTTTGTCTATGTTTGACCTGTTATATATGGATTCGATTATGCATTCAAATATGTGCTGCTGTATTTTTTTTAAAACCTGAAAATCTTTAACCGTGACGGGCAAGTTACGCAGCCCGTCATGGTTAATGGTATTAACCGTGACGGGCATGTTAAGCAGCCCGTCACGGTTAATACATTAACCTTGACGGGCAAGTTACGCTGCCCGTCACGGTTAATTGTATTAACCATGACGGGCAAGTTACGCCGCCCGTCACGGTTATTGATATTAACCGTGACGGGTTCAACTGCCCGCCGCGGTTAGCCTCGATTTACTGTGACGAGGCGTGCGCGACGGGCTCAATTGCCCGTCATGGTTAAATAAAAACGACCATCACGCAAAAGATTTCTGTAGTAGTGTTGGCCTCAAAAAAGGCTAAGACTCGATTCATTTTCTCCAGCATTGTAACGAGGGGGTGGATTATGCACGCTAGGAAGGTTCTCGGAGTAGTATTCTTCAGTGAAGTTGGACACCTCCTCCAGAATGAATGCCTCTGCAATGGAAGCCTCAAATTTGGCTTTGTTTCTACATTTCTTGCGAAGAGTCTTCATATTTCTCTCGACTGGAAAGCACCAACGCCATTGCACAGGCCCTCCCATTCGATCCTCATTTGGGAGGTGTACGATCAAATGAAGCATCGGAGTGAAGAAGCCTGGTGGAAAGATTTTCTCCAGCTTACAGAGCAACACAAGTGCAGCTTTCTCCAAGTCATCAATGACGGACCGAGATATCTCCTTGGCACATAGCTAGCGGAAGAAATAGCTCAACTCTGCCAGGACAACCCACATAGGCTCAGGAACATAGCCTCGAACCATCGCCGGAAGAAGCCGCTCGATCCATACGTGGAAGTCATGACTCTTCATCCTTAGGACTCACAGAGTAGATAAGTTGACTCCTCTCGTTAGATTCGCTGCATATCCATCAGGGAATGTCAATGTCTGGATCCACTGAAGTATTTCTTTCCTTTGTGGCCTGCCCAAGACGAAATCGACCTTGGGCCATGTCCATCTCCTGCCGGGCTGAGGAGGCAGCATCTCTTGCTTTGGTCTATCGCACAACAGTGCCAGGTCGTCTAGCCTTAGGGTTGTCCTTGGACTTTCCAGTGTCCATGTGTGTTCCCCAAAGCGACTCGGTGATGTTCTTTTCAGTGTGCATTACATCAATGTTATGTGGCAGAAGAAGATCGTCATAATAAGGGAGTCTTTCCAAGCCTGACTTATGAGTCCACATATGTTCCTGACCATACCCCGCAAAACGACCGTCTGTTTCATTGAACTGGAGAGCATCTATCTGAGCATGAACCTCGGCACCGGTCAGCATCCGGGGTGGAGGATCTCTCACCACGACACCTTTGGTAAAGTTCTTGGTGTCCCGTCTGAAAGGATGGTCAAGAGGCAGGAATTGTCGATGTTGGTCTAACGCCGAATACTTGTCACCCTTCTTCAACCAGATAAATCTTGTAGCTGTCTTACAAACCGGGCATGAGAACTTGCCATGGACACACCAGACACAGAATATCCCATATGCCAGGTAGTCATGCAGTGAGTACTGGTACCAGATGTGCATTGTGAAGTTAGACCTTGAAGCTCGGTCGTATGTCAATACCCCTTCATTCCAAGCAGTTTCCAATTCATCAATCAGAGGTTCCATGTACACACCCATGTTATTCCCCGGGTGTCCAGGAATTATCAACGACAAGAAGACAGTATGACGTTGAAATAGGACGCCGGGGGGGGAGATTGAGGGGGATAACGAAGACGGGCCAACAGGTGTACGGGATAGCCACGAGTCCATGGGGATTGAAACTGTCCGTTGCAAACACAACACGGACATTACGAGCCTCTCTAGCTTTGTCATGATGGATGCGATCGAAGTGGTCCCATGCTTCACCATCGGCGCGATGTACCAAGTTCTTAGGATTGTATCGTGTACCCTGTTTGTGCCATGTCATCTGTTTCGCGGATTCCTCGGTCATGTAGAGACGTTGGATCCTCGGTGTGAACGGCAGGTAACGCAGTACTTTCATGGGGATAGAAAGCTGCCTCTTCGGGCCTTCACCATCGTCTACCTCCATGTATCTCGACGCTTTACACTTCGGACAGTAACATGCATCCGTGAGATCTTTCCTGAAGAGGACGCACCCATTTGGACAAGCATGTATCTGCTCATACGACATCTTCAGTGCACGAAGCAGTTTCTATGACTCGTACAGGCTCTTTGGCAATATGTGGCCGTCCGGAAGCATGCGACCAAATAGGGCCAACATACCATCGAACGCATCTCGACTCAAGTTGAACTGGGACTTGAACCCCATCACACGGCTAATGGCATCCAGTTGAGAAACCGTTATCCGATCGTGAAGGGGTTTCTGTGTCGAAGACATCATCTCATAAAACGCCTTTGCGGTCTTCTCCATCTCCTCCTCCGTACGTCCTTCAGCGTACTGTGCTTCTTGGAAGTCATCTAACATGTCTGCTACCCCCGCATCAGCATCAAAGTCCTCCAGACGTGGTCGCACTGCCTCCGCTCTCAAATGATGTGACAAGATGTTTAGCCATGTTCTCCTTGTCTTTCCTTCTTCGGTTCCCACATCTGCTGCACGGGCACAACAGTTTCATCTCTCCTCGCCGAGCCGCGCCAAATGCATTGTTCAAGAAAGCATATGTCTTGTGCAACCATTCATCGGTGAAATCACTTCTGCTTCTACGGCCCGAGTACATCCACTGACGGTCATCCATCCTACTATCATCCATCCGAGTACTTACATATCTACCTCCGAGTACTTCCATCCTACTATCATCTAATAGGTGAGGATAGGTCCTAATCCCACCCGCGGATGCGTACATGAGGCTAGTTCCCATTGTCTGCCCCGAGCCGAGACAAAATTTCGGCAGCACCTCCCCGATGTTCCCCCGATACACGTCCCTGTAGGGAGAGTGTGTATCCGGAGAACAACAGGGAGGTGATGCCGAAACTCCATCTCGAATCGGGGCAGACCATGGGAACTAGCCTCATTGACGCATCTGCGGGCTGTCCAAGTAACGTGGACAATCCGAAATAGATACGGTTATCGATATGCAGAGATCTGCATACCTCCAGTCATATCTGTTTCGGACGGGAGACGCCTAACTAGGTTCAATGACCTACGACCCTTATCTGGGAGGAGAGGTTATTTACACCTAGGGTGTCGGTGGAGTCAGGCTAGCGGCGCAGTGTCGAGTCGGTGCAGTGGCGAGGCGAAGCGGTGCAGGCAGACCCGCGATGGCGACGAAGACGATCGGGGTCGCCGAGGATCTCCGGCTCGGTCCCGAAAGGTCCTTCTCCTACATAAAAGGCAAAAAGGTTAGTGTCAATTAAAAATTTTGGCAGAACCTCCCTTGCACGGTGAGGTTTCAAAAACCTGCAAAAAACAACGGCACGATGGCCAATATCCACATATATGTCAAGGCACGATGGTCGACATCAACATACATTCACAAGCATACCACTACTACTAAATAATACTCGATCGCCACATACATTCACATTCGCATTCACATGCATCCACATATATCACCGTGATCGAGGACGACTACTACTAACAACTACTACTTACTACTACTACTTACCACAACTAAGTTACAGAGGTACAAGGATGACGGGGCGATCGAGGACGACTTACAAGTGACGACGCGGGGCGATCGACGATGACAGAGCGGGACGGGGCAGGGGCGTGTGTCCGAATGGGGTGGCGCAGGGCTCCTCCTCCTCCTCTTTCTCTCCTCCTCCTCCTCCTCTCTTCTTCCTCTCCTCCTCCTCCTCCTCCTCCTCTTCCTTCTCTCCTCCTCCTCCTCCTCCTCCTCCTCTCCTCCTCTACAACCGGGCGTGCAGGGGGCGGCGGCTCGGCCGCGAGGGCAGGCCGGGCTGGCGGGTCGGCAGCGGGGGCGGGAGGGCGGGCCGGTGAGCGGGCGCAGCGGCCCCTCGGCCGGCGGCGGTGGGAGGGCGGGCCGGTGCGGCCGGCCGCAGCGGACCCTCGCCCGGCGGAGGGGGCGGAGGGCGCGGCCGCGGCGGCCCTGGGCCGACGGCGGGGGCGGGAGGGCGGCTGGGCGGGCGGCCGCAGCGGCCCTCGACCGGCGACGGGGGCGGGAGGGCGGCTGGGCGGGCGAGTGCGGCGGCCCTCGGCCGGCGGCGGGGGCGGCGAAGGGGGTGGCGGCGACGACGATGGGGGAGTGCGCGTTAGTGTGCGTGTGTGGTCTGACGGGGGCGCGCAAATTTTTTCTTAACATATTCACGCTTTGCCGAGAGCCAGATCAGGTGACACTCGGCAAATAGGCAACCTTTGTCGAGAGCCACGTGATCCGGCTCTCGGCAAAGGCTTTTATTTTATTTTATTTTGGTAAACTCTGTGCCGAGAGCCCTGGCCCTGGCTCTCGGCATAGGTGATCTTTGCCGAGGGCTTTAGGAAGCTCTCGGCAAAGATTAATATTTTTTGTTTTTTTGCTCCCAATTTTTTCTGTCACCTTGCTACAGTACTACAGGCCAAGATTTCAAATTTGATGTGTTTTCCATACTTCTTGCTATATTTCGCGCATTTTCTTTAATTTGATGATTTTTTCCGCGGGACGCACGTTTGAACTGCAGGTGCATGAAATAATAAAACTCAACGATTCAAAAAATGATATTCATTCTTCGGAGGGTATTTCGACACCGTATCCAGGGACAGACACGGAGACTCGACCGTCTCGTGCACGAGAAACGGCGACCAAGTTGCGTGATATTGGATTTAAAATTATTAAAAATACAAACAAAGTCAGAAAATCATGAAAATGAACGAGTGACCTTAACATCGCATGTAGAGGCTATGAAAAAAATTTGGGAATGTTTGGAACAAGTGGTGGCGCAAGATGGTTAAAACTCTGAGATCTCCGCATACCATCGCATGTGAGGCTATCCGGAGATCTAAGGGTTTCAACCATCTTGCGCCACCACTTGCTCCAAACATTCCCAAAAAAATTTCATAGCCTCTACATGCGATGTCAAGGTCACTCGTCCATTTTCATGATTTTCTGACTTCGTTTCTTTTTTTAATAATTTTAAATCTAATATCACGCAACTTGGTCACCGTTTCTCGTGCACGAGACGGTCGAGTCTTCGTGCCTGTCCCTGGATACGGTGTCGAAATACCCTCCGAAGAATGAATACCATTTTTCGAATCGTTGAGTTTTATTATTTCATGCACCTGCAGTTCAAACGTGCGTCCCGCGGAAAAAATCATCAAATTAAAGAAAATGCCTGAAATATAGCAAGAAGTATGGAAAACACATCAAATTTGAAATCTTGGCATGTAGTACTGTAGCAAGGCCACAGAAAAAATTGGGAGAAAAAAACAGAAAAAAATAATAATCTTTCCCGAGAGGTTCTAAAGCCCTCGGCAAAGAGCACCTATGCCGAGAGCCAGGGCCAGGGCTCTCGACATAGAGTTTACCAAAAAAAACCCAAGCCTTTGCCGAGAGCGTAACCGAGGAGTATTCTACGCCGAGGGTTCGGCTCTCGGCATAGGTTCTCTTTGCCGAGAGCCAGACTTCGCCGAGAGTCGGGCCCTCGGCATAGGAATCGTCGCCGAGTTTCTTACGGTGCCGAGGGTTGACTCTCGGCAAAGAGCTCTTTACCGAGCGCCTGTGTTTTAGCCCTCGGCAAAGGACCGGACGCTCAGCAAAGAGCCTGTCTCCGGTAGTGATACGAGGCTAAATACGTGAACTGACTCAGTTCCTGACAAAACCAAAACCCATCACGCGAAGTCCTCCATACGTTACCTTTGGTTCCTAGACCCTTTTATTTTATTCATTTCCTGATTCCTATACCTCCCATTATTTATTCTTATTCCTTTGCTGCTTATGGTGAGAGAGTATATATATATACTTTCATAGATAGTCTAGTATAATCATATACTTCATGTAAATATACTTCGTTCGGTCATATATACCATAAATCTAGAGATATAAACATAAGAGTAACTATTCCCTAGGAGTAGAAAATAATTTCCCTATATATATATATATATATATATATATATCAACCAGAGGCGAGTCTAAACTGCAATGCAAATTGGTCGTGCGTGCAAACCTCTTGTAGAGGCCAAACTAGAAAAGTTTCCTTTGCCTATAAAAAACCTCCTATTATTCAGTCTGCATTTGCCAAGGATGCACCACACGAACCTGATCCTGACTTGCTAACAAGGGTACGAATAGAGAAAATATAATGTCTCATATAACTGCTTCATTATAATGTCTCGTATTGTTTGGCTGGTCGGTTTTACTGCTAATTTCGACTGTTTCAATAGTATTCTATAAGAGAGAATAAGTCAAAGTACACGTTAACACTCAAAAATATCCTAAAGCATATAATAAGTTCTTTTGTTATGAGGATGGCTGACGAGCCGATTGATAAGGGCAAAAGAATGAAACCACACATTTTTCTGGACTGTAAACTGATTGCAGCGAGCACTATAATTGCACAGCTGAAGTTTGTTTTTCTTTCACGCTGCCTTTTCTTCTGATGGCAATCCATTCCCGTGGATTTGGCAATCCTGAAAAGGAACATCATCATAATTCCTGCAACGGACAAATCTCACCAGTGCTTAATTACAATCAGTGGCGCCGTCCGTTGGTTCAACGGAAAGGATATGCTAATCCTCCAACACAAGTCCCTTTCCGTGCAAAGCACTTTAATTTCCCTCGTAACTGAGGTTATCTATAGAGGATCGGAGTATACTTAACCGTGTGACATAATGATTTCGGCTACTGTGTGAGAGCCAGCGGCAAAGTCACCGCCTATATTATATATAAAAATAAATAACTTAAAGTGGCAAGAACTGGATTCTTGCCGTAATTACTGGCGTTAAACCGTCCCTGCTCTAGTCACTTCCGATGACCGCACCAAAATACGGGAAGCTGCGGGTGTATCCTTGATCTAGCAGCTGGTGTTCGACAAGATGGGGTCACACCTGTTTGACACGGCGTCGGCTCTCGGGCTCCCGCACCAGCCAGGAAGCTGTGACAAACGCAGAGGCGAATAGTCATATGTAGCGAAAGGGCCTTTTGTGCAACTGTAGGGTTGTCTGGTGGGACCATAACAATAATTAGAATTTAAATCTTAGTGTCGCACCTTTATTCTAGAATATTTTTTTTAGAATTTATAGGGTATATATATGCATGTGTATTCGGTGATACTACACGTTTTAAGGCGGCGAGCCTTACAATCTCGTCTTTACGTGTGTAAAGACATATACATGTGTGAGTACGTGAGTTGTGTGTATTTAAATTATGCCTGATCAAAAAAAAATATGTATATGTTATATGTAGGCTACTACTGTCACATAAAAATAAAAAAACAATAATAAAAGTTTTTTTTTATTTTATTTATCCTTATGCCAAGCGCGTCCTTTATAGATTTGTTCTAGCTACATCTTTGGCCGAACGATGCTGCCCAAAGAGAAGCCACGGAGCAGTTTGTTGGCAAGCATCGTTAGGCAGTCTTCTTCTCACAAACTTAGACCGTGTTCGCATGGTTTTTGGCAGCAGCAAAACTTTGGCAAAATTTTTGTAGCCAAATTTTTTTTCTTAGAGAGTTGTTTATTTCCCATAGCTAAAGTTGCATTAATTAACCCCCACAAGGCCGACTTGCTCCTCCAGCAGGAGCGACGTCCACGTCGCCCGGAATGTTCCCGACCATCAGATTTCCGATCGTGCGGCCCATATTGCTTAGAACCGATTCCTCCAAAAGCAGCTTCTCATGTGTTTATCGGGCTTCTCCTCTCTTCCTTTCTCGCTTCTTCAGCGTCTTCTCAGAATTTACTGAATCAAATATATACTATAGCTTTTCCTTCCCTTCCCGAAATATATCTACAATGACAAGTTTGCTCCTAATTAATGAGGAGATTTGCTCCATGTCAAAATTTTAGTTGTTTATTTATTTGTCATGTGTGGTGAGGTGAGGGTAGTGGGCGTCCAGCTCGCACCCTGAGACATTTTTGTCAAGTTTTGCCATGTTTTGGTGGCAAAAGAAATCAGCAAAACTTTTACTCTTTTATCAAGTTTTTTTTGACAATTTGTTTGGATCTCATAGCAAAAAGAGAGCAAAAAGTATACAACTAAAAGTTTTATCATGGATCCAAACAGACTCTTAGCGTAAATTATAACAAAATTGCTACTGCAACCTTTTTGCCAAACTTCAGCTCTACCAAAAATAAGAACAACTTCAACAATTTGCTAAAACTCACTTGGCAAATCTATAGTTTTGTCAAGTCCCAAAACCAAATGCCAAGTGAAAAAAGAGACCTTCTCTAACAGTTTGCTATTTGGGCTTGGCAAAAGAACTTGGCATCCTAGAATTTTTGTCAAAATTATAAAATTGAGCCTCCAACAAGTTGGCAAAACTAGTTGGCAAATTGGGATACACGTGATGCCAAACGATGGAGGACTTGGCATATTTGGCAAGTGAAGGGGAAATTTTGTCAAGTTTGCCAAATTGCCAAGTACTTTTGCCAAGTTGTTGGAGGAGGTTTTTTATGGTTTTAGCAAAAATCCTAGGATACCAAGTAGTTTTGCCAAAGTGTTGGAGTAGGTCTCCCTAAACAAAGTCGGAACCAGAGCCCAGCCAACTGGACAGATGTGGCATGCGGGCTTACTTGCAACAAAAGCGATGTGCTACGTGGTTTTCTTTTTCTGTACCTGACGCTATATGTGTCGCTATGAGATACGTGTCCATTAAAATTTGATTTGACTGGATTTAAAAAATAATAGCAATATTTATATCTATAAATAAATTAACTATAAAAATAGATTTAATGATATATCCGCAAATGTTAATATTTTTATTATATATTTGTTCAAAGAAAATGAGAACGACGGTTAAAAAATGGATGGAGATAGTACTATCTCCACCTCGTATGTTGTGACATTTTAGTTTATTTTAGATCAAACTATGTTAAGTTCGATCACACTTATAGGAAAAACATAAACACAAATGACGCTGAGTCATAGGTCCCAAACTTCTAAAAATGCATTTCTGAGTTTCTAAAGTTATCGGTAGGTGTCATATAGGTCTCAAAGTTCTAAAAATGTATTTCTAGTTCTCTGAAGTTAGTTCGGGTGTCATCTAGGTCCCAACGGGCATTTACCCGACCCGTTAGCTGACGTAACACGCTAAATCAAAGCTTATATGTACTTGACAGGTGGGATCCACACATCCGTGATAGATTTAATTATTTTTAAAAAATCATATCTTTTGCATATAAACTCGGATGAAGATGAATTATATATGAAAATTATAACTCTCGATGAGATCTACAACTTTGTGGTTGTAATATTTTTCATGTGAGATTACTAAGATGGTCAAAAGAGTAATATAAAGTTTCATCAATATATATTCGCGTACTAGAGTTTATCAAATTAAAAAACTCATATCTCTTGTGTATGACGACAGATAAAAATACTTTATATGAATATTGTAGATCTCAATGAGATATACAAAATCATAATTTTAAATTTTATTATCTGAGGTCATTAAAATTATAAACAAAATAAAACAAAATTTCAGCAACATGTTAATCACGTACTAGAGCCTGTCATCCTAAAGACAGATTCTTAAATACGATGATAAATAAAGATAGTTTGTATATGCAAATTATAGTTATCGATGGCACCTATAAATTTATTATTTTGACAAGCTCTAGTACGCGAATAATATGTTGTTAAAACTTTATATTATTTTTTTGACTATCTTAACAATATTAAATGAAAAATATTAAAACTAAAAAGTTGTAGCTCTCATCGAGAGCTATAATTTTCATATATAATTCATCTTCATCCGAGATCGTATGCAAAAGATATGATTTTTTAAAAAATAACTAAATGTATCGCTGATGTGTAGATCTCACCTGCCATGTCCATATAAGCGTTGATTCATCCTGTTACGTTAGCTAACGGGTCGGGTAAATGCCTGTTGGGACCTAGATGACACCCGAACTAACTTCAGGGACCTAGAAATGCGTTTTTAGAACTTCGGGACCTATATGACACCTCCCGATATCTTTAAAAACCCAGAAATACGTTTTTAGAAGTTTGGGACCTATATGACACCTGTTGACAACTTTAAGGACCGCTGGTGTATTTTACTCAAACATATTTTATGATAAATTATTAATACTTATTTAATATCATTAATATTAATATTTTTAGGTAAGTTTAGTTAAGTTTGAGATAGTTTGACTTGGAACATTTTAAACAGTGCTATTATAATTTTGCAAAGTTGGAGATATGTCATTGATATCTCACTAACATGTGGGGCCCATATGAGTCAATGACATGTGAGTCAGGATGGTATATCTCCAATTTTGTAAAATTATAATGGCAGACTTTAAATTTTCCCTTGACTTAATAGAAGCGAAAATGTCACTTTTGAGGTAGGAAGAGAGGTAACAGACCAATACTTCCTTCATCCTAGTCTAGATATATATTTATGTTTAGATACAAAATAAAAACAATGCATCTAAATAAACTAAAACATCTTATAATTTAGAATAGATAGAGTAGTATATATGATACACATAGTAGTATAGGACTTGGTTTGGTTGGATGGCTCACCCCAACTAGGCTTCAAGAAGTCACCGACCACCATCTAGCCTGGCTCCAGGAAAATGCAGGAGGTGTTTGTTTTTTGAGCCAGGCTTGGCTAAGCACCGGTTCAAAATCTGCTCACCGCCTCCGTATAAGCCACCTGTGTCTACGCCACTTCTTTTGCTGCCTCTAACTGTGCCCACAGAGCTGACACAAATCCTCTGCTCCTCCTCCTGGTGCCGGCAGGTGCTCCTCCCACTGTTACTGTCGACGGAGCTCGTCGCGACGCATGTCGCCCTGCACCAACATCACCTCGCTGCCTGCCTCTGACGCCACAAAGTACCTGCACCAGGGCTTGGGTACCCTGGCGTCAAACCACACCCGTGGGAGGTCCCACAACACAGACATGGGCGATGGGGCTGCTGAGACACCACGAACCGACAAGGCACCATAACTTTCACGACCGGAGATCCACCCTACACTCCATAAAATGCGTCTTCGGACTGGAGATTGCCATGGCGAACGCGTGTGACAGGAGGTCACGGGACTAGGACACTATCACTGGCTCTTTAGCATGTGATGGCAAAGTCGTCGTCACCATGGCCATTGTAGTGGGGCTCAACGCTGCTCCCCGAACTACCCATACCTGCCTCACGGCGGACGACATGGACGACAAGTGCACGACCTCCTACTCCTCTTTCCTCATCTGCTTCTCCATGTGCATCTTGTTGTCGTGCTTTGCCCAGCTGCTATAGTGCTTGGGATGCCCACCATTGTTCGATGAAATTTGTCAAAAGGGTAACTTTACCGATTGGAAGAAGAGATGATTCTACGTAAATTAACCTAGAAAACCAAACACACTATTTGGTAGCCAGATTTGGTTAGTACATAGAACCAAAAAACTAGGTGTTGCTTGGTGGGAGCTGGTTAAGGCTAGACACGTCAAAAAATTGATAGTAGTGTAATAAATAGTGGACTATGGATGTTCAATGGAAAGACTAGGAAAGACTATGTTGAGGCTAAGAGTAGACTATAGCAGGCTAAAACAGCTAACTAAACATAATACAAATAGCGACATACTGCTCAAAACAGCTATACCAGCTATAGGGGCACCTTAAACCGAGTATTTGTTTACTTGAAATATAGCAACATATGGATAAAATTATAATATATTTATATCTAAATATTTATAGGCTTTGTAATAAAATAAAAAATCTATCAAAATTGTATTATATTCAGGCTTAATAATACATTGTCATATTGTTGTCAGCATTAATTTATATTTTGAATGTTATGGATATACAAAATAAATTATGACTTTTAAATTTTACAAATGGTGTAATAATGTGTACCGTTTTTATCGTCGCTCCCATAAATATTTGATAGTTTTTTTCGTTACAACGGACGAACATGTTTCATGTTTGCTAGTACAGTAGTACATAATAATAATAAAAACAGACAAGATGCATGTTGCATGAGCAAACGAGAGCCCTGCCGTGGTCTCTATCATCGGTTTCTTTGCTCTCATCCGAACAGTAGTTGTTTATCTCCGGATTCCGGAATGAGACGATGTAACTGACGCCACGATAGCTGCAGGCGCATGTGCGCGCGAGCGGAGCCGAACGGCGACGGCTCTGCTGCATGTGAGGGGCGGGCCACCGCGAAGGAGAAGGCAACCGCCGCCGGGCCCGGGTTGTCGAGCGAACCGGTGGTGGGAAGTCACGTCCGCCAACCAAGGGCTCGAGGCCGGTGCGGATTCCCGGGGCCCGCAAGGCCGTCGGCCCTCGCGCCACACACTTGGCATTGCCCTTGTTGGGCCGAGATGATGCTTCCCGCGCCTCTCGTAGTCTCGGCTGACGTTTTGCGGTAGCGAGCGGCCACGGTAGCTTGCTTGTGGAAGCGAGCAAGGAGGGCTTGTTGTGTCATTGTTGTGGTGCACAGCACAGGCCGCCGCCCCTCCTTCCCTGCTTGCCGTGGCACGCGACGCTAACCGCTGCACGCTACACGTGAGCTACGCCGGGCCTGCGGACAACAGTGGCCTCCGGCAACGATCTGGCGCATGTTCTGGGTCAATCTCGAATTCTCGACTTTTGCTGCACGTTTCCGGGGGTGCTGCTTCGTTCTAGTAATTGCTAGTACCGTTTGGCCGTGGACGAGTGAGCCACCATGCATGCCCACCAACTGCGCCGTGCAAGTGCCCAGTCTGATCTAGTAGTACCGTACCAGTATACCACCACCAGCACGACGAATCGACGATCAGATGAGCTGAGCTGAGAAGCAAAGGACGACGATCGACGACGGACACTAGTCAAGGACTCGGGCATGAAGAAAAAAGACGCAACATCACGTTCTCCCACGCTTCCAGTTGCTGCCTTGCAGTCCCAGCACCTTGTCAATTTGCAAATGGCATGGAGAATGACGACTACAAGATCGAAAATCACGTGCAATCGGCGGGGGACTTGTTTACATTCCTTCCAACTTCTAACTTTTTTATTTTCTCCATCACATTAATGTTTAAATATTGGTAAAATAAATAACTAATTGCACGGATTAGTTGTAAATCACGAGACGAATCTTTTGAGCCTAGTTAACATATAATTAGACAATATTTGTCAAATACAAACCAAAATGCTACAGTAATAAGTTAAAAAAAATCAGCATCTAAACGAGACCCACCGCCGCACAGCACAGGCACGGTACATGAGAGGACGCCCCCGTTCTGCTGGCTTCCGAACTTATACGCTACGCATCGTCGCTACCACACGAATAGCGAAAATAATCATTAGTAGAGAACAAGCCTTTGGACGATCTATCAATTGAGCTTTAGTCTCGGCAAAAAATTGCATCCGAGACTAAAGACTTTTAGTCCCGATTGATAAAATCAACCGAAACTAAAGGTAAACCTTTAGTCCCGGTTGGTATTATCAACCCGGACTAAAGGTCCCCAACCTTTAGTCTCAGTTGGTAATACCAACCGGGATTAAAGGGTGACCTTTTAGCCCTGGTTGGTGTTACCAACCGGGGCTAAAGACCCTTTTAGTCTCAGTTGGTGTTACCAACCGGGACTAAAGGTCCTTCACGAGTGAATTCAAAAGGAAAACGTCCATAACTATATCACGTGGCTTGTGTAGCTTAGTTGGTAAGCGTGCGTGAGGTGAGAAGTGCTGAGTTCGAATCTCACACAACACACATTTATTTTTTCTCCTGGAACCTTTAGCCCCAGTTATATGTACCCGGGACTAAAGACACACGACCGCCCCTTTCAACCGAGGTTAAAAGCCCCTTCTGTAGTAGTGAATACGCTGGCTGCAATCTCCTTTAATTTGCACTAGGTTTGTGTTGTGTCTATGCATTGCTACAGGTTTCATTCTCCTAGAACCTTTAGCCCCGGTGAAAGCCCTATGTTTGGTTTTGGATAATTGAGACAACCAAGTGAACTAACCATTATTCTAGTGTTATAAATGAGAAAGGTTATGTCTGTATCCAAGGTTGAGCAAGGATGGCACACATGGTGTTGGTGATGGCCACAAAGGGTGATCAAGTGCTCATATCTTGGAAAAGAAGAAAGAGAAAAACAAAATCCTATGGGCTCAAGGCAAAGGTATAAAATAGGATATTTGTTTTGTCGATCAAGACGCAATAGAGTGGGTGATCGTGTTTAGGATAGATAACCGTACTATAAAGAGGAGAAATCTTTAATTACAATGGTTATCTAGTGCCACTAAGTGTGAGTCTCATTTGCATTTGCATTGCGCTTAGTGACATGGTGAGAGTAACCCTAAAAATTCTTTGTGAAAATGCTAACTTAAGTGTCCAATTCACTTTGGAATACCTTGGTAAAAGTTAGCACTTAAAACGGGTGAAATTAGAGGAGGAAAATTGGCTTAAAGGAGCTACCACCAGAATTTCTCGTTGACGGAGCTAACATTGCCGAGAAGGGGGTGCTCTGTTTGAGGCCAATATCTTCAAGAAATTTGTTTGAGCTTAGCAAGAAATTCTGGTTGAGGAATAGTGTTGTGCATGCATGTGTCAAGGAGAGAGAGAAAGAGAGAAAGTGAGCTCAACCGACAATTCGTCAATCCCTCACAATAATTTCTCGTTGAGGGGAGACAAGGTTGCATGCGTGTGTCAGTGAGAGAAAAGGAGAGCTCAACCGGCAATTTCTCTCCTCCCTCACAAGAATTTCTTGTTCAACTCAGATCTAGCCCTTTGATTGGAGGAGTTGTGACCGTTGGGGTCATGTTTTGTACGGTGGAAGGTGGGCTGGCTTTCCTCCAATGCCTCCTCCTTCTCTCAGACCTCTTCTTCCCCATTCTTGCCTTTGGAAGAACCCTAAGTAAGAGAAGAAGAAAGCTCTCTCCCTCTCCTCTCTCACTCCCAAGGATTTGTGCTCCATTCTAGTGAGAGATCGAGCTCTAGTGATTGATCTTGAGAGCTTCAAGAGCATCTCCTCCCTCTCCTCTCCATCTCCTAGCTTGTTGGTCTTTTGGGAGAGGATTTGGGGGAAAACCTAGTGATTGTGCATTTGTGATTCATTTGGTGGCACTAGGTGATTGTTGTGATTGTGGATTTCTTATTACTCTTGGTGATTGCCGTCACCTAGACGGTTGGTGATTTGGTGATTGGTGAGGGGATTTGGTGATTGTGTCCGTCCCCAATCAAAGTGCTTGTAAGGGGTTTCTTGTGCCTTCCCCGGCGGAGCGCCAAAGGTAACCCTAGTGGATTTCTCGTAGCTTGTGGATCCTCATCTTGTGGTGTGGTTGTGCGGCACCCTATTGAGGGTTTGTGGTGTGATGCCAATTAGCTCGTGAACCTCCAAGTGGGTGAATCGCTACAACGGGGACGTAGCTTGCCGGCAAGCAAGTGAACCTCGGAGGAAAAATCATTGTGTCATCTTGTCTTCGTGGTATTCATTGGTATCCATTTATTGATCTCTTGCCCGGCTCGGTATACACACTTCTATCACTTGTATTTACCTTTGTTACATTCTTGCAAGTGATAATTATATCTTCTTGTAGCTAGTTAAAATTACTTATCTTGTGTAGTGGTAATTATTGTTGCTCATTTAGTTGTAAAATAGCAACATAGATATTGTGTGACATAGAGATTATAATTAACTAGAATTGTGGATAGGTGGCTTGCACCTTTGTAGAGCTAGCGCAAAACTTGCTTCGCCATTTAGTTGTCTAATAAGCTTGCTTAAATGTTGTTGTAGAAATTTTTATAGGCCACCCCCTCTAGCCATTTAGGACCTTTCACCCGGTTATATGTACCCGGGACTAAAGACCGTCCCGGGACCTTTAGTCCCGGATTCTTAGTCCCGGTCGGGATAACCGGGGCTAAAGGCCCCTTTCAACTGGGGTTAAAAGCCCCTTCTGTAATAGTGAATAGCGCTGGCTGCAATCTCCTTTAATTTGCACTAGGTTTGTGTTGTGTCTATGCGTTGCTACGAGTTTCAAAGTCCAAACGTTTCTATGTATTTTTCAGCTCACACATATGAAAGAAATATCTTATGTGTACCATGGTTTCCAATGACTACAAACACGGATAACCTAAACACTTGTGCTATCAACTCCGTTCCAAATTATAAGTCATTTTAAGAATCTTAGAGGACCAAAGTATTTAAAGTTTGACCAAATTTATATAAAAAGAGAATAACATTTATAATACCAAATAAATATTATTAGATTTTTCATCAATTATATTTTGAAAATATATCTATTTGATCTTTGTATTTCTCTCTATAATGTTAATCAAATTTGAGATATTTTAGATTTTTCTTAAATGACTTATAGTTTGTAATGGAGAGAGTACTAAGCACCTCCTTAGAAGCCAATGATTAAAAGTCTATCATCAACACCTAAGTTGTTTACTTTTTAGATCCACCATCAAAATAATACAATATATGAGGCAAACTAAGATGTGTTCCTATAAACATACATGGGTCATGGTCAAGTAGTCTGTAAGCTGGGATCTTTTACCTGGGCCAAGATCAATATACTAAAAAATGATTAATTCATCCAATATAAAATGGTTTGGTAAATTCAATAGGAACCATGCAAGAGCAAAACCGTTTCTTGATTGTAGCAATTTATATATTTAGAACATGCTCGTTCAATATCTTCTTATTTCTATCAGATATTGTATACATACAAATTTGAGAGGACATCACTTAGCCTTCTTTAAATGGGCTTTGAAATCGAACAATCCTACAAGGAAGAAACATTTAATGAGACACTAAGCATATGAAAGAGCTTGAAAAATGTACAAAAATATTTTCTAGTACAAAGCTCATAATCCCAACCTAGAACATGCTGCTTGTCAAGTGTAACATTCCGCTCATCATATAAGTTAGCAAATTAATTAAATAACATGCTTCCGGTCAAGTGTGACATTCCTCCCACTATGTACTCGACTACAGGTAACTCAAGTACTCGCCCCGTGCCTGAAAGAAGTAATTTCTAGAATCCATGTCAGTTAATTTTTTTTAACTTTGACTAACTTTATAGAAAAAATAACATTTATGATATAAAATGGACACATTATGAAAATGCATTCTATGTTTTATCTAATGATATAAATTTGATATCATCAATCTTGATAGTTTTTTCTAGAAATTCGGTCAAAGTTTAAAAAGTTTGACTTATGACAACTCTAGGAATTGATTCTTTCAGGAACAGAGGGAGTACTAAGATAATATCATGAGTATTTTCTGCTCCTGTGGTCCTCCAACTAGATATCTCATATCTTTAAACCCATATGGGTATAAAAATTAGAGGCCGGATATAAAAATTATATCCTAAGTGTACTCAAGGTACACTTAGGATATAATTATATGCTAAGTGTACTTAAGAAAAATTATATCCTCAAGGTACTTTCATCACCAAACAAATAAACTGTACACCAGGTTGATGCTAAAGATCAACATTCCAATGTGTAACATCTCGGTATCCAGATTTGAATTGAGTTTTTACAACAGTTTGGCTTCTAATCCCTACCCACCACACTTAATAAAAATAGCTACCAACATCACTATATATGAGAAACTCCAGATATCTAGGCAGCAAGCTAGTTACATTTAGTAAGAAAACTGGAACTACAATGTAAGCTTCTTGCTGAACTGAATTTTTTAGTTCAGCAAGAAAAGAACACAGTGATCCACGACGATAGCAGGTGGCCAAGGTAGCACCCGACGATTCTGTTTCCGCGCATGTCTGAGCAGGAGATCGTTGAGTACGTCGAAGGCGCGCTAGCATGGATGAAGCTACGAGCGCTGGCTACGGCATAGAAACGCAGGAGGAGAAACGATGCGGGATGTGGCGCGGTGGAGGTAGCTTTGGTTGCCATGCCAGAAGGCTAGCGCCGCCGCCCACTCCGTGGAAATAAGGTTTTAAATGTCCAGCTATAGCTTTTCTTATCTCTAACTATAGCTGTTTGAGAAAGATTTAGCTAAGTTTTTCATATACAAGTTTGCTGTCACTACTAGAAAACAGACCTTTAAACAATCTATCAACTGAGC
Source organism: Coix lacryma-jobi var. lacryma-jobi (assembly GCA_009763385.1). Taxonomy (NCBI): domain Eukaryota; kingdom Viridiplantae; phylum Streptophyta; class Magnoliopsida; order Poales; family Poaceae; genus Coix; species Coix lacryma-jobi. The sequence goes on along the minus strand of CM019823.1, from coordinate 52,412,507 downwards.
TTTAGTCTCGGCAAAAGTTTATATCCGGGGCTAAAGACTTTTAGTCCCGGTTGGTAAAATCAACCGAGACTAAAGGTGAACCTTTAGCCCCGGTTGATATTACCAACACGGACTAACCTTTAGTCTCGGTTGGTAATACCAACCGAGATTAAATAGTGACCTTTTAGCCCCGATTGGTGTTACCAACTGTGATTAAAGGTCCTTTTAGTCCCGGTTGGTGTTACCAACCAGGACTAAAGGTCCTTCATGAGTGGATTCAAAAGGAAAGCGTCAAAAACTATATCATGTGAGTTGTGTAGCTCAGTTGGTAAGCGTGTGTGAAGTGAAAGGTGACGAGTTTGAATCTCACATAACACATATTTATTTTTTTCTCGGGATACAGGCTAAAAGCCCTTTCTATAGTAGTGTCTTAGCTGTCGTTATAGTCAGCTATATTTAAAACCTTTGTGAAAATAATGCGGTAGCCCTTTCTGTAGTAGTGTCTTAGCTGTCGTTATAGTCAGCTATATTTAAAACCTTTGTGAAAATAATGCGGCAGTTACGAGGAATTAATTATAGTTAATTACCAGGAGCGGCATTGTCAAGCAAACAAGTAGCAAGAATTCCTACTCCTACTGTTACCTTACAATTCTAAACAAATCTAATTAAAGGCACGTGATATTCATAATCTATAAATAAAATTGCGTTGATGGACATCCATCCAAAGAACACTTCTGCATAAATGCTTTCCTTGTCGCCGGCGATGAAGTAGGCCATGCCGGCAACCGTTTGAGCTCGTCCACATCCTGCCGCCGGCGATGCCATCGGAGGGTCGGCGATAAACCAAGCGGCGGGGCCGTTGTCGCCGGCGCGCGCCCCCGGCTCGTGGCCGGCGGCGCCCCCCGCGGCCGTTTCCCAATGCCGCCGGTGTCTTTGGCACCTTCAGTCCACAATGGGTTGCGTAGGATCACTGCAAGCGATCCTCGGGAGATAGATCGTGAAGGCAACAACAACATCTTCTCGTCGCTCCCACATCCAGATCAACTCGGATCGTCTTCTCTTCCTCGCGATCTGACACGCAAATTTTGGGATTCCGAATCCGACTCGGAGTGCGAGGACCCTGGGGATGCAGTCTCCCTTTCCCCGGCGACCATCCGGTTGGCGGAATCAAGACCTCCGGCCGCGTCGTCGAAGCCAGTTCGTGCCTCTGGATCAGAACCGCCAGAGCCTGTGGTAATCACTCCAACGCCGCCACGTAGGATCCCGACGCCATGGCAGCGAGTTTGGAAAGGTTCGCTTCCCCCGCGTCGCATCTCGCCGGCGAGGACGATCGGCGATCTTATCGCGCCGGCTCTCCAATCCATCAACGGCGCTCGAGGTAGCGGCGCCATGGTTCGAAATTCAAACCTTCGAGCGTCTTTCGAGGCGCCTAGGCCGGAACCAGTTGGGCCCCGTCCGGTCCAACTCGTGGCCCAGCTAATTCGTGTCAGGGGAACGGGGCCAGGCGGCAGCTCGATCTCTCCTGGGTTCGCTCGACCTGGCCATGCGCTGATCAACCCTAGCCTCTTCCTCGCCGCCGGTTCAGGACCGGGACGTCCCCTCGCCGGCACTTCTTCCTCACCGGCTCCCTCTGTCGCCGGAGCACCTGCGCTGCATCTCCAGCACGCTAGTCCTCCCCACCGGTCCTTCCGCGACACCCTGATGGCGGGCGACGATGGTGCTCAGTTCAGGGGTCGTGCTACCCGCGGCCGCCGGACGGCGGATCGCTACCGCGGCCGAGATCGCGGACCCTCCTCAGACGCTCAGGAACGATTCCGTGCCGAGGGCCAGGGCCGAGGGCGCCGTGGAGAGGCGACCCATGCTGGTGGAGCTACTGGTGGGCGCGGCGGTCCTCCGCCTGCAGCCCGTGGCCGGGGTGCCTTTGCACCAGCAGCCCCTGGTGCTGGACCTGCTCAAGCTGCCGGACGCGGGGAACCCTCGCCTGCTGGTCGTGGCCGTGGAGGCTTCGTGCCTGCGGCCCCTGGCGCAGGCCCTAGCCATGTCGTCGAGTCTGCGGCTGGGGGCTTGTGTGGCCAGCCCACCGTCCCTGCTCAGTCTGGCCAGGCTAATCCCCCTGGTGCGCAAGCGGAAGGAACCTCCCAGCTCCCCCGGGGGGATGGTCGTGCCAGGACAAACACGGATGATTCCTCCGGGTTCGCTGTAGATGAAGACCAGGGCAAGCAAAAAGAAAACGCAAGGATCAGCTACCTAAGTTAGAGTGCACCATCTGTTCTGAGGAGCACTATACAAATCAGTGCCCGCAGCTTCGAGGGCCCAAACCTATGGTAGCCTTTTGTGGAGCTGCTGAGGATGGCATGGGCTTCTTCCAGATTCAGGCGGCGAGGAGCCACCATATTGTTAATCTTGCTCAGTCGTCTGTCGCAGCTCTGATCACTATGGAATCGGGTGATGTTTCTGCCCAACTTCTGCTGTCGGAGTTGGCCAGGATTATTCCAGTTCGTTGGGAATGGGAAGTGCAAGAGCAAGGGCCTCAGTCCTTTGTTGTCCCATTTCTGAGTAAAGATGAGCTAGAGAGAATGGTTGCCATCCGTACTATCACAACGAAGAACAAAGAAGGCACAATTATTTTTTGATGAATATGTTGATGATGTTCAGCCCATTAAATCCCTCGAGCAAGTCTGGGTGACTGTTTCCAAGGTGCCCCGCGTTCTTCGGTCTTTTCTTCCTCTATGGGCAGTTGGGTCTATTATTGGGGCCACTCAGAAGGTCGATATGGCACACCTTCGAGCGACTGGTCAGGTCCGTATCTTGGTAGTTGTTTTCGACGCTGAGAAAATCCCGAAGCAGGCTGATGTTTGTGTGGTTAGCAGTATTTATCGCCTCTTTTTTAAACCGGATCAAGTGATTCAGGCTGATGGCTTCAACCCAGAAGAGGACGACCTGTTAGGGGATGGGAACAATGATAAAAATCTGGACGGGTCTGACCATGAGATGGAAGATGCGGAGGCTCGGGATCCACCTCCTCAAAATTCTAATAATGCTTCCGAGATCGCCCAGGCACCTCCTAAGAACTTTCCTCCCCAACAACAAGCTGCCTTGTTAGAAAAGAGTCTGGACTTGGCCTGTGAGCAACTGATAAATGAGATTAGTTTCAAGGTCATGATTGAACAAGACGATGAGGCTGCTCGGAAGAAATTCTCTCCACTGACGGAGAAGGAGTTGGGAACATTCAATTCTCTGGTGGACTCTCCTAATAAAATTCACCCCTCCTCTTTTTTTGGGTCTCCTTCCTCCGAGTTTTCAGCAGGGACCGTGGCGCCCGACGATGTCCAGGACGGGACGAGGGGATCTTCACCACCGTCTGCTTCCCCTCCTGCGCTGGACTGTGTTGCGACTATTGCTGCCTCGCCTCTAGCGGGTGGTACTTCCTCGCTTTCAGCGGGTGGTGCTGCTTCGCCGTTAGACTCCCCAGCCACTGAGGATCTTCACCTCGGTACACTGGTTTCCGACGGCGGCGTTCCGGCGAGGACGATGGGCTCTTCTTCGACTTCAGCTACCACCACGCCTCCGTCGGTGGAGCAGCGTGTCTCGGGGCAGCCGCCCCAGGCCTTGGAGCTGTCCAGGGTGGCCGCCTCCTCGTCACCTGAGCCATCGATCTTGGCTACCGTGGCGGAAGGGGACGCCTCCTCAGTGCCTTCCTCCCAGTCGGTTGGCGCGGTCTCAGCAGCGATCGACGCTTCTCCTTCCGAGGCGGGCGCAGTTTCATCGGCAGGGGTGCTGCCGGCCATGCCCGCCACTGACCCTACTCTGGGAGGAGCTGTGCGGCAGGGGAGCAGCTCGCCGGCCCCACCGTTGAGGATGCGCGGGCAGGGACCGCAGTTGCTGCCTCAGACTCCGGAGCTGTGCGGGCAGGGGGACCGGCCGTTGTGCCCACTGCAGGGGCCGCACGCGCAGGGGCAGTGGCTGCTGCCTCGGTCTCAGAAGTGAGGCCTTCCCAGAAGCCGCGCCGAAGCACCAGGAATGCGGCAGCAGCAGATGAACATACCCTCCACAAGGCGGAACGTCTGGCGGCGAAAAAGAACCTCGAATCTGTGGGTACGTCTTTTGCCTCTTTTCCAGATTCTAAAATATCGTCAAACCTTGGTAGGGTAGGCATCAATCTAGGTTCCTCGGACATAGCTCAAATTAAAAATCTAGAGGTTGATAGACTGATTGTTTATGCTAATACTAAGAAATAGAGCCATCTAAAATCTAATACTTTTTTTCCGAGAGTGATGATGAGCAGGAAAATCGTCTTGAAGCAGTTCTCAGCCACGCGTGTGGTAATCTAAATGAGAATGTGCTGGACGTGGAGAACGATCAAATTATAGATCTCTCTCCACTCCGTCACCGGGGGAAGTATCATAATGCCAAAAATACAAAAAAGGCAAACTCCCCAACAAGCCAAAGACCCCTTCAAAGATTATTCTAAAATGAAAGGAGTATTCTGGAATAGCAGAGGTCTTGCAGACTTGGCTAAGCATAGGTTTTTGGCGGAGTTAGTTAAGGAGGAGCAAATCAATTTTATTGCCCTCTCCAAAACTCTAAGAGACTCTTTTCCGGATCATGTCCTCAAATATCTTTGTGGCGGACATGACTTCCTTTGGCACACCATGGCGCCCCATGGTAGATCAGGTGGCATCCTGCTCGGTGTTGACCTGAATATTTTTGATATAGGAGCCATTGACGAGGGCGATTTTTACGTAAAGTTTACCCTAAGATTTATGACAAATAACTTCAAATTTGTTCTTTATTCAGTTTATGGGCCAGCACAACATATTGACAAGAGTGCTTTCCTTTCTGAACTCGCCAACACTTGCTCCAAAGAATCCCTCCCCTATATTATTGGAGGTGATTTCAATATAATGAGGTCTCCGGATGACAAGAGCTCCGGGAATTTTGATCCTAAGTGGCCGAATCTTTGCGGTCATCGAGTCTCTGGATCTAAGGGAGATAGTGATGTCAAGCCGCCAATACACTTGGGCGGGGTCGGGCGATGACCCAACTTATGAGAAATTAGATAGAGTTCTTGTCAGCACGGAGTGGGAAGACCAGTTCCCGTTGGCAACGGTCGAGCCTAGAGACAGAAACATTTCAGACAATACTCCCCTTATTCTTAATACTGGAGCTTCGACTCACCAGACCAAGTACAGACCTTTCAAATTTGAAAGGGATGGCTTATTCGGGATGGTTTTCATGACATGGATGCAAATATCTGGCAATCTCAAACCTCTGGGTCAACCCCTCTAGAGCGTTGGCAGTCTAAGATTCGAAGACTTAGACAACATCTGAGGGGCTGGGCAAGGCACACGGCAGGGTCTTATATAAAAGAGAAGAAGACTTGTTAACTCTTTTAGAGAATCTGGATAAGAAAGCTGAGAATAATCCCTTGTCTGACCAGAAAATTAATCTTAAGCATTATCTAAAAGAGCGCCTAGTATGCCTCTTGCGAGAGGAAGAGCACAAGTGGTACGAGAGAGCCAAAGTCAAAACCCTTCTGGAGGGTGATGCTAACACTAGATTCTTCCACCTAGTGGCAAATGGCAAACACCGCAACCAACGTATCTATAAACTTGAAGATGATCAAGGAGTTGTTGTTGGTGATGATCATCTCAAGAGCCACATTACTAATTATTATAAAAATCTTTTTGGGCCACCGGAGAACTCTGGGACCACTTTGATGGAGGATCAAATCTTAGATATTCCACAAGTTTCTCAGGAGGAAAATGATATCCTCATTAGTCCCTTCACGGAATCTGAAGTGAAGGAGGCAGTCTTCCAAATGGAGCATAATAAAGCTCCAGGGCCTGATGGTTTTCCGGCGGAATTCTATCAGGTATTTTGGGGGGTAATTAAGGATGATCTTTTGCCTCTTTTTGCCGATCTGCATAGAGAGGCTTTGGACCTTTTTACTCTGAATTTTGGGATCATTACTCTAATCCCTAAAATTCAAGATGCCAACAAAATTCAGCAATATAGGCCTATTTATGTGCTTAATGTTAGCTTTAAAATCTTCACAAAGGTTGGCACAAATAGACTGAATAAGGTTGCTAAAACGGTGGTCAGTCCTACGCAGACCGCCTTTATGCCAGGCAGGAATATTATGGAAGGAGTACTTATCCTACACGAAACTATCCATGAATTGCATACAAAGAAAAGAAATGGCGTCATTTTCAAGATTGACTTTGAAAAGGCGTATGATAAGGTTAAATGGTCCTTCCTATAGCAAACCTTACGAATGAAAGGGTTCTCTCCCAAATGGTGTAGGTGGATTCAAAGTATGGTCTCGGGAGGAAGTGTGGGGATTAAAGTCAATGATGATGTCGGCCACTACTTCCAAACAAAGCGTGGGCTGAGACAGGGCGACCCTATGTCGCCTATCTTATTTAACATCATCGCTGATATGCTAGCTCTTCTTATTAATAGAGCAAAAGCCGATGGTCAAATAAGAGGTGTCATCCCAGACCTTATTGATCATGGTCTGTTTATTCTGCAGTATGCTGATGATACTATTATTTTTCTCGATCACGATCTAGAGCAGGCAAAGAATCTAAAGCTTTTGCTATGCGCCTTTCAGGGCTTAAGATTAATTTCCATAAGAGTGAAATTTTTTGCTACGGAGCAGCCAAAGAGATAGAATCCTATTATACTACTCTCTTTGGGTGCAATGCAGGGGAGTATCCCTTCAAATATTTAGGAATCCCAATGCACCACAGGAAACTCTTAAATTATGATTGGAGAAAGATCGAAGAGCGTTTTCAACAAAAACTCTCTTGCTGGAAAGCAAAATACTTGTCTTACGGGGGAAGACTAATCCTGCTTAATTCTGTACTAAGCAGCCTACCTATGTCCATGATGTCTTTCTTTGAGATTCCTAAAGGAGTACTCAAAAAAACTTGATCAGTTGAGATCCAGGTTTTTCTGGCAAGGTTCCTCCGACAAGCATAAATATAGACTTGTCAGATGGGACATCTTATGCCATCCTAAAGAACAAGGGGGTCTAGGCATCCTAGATTTACATTTACAGAATAAATGTCTTTTCGCCAAATGGGTGGTTAATTTACTAAACTCAGATGACATGTGGCAGTCGATGCTTAAGAATAAATACTTATATTCAAAGACTCGACTCTTACTCAAGTGACAGCCAAACCAAATGACTCCTATTTTTGGAGAGGCCTCATGCATATCAAAGATGAGATTTTGGCTATAGGTTCTTTCGATATCAAAGATGGGACCAATACGAGGTTCTGGGATGACACCTGGGTAGGTGCCAAGCCTCTAAAAGTTATTTATCCGTCCTTATATAATATAGTGCGGGATCCACATGCAACTGTATCAAAAGTTATGGCCACAAGACCTCTTAATATCTCTTTTAGAAGGGCTCTGGTGGATAATAAACTTTTAGAGTGGCTTAATTTGGTAGCGCGGATCTCTAATGTTTATTTGGTGGAAGGTTTGGATTTCCTTAAATGACGCTTAACCAAATCAGGGTTATTTTCAGTACGCTCTATATATCTACATCTAATAGATACTCAACCACCTTCTCTTCATAGGAAGATCTGGAAGATAAAAGTTCCTCTAAAAATTAAAAATTTTCTATGGTTCCTGCAGCGGGGGGTCGTCCTAACCAAGGACAACCTTGCTAGGAAAAATTGGACAGGGAGCCAGCAATGTATTTGTTGCAATAGGAATGAGACTATCCAACAACTGTTCCTAGACTGCCCCTGTGCCAAAATGATTTGGAGGATTATCTTTTACGCTACTAATCTGACCCAACCGAGATGTATCAGACTTATGTTTGGTAATTGGCGTATTTATCAGCCTAAACAGATCAAAGATTTAATTTGGGTTGGGGTTGCTGCCATGTGCTGGGCTATCTGGCGATGCCAGAATGATGTTATTTTTAATAAAATGAAATTTAACTCTATTTCGCAGGTTATTTTTAAGGGAGCGTATTGGCTACGCTCCTGGGCTCAGCTGCAGCGTGACGAGCAAGCCAAGGACACCCTCTCATTGATAAGCAAGGAGATAGAAGTGATTGCTTTGGAGATTTCTAATAGAGGGTGGAAGCATGTTTATCTTTTGCTCTAGTGTCATGTGTTTTAGTTTCAAAACTATGGCTTGTTCTTTATCTTGCATGCGTTGCATGACTTTGTAATAATTGGCTGTGTACATCCAGGGATGTAGAGGCCAGATATTTTTATCCTTTATCTAAAAAAAAATAAAATTGCGTGATCTCGAAGAAGCAACAAACCTTTAGAAATCAGTTAATAGAAGAAGGGATGAACCAGAGGCAGTGATGCAATGATGGGTGATCACATGAATTATACGACGTGTTGTAGGTCCATCAAATGGTCGCCAATGACTTGAGGTGAATGGTGATGGCAATTGGTGTTGGGGCGGCACCCAGACCGCAGGCGCCTCCGGCCCGCAATGCCCGGAGATGACGGAGCCTTCGTGCGAAAGGTAGCTTTCGCGCGGAAGCAGACACCTCTGACCCGCTGCACCGAACGACAACGGAAGCGTGCCTTTCGGTTCGCGGGCTGAGGAAAGGGCGGCGCTTTCGTGCTGAAGGAGGCATTCGCGCGGAAGCGCGCCTTTCGACTCGCCGACCAAGGAAATGCGGCGCCTTCGCGCGAAGGGAAGCATTCCCGCAGAAGCGCGCCTTTCGGCCCGTGGCTTGAAGCAAGGCGGAGACTTCGCGCGGAAGGGATCATTCGCGCGAGATGGACCCGACGTCTCCGGCGGGAGATTTCGTCTTTCATGACTTTGGCCTTTCGTGAGCTTTTGCAGGTCGCCGGAAGCTTGGGTCAAGGGGAGCGGGCCCACCGGTCGGGATAAAGAGCCGGAGGGCGCGGGGTCCGTCAGAGGACGAAGTTACGATGATGCCCCTCGCACCGGAAGAGGCGGTGTACGGCTACGGGGGTAGTTGAGCAGGGCCTCGTTGTAATTATAGCAGAGTGGTTGGAAGGGCAACATTGTACTTTCAAGTTGATCCAGACTAATATAAAAAGCTCTCGATCTCCCGTGGAGGGGGGCAGGGAGAACACTGTTCACTTCGACTACTTCTCTACTTTCCCGTTCGTTTTCCGCTTTCGCTCCATGCTTTCGCTCGTGCGACAACCTGCTGTTTCGGGGTCTCGGTCCCGAAACAACATTGGCGCCCACCGTGGTTGTCGCCCGAGCTTACCATGCCACCGAGGAAGGCGCCGAAGACGGTCGACAATCACGAAACGGTTGCCGCGAATAAGGATGGCCAAGGCACACTCGCGGCATCCGTCTTATCTACACAAATACCACCGAATGCATCCCAAAACACCCAAGCTTTCGGTGGCACGCTACCGACCAAAATCCAGATACCGCCGACGGCGACCTCAAGCCGTGACCCACCGCCTTTCGGCAGAGATGGCACGCCGGAAGGGGACGTCCAAGATGAGCCCGACGACGAAGAAGACGACGATGCTGAAGTTACCAGGCATGCTCAAGCAATCAGAATGCTGACAGAGCAGCAAGAAGAAATCGAAAGGTTGATTCAGCAAAGAGATCAGTTGCAGCGGCAGCTCACGGCAAAAGCAAGGGAGGATGAAACTCGCAACGCCTTTCGTCAGGCGGAGGCACAGAGGAGGCAGCTGGAAAAGGAGATTCAGGAACTGCGAAAGGCTGGAGGAGGCCCGATCCCAATAATTCAAGAAAATGTGTTCGAGCCAAGGCGAGAGCAGCCACCAGTTTTCGACAACGCAATCGATGAAACCTCGCCGCTCTCAAGAGAATTACAAGCTCATCCGTGGCCGCTCAACTACAAGCCCCGCATTCCGACTTTCGATGGCAAGGCGAATCCGCGCAAATTCTTAGCGAGCTACGAGACAGCCGTGTTTTCGGCAGGCGGGGACAATCAGGCCCTGGCGAAATCGCTCATTCTGGCAGTCGAAGATGTGGCTCACGATTGGTACACCACGCTCAGGCCATTATCCATCTATTCATGGGCTTAGTTGAAGGCCGAATTGCTCGCCACTTTCCAAGGATTCCGGCCGGATGTCAAAACCACGCGAGACCTCATGAATTGCACCCACAAGATGACGAACCTTTGTCCGAGTACCTCAAACGCTTCATCCAGCTGAAAGCTCAGGCTCCGAATGTGCCGGAAGCCGCGGTGATCGCAGCAGCCACCGAGGGCTTGGGAACCGGACAGTGTGCCGCTCACTTGTCCAGAGAACCGCCAAAAATTGTCAAGGAACTGTTCGATGTGATGAACTCATACGCAAGGTCGGATGATGACTTTCGGCGGCGCAAAGCCACTCGCTTGACGCAAAGGCAAGTGGCGAAAGCAAGTCGACCACCGCTAGTGCCGAATCAAAGAATGGTTAGACCCTACCGGTCAATCAACACTTTGCAGGAAGAACCAGCGCAACCAGAGATGGGCATGGAGAGGCCGAATATGACCAACTTCCAGCCGCAAAGGGGTTTTGATCAATCCTTTCGCGGAGGACGTGGCGGAAGGACAACACATGGCGGTCGAGACGGTAGAGGCCGCGGAAGAGGAGCCAGGCCTCCGTATTGTGTCATCTGCGACGGCAATTTTGGCCACACTACTCGAGATTGTAAATATAGCAAGATGGCGAAAGAGCTAAAAGACAAGGATCAAGCATCAGCTTCTGCCGAAAGCTCCAAGCACGTTTTTCACAATTCGCAAGACCCGGCAGCAGGGGCGGTAGCATACGGCAACTACGCGAGCACACCTATGCATCCCCCACAGTACATGCCTCCCTAGAATTTACATTGGTACAATCCGGCATATCAGGGGTACCAGTTCCCGATCTTTGCGCCCTAGTCGGTGGCAGTTTCGTCACCCACGCACTATCAGCGCCAGCCAACACCGCCACCAGCGCTTCCGGCTCAAGCCCAACCCCAGGGGCAGCAAGCACAACCCAGCTACCAGCAGGGGCAGGATATAGAAAACGAAACCAGCGCAATCAACAACATTCTCCCGTCAAGAGGCCACATTTTCGCCATCACGGGCGGATCCAACCTGGAGCACGAAAGTAAAAGGGCGAGAAAGGACTATCATCGAAGAGTCCAGACGGTATCGCCAAGGCTTCCGCTGAACAGGCCAGCTTGGTCACTAGCGCCGATATGTTTTGATGAGTCAGATTTCAAAGTTCGCGACTTTCCGCATTGCGACGCTTTCGTCGCCACGGAAAATGTGGCCGGTTTCACCTTGCATAACATCTTGATTGACACCGGAAGCTCAGCAGACATTTTGTTCATCAAGGCTTTCGAAGCGATGGGAATGGACAGGCGCAGTTTGGACCCTGCCGGCAATTCCTTGTATGGATTTGGAGGAAGAAAGATCGACGCTATCGGCAAGAAACAAATCCCGGTATCTTTCGCCGAGGAAGAAAGAGTACGCACCGAAATGGTGACATTCGATATAGTTGTCGGTGTTTCGTACCTGGGGGTATCACACCAACGAGTAATATGATCGCGTGTTTCTCTTCCTGGATGGTGATGCAAGAGGACACAAGGATTTATCCTGGTTCGGGCAAAGAAGGCCCTACGTCCAGCGGGGGGGGAGATGTTCTTGTATTACTTGCACCTAAGTGCTTGTACAGGGGAGAATACAAGCTCAGCGAGCGTGGACCGGAGTCCGGACTCGTGTCTGTGCGTGGACTCGTGTGTCGTCCGTCCAGGAAGAGAAACACGCGATCATATTACTCGTTGGTGTGATACCCCCAGGTACGAAACACCGACAGTTGGCGCGCCAGGTAGGGGACTTCGCGTGTCCGAGCCGATTTCTCGTTGATTCCTGGATGGCTTCATCCCCTCTTCCGTTCTCGGCTGGTGCCGTCGTCTGGTTCGGGAGCCTCGAGTTCCTGGCCACAGGCAACAACAACGAGCTGACTCTGCTCTCCACGGAGGGCCTGGGCGGAGTGCGTGTCACGCCACCCCGCGCGGGGGGCGTGACGCGTCGCCCACACCACCACACGTCGCCACGTCGCGAGCGGCGCCATCGTCACCGTCGTCGTCGGGCGCAGGCGGTGCCCGCGGCAAACACCTACGCCCCCGTAGCCGGTGCAGGGGCCCCAAGGGGAAACCCGCCCGGCGCGCGGCCGGAGACCTCCAGGGCGCACTCACGCCCGCCTAGCGACTTCGCGTTCATCATGCGTACGAACCAGGAGCCAGGCCAGAGGCCTCCAAGCCGTGCGCCGTCGACACAACTCAGCCTCCTCCCGCGCGGGTCGCACTGCGCTTGACGCCAGCGGTTCCCGATCGGCCTCGACAACTCTGCGGCTGTTTTCGCCCACCGCCTCGACGAGCGCCATCAGGACCAGACGGAGGTGGGCCGGGAGCAGCGTCCGGGCGCGCTGCTGCAGGCCATGGCCAGCCTGGAAATCGTCCACCCCGCGTGCGTCGACAGCGACTTCTTGCGACCCCTCGAGCCACCTCGACGGGCCACCGTCGGAGAATGGTACCACGAGCTGCGGTCCCAGCATCGGCCAAGGCGGCGTGCCCTCGACAGTTCCGACTCCGACGAATACGACTACCACGACCCCGACCTCTGGGACCCCACCAGGGAGTGCTTCCAACTCGAGGGAGTCGTATGCGATACCGAGGACGAAGGCGACGACGACAGGCCGGCCCTCGACCTAGAAGGGCCTAGCGACGTGGCCGCGGCAGGCGGATCACGCGTCCTGGGAAGGGACGAACCTCGAGCACCGGCTGTACCGCCTAAGCACGACGATGGCCGGGCGGCACAACTCGCACAAGTGCAAGAGGCAATCACCAAAGCCGAGGAGGAACGGCGACACCTGCTGCAGCTCCGGCAAACCCTGATGCAGGAACCACCCCAGCCCCGAGGAGCCGGAGCTCGAGGCCGGGCTCGAGAGGTCCACCAACGGATCCTCGAGGACGGGGCACCAGCACGCCCTGAGGTATGTTTCCCGCGAGCTGGGCAGAACGTGGTGGCGGCGGCCATGATGCTCCGTGACCTGCCCGCCGTCTCCAACCCCGACGCCAGGCGCATGCTCGGAGAAGTGAAAAACCTCCTCGAGACAGCCGCGGTGCAGCAGGCCGAGAGCTCGGCGTCACGCCGACGCGGGGCAGCCTCGGGGAAACCGGCGGACACGCCCCACGACGCTCGCGAGGCATCCGTCCACCAGCCGGACGCCTCTCGAGCTAGGCCAGTCCGCGAACGGATCGTCGACAACCGGCCGCCTCGAGACCCCAACGACGCCCGCAACGACATCAACCGACGGCGCAAGGACAAGGGGGCCCAAGAGCGTGGCTATAGCGCCCATCGAGGGGGGCGCTACGACAGCGATGAGGGCCGGCAGGCCCTCGAGCCCCCGGGCCCCCGAGTCTTCAGCCGGGCCATCCGCAGCTCAACCCTCCCCGACCGCTTCCGACCGCCGACCAACATCGTGAAGTATGACGGGGAAGTCGAGCCCAAGCTCTGGCTCTCGGACTTCCGCCTTGGCTGCCAACTGGGCGGAGCGAAGAACGATGACCGCGTGATCATCCGTCAGCTCCCACTCTACCTCTCGGACACCGCCCGACGGTGGCTCGAGGGGCTCCCGCCAGATCGGATCCATGACTGGGCTGACCTAGTCAGGGTCTTCGACGGAAATTTTAAAGGGACCTGGCGGTTGGGGACCTCGTGCTTCGACGGCTGCAAGATAATCGAGGGCGCCATAAGCTCACCCCTCCGTGGGAAGGCCCATACACCGTGGCCGAAGTGCTCAAGCCAGGCACATACAAGCTCTACGACGACCAAGGCAGGATCCTGGCGAACGCGTGGAACATATCTCAGCTACGTCGCTTCTACCCTTAAAGGCCTCGAGGCCTCGTTCATTTTATCACTTTGTCCAAACATGTCAACATGAATAAACAAACTCGTGCGTTATCGTTCATGTTGCTTCACATCTTAAGGTAGCCTCGACCCTGCCTAGCTCAGGGTCGAGCCTCCCTCGGGGGCTGACAAGGGGGTAGACGCCCCCCAGACTCCGGAAAAAACGCGTGTTTTCTTTTCAAAAATTTGACCCTCGTCTCGACTCGCGCCTCGAGTGAACTAGCGACGTCTAAATCTTAAAGTACCTCGAGCCTCCAGGGTCGGGGGGCGTCGACGTAGACGGCCGCCTACGCCCCCGGGCTACGGTGCCCTACCTACGCCTCCCCTCGAGGAGCTCGCGACGTATCAAAGGAACACAGACTAAGTTAGCAGAAACTCGAGCTTGCGACAAAGAGAGGCGGTCAAACGCATTTGAAAAGAAAACAACTCTCTTCATAAGCAATTCACGTATACATTCGGGTCTCGACGTACCCTCCTTTATGTCATAGAATTCTTACAAGGGCCTCGACGCCCAAATTTGGCACGCAGGCCTCAGTCCTCGTCGGTGCGGTACTCCTCCCCGAGGTCCACGACGGCAGGCCCGACCTCGACGCCCGAGCTCGAAGGAGGAGGGCTCCCGACACCGCTGCTGGCGTCAGGAGGCAGCACGTCTTCCTCGAAGATCTTCGCGAGCGACGTCCCCGGCCTCTCCATCTTTTCCAAAATCTTGTCGACACGGCGGTTGTTCCACTCCTCGTCCTTCCCCTCGATCTCGATGAAGCCATTCGCGACAACATGGACCGGGAAGCGGAAACCGGAGCGAACAACCGCGAGTGTCTGCTTGACGCCGTGATGGAGAGCTTGCCGGACACGGTCCCGTGCGGCTGCGTCGAAGAAGCACAAGGCGTCGACCAAGGCATCGCCCCAAGCCATTGCACCTTCTGCCGCGGCCACAGGAGGAGCACCCCACATGGGGCCGAGCCGATCGAGAGAAGAGCGAGCCCGCTCCGCCACCATCGTCTCGTCTTGGAGCTGGTCCAAGAGAGCCTGGTTTGTCTCACGGAGCTCCTCGACCGTCTTCTCGACCCCTGCGCAACAAACAAGGAAGAGTGAGCCTGCGGCGTAACAAAGAACTTCGAGAGCCAAACAAGAACAAGGTGTAAGCCTCACCGTCGCAGTGTTGCCCCAGTGCGGCGAGGTCGCTGGTCAGGCCCTCAACACGCTGCTCCAGCCTGCGCTTCTCGGCCAGCGTGAGGAGCTTCTCGGACCTAAGGTCCTCGATCAGCTGGCCCGCCTCTACCAGGGCCAGATCCTTGCGGATCACCTCCTGCCGCGCCGCCCCCTCGGCAGCTCGGGCGGTGGCGGCACCACTCACGGCGTCTTCGGCCTCTTTTCGTGCCGCCTCCGCTGCGGTCCGGGCGGCGGCGGCCTCGCCACGGGCGTCAGCAGCCTCCTGCTTCGCTGCCTCGGCTTCAGCCCGGGCAGAGGTGGCCTCGCTTCGAGCATCCGCGGCCTCCTTCCTCGATGCTTCGAGAACGGCGGCGGCCTCCTCCTTGGACCGGGCGACCTCGCCTCGAGCCACCCGGACCTCCGCCTCCGCCTCATTAAGCCGGCTCGCCATCTGGGCGTTCCGGCTCAGCTCCGCGCGGAGATCTCGAAGCTCCGCCTCGGCCCGCTCGAGGGCGGCTGACACCTGTGCGGATCGGCCCGCCTCCTCGGAGCAGGAACGCTCCGCCTCCGCCATAAGCGCGGCCACCTCCTGGAAGATGGACCGCACCTCGCGCGGTGCCCCCCGCTGGGTCGGCAGCTCGATGGGAACCACGGCAAGGGGCGGGCTCAGTGGGACGGGAAACGACCATATCGGCCGGTCGAGCTCGATGTCGGGCAGATCCGCCTCCGCCTCGAGCTGCCCCGACAGCGACCCGTCGCCCGACGGCACGAGCCCCGACTCCCTCCGTCCCTCCGCCGGCGCTTCCTGTTGCGGATCGGTCGAGGGAAGGCTCGACCCCGCGTTCTCATCCCTGGCCGGGCCCTCCGGCGCCTTGTCGGCGCTAGCCGGCACCTCGGGCGCCGCCGCCATCATCGAGCCCGCGGAAAGGAGCGGCCCCTGCTCCAGCTCGTTGAGAAGGTCCTCCACCGTCGCCTCCTCCTCCGCCGACGCCTCTCCCCCCTTTCCCTCCTCCGCAGCCCGGCCCGTGCTGGTCGGAGCCACAAGGGGCGCGGCCTCCTCAGCCCCAGACGCCGGCGGGGCCGTACTCGCCCGAGGCGCTTCCCCCGGAACAGCCGTCGTGGTGAGGGGAAGGATGGCGCTCCCAGTTGGCACCATCGCAGGAGGAGGAGGAGGAGGGGGAGGAGGCAGCGCTTTGGCAGATACGGCGGTGGCGGGCTCGATGCCATGAGCTGAGGCCCCTGCAATACGAGACGACGGAGAAGTCAGAACCAAGAAGAGTACCTCGACCCCTACGGTCGATGACGACGGCCTCACCAAAATTTGCGACGACCATCCGGCCCCCTCGAGCCATGGCAGCTCGGGCCTTCTCCAGCCATGCGGCCTCTCTAGCGGAGGAAGGTGCCATACCTCGAGGTGCCTGTGCCTCGACGGGGCTCGAGGCCTTGGCCCGCTTGGACGAAGCGAGGTCCACCTCCAGGTAGGAGCGCTTTCCCCTGAGAAGATGGAGATGGCACGCGTCATTAAGAGCGAAGAAGTGAAGCCTCACTACCGACGAGACCCAAGGAAACTACTCACCCGAAGCGGCGGCTAGGCCTCTTCCCGGAGTCGCCGGACCCACTCGGGGACTTCGAGCCCACCCCACGGCTCGAGCCCTGCGCCTGGGCCGTCTCCGCAGGGCTGGGATGGTGGGAGGGCTCCCGACGCCTCCCCTGGCTCGACCTCGAGGGAGAGCCCTCCTTCCGCCCCGCATCGCGGGAGGGCGACCGCACCGACCTCGTGCTGACGTCGTGGCGCTCGCCCCGGCGCGGGCTCCGGGACCTGCTCCGGCGCCCACGCTGGTGGTCGCGCCCTCCGGCGTCCGCCCCCGCGTCCCGGCGGCGGTGCGGCGATGGACTCCGGGGACGCTCGCACCCCTGGTCACGAGATGCTCGGGGGCTCCTCCCACGACGCTCATGGTGGCGGGGGCTCGACGCCCCATCGTGCTGTCCGCTCCTTCGGGGGCTCGAAGCGCTCTTCGACGCTTCGCGACGGGCGGGCTCAAGGTCCCTCTCGACGCGAGGGCCAGCCCTCGAGGGCCGGCCCCTCTCGGGAACCCCCGCCTGGGTCGACGCCGACGTCGACTCCTTCTGCGCCGCGTCGACAGCGCTCCTGGTCCGCGGCTTCCTCACGACAGCCGGCGCGTCCGGCGCGGAGCTCGAAGTCCCCTGGGCTTCGAGCGAAGCCTGGCTCGGCGCGGCCCTCCGCGACTGCGCCCCGCGCGATCCCTTCGCCGGGGGGACCTCCAAGACTTCCTCCTGCACAAAGGAGGGGTCAGCCCCGACGCCGAAGACCCCCGCACGTCTCAAACGCGCGTCCATCCCCTCGTCATCATCCTCATCCTCGTCATCGCTCTCCTCCTCCGAGCTCGAGGAGCTCAGCTCTGGGGACTCGTCTCCAGGCTGGCGGTTGCGGCGAGCCTTCGCCAGCCTCTGCTCCCGAGCCGAGCGACGCAAGTTTTTGATTTTCTCTTTCTTCTTTTTGGCGTCCTTGCTCTCCTTGTCTTTTTGAGCAGAAAGGCGCCTCACCTGGGTATCCGCGGCGTCCTCCCTCACCGGAGGCCTCGACGCGCGAAAGGTAAACGCCCCCTGCGAGAACGGAACAGATAAGGAAGATTACGGGAAGAAAGAGGAAAGGAGGGGCTCGAGGGCAACCGGCTCGAGGTAAACTTACCAGGTCAGGACACCCCATGGCGGGTGCCATGGCGATCAGGTTGGCTTCCTCGGGACGGAACGTCCCCTGGATCGTGATCGACACCCGGGAGACGGCTTCATTCCGGGACAGCCCGACCTCCGCCAACCTCGAGCGCTTCAGCCCCTCGAGTGAGGCCTTAGGCCCCATCTCGAACATGAGGAGGGGACGCTCCGCCAGCGAAAGGACCCTCCGCTGGTGGAACGCCCAGATGACCGCCGCGACGGTCAGCCCCTTCTCCTCCACCAACTCCTTCATCGCCTTCATCAGCGGCACCAGGTGGCGCTGCCTGTCCGACGCGACGCCCCAGGTCCACTTCTCTGGGCGACGGGTGAGAATGCCACCGGTATACTGCGGAAAGAGGCCACCTTCGTTCCGCAAGTAGAACCAGTGGTCGTCCCACCCCGCCTGGTTAGAAGAAAGCTTGTAGCGCAGGTACTCGCGCGGGACGCCGGCCGACGAAGGTCCAGTCCTCGCGGTGATGGCCAAGGAGCCCATACGCACGAACCGCCTCCCGCCGGACTTCGAGGCCTTGACGAAGAGCTCGCCCCGAAAGAGGTGGACGAACATCTCCCAGTGCGGCTCCATCTTCAAATATCCCTCGCACACCGCGGCGAAGATGGCGGCGTGCGAGATTGAGTTGGGGGAGAAGTGGTGCAGCTCCGCCTCGAAGTGGTGGGTAAGCGCCCGCATGAAGCGACTCGGCGGAACACCGAGCCCCATACGATGGTAGCGAGTAAAGCTCACCACGTACCCCTCCGGCGGGTGCGGCTCACGGTGGTCCGCCGATGGAAGAATCCACCACGCCGGCCCCGCCTCCGGGTTGGGGCGGAGGAGCCCACGCCCCACCAGCGTCTCCAACTCCTCCTGCGTCGTCTTCGATGGGCTCCAATCCTCAGGCGGCAGCACTTGAGATTGGGCGGCCATGTCGGCAGCGGCACGGATCTGAGCTGC
Source organism: Coix lacryma-jobi var. lacryma-jobi (assembly GCA_009763385.1). NCBI lineage: Eukaryota > Viridiplantae > Streptophyta > Magnoliopsida > Poales > Poaceae > Coix > Coix lacryma-jobi. The sequence continues at coordinate 52,393,812 of CM019823.1, read as the reverse complement.
GGACGGGCGGCCGGGAAGATTTCCAATTGCGAGATTGGGAAGAAGGCGTGCGCGGGCTACGGCAAAAGTGAAGGCAAAGGCAAAGTAAACGAATCCTCTCCTCTCTTTTGATATTTATACGAAAGAACACCAACAGGCGAGGCGTCCCACGATGGCAAAAAAAGGTAACCGCATGCATTTAATGCGCCCGTCTAACCACGTCTCGAGCCGGATGCAGGGTACACGCGGCAGCTCTCCATTCGCTCCACTACCCGGGCCCGCCACGACCGTCGTTCCGGCTTCGCGTCCGCCGCTCTCCCCGGCAGATTTCGCCTAAAAAGGCACGCCCAACGGGCAGAAGGATTCCCAGACGACGGAGGCTTCTTCACGAAGGTAAAAACGGGCCCCGGCCCTAAGCCTCGAAGCAGCGAAGGCTGGCCCTCGAAGAGGGTTCGACAGCCGGCTTCGAGCACCCGAGTCAGGGACACCAAGGGGCGCCACTCGAGGCATTACTCGAGGGCCAAGCCCTCGAGGCCCCTCACGTGTATCCAAGGCGGGGAGCTCGACGTGCAGTGAGATCCCCTCGGAGGGAGGCATCGCGCCACCGGGCCCTATCGAATGGACCCGGCACTCCTGCAGACTGAGCCCCCATGCTTTATGAGACCGCCTCCGGGCCACAGTCGACCCCTAACGAACGGGGCACGAGCTCTCACTTGGATTCCCCGTTACCAGCTCACCGGGAACCTCGATACTCGCCCACTCGGGGTAGTACGAGGCATCCCCCCTCGCATCCGATCGAAAGGACTCGCGGGATGACAAGCCAGGGCAATCGGCATGCCGGACAGCTCGAGGAGCCGGCCAGTCGGTTCAGCCTGGCACCCCTCGACGAAAGAGGGTTAAATAACTCGAGCAGTTGCGACTGATCTTTTTCCTTTGTGTGAGCATGAGATTTTCAGGCTTCGGACGAACGCCCCTCCGAGCCCGGCCTCGGGCGGAGTTTCCCACGACAAAGAAGAAAGGCGCGCCTAGCGGGCAGAAGGTTTTCCAGCGACGGAGGTTTCTTCAAGAGGATCCAAAACTCGGGGACTCGACACTCGCAAAAAGCCCACGAGGGAGTTCCAACCACTCCCCCGTGGCCTCGGGGGCTACACCCACGGGTGTCGCTTGCGCGACACCCATGGAATCAGCACGGCTAAACCCCCTCGAAAACCAACACAGTCAAAGTCCTCAAAACCCAGGTCAAAGAGCCCCTGCTCGAGTGCAAGCACTCAAACAAGGGCTCGGGGGCTACTGTCGGTGGTACAAAAAAGGGTACCCCCATTCATCGCAAACACCCGAACGCTCCGTCTCCGTCTCGCCCGAGCCCTCCCAGCCAGGCCTCGAGCGAACGCTCTATCTCCGTCTCGCCCGAGCCCTCCCAGCAGGGCCTCGGGCGAACGCTCCGTCTCCGTCTCGCCCGAGCCCTCCCAGCCAGGCCTCGGGCAAGCACGATCGCTCTCCGTCTCGCTCGAGCCCTCCAGACCTCGGGCATGCGCGCCCCCACACCTCGAGCCTTAACACACGGACCTCGAGCCGCTCAGACAGCCGTACCAGCCCATACCACGCATTTAATGCCTTCACCTACCCCGGTCATGTCCACTAGTGCACGGCGTGTACCACAGTAACTCGGTGTAAAGGTCAAGTCTCGTTTTCACCACAAGTATGGGGCAAAAGGGCACCAGTGCAGCACTGTTCGACCATGCCAGGCACTGTAACCCCTCGAGGCCGGCAACGCGCCCCTCGAGCCAGGCACTGTAACCCCTCGAGGCCGGCAACGCGCCCCTCGAGCCAGGCACTGCCACCCCTCGAGGCCGGCTACGCGCCCCACGAACCCTGCACTGTAACACCTCGAGGCCGGCTCCGCGCCCCTCGAGCCCCCGTGGCACCACCTCGAAGCCGGCTCCGCGCCCTTCGAGCCCTAACTACTTTCGTGCTGTAGGAGGACAGGTACCACAAGACCCGGAGGGACCTCACCGAGTACTGTACATTCCGGGATGGGTGCCGTACGGCTCCCGCCTTGTCGCGCCCCCACGACCGCGCCCGGGATGGAAGCCACGACTCAAGGACACCTCAACAGCGACGATCACATCGGCTCCAGTGGCCCCGACAAGACAGGGTTCCTACCCTTCTCCGTATGGGGCACCATGCGCCCCGACACCTGTAATACTTTCTGTAACCCTGGCCTCCCCTTGCTCTATAAAAGGGGACGTTAGGGCCCTCATTCGGGACGGACGACACACGAGTCCACGCACAGACACGAGTCCGGACTCCGGTCCACGCTCGCTGAGCTTGTATTCTCCCCTGTACAAGCACTTAGGTGCAAGTAATACAAGAACATCTCCCCCCCCGCTGGACGTAGGGCCTTCTTTGCCCGAACCAGGATAAATCCTTGTGTCCTCTTGCATCACCATCCAGGAAGAGAAACACGCGATCATATTACTCGTTGGTGTGATACCCCCAGGTACGAAACACCGACAATAGTGAACATGGATTACCCATACACCGCCATTTTCGGCAGAGGTTTCACCAACAAGTTTAACGTCGTCATCAAGCAAAGTTACTTGTGCATGAAGATGCCATCTCCTTTCGGCATTATCACTGTACACGGAGATCAGCAAGCCTCTAGAAGAATTGAGGGAAGACCAACCCCAGGCTATAGCCTCATAAATGAGGTAGCAAATAAAGATGAAATGCAAGCAATCACCGAAGAGCACACTATCGTTAGCTCGTCGGAGTACAAGGTCGGGGCAGCTGAGGAGACGATAAGGATCCCACTCATGGTTTCCAGGCCCGAAAGAACCGTGCACATCGGGTCAAGCATGCCGGAAGAAGAAAGGAACGCTTTGGCATCCTTCCTCGTGAACAACGATGACATTTTCGCTTGGTCAGCAAACGATTTGCAAGGAGTCAGCAGAGATCTCGCCCAGCACAGTTTGAACGTCGCAAGCGGCGCCAAGCCCAGAAAGCAAAAACTAAGAAAGATGTCAAACGAAAGGGCAGACGCGGCGAAAGCCGAAGTGCAGCGGTTACTCGACGCGGGAGTAATCCGACCAGTTCAGTACCCCGAATGGCTGGAGAATGTTGTCCTGGTGAAAAAGAAAAATGGAAAGTGGCGAATATGCGTCGATTTCACCGACCTCAACAAATGCTGCCCGAAGGACCCGTATCCTTTGCCTCGCATCGACAAACTAGTCGATATAGCAGCTGGCTGTGAAATAATGAGTTTGTTAGATTGTTTTTCAGGCTATCACCAGATATGGCTCCATCCCAACGATGAGGAAAAAACTAGTTTCATCACTCCAACAGGCACATTTTGCTATCGGCGGATGCCGGAAGGGTTGCGGAACGCAGGCCCAACATTCTCGCGGATGACCGACAAGGTTTTCGAAAGCCAGAAGCAAAAGAAGAACTTATTGGCTTATGTTGACGATATAGTGGTCAAGAGTGACAGGCAAGAAGACCATCAGGAAGACTTACTCGAGACTTTCGGCAACCTCCAAAAAAGCGGCTTGAAGCTAAACCCTGACAAGTGCATTTTCGGCATCAAGAAAGGCAAGCTCCTTGGTTGCCTGGTATCGGCAAGGGGAATTGAGGCCAATCCCGACAAAATAGCGGCAATCATTAACATGCAACCGCCCTCAAACCGAAAGCAAGTTCAGAAATTGACAGGAAGACTGGCTTCTTTAAACAGATTTATTGCAAGGTCCGCCGAAAAAGGGTTGCCTTTTTTCAGAACCCTGCGTAGCTCCGACCCTTTCGATTGGGGGGAACAACAGCGGCAGGCTTTCCAGCAGCTAAAGGAATACCTGACGAAGCTAACCACGTTATCTAGACCATCGCCGGAAGCGACGCTCTTGTTGTATCTAGCATCATCTCACACCACCGTAAGCGCAGTACTGGTGGAAGAAAAGGAACACGAAAACAAGATGACGCAGTTCCCGATCTACTTTGTCTCCGAGGCTCTATCGGGAGCAAAACTCAACTACTCAGAGCTAGAGAAGATAGCTTATACAGTGGTAATGGCTTCTAGAAAGCTAAAGCACTACTTTCAGTCTCACCACATTATAGTCCTATCGGCTCATCCATTGGAAGCCTTGTTCCGCAACAGCGAAGCTATCGGCCGAATTGGCAAGTGGGCGGCGGAGCTAAACGAATACGTGATCGATTTCCAACATCGGTCCGCAATCAAGTCGCAGGCGTTGGTGGATTTCATAGCAGACTGGACTCCCGCCGCTTTCGACACAGCTCTCGAATTTGAGGAGCCCGTGTGGACAGTAAATTGTGATGGCGCATGGGGAATGGCTGGAGCCGATATCTCGGCGATCCTGACACCACCAAGAGGACCGAAGGTCAGGTTTGCCGCAAGGCTGCAATTCCTCACAACTAACAACACAGCCGAATATGAAGTCGTGCTGTTGGGGTTACGAAAGCTCCGAGCAATCGGAGCGAGAAGATGCATAGTCAAGTCAGATTCCCAAGTCGTTGTTGGTCACGCCGAAAAGGATTTTACAGCAAGAGAACCAGAGCTAGCCAAGTATCTGGCAGCAATCAGAAGAATGGAGAAGTATTTCACTGGTTTCACCTTACGTCACATACCAAGGGCCAAAAACACAGAGGCAGACGAACTCGCCAAAGCCGCAGCGCCAAATCTGTCTTTACCACCAGACGTGTTCTACCAAGTCCTTTCGGCTAAAGCCATGAAAGAGGAGGAAGATCATCCAAGTTCGGTACACGCTATCGTCAGTGATGACTGGAGGTCGCAGATATTCGCCTATCTAGCCGCGACATACGAGCCGGAGTCTAGGAAGGATGCAGAAAGGATGGCCAGCGGAGCGAAAGGTTACTCAATCATCGGAGAGCAGTTGTTCAAAAACGGGATAACAGCTCCTCTTCTAAAATGCATAAGCAAACGCGAAGGCATCCAGCTACTCGAAGAAATGCATGCCGGAATGTGCGGAGCGCACAGAGGGCCTCACGAAATAGCACATAGAGCAATGAGACAAGGATTTTATTGGCCTTCTGCCGCATCAGACGCCAGAGAGCTGGTCAAATGTTGCAAAGGTTGTCAGATGTTCGCCAAAAATCAGAAAGCCCCAGCAAATGAAACCACGCCGATAGTACCGACCTGGCCCTTGCAGAGATGGGGCATCGACATAGTCGGCCCACTACCGGCAGCTCCGGGCAACCTGCGTTTCGCAGCAGTTGCTCTCGAGTATTTCACCAAGTGGGTGGAAGCGAAGGCCCTCGCTAGCATAACTTCCACCTCCTTAACCAAATTCGTCTGGCAGAGGATAATTTGTCGTTTCGGTGTTCCGTCATTCATCACCTGCGACAATGGGAAGCAGTTCGACTACGCCGAATTCAGGAGTTTCTGTGATGAGCTCAGCATAAAGCTTAACTTTGCCTCAGTAAATTACCCGCAGGCAAACGGGGCTGTCGAGAGAGCGAATGGCCTAATCTTCTCGGCAATTTTGAAATCCTTATACGACTCGCCGAAAGGCAAGTGGGCCAACACCCTAACAACGGTTGTGTGGGGACACAACATCTCACGGTCCAGAGCTACCGGCTTCACCCCGTTCAGGTTACTTTACGGCGAGGAAGCAGTCACACCGGAAGAGGTAAAGCTGGGCTCCTTCCGAACCGAATTGGCCCCAACAACCCAAGAACAAAGACACCTTGAACTCGACACTATCGAAGAAGTAAGACTGCAGGCTGCAGATAATCTCGAAAAGTACCATGCCGAAACGAAGCATCACAGGGACAAGACGATAGTCCGAAAGGATATCAAGCCTGGAGACATGGTCACCATTCGGCAGCCAGACAAGCAAGGTAAGCTGCAATCGCAATGGCAAGGCCCCTTCTTCGTGGCAAGCATGGCAGCACCCGGTGTATTCCGGTTGTTGGATGACAAGGGCGAAGAATCAGCCCACACATGGAACGTGAGCAATCTGCGCCGTTTTTACCCATAATTTATCTTCCTGAACTTCGATGTAAATTTCCTTTCCATCTTTCACCATTTTTGTAATCAAAGGTCGGCTGCACTCTTTTTCCTCGCCGGGGAAGCCCTTCATCGGGGTGCGAGGTTTTTTAACGAGGCAGCCGAATGTAACCGCTACATCGCGAAAGTAAACGTAATTCCCCCAAAAAAATATATCGCGTGGCTCCGTAAAAGACGAAGTCAACCAAACATAAGGTTGAGACGTTCGTCATTAAAATGTGTCGAAAAGAGAATGTCGCGGAGGTAGGGCGAAAGAGACCCATCACATCCAGCGACAATCTCGAAAGCCTGCGGGCTATACAAAAACCGACCCTCCGACAAAACGAGAGGGCGGAACGAAAGCCTGCGGGCTATACAAAAACCGACCCTCCGACAAAACGAGAGGGCGGAACGAAAGCCTGCGGGCTATGAAAAAACCGACCCTCCGACAAAATGAGAGGGCGGAACGAAAGCCTGCGGGCTATGAAAAAACCGACCCTTCGACAAAACGAGAGGGCGGAACGAAAGCCTGCGGGCTATGAAAAACCGACCCTCCGACAAAACGAGAGGGCGGAACGAAAGCCTGCTGGCTATGAAAAAACCGACCCTCCGACAAAACGAGAGGGCGGAACGAAAGCTTGCGAGCTATGAAAAAACCGACCCTCCGACAAAACGAGAGGGCGGAACGAAAGCTTGCGAGCTATGAAAAAACCGACCCTCCGACAAAACGAGAGGGCGGAACGAAAGCCTTCGGGCTATGAAAAAACCGACCCTCCAATAAAACGAGAGGGCGGAACGAAAGCTACCGCGCAAAACAAACCGTCCCTCCAACAATACGGGAGGACGGTAAAAGTCAAGCCGAGAAAACACAATGGGGTCCACAACGTCAGGAAAGACACATGGCAGGCACCAGTAGTTGCAAAAGCATAAACGCCATACTAACTTTTCACCTACCAAACGTTCAGAAGTACAGCCAAGGGATTAAACGCAGTACTCTCATACCAGGGGCAGGGCGATATAAATAAACGCCAAGTTGTAAGCCTCCCAGCCATCCAAAGCTACCGATTCTATTCAAATATCAGTCCCAAAAAGTTGGCTAAAAGCAAAATACGAATAGGAGGCACCAGGAACCGGGGTTTCGCTTTGATGATTGTGTCACCGGCATCGCGTCTAGCTACCGTCACCAATCCAGTAACTTTAGGCGAAGGCCCTATCAAGTAACACATCCATCCTAAGCTGCGGCTAGGCGACAAGCGAAAGCAAGCGCGCCGCTAGATGACAACAGGAACAATATCATAATCATAGTCGATTGTAAGCCTCCCCACGTCGCGTTCATAAAGACACTTTAGTCAACCGAGTTATCAAGCGCGAATGCTACCGCCCCTCGTCTAAGTGTGTGGGGGCGGGCGCGTCTTTACTATCGGCCGAGAGGCTCGCAACGAAAGCACCCTCGCGCGAAAGCTACCACCCTAGTCTAAGTTTGTGGGGGCGGGCGCGTCTTTACTATCGGCCGAGGGGCTCGCAACGAAAGCACCCTCGCGCGAAAGCTACCGCCCCTAGTCTAAGTGTGTGGGGGCGGGCGCGTCTTTACTATCGGCCGAGGTGCTCGCAAACAAAAGCACCCTCGCACGAAAGCTATCGCCCCTCGTCTAAGTGTGTGGGGGCGGACGCGTCTTTACCATCAACCGAGGGGCTCGCAACGAAAGCACCCTCGCGCGAAAGCTACCGCCCCTAGTCTAAGTGTGTGGGGGCGGGCGCGTCTTTACTATCGGCCGAGGGGCTCGCAAACAAAAGCACCCTCGCGTGAAAGCTATCGCCCCTCGTCTAAGTGTGTGGGGGCGGACGCGTCTTTACCATCAACCGAGGGGCTCGCAACGAAAGCACCCTCGCGCGAAAGCTACCGCCCCTAGTCTAAGTGTGTGGGGGCGGGCGCGTCTTTACTATCGGCCGAGGGGCTCGCAAACAAAAGCACCCTCGCGCGAAAGCTATCGCCCCTCGTCTAAGTGTGTGGGGGCGGACGCGTCTTTACCATCAACCGAGGGGCTCGCAACGAAAGCACCCTCGCGCGAAAGCTACCGCCCCTAGTCTAAGTGTGTGGGGGCGGGCGCGTCTTTACTATCGGCCGAGGGGCTTGCAACGAAAGCACCCTCGCGCGAAAGCTACCGCCCCTAGTCTAAATGTGTGGGGGCAGGCGCGTCTTTACTATCGGCCGAGGGGCTCGCAACGAAAGCACCCTCGCACGAAAGCTACCGCCCCTAGTCTAAGTGTGTGGGGGCGGACGCGTCTTTACTATCGGCCAAGGGGCTCGCAACGAAAGCACCCTCGCGCGAAAGCTACCGCCCCTAGTCTAAGTGTGTGGGGGCGGGCGCGTCTTTACTATCGGCCGAGGGGCTCGCAAACAAAAGCACCCTCGCGCGAAAGCTATCGCCTCTCGTCTAAGTGTGTGGGGGCGGACGCGTCTTTACCATCAACCGAGGGGCTCGCAACGAAAGCACCCTCGCGCGAAAGCTACCGCCCCTAGTCTAAGTGTGTGGGGGCGGGCGCGTCTTTACTATCGGCCGACGGGCTCGCAACGAAAGCACCCTCGCGCGAAAGCTACCGCCCCTAGTCTAAATGTGTGGGGGCGGGCGCGTCTTTACTATCGGCCGAGGGGCTCGCAACGAAAGCACCCTCGCGCGAAAGCTACCGCCCCTAGTCTAAGTGTGTGGGGGCGGACGCGTCTTTACTATCGGCCAAGGGGCTCGCAACGAAAGCACCCTCGCGCGAAAGCTACCGCCCCTAGTCTAAGTGTGTGGGGGCGGGCGCGTCTTTACTATCGGCCGAGGGGCTCGCAAACAAAAGCACCCTCTCGCGAAAGCTATCGCCCCTCGTCTAAGTGTGTGGGGGCGGATGCATCTTTACCATCAACCGAGGGGCTCGCAACGAAAGCACCCTCGGGCGAAAGCTACCGCCCCTAGTCTAAATGTGTGGGGGCGGGCGCGTCTTTACTATCGGCCGAGGGGCTCGCAACGAAAGCACCCTCGCGCGAAAGCTACCGCCCCTAGTCTAAGTGTGTGGGGGCGGACGCGTCTTTACTATCGGCCAAGGGGCTCGCAACGAAAGCACCCTCGCGCGAAAGCTACCGCCCCTAGTCTAAGTGTGTGGGGGCGGGCGCGTCTTTACTATCGGCCGAGGGGCTCGCAAACAAAAGCACCCTCTCGCGAAAGCTATCGCCCCTCGTCTAAGTGTGTGGGGGCGGATGCGTCTTTACCATCAACCGAGGGGCTCGCAACGAAAGCACCATCGCGCGAAAGCTACCGCCCCTCGTCTAAGTGTGTGGGGGCGGGCGCGTCTTTACCATCAACTAAGGGGCTCGCAACGAAAGCGCCCTCGCGCGAAAGATACCGCCCCTCGTCTAAGTGTGTGGGGGCGGGCGCGTCTTTACCATCAACCTAGGGGCTCGCAACGAAAGCGCCCTCGCGCGAAAGCTACCGCCCCTCGTCTAAGTGTGTGGGGGCGGGCGCGTCTTTACCATCAACTAAGGGGCTCGCAACAAAAGCCCACTCGCGCGAAAGCTACCGCCCCTCGTCTAAGTGAGTGGGGGCAGGCGCGTCTTTACTATTTGCCGAGGGGCTCGCAACGAAAGCGCCCTCGCGCGAAAGCTATCGCTCCTCGTCTAAGTGTGTGGGGGCGGGCGCGTCTTTACTATCGGCCGAGAGCGCCCCTCGTCTAAGTATGTGGGGCCGGGCGTTCCTGTACTATCGATCAAGGGACTCCCAACGAAAGCTCATTCGCCCGAAAGATACCGCCCCTCGTCTAAGTGTGCACGGTCAGGCACGTCCTCGTTTTTGGTCGAGGGGCTCAAAGACGAAACAACCTTTACACGGATTCTACCGCAGCCGAAAGAACATTCGCGCCAAATCTAGACGAACGTAAGAACAGGGTACGCTTCTTCAAAATATACGTATATACATATATAGCAATGACAACACCGAAAGACAAAGTCACATTAGCCCGTTTTCTTCACATTCAATCTATAAGCAAATTCATACAATGCATTCAAGCTCGCTAACTATTCCAGCGAACGAAGCAAAATGCTATATCGCCTAGCATCCGGCGAGAGCACGGCGTCTTCGGGCTCCACCTTAACAAACGGGGAGCTTTTGGAGCTTGGCGGTGCACGCAAAGCCTCGCGCCTTTCCCGCCTCGTCTCGAGTTCGCGTCGGTCAAAGCTCTCGTAAAAAGCACGCAAATGCTCCTCCGTGCGCTTAAGTTTTTTGGCTCGCTTATTTAGGTAAGACGAAAGCGATACCGTCGAAAACCTATCGCGAAAACTCCGCCACAAGTCACCTCCAACAAAAAGATCGCCAGATCTAATCATTAGCGGGCAAATGTCGAGAACGCCCGACGTTCCAGCACCGGCATCCTATTCAATACAACATTCCACTTTAAGTTCAAAATCACACGCAACAACAAGTCTGGCGAATGCAACCGACACAAAAAAGCCCTATTTCATTCATCTACCGCATCCTGGGGAGCATCCGCGTCGCGGGAAGCAGCGGCGGCTGAGCTCTCGGGGACCTCCTTGTTCGGCTGGGGCGGGCTCACTTCGTCTTCCGGCTCGGCTTCACGCGCTCGCCTTTCGGAGATGAAATCCAAAAACACCTTTCGGATGTGCGCTTTTTCTTCCGGAGTCTGCATAAAGAGATTGGCTCAGAAAAAGCGTCACTTATGCCACAAAAAGCGACAGAAGAAGCGATAGCTGGCAGAGTAGTAAAGCGAAAGCATAAGCAATCGGCAGAAGACACCTTTCCACGAGCCACAGCGGACTGCATAAGTGACATATCATTCCCGCCGGCCAACCAGAACTCATCAAAGAATCTCTTGCCTAGGACTTTCGCCGCTTCGGGGGTGCGCCAATAGTAGTCCACCTCCTTGACCGAAAGGTCCGCGATATGGGAGCAGCCGGCGTCCACAAGGCTGTGACCGATTGCCTTGATGCCAATAACGGCAGCGTAGTCTCGGCCGAGGGCCATGTGTCCTTCCAGTGACTCCATCTCGGAGCGGATCCAGCCAACGAAGCTATCGACGTTACGCTCTGAGGGACCATCCGCCTCGACGCCGATGCTGCGAAGGCACTCGCGGAAGCGGGCCACGGCCTCCTCAGCAGAAGTTAAAAGAACTCCCTCCCTTTCGGCTTGGGTGGCCCGCAGCTGCGAAAGCTCCTTCTTGAGGTTTTCCACCTCTTTCTGACTTGCTTTCCTCGAGGTGCGCTCAGCGTCAGCCTTCTTGGTCTGCTGCTCAAGGTCGGTGGCGAGTCTCTTCACTTGTGTGTCGAAATTCTTCACTTGAGCATCAAGCTCCTGCTTCTCGCGCTCGAGCTTGCGAATATAGAGATCCCGTTGATTGCTTTGGCTGCGAGCGACAACGGCAGCCTGCGAATAGCAGCGAAACAACGGTGAAAAGAAAGACCGAAAGAGCCACAAAACTTGCAGCGAAATCAAACACTTACGCTGGCCAGGTGAAAAGAGATGGCGTCGTCGAGTTTCAGACAGTTAACTTTCAGGAGATCCCTTTCGATCTCCGGCGCGACGAAAGCTTTCTGTGAGAATTCCACAAACTTAGTGGCCTCCTCGCTGCCGCCAGGAAGAATTCCAGCCCGACAATAGTCAAGCCGGCAAGCGAGTTGGGCGTCCGAAGGCGCACCTAAAGAACGAGCAACGCGATAAGATTCCTCTTTCGCCTCGTCAGTATCATTCGACGAGCTCAAGCCAGTATATAAGCGCGGGTTCTCGTAGTCCGATGGCACCCCGTCGAGAACCAGCCGCCCGTAACCCAAGAGCTGCCCCTCCACCATTTCCTGGGTCAGACGAATGCAGCGCGGCGAAAGGCATAGCTTACCTTTGTCAGCGACAGCAGGGCAGGCATTCTCAGAGACGCGCTCTCCTTCTCGCCGGCAGCGGTCTTTTCGCCTGGCGCCCGTGCAGAGGTGTCTGGGCGAAATGCTTTCGTTTTCTTCGCCGGACGCTCCACGGCATCGGGCGGACCGGAGGGCTTCCGGGCGCCGACCTTCGCGAAGATTGGCATCTCAGCAACCGAAGCATCATCATCGAAGGCTGTGCGCGAAAGAGGCACGCTCGACTTCTTCGGTGCCATCCCAGCAGCGAGAGTGGAGCTCTGCAAAACAAACAACAAGACAAGATAGGTCACACGCGCATCATCAATATCAGAAAGGAACATTTCGAGCGAAAGGAAAAGCAAAAACCGCGAATAAACCAAAAGACAAAACAAAAAAGAGGCAAAAAACTAACCACCCTCGTATGATCGAAAGGATCAACGTCGGGGATCGACTCCGCCACTATTCCTCGGCTCTTAAGCATCGGCTTGGCAACAAGGCGTCCGATGCGAATGTCCCCAACCTCAGCGGCTTTCCTCCGAGGGATCACTCCGCTACGCCCACCACGCCGAGCCGCGCCTTTTCCTTTCGTTTTTGAACCTCCAGCTTCTTCCTTGCCCTCGTCAACTAGGGGCCTTTCGGTGTACTTAATGCCCATAGCATCGAAAGCCCGATTCAAGCGGCGGCTCCGGCCGAGATTGCCAAGTTGAAACTCGCTTTCTTTTCGCAAGTACGGACCGCATATTTTCTTCGTCTCATTTTCGACGTGTTTCACATAGCTATCATCATCAGAGAAATCCGCAGGTCTCTCTAGCAGTAGAAGGGGGCCCCGATACCCGTCCTTGTCAGAAAAATCTTCGAAAGAAGTCGCACTGCAGAGCGGATTCATACCAATGGCTATCCATTCGTCGACCAGATCTCGGCTGATCTGAAATCGCGCTGTGAGCGCGAATGCGTCCCCACAGCGAATCGCCTCCTTGTTGCTCAGCACAACGGGCGGAAGGTGTTTCCCAGGACATCTATCCAAAACCGACACAAGAGGAGAGCCCTTCTTCTCTCCCTTACTCAACTCAGCGGCGACGGTTTCGTCTGAGCACACGCGATAGTAGAACCAGAATCGGTTCCAATCCGGCCACTTGTTCCGATATGTGAGCGAAATAGAAACACTACCCCGTGTCTTCCGTGGAACAAAATTAATGCACCCGATTTCGATGGGTCGCTCACGTCCCAGGAAGGGGTCGTTCACTTTCGTCGGAGGACGGTGAATATCATAGAATCGCACGAAAACGTCGGTCCGCGGCGTGCAACCTAGCATCTTCATCGCATGAGCGAAAACGCTGAGTCTGACAAAAGCATTCGGTGTCAGTTGATGGAGTTGTATCTCGAACCCCGAAAGGACGTCCGAGACGAATTCTTCAAGAGGAAAATCCAGCCCGGCTACGAAGTAATCGCGAAAGACGATGGCTTCGTTATGCTGCGGAATGGGCACCTCCTCTTCTCCAGGGACGCGGCAGTTTGCAAGGTGATCTCTCCTTAGAGGCCCCTTTTCGGCCATTGTTTGCAAGCCGGCGGCCGTCATCCGCGATGTGCCTAGATAAAAAGAACAATCCGTAGGGACCGAAACCAAACCAGAGTCCCCGTCGTTAGACAAACTTCCGCTGTGATCTGGAACTCGTGGAGCACCCCCAGATCCAATGGACACTTCAACGCTGCGTTCACGGAGAGAGGACTCGGTAGCGCCCATGATTTCGCTGACCGAGCTCGAAGTCGACGTCGACGTCGAACTGGAGGACGCCATCTAACACGGCGCGAAAGACAGATAAACAAACAATGCACGCGAAAGGAAGAAAGAAAAAGGGAGAGGATAGAAGCGAAATCAAACAAACTTAAACAATCAATTTGCAGGACTTAAGTCGAAAAGAAACAAAGACAAGGGAAGCGAACCGCGCACCAAAAAGCTATCGCCCAGCGAATGACGTGAAGCAGACACCAGCAGCTTTCGTTGAGAGAGAGGCAACGGGTGCGGGGATGCGTCAACTGGCCAGGTAGCCACACTACCTGAAGCCCCCGCGCTTATATACGGGCAGCCAGGACACGGTTTTTGAGGAAAACGAAAAGATGTCTGGGCACGGAGTTCTAAGCGTCGCAAAGGTATCCCATCATGACACACGGTCTTCGAGGAAGACGAAAAGACGCCTGGGACACGACCTTGAGGGTAACTAAAACGACTGTTCACTTCAAAAAAAAAACTTGGCTTCGAAACGAAACAAAGGTTTTTTGGGCGGGCGTAGGCGCCTAGCGAAAGGACACGGTCGAACTTCGCAAGCTTGCAGATTCGACCGTAAGGGGCTATTGTTGGGGCGGCACCCAGACCGCAGGCGCCTCCGGCCTGCAATGCCCGGAGATGACGGAGCCTTCGTGCGAAAGGTAGCTTTCGCGCGGAAGCAGGCACCTCTGACCCGCTGCACCGAACGACAACGGAAGTGTGCCTTTCGGTTCGCGGGCTGAGGAAAGGGCGGCGCTTTCGCGCTGAAGGAGGCATTCGCGCGGAAGCGCGCCTTTCGACTCGCCGACCAAGGAAATGCGGCGCCTTCGCGCGAAGGGAAGCATTCGCGCGGAAGCGCGCCTTTCGGCCCGTGGCTTGAAGCAAGGCGGAGACTTCGCGCGGAAGGGATCATTCGCGCGAGATGGACCCGACGTCTCCGGCGGGAGATTTCGTCTTTCTTGACTTTGGCCTTTCGTGAGCTTTCGCAGGTCGCCGGAAGCTTGGGTCAAGGGGAGCGGGCCCACCGGTCGGGAAAAAGAGCTGGAGGGCGTGGGGTCCGTCAGAGGACGAAGTTACGATGATGCCCCTCGCACCGGAAGAGGCGGTGTACGGCTACGGGGGTAGTTGAGCAGGGCATCGTTGTAATTATAGCAGAGTGGTTGGAAGGGCAACATTGTACTTTCAAGTTGATCCAGACTAATATAAAAAGCTCCCGATCTCCCGTGGAGGGGGGAGGGAGAACACTGTTCACTTCGACTACTTCTCTACTTTCTCGTTCGTTTTCCGCTTTCGCTCCGTGCTTTCGCTCGTGCGACAACCTGCTGTTTCGGGGTCTCGGTCCCGAAACAACAATTGGCAAAGGAAAAAAGTCAGAATCTGTATTTGCCAAAGGAAAGGAATAGTGAATGGTGATGTCATCATCAAAGGAAAAAGAATGAATGGTCATCATTCAAGTATGAAAGACAACAGTAGGAAGTTCCTCGTTGTGCATGGTCATTTATCTACCCTACTAATGCATCACTCCTAAACTTTGCTTGGTGTACCAAACAAAACGTCTCCCGCTGAGATGGCCTGACTAAATCCACACACGAAATTATACCCAAGAAACTAACTCTATAACAATTGACGATCCAGATTTAATTCGTAACCTTCTCTCTCCTTACTCACTCACATCTAACGGACGAGATTATCTGTATGGTATATTCCCCATCCCTCATTCACATCTCCACCAACACAAAAAAAAAATGCGGAAGGATACGGAGCGTGATTTTTCTTTACGGGAACGGGATTTTTTTTACGGAAGGAGGAGAGGAGAAGGGGACGGGATGCGGAAGGATACGAACCCAGATTTTTTTTACGGAAGGAGGAGGGGAGAAGGGGACGGGATTTTTCAAAATTCATTACGGAGATTGTGCCCAGGTTTATATGCATGTCTGTGCTTCATGACAAAAAAAGTATTCATGATTGTGTCCATGCAAAATTTAACGTGATTAAAAACAGTCACGTACTATAAAAATGGCCACAAACAAAAAAAAGAATATCCTGACGTTTCCATTTTTTTTGCCACAATAAAAATGAAACAATTCAAACGACAATCCCGTGGCAGCTGCCCCATTATCGATTCCATGCAATATTTGGACGCCGTTATTTTGGAAACAAAAAGCACATGCATGTCTCAAATTGCAAACAAATTAAATTAAAATAAGGAATTACCTATTGTTTCCATCTTTTTTCTTTAAGTTACAGACAAATTAGAGATATTTTAGATGAAAATAAAGAAATGGATCATGATTGTTTTAATATGGTTGTTCGGATGGCTGTGTGCAACAAAGCATGGTTGTTCGAGAAAGACAAATACCACTTCATGGACCTCCAGTTTGCAGTAAGTTAATATAATTATTCCCTTATTTTATACCTAATAATATTTATATAATAATTCATTAATTAATTAATATTTACTTAAAAATAAATAGTTCTTAACTCAGTATGGACGAGATCCGCGGTTTTGTGATAAGATAGAACACAATAAACTAGCAAAAGTACTTGAATGCTGGCCCGATATGGACTATAATATTAAAACTGCAGCACTGTAAGTCATTATATTCAACTCTTTCTATACACATATTGCCATTTAACACTAAAATTATTTTTTATATGTGTTTGTTTGTAGGTTCTGCTGCCATATTTTTAAGATAGGCAATATATTTTATTCATAATAGACAGGACAAAACAAGTTGTGCATATTATGGATCTCCTTCCTCCAGATGCATGTTTCAAGGGTCATGATACAAACATGTCATCGCTATGAAATTGGCCAATCATGCAAGCAAGGACAATATATATTTTTGGAAACATGAATTTACATGTGTTTCATAAAACAAAACAAAGACCGGTAATTACATACTTATAATAATATAATAATATATGTTTCAGTTTTCTTATCAAATAGTGATTTGATTTTGTACATGACACAACGTATGCTCTTCTCTAGGAAATTAGGAGGTTTCCTTATATGCCGTTTCATGAAATCCTGGAATGGTGTGAGGTTGCCACTGATCAACACTGTGAGTATATAACTTATATATTATTATGTTATATTATGTTATTAATCTGTCACTCACAGCTTCCTTGTATCTTCTATAATTCATAGCAAAATAATAAATTATTTTACTATTTACCATGCACAGGAATCAGCTTCATTAAGAATGGAATTCTTAGCCGATATTTTAAAGAGCCGTGTGAATGAATATTTTGACAGCTTCACTGAAGATCTCCAAGATATGCTTAAAGCCCTGGGCAGAATGTAAATTAGATAGTTTATGCAATAAATAAGTATTTTCTACCTTTTAATAATTATTATTTTATAGATTGTACCAGAGACATTATAATTGTATCTAAAAGTTAAACTATGTCAAATCTCCGAACATTGAATTGTATTCAAATATATTCCTAAAATAAAATCGTGGCGTTAGCACAGACACCTTCCGTTTCTGTCTTCAGGCGGCCCTAATTTAGACTATTAAAATAAACTAATTACAAACTAATTTATCAGTCAGAGACTAATTCGCGAGACGAATCTATTAAGCTTAATTAGTTTATGATTTGCCGTAAATATTTGCTAATAATGAATTAATTTATCATAATACATTCGTCTTGTTAATTAGCATATGATAGTGTAATTATTTTACTTTTAATAGACTAAATTAATATTGCAGCATCCGATGTGACACGACTAGAATTTTTGCTAGAGAAACGAACACCCACTAAATTGACTAAAATTTGGGTGTTCATATGTTGGTCGATGAACTACTAGCAAACTGACCACTAATTTTTATATATGTATGCCTAGAAAAACTACGGCATTACCAAATTAGTTTTCAAATAACCAAGTCTCCAGTTATGATTTTATTTTTCAATTATGAACTATGCCTATGCGTTAACCAACGTGTTGTACCATTTATTAAATTTTCTCGAAATTGCAGAAATGTTTTTTCTGTCTATTAAAATACATCGCGAGGCATCCATTGATTCAAGTGGTACTTAACTGATCATCTCTCATTAAATCAAAATTCAACCATTTAGTTCGTGTGTGAAAAATTTTTGGGTATCACATCGGATGCTTCAGTACTTTTAGACTATTATTAAAAATAGATTAATAAGAAAACAAATTACATATTTCATCTAGAAACCATAAACCATAAGGCGATTTTATTAAAACTAGCACAAGATTACTGTAGCACAATATTATCAAACTATGAACTAATTGGGCTAAAAAACCATCTCACATAGTTATCGTAATCCGTAAAATTAATTAATTTTTTAGTTTATTTTAATACTCCACGTATGTGTCCAAACAAACGATGTGGTGGGTGAGAAGTTTTTGGGTGGAAACTAAACAATGTCTAAAAACTTTAACTAGCCCATATACTCCCTCCATATATGAAAAAGAAGTCCTCTAGGACAGTGATACAGTCTCCAAAGCATAATTGTGACCATTTGTTTCTTTGAAAATATTTGTTACAAGTGGTATATGTATATTTTTATAAAAGTACTTTTCAAGAGAAATTTATTTATATGATTTTTACATCCCTAAACTCAACAATTTAAAAGTTATTCATGATTTATATTTCTAATATTTAATCTAAATCTTATCTAAAACGACTTCTATTTCCTATATGGAGGGGGTATAAGAATTCCTCTCTATATATATATACATTAAATGTTGTCATTATCGTACACTATTTCTTATATTATGGGGAAGTTGAAGGAATATGTAGAGGACATCAATGAAAGATTTGAAAGACAATATTTGGTATTGGTGGTCATTTGACAAGTATCTCTAAAATAAAGCCGTGGCGTTAGCACAGGCACGATACTAGTAGTAACAAATGGATGTAAGAAAATAGATGTTCAACCAAAAATCAACATGCTCCAAAAAATTGTCTAGAATTGTTAGTTCAACCATTTTTGAGGTCAAAACAACAATGAATCTACATTGTTGAGACTCAAACACTCAGTCATGTAGTTTTATATTAAATCTAAATCCTGAATCTTTCTACATATATGGGTGCTTGGAGTTAATTAGTTGCATAAACTATATTTCCATACATACAAATATCTCCTTGGGCACTGTAAAATCCTTTATGAAACACTTATGAAATTATGTCCATCAACGGGGAATTCTGTATTGAGCAACTAAAGACTTCGGTTGATGATACAAAATTTGGAACAATGTAAACATATGAGATAGATTCATTGTATATAGCTTAAACAACACACAAGAAATTCCCAGCTAAATCCTCCCAGAATGAAACACCCATGAGCCCTAGTTTGCTTTTAGATAATTGATGAAACATATGTGTACTAACATTTTACTCTAAGTGAATATATGGCAGGTTGTACACACCAAGTGATGGAGCTAATGGATGGTGATGACCAAGTGATGGTTGATCAAGAGCTCCAACTAGGAAATGAGCTCAAGGCAAAGGTATATTTGATAGGACCTTTTTGTTTTGGTAGTCAAGACACTATAGAGAGTGTGACCACATTCATGATTGACAGCCGACTATTAAGAGGGGGTGAAACTTGTTTTTGAAATGCAGTTATCAAAGTGCCACTGGATGATCTACACCTTGTATGAGCATTTAGATTCTAGTGTGTGGTGACATCCCTTGAAAACTTGTTTGTGAAATGCTAACTCACATATACAAGTGGTAAAAATTTGGTGGAGTTGACATATTTTCATAAGTGATGAAGTTGTTGAAGAGGAGGATCACAGGTGAGTAGACGCGTCCGATCAGTTGTGGCAGTTGTGGCAGTTGCCAAGACCTGACTGGACGCTGGCTCAGCTAGGCGACCAGAGGCGCACCTGGTGCTATTCACCGGGCGCTCTCCCCATTCGAGCAGCGATCGGACGTTGGGGTGCGTTCGGTCGGTAGGGACCGAGCACATCCGACTGCTAAAAATGCTCTCTGGAGCTGTCTTTCGTGATAGGCTATGCCCACTATCATATTAAGAACTACAATATTGTAATTGTAACAATGTATCTCTAGTGCTAAACATAGGACACCACTCAAATGGAGTGTATCATGCGGTTTTTCTATTTGTCCCATACTCCCCCATTCCAGCATTTTGTCACCTCCTTGGCCTGTCGCCTCTCCCTAAACCGGTGCATATGATCCATAACCAACATGGCGTCCTTGGCCCGATGGTGCCGAGAGATGGGATATGCGAGGGGTAGGCATAGAGCACTCTGGCATGCGCTTTCTCTGGGTTGTCCGGTGCCCCATTGGCCACTCCAGCGAGCTCTCCAACTCTAGATCTAGCCCCACTCTATCTCTCTCACCCTCTTATGGCCACCTAGGCTTCGGCGATGCTTCTTCATGCATGCGCTCAGCACGCTACCTGGTCAGCGACCCCTAGGCGCCTACAATGCTTCAACCCCTAGCTTGGCAGGTGCGTAGCTCCCTGGGCACCAGCGATGCTTTTCCTCAGCACATGCCAAATTGCATGTGCACGTACATGCGACCGACGTCAGTGATGCTTCCATGCGTGGCTCTGGTCGTACTGTGGCTAGTTGTGGGTCTGCACGCGCTCTATGATGACAGGGACTCTAATTGGGATTAGAGGGTTTGGGCGCTTGTTGCATTTTTTTCATCACGTGGCAACACCACGTTAGATAAAATGTCTGCGTGACAAATTTGGGACTGAGAGGTGCACCAATTAATAAGCTTATGGACTCAAAAATGCATTTTCTAAGCTCATAGACCTATGTATGAATACTTTCGAAGGACTGAGCCGACAAATCTTAAGATTCATGAAGAGTCACGCTGTTTAAATTCTTCCTGAAATAAATAAATCTATAAAATGAGCACCGGTATTAAGTCGAGAACTTAAACCCGAGTTGATGGATTCCAATTAGTCTATGATCAGTTTGTTGCCCTGATGCATTTAACTCAAAACAAACAAACAAAAAAAATACAGCGCAACACGTATAATACAGAATCAGCCCAAAGTAACAACTTTCTACTCGTTTTCCTCCCCAACCGAAGGCCCAACGACGCCCAGCAGCCAATATTCTCACCCGCAGGCCCAACAATGGCAGCTCCCAACTGC
The DNA here is from genome assembly GCA_009763385.1 of Coix lacryma-jobi var. lacryma-jobi. NCBI lineage: Eukaryota > Viridiplantae > Streptophyta > Magnoliopsida > Poales > Poaceae > Coix > Coix lacryma-jobi. The sequence continues at coordinate 52,373,061 of CM019823.1, read as the reverse complement.
TCTCTCTCCCCCACGCGCGCTCGCGGTCACTGGAGTCGGGAGGGAAGCCGCACGCAACCTCGCATTTTCTCCCCAAACCGGCGTCCGGCGAACGCAAGCCTAACTTCGTGTTGCGGCGGCACGGTGCCTTGGTGGCCGGCCGGTGGGCAGCGGCGGCACGGGCGCACTGCGTCATCGCGCACGGCCGGCGGACTCCAGTCTCCTCCAGGGCAGCAGCACGCAGCAGTCGGCGCCCGGCAGGCGGAAGCACGAACCGCGGCCGCAGCACCAGCACACAGACGCAGCAGGCTAGCAGCGACCGCCGACCAGCGAGGCAGCGAGGACTGTTTGTGTAAGTTGAGATTCAGGTTTCGAATTTCCTATTCAATTTGTTAGGCATGGCAATTTGTCCCTAAATTACTTAGTCTAGCCTCTTGATTTCATTTTAGGTCTCAAGTATGAAGAGAGAAAATAGTGGTGGTACTATAGATTTGAGAATTTTCTTGCAAAGGTAAGAAACAGTCACAAGATACATGTCAAATATATGAAATCATTCTCAATTATGTGTTATATATATTTCCTATATATATACTAATATTAGGCTTTTGGTTTGGTTGTGATTTTTTTTAGCCCTATACATTTTGAATACGCAGTTCCAAAATCCTGAGCCCGCCGCTGATAAATACTACTGCAAGGGTGCAAGGTCGCCACTGATGATAAATACCTCTGCAAGGTTGCTCGTCCTCGACCATCGAGACACACAGAACTTCTCCTGTCTGCCTACTAATAGCTCTAAATAGCTGCCCTCTCAAGTACTATGATGGCCACCTTGTCCTCCACAGTAGTTGCACTCGGTCATGGTGCACTTCTCTTCTTGCTCCTTGCAACGAGTGGCTCATGCGCGAGACCGGCGAGCTTTAACGCCTCCCACTTCACCGCCGATCCCAACTGGGAGGCTGCCAGGGCCACTTGGTACGGTGCCCCCACCGGCGCCGGCCCTGAAGACGACGGTACGTATACACGAATGCCGGTGCATGCATGGTCTCATTGTGCATATGCATTGCATAACGTTGTTTTGAACTGAGTCTGAACTACAGTGCGCCGCCGTGTGCCATCAATTATAGTATTATTTGTTCTGCATGCAGGTGGCGCCTGTGGATTCAAGAACGTGAACCTGCCGCCGCTTTCGGCAATGACATCGTGCGGCAACCAGCCCCTGTTCAAGGACGGCAAGGGCTGCGGCTCCTGCTACCAGGCATGCATGTAGCTAGATTAATTTGTCAGACGAAGATCCTTTCATTTGGTGCCTGCCTTGATGGAAACGGAAAGCTAGAGTATTACTAGTAGTTTGGTTTTTTTACTTTTGATGACTAATAACTAACCCCGTTTTATTTTCTTTGCCAGATACGATGCCAAAACCACCCTGCCTGCTCCGGCAACGCAGAGACGGTGATCATCACTGACATGAACTACTACCCCGTGGCCATGTACCACTTCGACCTCAGCGGCACGGCGTTCGGCGCCATGGCCAAGCCCGGACGCAATGACGAGCTCCGCCACGCCGGCATCATCGACATCCAGTTCAAGAGGTGGGTATCACGCGCCGCTCCTTGCACAGAACCAGCACAGACGACCCGCTGATCAGCTCGAGGTCCACACTAACAGTATCATATCTCGAGACGACCGTCTAGATACTTGATTTGCCGTGGAGCCCTTGTACTTTTGCTCAACCGACTGGTTTAACTGGGCCCCATGCAGATTCAATTTGCACAATATTTAGTAGTACTTGTGCTTTACAATTTGGCGTTTGTGTGCGTGCCTTGCCTGCCTGCGGACAAAGTGTTCTGAAGCTAGCCTAATCTAAGCATATCACATGGTTTGCTCCTCTGTAGGGTGCCCTGCAACTACCCCGGGCAGAAGGTGACTTTCCACGTCGAGAAGGGCTCCAACCCCGTCTACTTCGCGGTGCTCGTCGAGTTCGAAGACGGCGACGGCGACGTGGTGCAGGTGGACCTCATGGAGGCCAACTCTAGGTCATGGACGCCGATGCGCGAGTCCTGGGGATCCATCTGGAGGCTCGACTCCAGCCACCGCCTCACTGCGCCGTTCTCCCTGCGCATCACCAACGAGTCCGGCAAGACGCTGGTGGCTAACCAAGTCATCCCGGCCAACTGGGTGCCCAACACCTACTACCGTTCCATGGTCCAGTATAATTGGCTCTCTGCTGTTGGGGACCATAATAATTGGCTCTCTGCTGCTGGGCACCATAACAATTCTGTGTCACTGTGGTTGATTAGTTTGGTACTAGTATTGTATTGCCGCAGGGATTTGAAGATTGGGAAATGGAGGAAGCAAAGTTAATTTGCATATGCTTTCCCGACCATTGTCAATGCATGTACTAGTGCGATTAATAAGATTACAAATCATTGACAGTATTTTGTGTGCCATATTGTATACTACATCTCTGCTTCGTTCGATATCTTTTTTGTTTCAGTCATGCTTTTTTTGCGATGATTGTTTCAGTCATGCTTATGCAACCGACTTGAATCAACTTTTCCGAAAGTATATGAGCCATATGATGGCTATTATAAATACGTGAATTATCTCAGTTCCTAACAAAACCAAAACCCATCACGCGAATTGAAGTCCATACATACGTAATACGTTACCTCTGATTCCTAGACCTTTGATTATTTATTTTATCCATTTTCTTATTCCTATACCTCCCATTATATTCTTATTCCTTTGTTGCTTAGGTGAGAGTGTTTATCAGCCAGAGGCTGGAACCTAAACTAGAATGAAAATAAAATTGGTTGTGCGCGCAAATCTCTTGCAGAGGCCAAAGTAGAAAAGTTTCCTTTTACCTAAAAAACTCCTATTATTCAATCTGCATTTGCCAAGGATGCACTACACGAACCTGATCCTGACTTGCTAACAAGAGTACGAATCGAAAAAAATTAAATGTCTCGTGTGACTTCGTCGGAATAAAATGATTGAGATTTGAAGGACAAAAGAAGGGCGGGATTGAGATTTGGAGAACAACAGAAGGGCGGTGTTTTAGTAGCATAGACAACCTTTTTCTGGACTGTAAACTGATTGCAGCGAGCACTATCAAGGCACAGTTGTTTTTCTTTGATTCTTTCACGCTGCCTTTTTCCTCTAAGACTATCCGCACTCACGTTCCTCTATTTTCATCCTCTATACTGTCTGGTCATCAAGATTCGCTCCTCTATATTCATTTCCCCTGCATCCATCCATCCTCTATCCATTGTGGGTCCACTTGTCATTTTATCTAAATATATCTATGAGAGATCTAGTTTTCAAGAATTAATTACAACGAATTCAATGGTGCAATCGGAATTTAATTTAGGTTTTCGGTTCGTGAGATATAACATTTTTTTAAACAAAATTAGGTGGGGCCCACGCTGTTCTCTCTTCTCTCCCTCCTCTCCCTCTCACGCACGCGCCTCCGCCTAAATGGCTCCCCTCCGCCAATTGTACCGGAGACGAGCGCTCCCCGGAAGATATAGCGAACAACAGTGCAGCTGATGTCTACACTATCTGTTACTGGAGGGATTGGATAGCCTACGCGCGGCTGTTCGTCCGATGGCACTCCATTCCCGTGGATTTCGCAATCCTCAAAAGGAACATCATCATAATTCCTGCAACGGACAAAATCTCTCCAGTGCTTAATTACAATCAGTGGTGGCCCGTTGGTTGAATGGAAAGGATATGCTAATCGTCCAACAACACAAGTTTCTTTCCGTCCAAAGCACTTTAATTTCCCTCGTAGCCAAGGTTATCTATATACGGAGTATTAGATAACTTATAAAGTGGCAAGAACTGGATTCTTGCCGTAATTACTGGTGTCAAACCGTCCCGGCTCCGGTCACTTCCATGACTCACTAAGGCCCTGTTCGGTTTTCTCTGAGCGTTTGACGGCAAGAAATCTTTCACAGACTGTCAGACTGGTCTAATAAGAGAGACAAGATGCATGAGAAAACGAGAGCCCTGGTCTAAATTATTGGTTTCTCTTGCTCTCCTCTAAACAGTTGTTTATCTCCGGATTCCGGAACGAGACGACGTAACTGACGCCCCCGATAGCTACAGGCGCAGGTGCTGAGCAGCGACGGCTCTGCATGTGAGGGGCGGGCCACGGCGAGGGAGAAGGAAACCGTCGCCGAGCCCGGGCTGTCGCTGTCGAGCGAACTGGTCACGTCGGCCGAGGGCCCGAGGCCTTGCCTTGCACTGGATTCCCGGGTCCCGCAAGGCCCTCCGAAGCGACCCACCGTTGGCCCTCGCGCTCGCGCGCACACACAGGCCCGGCAACCGTTGCATACTTGCATTGCCCTTGTTGGGCCGACGAGATGAGGCTTCCAGCGCACACAGCGTCTCTTGTCTTGTCTGATGTCTTGCGGTCGCGAGCGGCCCGGTAGCCTGTGGAAGCGAGGCCTTGTGTCATTGTGGTGCACAGGCCGGCAGGCCGCCGCCGTCCGCCCCTCCGCTTGCCGTGGCTACACGTGAGCAACGCCGAACATGCGGACAAGACAACAGCGGCCGGACGCATCCGCAACGATCTGGCGCACGTTCTGGGTCAACTCGACTTTTGCTGCACGTTTCCTGGGTGCTGCTTCGTGCTAGTTGCTGGACCCTCTGGCGGTGGACGAGTGAGAGCCACCAACTGCACCGTGCAAGTGCCAGTCCGATCCAGCAGTGTCGTACCACCAGCACCACGCGATCAGAGATGAGCTGAGAAGCGAGGGACGGTGAACGCCAGGCATGAAGAAAAAGGAGACATCATCACGTTCTCCCATGCTTGCAGTTGCAGCCTTCCAGTTCGAGCACCTTGTCAAATTTGCAAATGGCATGGGGGAAGGACGACTACAAGATCGAAAACCACGTGCAAAATCGGTGGTGGGAGACTAGCTGCACATCACAGCACAAGCACAGTACGTGAGACAACGCCCCGTTCTGCTGGCTTCTGAACTTATACGCTACGCATCGTCGATATATAGACTCCACATCACCACACGGACAGCGAAAATAATATAATGGCGCCGCCAGCCATCCTTTAATTTGCATATGTAATTTCACGGCCGTCGTCCTCTCCAACTCTCCATGGCCAAACCTTGAGTGCAAATACTTGCCACGCAACGGGAATCTTTAATAATTCAATGAAGATGGTAAAATTATTCTGGTCGTTGCTTACTATCAACCAAGGATACACATATAGCCCTTCATTGCTACAAATTTATCCATTAAGTTAAAATGGTCTTTTATTCTTCAGGTCCTCAGGATGAAAGGGTTCTCACCAACTTGGTGTGAATGGATGTATAAGGTCATGTCTAAAGGAAATGTCGCGGTAAAAGTGAACGATAATATAGGCCATTTCTTCCAAACTAGGAAAGGAGTTAGACAAGGGGATCCATTATCTCCTATCCTTTTTAATATAGTGGTTGATATGATGGCTATCCTTATTTCACGTGCAAAAGCGGCTGAACTCATTCATGGAGTTGTGCCGCATTTGATAGATGATGGACTCTCAGTCCTTCAATATGTTGATGATACGGTCATTTTTTTTAATAATGATCTTGAGATGGCCAAAAATATGAAGTAGTGGCTTTGTGCTTTTGAACAGTTGTCGGGGCTGAAGATCAATTTCCATAAAAGTGAGCTATTTTGCTTTGGAGCAGCAAAAGACAATCAATTTGAGTATTCACAAATTTTCGGGTGTGATTTGGGATCATTTCCGTTTAGGTACCTGGGTATTCCAATGCATCATAGAAAACTTATGAATAAGGACTGGAAGCATGTTGAAGAACGTTTTCAAAAGAAGTTGAATTGTTGAAGGAGTAAATTATTGTCAGTTGGAGGGAGGCTTGTCTTGCTTAACTCTGTTTTAAGCAGTCTTCCTATGTTCATGCTTTTCTTTTTTGAACTACCGAAAGGGGTTCTTAAAAAGCTAGATTATTTCAGATCCCGTTTTTTTTTTGGCAAAACGATGAGCAAAAGAAGAAATATAGATTGACTAAATGGGTGGTAGTTTGTTCTCTGAAAGATCGAGGGTTGGGTGTCTTAAATTTAGAGGTTCAAAATAAGTGTCTCCTAAGAAAATGGCTTTTTAAGTTGCTAAATGAAGAAGGGGTTTGGCAACAACTACTTCGGAACAAGTATCTAAAAGATAAGACCCTAACACAGGGCCAACACATGTCTGGGGATTCTCAATTTTGGGCTGGACTGATGAAGGTCAAGGACGAATTCCTTTTGTTGGGCAAGTTTAAATTAGGTGATGGCTCTCAGGTGCGATTCTAGGAGGATGTGTGGTTAACGCCCCGTCCTTTAAAATCGATCTTTCCAGCACTTTTTAATATTGTCATGAAGAAAGGAGCCTTTGTAAGAACGGTGTTATCCAGAGCACCATTAAACGTGGCCTTCCAGAGATCTTTGGTAGGGGTTAATTTACAAGCATGGCATGAGGTGGTTGCTATGGTGTCTGATGTTCAGTTAATAGACCAGATCGATCGTTTTGTGTGGGGATTGCATCAGAATGGTTTCTTCTCAGTTAAATCTATGTATAGTTCTTTATTAGGATTTCAATCCATACCGTATAACACTTTAATATGGAAATTGAAATTACCTCTTAAAATCAAAGTGTTTTTATGGTATTTATACAAAGGAGTGATCTTGACAAAAGACAATCTAGCAAGACGACAATGTCAGGGAGATAGGAAGTGTTGTTTTTGTTCTTCTGAGGAATCGATACAACATCTTCTCTTTGATTGTCATCTTGCGAAATTTGTGTGGCGGGTTATTCAGATCTCCTTTAATTTAAATCCTCCAACTGGTGTACACAATATGTTTACAGATTGGTTACTTGGGTTTAATAAAAAAACTCAAGTCCAATCTTCTTGTGGGTGCAAGTGCAATTTGCTGGACAATATGGCTGACTCGAAATGATCTGGTTTTTGACAAGGTTCTAGCAACATCCTATTTGCAGGTTGTCTTCAAGGGGGACTTACTGGATTCGGTTATGGTCTCTGCTTCACAAGGAGGAGGATCGCTAGATGATGAAGATGAGTTGCAGGAAGATTGAAACTTCCGCAATGGAGGTGTTTGCTAGAAACGGGTGGAGTTTCAGGAATAGAATTTCATTCTAGATGTTGAGTTGAGTTTCTTTTTTGTCTTCCTCGTTGGTTCAGAACTTTGTTTTCGAGACTTCGTGGACCTTTGTGTCTTTGCTTTGGAACAGTTGCATGCATTAATCGATGCAGAAGCTGAGATATTAATATATTCCCTTTTCTAAAAAATCAAGCAATGCACGCAGACCATAGTGGTAGTTTTCATCCCCTAAACACCAACACATGAAGTTTTAGACACATACGGAGTACTCTTTTACTATAAGCTCTATCGATCTCTGGTAAAGATACCCGTTTCTAGAGCCTTGAAGTGTTTCTTTAAAGAAAGAATTATATTAAAACTCAGCATATATTGTACTTCCCAAAATTCACATCACATAAAAAAAGTAAAATAAAAGGACATGATATTCTATCTACATCCTCCATCATATATATTCTTGCCTAGTGGCTTTCGTCTATACAACCAATCTCCAGGTGAATAGAGCATTAGGGCCCCACCAAATACACTGAATGTGCAGTCACCATGCCAAATCCACCAACCAACTCTAAAACCTTGGATATGACACAAAATTCAAAATTCAAGAACTAAACCAAAATGGATGCAAGTCGTTGGAAGAATATTGGTCGATCGAATTGTTGGATATTGCATAGGCTACAAACTTTGCACATCCAACCCTTGATCCCTCAATTTTGATTCCTATTTTTCTCTATATACGGCCATCGACAATAATTTTCTCTATTATACAACGAGAGGTTCCCAAGAGCCCCTTGTGTCGACCACAAAACTGATCTTCTACAGTTCTACCAATGAAATTGACACTTTGCAACGACAATTTCATCGTGACCATCATTGATGTCATTGTAGGTAGCAAACTCTCGACCGAACATAAGTGATATTTCTCCAATATATTCATTTGGGCTAAACCTAAATAAATAAATCTAAAGGATAACTGAAGAATAAAACAAAGAGTCACTACTACAGTAAAACTCTATAGGGCGGCTGGTACTTCTAGCCGCCCCTACAAATTCATTTTAGGGATGGTTGGAGTTATCAGCCGTCCTTACAAATATTATTTGTAGCAGCGGCTAGAGGTATCAACAGTTTCTATAGTCAGATTTTTTGCCATTTTTTTAAAAAAATCAATTTTCAAATCTGACCAAATAATAAATCAAAACATTATATTGACAGGTCCAAAAACAATATAATGCATAATATGTTAATGAATTCATCACAAATGACATACACAATTCATATGATATATTGACGAATCTGTAAAATATATAATTCACATTATATATGCTTAGATCCACAAATAACAGTTATCATATAATCCATCACAAGTATAGTCTACAAAGTTCGATCGACGACATTACATACACATTACATAAAAAATCTTTTTAACGACCTAAGCTTAGTCTTTTCCACTCACGAAAAGCCTAACACCGAGGTTAATGTCTTAATTTAGACTCTGGTTCAGGGTACAAACCCTTAACATATAGAATTTGGTCCATTATTAAGATCCAAAGGTTCTCGACGAGCTCGAGGAGGTTATCAAAGTCAACTGATGTCGCTGTAATTTCTTTTTCTTCGAGCCACTATAAGAAAACAATGTTAGGTTTAGAATTTAATAACATATGTGTGCATTTTCTACCAAGTTTTGTACTGTGAGTGAAGTAGATCTAACTTACCTTAGAGGGGTGTCTCCTGTACGAACTGGTGTTACTCATGGTATGGCATATGTAATATCCAAAATGTACACTCCCACACGCATCCATGTGGCATTGTTCACATATGAAATTGCTAAGTAAAATGCTTGTGTCAACACCGTAATGGAAATACGAATTTCACTTACCGACCACTTTGTTTTGACGTACAGGGTACACTTCCTTTCTGGATGATGCACGTCTTTGAGTACATTAACATAGTAGTGAAACACACTCTTGACGATGCTTATGAAGTCTTTGTACGTTCTCTCGTCCTTATCCATTAGATCCATGACCCACGCCATACTTATCGAGAGATCGATGGCTACACAAACCCAGTGGTTACTGCACGAATTTGATCATAGAAATAGATAATCTTTTTAGCATCTAATAAAATATGTATTCTTTAATTTATATGATATAGTGGTGCTTACTCAAAGTTGTAGGGTAGATATATAGGACTTATGTTTTGCATTCTGGAGAAAGCTCTTACAATATACGCTGCAACTTTATAGGACTCATCCTTTATTCTTTTGCCGGATTTTCTCTTTCTCCTCAGGCGTCTTTCTAGTGGCTAGGTTGTGGTCATCCAATTTTCAGTGCTTGGGGTAAGTCCATAATGTTTGTGCTATTAGTTGAGAGTGCCCCGACCGCACACTTGACATTTTTTTATAATGTTGCATTCTGCAAATCACGACGTGTATTAGTTAAAATAGAATCCAAAGATTACAATAATATAAAATCAAGATGACAAGAACTTATACGCACAATCAGTGGTATGTCCACTATGCCACAATGCTTAACCGCAGCGGGCGATTTTAATTTACCGCAGTGGGCAAAGGCGTTTGCTGGGGTGCTAAGGTCACGGTTAATCGTGGCAAGTACCGCAGCGGGCGCTTTTGCCCGCTGCGGTAAATACGTTAACCGCAGCGGGCAACATAAAGCGCCCACTGCGGTTAATCGATTTACCACAACGGGCGCCTAAGGATGCCCGCCGTGGTTAATCATTTGAAAAAACAAAAAAGAAAAGAAAAAGCCCTAGACAGAACCGTTGAGCCCATCCACAGGCCCGCCGAGCCCATACAGGGCTGCATCGCCGCCGTCGCCGGATCCAGTTGGTCTATCGCCGGATCTGGCCGCCACGGGGCGGATCCGGACCATCGAGAACCCGAGTCGCCACCATATCCACTCACGCACCGTCGTTGAGGGCCTGCTCGTGGAGGTCGGTGCGTGCGCCACTGTGGAGGCGCGCCACTATCCCCTCCTACATCGTGGAGGCCGCGCCCCGCCCGTCGTGGAGGTCGCGTCCCGTGCCTCCGTGGAGGCGCGCCACGGCCTCCTCCTAGGTCGTGGAGGTCGCGCCCCACCCGCCGTGGAGGCCGCGCCCCGTGCCGACGTGGAGGCGCCCCACTGCCTCCTCCTATGTTGTGGAGGTCGCGCCCCGCTCGCCGTGGAGGTCACGCCCCGTGCCGCCGTGGAGGCGTCCCACTGCCTCCTCCTATGTTGTGGAGGTCGCGCCCCGTTCACCACGGAGGTTGGACCCCGCCGTGGAGGCCGCACCCCGCGCTGCCGTGGAGGTGCCCCACTGCCTCCTACGCCATGGAGGTCGCGCCTCGCCCGCTATGTTGGTCGGACCCGCTATGGAGGCTGCTCCCCGGCTGCCGTGGAGACCTCACACAGCTTGCTGTGGAGTGAGGAAGAGAGGGCGGGAGGGAGAGAGAGTTGGGGAGCAACCTGTGAGAGGGAGATGCTGAGAGGGGGACAGAGTGGGAGTGGAGGTGAGGGAAGGCGTCGCGAGAGGAGAAGAGAAGGTCGTTGCGGTGACTGAATGAATGAGAGCCAAACCCTAGCGAATACGTATATATAAGATGGCTATCGGGCCTCATCTTGGGTTGTTTTAGGTCTTAGTATTTTTCGTGGCGGGCCTTATAGTATGCCCGCTGCGGTAAATCGATTTACTGCAGCAGGCATCTTAAAATGCCCACTGCAGTAAATAAATCGATTTACCGCAGGACATCAGATGCCCGCTACGGTAAATCGATTAACTGCAGTGGGCATCTTAAGATGTCTGCTGCAGTAAATAGCTATTTTCCGCAGCGTGCGGTAAATAGTTATTTTCTGCAGCGGACATCTGCGGTAAATCGATTTACCGTGACAGGCAAAAGTTGGTCATCATGGTAAATCAAAAGTGCCCGCTGCGGTAAATCATGGGATGTGCCGCAGCGGACAATAAAATGTTCGCCACAGACGGCAAAAGAGCAACACTGCACATATTTATTTTTGTAGTAGTGGTCACAATCGTGATCTACCACATGGTCCAGAATATAGGGTGTAATCGCAGGTAAACAATGTATAAGCACTATGCTTACTCAATGTTGACCACTCAGCCTCCATACGAAAGAGCGAGCACTATACAATCCTATGCATAAACATAAAGCTAAATTAGGTATACTAAGCATATACTCAAAGTAGACAATTAACAATGCAACTAAGAACATAAACAATATAAGAACAATGCCATAAAGATTGTATCTAAACACATAAAATGATGAAAAAAAATACAAGAGTAATACAAAAGCTTTACGAAGCTCCGCTCTTGACAAGATCCGAAGTCCAAGCAGATGGCTTGCTTCTCTCTAAATCTAAAATAGGTAGTGTAAGTGCATTCGCCCCCATTGTGGGTTTTGGCTAATTAATGACAATCAAATTAGGGACTAACGGTTCAATAAAGACATGTATACATGTGATAGTCCTTAGAAAGAATTACAATATTCATATCTCGTGAACAAAGCACGTAAACCTATGTTGGACGAAAGATGCCTAGCTCAAGTGGTGGATTGATAGTTTACTTTAAACTTGAGTTATAGGTAAGACGGACTATCAAGAGGGATACAAATTAGGCTAGCTAGATGTGTAGAAAACTGCTCATGCCGACTAACAAAAGTTTGCTTGAGAGACACCGTACGATCATGAACACGTAGATGTATTTCTGTGAAGTCGGTAGTACCGACCATGGGGGTCGGTGGCACCGACCAGGGAGGCAGCGCGCAATGCTCTCTGGGTAAAGTTCATTTTGAACTGTCGGTAGTACCACCATAAAACTCGATAGTACCGACCACCCAGACCATTCTAACACCCTCTCTGTGCAGGTTCAAAAATGGCTTGGCGGTAGTACCGCTATAAATGTTGATACTACCGGGCTCGGTAGTATCGACCCCTGGTCCGTAGGTACCGAGCCGCCGAGGTCGATTTGCGGACCTCTCTATTCGTGCGCCAAATCACTTGGCGGTAGTACCGCTATAAAAGTCGGTACTACCAGGCTCAGTAGTACCGACCCCGGTCGGTAGGTACCGAGCGCCCGAGTGTCTTTCTGCGGAGCTCTCTGTTCGTGGCTGATTTGGCCTGGCAGTAGTACCGCCAGAAGGCCGGTACTACCGACCCTTGGTCGGTTGTTGGATCTAGGTCAACTCAGATCTGGCGCAACGGTTTTAGCCGGTCGGTACTACCGGCCATGCATGGTCGCTACTACCGACAAGCCTCGGGACTGGGTGACTATAAAAGCCACCCACTCGACTTCTAACCGTTAGCCACTTACTTCACTTCATTCATTGCGACCTAACAGCTGACAAAAGATCTCCCAAGCATTGACTCATCCTCTCTCTCTCTCCCTTTGCTCCTAGATTCATTCCCTTGCAAGTTTTAAGCTAGGGAAGTGAGATTAGAGAGTGGGAAGCTTCAATCTACGACTTCAGCATTTGGTTCCCACATCTTGCCGGCTTGGTTTGTGTTTATTACTCTTGGGTTCTTTGAACCCTAGCTGGTTAGGTGTTCTTCGTGGTTGCCCGTGTTGATTCATTTGTGAGGGCTCCCCGAAGCATTTGTATTTACCCTGTGATTCTTAGTGAAGAAACTCGGCTAACCTTTGTGGTGGCTTGAGTGAGGCAAGGAGGTGAAAGAGACTCCGACCTTGGTGATCACCTCAACAACGAGGACGTAGGCACTCCTTAGTGGTTTGGCCAAACCTCGGGATAAATCCTTGTGTCCCGCGTGCTTGTTGTTATCTCTACTTTGCATACTATACTTGTACTTGTGCTCTTCGTGTTCTTCCTATCCCTTTCTCATTCTTAGGTTGGAGAGGACCGATCTACACAACGAGAAGGAATCAAGCCTTGGGAAGGCTTCAATCTTCGTCTACAACACTTAGGAAAGTGGGGTATCTAATTGATCTGAAATTGCATTTCTTTACATTAGATTTGTAGTTGTTTTAGGTTTCCGGTGGTGCCGTCTATTTGTGTCGGTAGTATCGGTGTTTTATACCCGGTAGTGCCTACCCAAACAAACCGGTAGTATCAGCGGTTATTTTACTACAAGTTTTAGTCTTTGAAGTTTCAGATCATAGAAAATCACCTATTCACCCCCTCTAGGCTGATTTGATCCTTTCAATTGGTATCGAAGCCTAACTCGACCTTTGTGTTAGCGCTTCACCGCATAAAGGGAAAATCATGTCGACCCTAAGTCAGGCAAATGTTGATAGCATTGTCAAGCAAGTTGCTGATCAGCTGTTAGAAAAGCAAGCAAAGTAGTTCGAAGATCAAATGAATAAGCTGAAGCAAGAGATTGAAAGCTTGAAGCAAGCTTTGAGCGGCACATGCGAAACATCAGGTGGTGGAGAAGTTCCTCTAGTGCCAAAAGATAAAAAGGCAAAAGATGATGAAGAGGAAGACAAGAGAAAAGGAGAATTCTCTAGCATACCATTTGACTATAGCCAAATGAGCAAAGTCGTTCAATTACCTAGCGTCAATCTAGGCAAACCACATTCCTTTAATGGAATCAACTACAATGATTGGGAACATAAGATGAGGCTACATCTCATTGCGGCAAGAGCATGGGAGATTGTAGAGAATGGACCTAATCACGTTGAAGGAGAAGAGTTTACCGCTCAAGATGTCGTTGAGTTCCAACAAAATGCTCAAGCAGCTTCCTTGATCCTATCTTGTCTCAAGCCCGAAGAAAGCACAAAGGTCCACAACATGGAAAGTGCGAAGAAGATTTGGGACACTCTCAAGATATCATTTGAGGGTGACACAAGTGTGAGAAAAAGCAACATAGAGCTACTTCAAGGGAAGACAACAAATGTTTGATAGATACATGACCATGATCAACAAGATAAGAGTTCTAGGAGACAAGAAGTGGGATGACAATGCAGCTGCAAGAAAGCTTTTGATAGCATATAGAAAGAAAAACAAGACTTTTGCATCAATCATTATGGAAAGACCAAACTATGAGACCATGGAACCTCATGAGATGCTTGCCAAGATAAAGCATCATGAGGTGCTTGATGATGAAGCCTTAGAAGATCAAGAAGCAAGTAACAAGAAAGTAGTGGAATTAAAGGCGAGTCAAGAAGAAGGAAGCAAGGCTCGAAATTATTCATCTAGTGAAGGAAATGAAGATTTTGATGATTGTTGGTAGTTCTTAGCTACACCTAGGATAGGGTAACTAAAGTAGCTATCTACTACCAAGCGGGGTTGTCAGTCCCGACACTAGTAGGAGCTAGCTAGCGAGAATGCAATCTACCAAGAGGAGATTCTGCAAGCGCACAGAACTATCGTAGTAGCACTTCGCCTGGGAGTACCAGGTGTCGATTTATTTGATCCCAAGGGAAGGCTAGGGTGGTGTATGAGTTGAGTCAAGGAGGGGATGAGAGTCGAAGAAATAAGAAAAAGGAAAAGGGGAGAAGGGAATATGAAAGGCTAGAAAGAATATATGGGTGGATAGGTAAGGATGAAATGGATGGCTAAGGTAAGGTGGGTGGATAGGTAGATGGTAAATAAGGGTAGCTAAGGATAACTAAACTACTAACTACTAACTACTCCTAGATAACTAATCCTAGATAACTACAAAGCAAGATAACTACGAAGCGAGACAGTTACGAAGCAGGGCAGGCAAAAGACAATAAAGCAACTAAGTTAAGTAAAGTTTTATTCCTATCTTGTCAAGTATCGAGGCGTACTAGCCTTTACCACTTACTTAGGTTGAACGCTAGCACAACGAGCCTTACTGTTAAACTGGGCCAACTACGTGGTGGAATTCAAGGCGCACAGGGCTGTCACCACCTGCTTGCTACCACAGCTATCTGGGGGTCCAGCCGTATCTGAAGGTAAGTCTATAACTAAGCACCACGCTTAACTATATTCTAACTATCTCTACCCTAGCTTTGAATAGAGACACCCTTGCGGACGTCAGAGCAAACACTTGACTTAATAAGATAAACACTAAACTAACTAAGCAACCTATTGGCAAAGATCAAACACTAAGCTCACTAGAGATTAACTACTATGGCTAAGTGAATTGAACTGTAGGATAGCTAGGCACTCAAGCAATCAATCAAGTATACCACTCAATACTGATAAGTAGAATAAAGTAATACTTGAAATGATGAACTAGAATATAGTAAGTGCTTGAGTAACAAGAGCAAAACCTGAACTGGAGATGAAGGAAGACTCTTCCCAGCTCCAGAACAGATCACTCGCACGCCTATACTCTTGAGCTAACCCTTGAGCAGCGCTACCGCGAGGGCGAAGATGCCTTGCTCTACTAGCTACCTACTTGCCTAAGCTCTCTGAGCTTCTAACCTAACTCTCACTTGCTTCTCTTGCTTGTGTGTTGCTCTGGGATGGTAATGTGTGATGGTGTGTATGAAGTGATGCCTCAGGGGGGTATTTATAGCCCAAATGAGTGAGGGGGGTACTTATAGGGGGCAGCCAGCCGACCTAGGGCTAACCCTAGTGGCGGGCGCCTGCCCTAGGTGGCGGCCGCCACCTCCCTCACCGTTGGATGCACCGCCTTGGCTTCAACGGCATCCAGGTGGTTGTCCAAGGCGGTTTGGAGGTTGGTTGCATGTCCTAGCAACCGCCATTCAGCCTTGATCCACGCCACTTCATCCTGAGCCGTCCGATGCCACTGACCTAGTGACCAAGGGCCAAGATTTGGCCCTGGGGAGGTCACATGGATTGGTGACGTGGCAGGGAGGCCAACCCAAGTGGCGGGCGCCACCTAGAGGTGGCGGGCGCCACCCCCCTTAGGCCCATTTGGGCCCTGCTGAGTGGGCTTGGCCTCTGGTGGGTCCATATGTCCAAATTTGGTTCAAATCCTGCATTCAAATAAAATTCTATGGACATGTGGAATTTGGTTAGTTTGAAACCTATTTGACTACATTTCATGCCTTTTTGGTGGACTTTAGGGTCAAATGTTGATGGTAAAACAGGTGTTTAAGGACCGTCAACAATGATGAGAGTGCACTTCTTGTCAAGAACTTTAGAAGATTCATGAGGAAGAGTATGCACAAGAAAGGCAAGAGTGGCTACTTCAAGAAGTCCAAGAAGAGAAACTGCTATGAGTGTAGAGCGGATGATCATTTCATAGCCGGTTGTCAACAAAAGAAGAACAAGAGCAAGTACAAGTATGATGACAAGAAGCAAGGAAGAAGAAGAGGTGTAGCTCACGTTGGTGAAGAATGGTTCTCGGGGGATGACTCAAGTGATGAAGAAAAGAGCAAGGGCAAGGAGAAGGAGAAGGGAGCAGCCAACATTGTTATTCACAAGGCCTCTTCTCCAAGCTTCTTCTCCAACATAGCTACATCGACTACTTCATCATGCTTGTTTGAGGATCTCTCCGATGATGAGGATGACTTCACTCATTCTTGCTTCATGGCTAAGGATGAGAAGGTATCACCTACCTCCTCCAATTGTTCTAGTGATGAATCTAGTGATGATGATATGGATGAATATGAACAAATCATGATAAGAAAATTTGGAAAGAAAGGTGGACCCAAAATAATAAAATTGCTTACTAAGTTAGCGAGTCGGAATGAGAGTCTTACTTTGCAAGGGGACTTGATCTCTCAAGAGAGAGAGAGAGAGAAAAGAACCTTGCATTGGAAGCTTCTTTTGCCGAGGAGAGGTTGAAGGTTGAGAAATTGACCGTGGAACTATCTTTAGCCAATGACTATAACAAGAAGTTGGCTAAGGAGTGTTCCATGAGCAATGACTTAATTACTAATCTAAAGAATAAGGTTAGCTTGGTTCAAGAAAGCCTCACAAGCTTACAAGATAAATATCAAACTCTTGAACAAAGCTACAACACTTTGGAGTAGTACTTCTTCAACTACTCCTAAGGATTCCGATAGCTCTAATGCTTCAACTAGTAATGGTTGCAAAAGATGTTATAAAGTTGATATAAATGCTTGTGCAACTAACCTTGTTGAGATAGAGAAGAAAGACAAGGAAATCCAAAGGTTGAACATGATCTTGAGGAATGGTTGCAAGTGTAAGGTGCAACAACCAAATGACATCCTCAAGACCGCAAGACATCCATCCATCAAGGATGGGATAGGCTATAGTAGGTATGATGGGAAAGCCAATGGAAGGAAGATGGTCAATGGGGTGCCCTTTGTTAACTTTAGCAAACGGGTTCCTCTCATTGACCTCATGAACAAGGCAAACAAGGTTGTCAATCCAAAGGCTACACTTGCCAATGACAAGATCAACAAGGAGAAGGAAGTTGAGGTCCCCAAGCAACAAAAGCCCATATCACGAAGCTATACATGTGATTACTTGTGTTGTTGGGGCAATAACGGCAAGATTGTCGTTAAGTATGTTGGTACACTCAAGAAGAGAGAGATCATGAGAAATGTTTGGGTGCCCAAAGTTTATGTGACTAACCCCCTAGGACCCAATCTCACTTGGGTACCTAAATCAAGAACATAAACTTGTTTTGTAGGAATATGCCTCCGGTGGAACGAGTTGGGTGTTGGATAGTGGATGCACCAATCATATGACCGGGGCAAAGGAAATGTTCACTTCTTTTCAACCAAGCCATGATTCATGTAACAACATTGTGTTTGGTGACAATGGAAAAGGAGACGTACTTGGCTTGGGTAAAATTGCTATCTCAACCGACAATTCAATATCTAATGTATTACTTGTGCATTCGTTGAGTTACAATTTGCTATCCGTTTCTCAACTTTGTGAAATGGGTTATGATTGTCTCTTTACGGATAAGGGTGTGACCGTCTCTAGAAGAAGAGATTCCTCTATTGCATTTAAAGGTGTGTTGAAGGGAAAGCTTTATCTAGTTGACTCCTCAACTAATAAAGTGGAACCTAAGACATGCTTAATGGCAAAATCTAGCATGGGTTGGCTTTGGCATCGCCGACTAGCTCAGGTTGGGATGAAGAACTTGGCCCAACTTCAAAGAGAAGGGCACATCCTTGGACTAACCAATGTTTATTTTGAGAAAGATAGGATTTGCAGCGCATGCCAAGCCGGAAAAGCAAGTTGGGGCCAAGCATCCAATAAAGAACATTGTGTCAACTACAAGACCATTGGAGCTACTTCATATGGATCTCGTTGGACCCGTTGCTTACCAAAGCATCGATGGTAACAAATATGGTTTCGTTATTGTTGATGACTATTCTCGCTTCACTTGGGTGTTCTTTTTAGTAGATAAAAGTGAGACCCAAGGCATCTTCAAGAAGTTTGCAAGAAGGGCTCAAAATGAGTTTTAGCTCAAGATCAAGAAAGTGAGAAGTGACAACTGGACCAAGTTTAGGAACACCAACATAAAAGAGTATCTTGATGATGAAGGAATCAAGCATGAGTTCTCCGTTCCATATACCCCACAACAAAATGGGGTTGTGGAAAGGAAGAATCGAACTCTTGTTGAAGCTGCAAGATCTATGTTGGATGAATACAAGACGTCTCATGGCTTTTGGGCGGAGGCGATGAACACCGCATGCCATGCAATTGTTGGCACCAAAAGTGGCGCACTGTGCCAATCACACAGCAAGCCGGAGAAGCTGGCTTCAATCGTGGCTCGGGTGCTCGGAAGTCCGGTGCGTGCCAGTCAGTTTGCCCTGCAACTAACAAGGGAGATAAACTGTTAAATACAAAGCTGGAACGTGCCGGGTATGACCAGACAGTTCCAAGATGTACGGCCCTGAAGCCACTTACGACGACATATAGCTATGAAAGCTATCTGCCAACAGGTTTAAAAATTATTCGGCAATATGAACAGGGTTACGTGAATAACAGGTTGCCGAACACGTTTGCATAAAAATCGTACTTGCATGATGTATTAGATATAAGTTAAAACTTAACCAATCTCGATTGTACAACCGAGTTGGGGTCCATGGGGATTGAACATACAAACTAAGCATGACTAAGCTAATCTAAAGCCTGTGCCTGCCGCACGACACCTAGCCTTGTCATAGATCAAACGCACTCAACATGCATGAACCCTCACCACGTGGCAATCCAGATACGATCCGATCGGCTATTATGAACAATAGATCTGCTGCATAACAGACCTTCTCAATAATAAACGTGGAAAGAACAGAGCAGATCTATAAAGATGAAGCCGAACCGAACGATATCTAGATTGGGCAAAAGTGTTATGATGAGATAAACATAACAAAACATATAACACAAGGTAACTTAATGAATCTATCAGATTGCCAAATCTAACAGAGCCGATAACTATTTTTACTCATGACTCAATCCGCCGCACGATACAAGGCATAAGCAAAAACCTCCCGTCATAAGCTTAAATCCGCCGCACGATACTAAGCTTAACGTACGAGACTACTTGCACCATATCTAAATCCGCCGCACGATACTAGACATGATAACAAGGTTGCCGGAACTTACGGAGGTCGACGGATCGATGGCCCCTCTCGAAGAACACGACGACACGACTTGGACTCGAAGACGGCGCGGGGCCGGGTTGGTTGTATTGATTGTGAACGTTTTTACAATAGTCAAGGGTTTATATTTATACCCCGGACGCAATACAAGTTCCTAAGAGGACACGACTATGAAATATTAAAGGAAAATACAATATTCTTGGCCTTCAACTCCTTTCGGAATCTTCATTGCCTTAATTGACGTAATTTGTTGCTCGATTCAGCTCCCGCTTCCATCAGTTTCAATGGAAACTCCCTTTTCTCAGAATAGCCGACCGCATGGGCAGTTGCCGAATCCTTGGAAACTAGCCGACCGCATGGATACTTGCCGAATGCCTCATAGCACCCATCTCCGCACACTAGACATGCATGTCGTCTTCTAGCCTTTCCTTTATGCTAAATATAGAACTGGACATGCACGCCGCCTTCTAGCCTTTCCTTTATGCTAAATATAGAACTGGACATGCACGCCGTCTTCTAGCCTTTCCTTTAGGCTAAATATAGAACTGGACGTCGAGACGTGCATGCTTTATATATATTGCCTTCTTTGCATGCTTGCCACATCACAACGCCACTAAATCCAACTCCTGGCCAATGAGAACAGACCCCTCTGGCTTCTTGAATACTCGTTTAATCTGTCACGGTCATGGTCGATTATTCTCGTGATCGGCTTCTCTTGCCATAACTATTACCTGAATGGAATAACCGATCGCTTGGCCGTCTACCGAATTCTCTTCTCATTGCTCGTTGGGTCCACCTGTCATCTTCTTAATGTTGACCAAACTCCAGTGTTAACACAGGCCCCCCTAGTTCGGAGTATGAATTGTCATGCTTCGAACTATTTGATCTCTGTTGGTCTTCTTCAATAAGCCAAGAAATCCACTGATAGCAATAACATTTTCTCACCATGTTTCCACAATTTTGCCTGTAAAACAATAATTCTCCGATACATGTGGAAACAAATTAGTTACAAATGCATATGTGCATAAACATTATAGTTCTTCCATTTTATTGATCAGAAGATGCTGCAATGCCGACTACACCTCAAAAGTATCATATTTCGTAACCAAGATTTCTTTTAAATTTGAATAAAATGGTACCTTACTCATCCATCCGTCTCTTTAATTATGGGGCTTTAGATCTCACTGAATCTTCAAGCGATTGCAAAACAGAATAGCTACAGAAATGCTTATCTTTTATCCCTTGATCACTTTTCATCCGGAGTTTTATCATTATCTTTATATAAAATCGTATCACATAATATTGCAAAGTCAAAGTTTCGACCATAAGGAGATACAAGCCATAAACCTAGATCAAGAAGTGCAAGTGAATATTTTTATTACTTTTCCTTTTGCATATGTCATTCTCCCTACTTTTTAAAATTATGAGGCTACTGGGCCTTCGGCCATCTTTTATTTTATTTGGCGGTCACTTGACCTTTTTATTTTTCATATTTTTATTTCGGCGGTCACTTGAACCCCCCCTTTTTTTTCTTTCTCAGTTCTGGCGGACACGTGTCCGTCGTTTTTATTTCTGAGATTTATAGAATAGCCTCATATTTTTAATCAAAGAGAGAATGCACATGCAAAACACTTATTAGTTTATAACGTGTACGTGAATCTTGATCTTGAGAATATGATTGTAATCTCAACTAGTAGTCACGATGATTTGACAGTGCTCAATATGACATTAAGTAAATTTTATTATTTCATTAAATCTCCGAATTTCAAGTATCTCTCAGAATAATGTCATAGCAAATTCTACCTCTATTCATATCCCGCAACTACTTTCAGAAAAAGTTTAAATTCTATGCAACCCACAAATTTCAAAGACTTCAAGATAAATATAATAACCATTAGACCCAAATCTTAAAGAAATCAAAGCTATAAACCAGACACAGGTGAAACATAAAACAAAGCATCTATTTATCATTTCAACAGGTGGATAAACCAAAACACTTATATCACATATGTAGGGTGGAATTGTTCTCGAGATTTTAGTTCCAGCAGTAACATGGATATTTCAATTCAAAAATTAAAACTGCTGAAGAAGTGGAGATAGAATTTTGCAAACCAACGTTGAAGATAAAGAAGCCAACGGAAGCCGTCTTGTTCTCATTGTGATGAATCACCCTACGTCGCTCAATGTACATGTATGGCGAATCCAGGCCCCCCGAGCCATAGCTTATGCAGAAGCTTGAACTACTGAGCATGTTTTCTTCAAGGGTTTTCCTCGCCATTGGCTCCTCATCCGCATACGCGCCCCTTTATTCTGAGCCGAAGAAGATGCTGGTGATTCATTACCTTGAAATCGGCCGTTGCAATATGAGATTTGGGCTGATTGAAATTTGATTTCAATGATTTCTTCTGCATGATATTCATTCTTCTTCCCCCATTGCTGCTTGTCTTCTCCTATAAGCGTACATTAATTCCTGCTGATGCATACTGATAATAGCCTTTAGCCGGTACACCTTTCCATGCGTGGCGTTGGCTATCTGCATCAATCTTTGAACATACCCTTGTCCTTGATGTAGGGAATTAGGACTGGTGGTGATGGCGAAGAGTGAGCCAAACTAGATCGCCTGGAACAACCGGCTTTCACAGAATATCTTGGAATCAATGAAGCTTCTCTTGATATGTTTCCTTTGTGTCACCATGATCAGACGTCCGACTGCCACGTCCAACAACAGCAGCTTGCATGCATATGTGCCTCCTGCGGTTATGTATCTCCCTTTTCTTCGTGTTTCCTGAGGATGCACATCTTACTTGTAGTTTGCCGCTTAATTACACCTGTTGCTTGCAGTTCGGATGTGAATAATCCTGAGCTTGAACTCCACTTCTGTACATGAACTCCTCTCATATATACTATCCGAACCAAAAGGCATGGCCAAATACGAACGTTCATTGGTCGTACGTGCACGAATATTTCCAAGACTAATATCTTGCGCATGCATGCTATTTGCTCTTCTTTTATTGGTGTATATATGTGTATATATCCTTGAACACCAAGCACGTGAGCCTCTGTTTCTGCTTCCTTGAATGTGGTGGAGCACAATGGCTGCAGCTTTTGATCTTCTCCTTCACGTAAAAAACCTGGTATGCATGCGTCATAGATGCGAAGAATCACAGATCTCTTCCGTGCCATACAATGTTCTTAAGCCGATTACCGTATCTGATCTTCTCCTGAATAACCGATCCGTGATATCTCATCAGCTTACGAGGAAACAAGCATGTCATCAGTCTGAGGATAGGGTTCTTAGTCGATTTGGAATTTTCCAAGCCAATGACCGATGCGTGTCTGACACCTGCATGCATGGTTTCCAATCTGAATCATCATTTAATTTGTTCTTCGGACTTCTTCCTGGTCGGTATATTCCACTTAGATATGTGCCCATCGAGGCCTGCATCTGTATAGATGATTCCCAATGACCTCATTTATCATCTTTCTTCAGCACACTGCTATGTATAGAAATATTTTGCCTTTGCTCTCGTAGCATATATGTTTAGCAGATGAACTAATTCCTTGAAATCGGCAAATCATATCTGGTTTCCGTGCGGCTCGTATTTGCTAGGATCTCTTGGATACTCTGCAGCTTCCATAACGTTCAATGTCCTTCGTCAGCACCATCGAAAGTCAAGATACGACTCAGCTTCAAAATCATCGTGCAAGATATCTAGCCGAACCAATAATGGACATCAGCCTCTGTTGATTCAATACATGGCCTTTTTCTTCTTTATTGAATAAATCTGAATAGAACTTTCTCCCATGACCGACAAATTCTCTTGAGGTTTTTGGACAACGAGGCATGGTTTTGTTTTAACTTAAGAGTTGCCACTGTAGGTTGCCGAAACCATCGGCTATTTATTTGTAAGACAGCCAATGCTTCCCTTGGATAGCCGATCTGCACTTTTGCCGATTAGCTACTATCCATTACTTCTTCTGAATAGCCGATCCTGTTAGGCTCGAAATAGTCGCTAGCCTTTCTTATGCTTCCTTGGAATCCTGGAAATTTATTTCAATCTTCACGCGTCGATCTAATTCAGCATTGAGGTTAACAGCCGACTCAATTTTAGGACAGCAGATCTCCATAACTCTGTTTAATTGGCTACTAACACTTGCCATAGAACTTTCCCGAATCAAAGTCAACATCAGGCACTTCGGTCATGAAAACTTGGAAGCCTTGCCTCTTGCTTGCACCGACTTTGAATTCCTGCGTAAGGCCTCCTGTCGCATAGTATCGGCAAAAATAGCCGATTGCTTGCTTGGCCACGTACTCCCTTTGGACTCCTGAAAGCTTCCACTATTTTCACGTACGAGCTCCATCAATCCTTGTATTATCTTTGGGTAACTTGGCCAAACAACAGTATCTTTCTTGCTAATATAATCTTCTTCATTTGCCCGGTCTTTACATGAGAGAAGTGATCTCATCGGCTTTTACTGGACCCTGTATCATTGGTACTTCGGTTAGAATAGCCGATCTATTTTCCTCTCGTGAACTCCTCTAGCTTTCCCCAAATATGTCAAGAGTATTTCCTTCTGTACATCAAAACTGAACACACAAGGCCAAATATGCTAATGGGCCGCTTGTGCATGATCATGCTCAATGGTCAACTTCTTAATAACCCATCTCGTTAGTCCGGTGACCACGTATATATATGTAACCCTTCTGCTTTGCTCTTGCTGGCCAACTGCTCATTTCCATTAGCTTAAAAAATCTAGTGAGCCGGTTAATACCTTTTGTGACTTCTGAGTCGCACCTGTAGATCTTGATTGTCACCGTGGAGATCTTCGAGCTGGCCTCGTCGAGTCATCGCTTGGTGCGTCAGCTAAAAGAGCTAGCACTGGCCCCCCGAGCTAATTTGTGTATATTTGTTTCTGCTTTTGGTAAAAGATGTCATCAGCTTTTACTAGAACGTGTGCCAGACAGCCGATACAAATAGCCGATTTCTTCTTTTGATGTTGCCGCCGGCTATGTCCTTCCAATTCAGTGTACTGACACTGTGTGGCTTCGTGTACATCCTGGATTACTCTTCGAATCCTTAGCATGGTCACTTCTCAAAACTTGATGATTGGTATGAGAGTATCTTGAGTTGAAAATGGTGACAGAATAGTTGATAATAATGACCGATGGAGGAAAACTCAAATTGATTCTGTCACGACCATCGGCCTCATGGCTTGAATATCTCGACGCCTGTAGTTTTTGGATTTTATACTCTCCATGTCATATTCAACTCCGCACCACGTGCAATTAATATCTCCTTCTTGGATCTTTAGCTATCAAATCGTCATGATCCGTGATTTGGCGTTGATATCGGTTAAAAGAAAACAGCCGATTCGGGTACTCTGACCATGTCTCACTGATACTTTAATGACTTCTGTACATGTCCTCCTTGCTTTCGGCTTTATGTAGCAGAATCCCTGTATAGAAACACATCACCTTGCCGAGCCATGTGTATGTGCGTACGTGATATGTCTCTCATATGTATTCCCGGCAAATAGCATCTTTTTCCTTAAATAATTAAACTGGACTCTGCTTCCAACGGCCAAAGGCAATACTCATCATGTCATGCACGTTGTCCTCAGCATATCCTTGCTTGGCCGATAGAACCATCTTTGAGCCATGGAAATATCAGCTTTTGACTTCTTTTGTCCCTCATTAGTGCCAACGTGTTGTTGGAAACTTGCAACATTACGGTGGCAATCCAGCACATGATGCTATACATGCTTGCCGATTCTCTGGTTCCTGAATCGGCCCTGAACATACAAATGCACATGTACTGCTCGAGTCTTGCATGCTTAAGTCTTTGCCACGGAGAACTTTTCCTGATGGTCAATGCTTCGCTCGCATGCTTCCTCCATACGACCAAAATAGGCATGCGCACTATGTGACTTTCAGTGGTGCTCGCCGAACTACACCATGGCCTTCACCACGTATAGCTCCAATTCTTGACAGAAAACACCTGGATGTGTGCAATGTTTTGGGGACCTTTCCTTAGTTGATGGCATGAGCAACCTTTTAGGCCTTCCAAGTATGTTTGTCCGTCTTTCACTTTCTTGACCAGCACACTTCAGACTTGTATATGCAGTACTTAGATTGCCATGATTGCTGCACATGATCGGGCAGTAATAACCGAAGATATCACATATATGCGATCGACTAGTCAGAGAATGACATAAAGCAATGTTTCGATCTTCAAGGCTAACGACCGACTCAGTTTTAGGATAGTCGATTCAGCTTTAGGATAGCCGATTCAACTTTAGGATAGCCGATTCAGCTTCAGAAAATAGCCAATTTCTTTTTCCAATGCCGCCATCAGCTATGTCTTCTCAATTTCGTGTACTGGCACCCATGCGGCTTCATGTATATGTCCTGAATTACTTGTTGAATCCTCTCCTCAGTGTCTTTACGACATCTTGGTGGAGAATACTGAGCCGATATTACACATGTCAGTCATCTTTGCGCATATGATCGGCTATCACAGATCCTGCAACTGCTCCCACTCTAGCTCCACATACTGAAGGCTACCTGGTTCATATCAAAATATTCCATCGGCTATTTGTCTGATCTTCCACTTTAAGCTGATGAGTGACCTGATGCACATGTCAAGTTTAGCCGATGATACACTACCTCTGTTTTGGTCACTTAGCTTCTTTCAGGTCGGTTGGTGTAGTTCATGGGTCTGATCGATTAGAGATTAGGAATTCTGCCATGCTACTTGACTTGTTGGCGTCTCCGGCAATGTCGTGGCAGCGGCTGAATGAAGTATACCAAAACTACCATGTGTCGACTACGTGTGAACCTTCAGGACACTTTGACACATCTATGACAGGAACTGGCTCTCCCATAAACCAATCAGCAAAGTCAAGCAGCCAAAGACGACAAACTAAGGTAACAGCTCTCCAATTATATGTCTTCGGCTAAAGAGTCATTAAGAGAACATGCACATGCCTTCTCCTCTTAGGACCTCAGAATCCTTGTAGCAGTAGCGTGTAGTGACATGTGGCGGACTTGGCCTTGTATCTGATTTGATAATGATATCGGCCATCAAATTGGCTCGCAAGAAAATTGCTCTCCATCTTGACGACCGCGCTGCAGCTAGCCAATGTGCCTCTTTCTTGGATTCTGATTTTTTAACATTGAAATCTAATGAGACAGGAGCTTCCGATGCCGTATTTTCTTACTTGATCATGGCATGCTTTGTACATGCATGCATCTTCTATAATTATCTTGCTTTCTTCCTTTACGCATGCATCAATTCATCTGGACTCTAACTCCAGGCATCGAAAGTCACCTAATCAATTTTAAAATGTTCCATCGGCTATTACCTTAATGTTCCCTGACATTGATGTACATGTGAAATTTAGCCGATGGTGCACTGCCTTCATTTTGATCTTGAACCCACCAATCTGAACTATTGATTTAGCCGATTAAACATAATCAGCTATCGACCAGATATGAGAATATCCTAAACTGCCCAGACTAGTTGAATCCATCTTCTTCACTCTTGATTGTTCGTTTGCAATAGCCCTGATAATTAAAATTTGATGAGCACATATACGGTAACATCGGCCAAATACCTTGATCTTTCAAGTCTGACTTGATGAGTATTCTTGCAATTCCGTTTTATTGGCCGACTTGACGTACTGTCCCTGAGGCATTATTAGCCAAGATTGGATGAACATCGTTAGGCAGGTCCTGTACAACAATATTTTGTGGAACTCAATTAGCCGATTGCATCTCCTATTTGTTTCATCGGCTTATTGGACCTTGTTGACGAAAAAATTAAATGGCATCTCCATCATGATCTGATCTGGAAGGTGATAAATATTTGGAGAGAATCTGACTTCCGATCAAATACTTATTGTCATGGGTGAATACCGTTCGGTCCACCGGGCGTGCCAAAAAGTGTGTTGGCACCAAAAGTGACGCACTGTGCCAATCACACAGCAAGCCGGAGAAGCTGGCTTCAATCGTGGCCCGGGTGCTCGAAGTCCGGTGCGTGCCAGTCAGTTTGCCCTGCAACTAACAAGGGAGATAAACTGTTAAATACAAAGCTGGAACGTGCCGGGTATGACCAGACAGTTCCAAGATGTACGGCCCTGAAGCCACTTACGACGACATATAGCTATGAAAGCTATCTGCCAACAGGTTTAAAAAATTATTCGGCAATATGAACAGGGTTACGTGAATAACAGGTTGCCGAACACGTTTGCATAAATCGTACTTGCATGATGTATTAGATATAAGTTAAAACTTAACCAATCTCGATTGTACAACCGAGTTGGGGTCCATGGGGATTGAACATACAAACTAAGCATGACTAAGCTAATCTAAAGCCTGTGCCTGCCGCACGACACCTAGCCTTGTCATAGATCAAACGCACTCAACATGCATGAACCCTCACCACGTGGCAATCCAGATACGATCCGATCGGCTATTATGAACAATAGATCTGCTGCATAACAGACCTCTCAATAATAAACGTGGAAGAACAGAGCAGATCTATAAAGATGAAGCCGAACCGAACGATATCTAGATTGGGCAAAAGTGTTATGATGAGATAAACATAACAAAACATATAACACAAGGTAACTTAATGAATCTATCAGATTGCCAAATCTAACAGAGCCGATAACTATTTTTACTCATGACTCAATCCGCCGCACGATACAAGGCATAAGCAAAAACCTCCCGTCATAAGCTTAAATCCGCCGCACGATACTAAGCTTAACGTACGAGACTACTTGCACCATATCTAAATCCGCCGCACGATACTAGACATGATAACAAGGTTGCCGGAACTTACGGAGGTCGACGGATCGATGGCCCTCTCGAAGAACACGACGACACGACTTGGACTCGAAGACGGCACGGGGCCGGTTGGTTGTATTGATTGTGAACGTTTTTACAATAGTCAAGGGTTTATATTTATACCCCGGACGCAATACAAGTCCTAAGAGGACACGACTATGAAATATTAAAGGAAAATACAATATTCTTGGCCTTCAACTCCTTTCGGAATCTTCATTGCCTTAATTGACGCAATTTGTTGCTCGTTCGGCTCCCGCTTCCATCGTTTCAATGGAAACTCCCTTTTCTCAGAATAGCCGACCGCATGGGCAGTTGCCGAATCCTTGGAAACTAGCCGACCGCATGGATACTTGCCGAATGCCTCATACGCCCATCTCCGCACACTAGACATGCATGTCGTCTTCTAGCCTTTCCTTTATGCTAAATATAGAACTGGACATGCACGCCGCCTTCTAGCCTTTCCTTTATGCTAAATATAGAACTGGACATGCACGCCGTCTTCTAGCCTTTCCTTTAGGCTAAATATAGAACTGGACGTCGAGACGTGCATGCTTTATATATATTGCCTTCTTTGCATGCTTGCCACATCACAACGCCACTAAATCCAACTCCTGGCCAATGAGAACAGACCCCTCTGGCTTCTTGAATACTCGTTTAATCTGTCACGGTCATGGTCGATTATTCTCGTGATCGGCTTCTCTTGCCATAATTATTACCTGAATGGAATAACCGATCGCTTGGCCGTCTACCGAATTCTCTTCTCATTGCTCGTTGGGTCCACCTGTCATCTTCTTAATGTTGACCAAACTCCAGTGTTAACAGCAATCAATCGCCTCTACCTCTACAAGCTAAGGGACAAGACGCCATATGAGCTCCTAACCGGTGACAAACCAAAGGTGCATTACTTTTGAGTCTTTGGCTGCAAGTGTTTCATACTTAACAAGAGGGCCAAAAGCTCAAAGTTTGCACCCAAGGTACACAAAGGCTTTCTACTTGGTTATGGTACTAACGAACATGGCTACCGTGTATTCAATAATGCCACCGGCACTATTGAGTTAACGGTAGACGTGACTTTTGATGAACCCGATGGCTTTCAAAAGGACAAAGTCAATGATGAGATTGTAGGTAATGACATGCCTCCATCCGAAGCTATCAAGAAGCTTGCAACCGGTGATGTGAGGCCCATCGAGATTCAAGATGATGAAGATGAGCTATTGCAAGTTCCACAAGATTCTACTATCCATCATGTGCATCTGAATGCGCATGGTGAAGCTTCCGCAACTCCGAATGGTGGAAATGCAAATTAAGTTCAAGTGTCACATCAAATTGATGATCAAGCTCGAGCTCAACATGATGACCAACAAGTTGATGAAGACATCTACACACATGATGAAGATGGACCCATTAAAAGAAGATCACTTGTGCCACATCCAAAAGTTCATCATACAATTCAACGGGATCATCCCGTTGACAACATATTGGGGAGCATACGACGTGGGGTAATGACACGTTCTCGTTTAGCAAGTTTTTGTGAACATTACTTGTTTGTCTCCTCTTTGGAACTTCTTAGGGTGGAAGAAGCACTTGATGATCCAGATTGGGTGATGGCTATGCAAGAAGAGTTGAACAACTTCACCAGAAATGAAGTCTGGTCCTTGGTGGAAAGGCCCAAGCAAAATGTGATAGGAACCAAATGGGTCTTCCGCAACAAGCAAGACGAGCATGGCGTGGTTACAAGGAACAAAGCACGGTTGGTGGCTCAAGGTTTCACTCAAATAAAAGGTTTGGATTTTGGGGAAACCTATGCACCCATAGCTAGGCTTGAGTCAATTCGTATATTACTTGCCTTTGCTACTCACCATGATTTCAAGCTCTATCAAATGGACATGAAAAGTGCATTCCTCAATGGCCCCCTCTCCAAATTGGTGTATGTGGAGCAACCACCGGGTTTTGAAGATCCTAAATATCCCAACCATGTCTACAAGCTCGACAAGGCGCTCTATGGGCTCAAGCAAGCCCCTAGAGCTTGGTATGATTGTCTAAAGGACTTCCTACTCAAAAAGGGTTTTGAGATAGGGAAGGCCGATCCTACTTAATTTATTTACTCGCAAAGTCAATAATGATATCTTTGTGTGCCAAATATATGTTGATGACATAATATTTGGTAGTACTAATGTGGTTTTTTGTGAGGAGTTTAGTAGGATTATGACCAAAAGGTTCGAGATGTCCATGATGGGTGAGTTGAGGTACTTCCTCATATTTCAAATCAAGCAACTCAAGGATGGCACGTTCATCAGCCAAACAAAGTATACAGGAGACATGCTAAAGAAGTTTGAGATGGACAAGGCCAAGCCCATCAAGACACCTATGCCAACCAATGGACACCTTGATCTAAATGAGAATGATAAGTCGGTGGACCAAAAGGTATACCACTCTATGATTGGTTCATTGCTGTACCTTTGTGCATCTAGGCCCGATATTATGCCTAGCGTGTGCATGTGTGCAAGGTTTCAAGCTAATCTGAAAGAATGTCATATCATGGCCGTTAAGAGAATCTTTCGATACTTAGTGCACACTCCTAATCTTGGCTTGTGGTATCCCAAGGGCTCCACTTTCGATTTACTTGGCTATTCCGATTTGGACTATGCTGGTTGCAAGGTAGATCAGAAGAGCACTACCGGGACTTGCCAATTTATTGGGAGGTCTTTGGTGTCGTGGAGTTCTAAGAAACAAAATAGTGTTGCCTTGTCAACTGCTGAAGCTGAGTATGTGGCGGCCGGCGCATGTTGTGCCCAACTACTTTGGATGAAGCAGACACTTGAAGATTTTGGATGTGAGGAAACCAAAATTCCACTTTTGTGTGACAATGAGAGTGCCATCAAGCTACCAAATAATCCTATGATTCATTCTCGCACAAAACACATAGACATCCGACATTATTTTTTGAGAGACCACGAAGCCAAAGGAGATATCGCTTTATGCCATGTGAGCACCGAAAATCAACTAGCTGATATCTTCACAAAGCCTTTAGATGAGTCAAGATTTTGTGCTTTGAGGAGTGAACTAAATATCATTGATTCTCGTAACATGGCTTGATGACTTGCACATATTTGTTTTTCACCTAGAGACATAAACAAATGTTTTGACAAAATTTGTGTGTGATTTCAAAATTTATTTTGCATGCTTCACTTGTGTCCATAGTTATGTACTGTTTGAATGAAATCTGGACATGGATGAAGTGTGTGTAGTGTACCACACAAAGTTCACCTAGGATGTTCCTTGCATTGTCCTGGAAGTGGCCTACCGGTAGTACTGGCATATATGTTGGTAGTACCGACAGTTGGTAGTAACGACCCTTCAGGTCGGTAGTACCGACCAGGGTTTTACCCTGGGTATAAAAGGTCGCGGTGAAAAGTTTTTCTCATCTTCTCAGCTTTTTCACCGTGTGCGCCCGTGCCTTTGACTCCCGTGCGACCGACCGCCGCCCGTGCGCTCCCTCCTCATCTCCCATCTCCTCCACTCAAACTCAAATCCCCTTGGTGAGAAGGTGCTTTGGAGCAAGGAGATCGATGTGGTGGTGTTCTCGAAGGCTGGAAGCTCTCCTTTCCTTGTATTTTGGCCTCTTCTCGTCGAGTAGCAAGGTACTAGGGTGTTCTTGCCCGATCTCTCAATGTACCTTGCTCTAGGCCGATTCCTTTGGTAGGATTGTTGTCTCTAGTGTATAGATGCTTCTAGGATGTACCTTATAAAAGTTTGTGGGCGATTTGTATGGATGGATTGAAGATAACCGCACACTACTGTGTGGTCGGTAGTACCAACCCTATAGTCGGTAGTACCTATCGCGCGCAGTGGACAGTTTTTCTTCCCCATTCGTGTATCGTCGCTTCTATTCGCTACATCCTTTGAGGTTGTCTTGCTGTTACTCATGTCTCATATTGGTCTGGGCCTTCTTTTCTAGATGTCGCGTGATCGAAGGGACTCTCGTGAGGCAAGGCTTGCTAGGGAGACAAGGGAGTTCTTGGAAGAAGAAGAAGAAGAAGTTGCAAACATGGAGCAAGGTGGACAGCAGCGGCGCAATCCCTCGCGCCGAGCTCGGCCTACGGGTGGGAGTAGCGAGGACCTTACTCGGACGGTTCGTGGGCGTTTGTCCACGAGTCGACGGAGTGTGGGTCGAGACAGTGCTAGAGGAAGTGGGCATGCTCCGCCTCCCCCTCCATCGCCTCTCGCTGCAGGTCCCCCCGGATGCCTTCGCAGCGTGATCGTTGGTGGTCAGACGCTGGAGGTTGGTGCCGAAAGGGAGGGTCAATCCATCGAACCTCGTTTTGGGTAACAACCTCCACTGACAGCTGGGAGGGTGTTCATCAACCATGTGTTTCGCACACACGGTCAGACCGGCGCTCAGATGGTTGGTCCAGCTCATCCAGGCCAGGTGTTGGACTATTCTGACAGGAAGAGGGCAAATGTGTTGAAGCAGTAGAGGTTGGAGAACCCCTATATGTTCATCAGGGATGACTCAGTGGACAAGCACTTTTGGTCCCGCTTTCAGCAGGACTATTATGTGTCAGTCCTCTGGAAAGGCTATTGTGTGAAGGGGCGACCTCCTCTCATTGATCACAAGCGTCTGCAGATTCGGTCCTTGACCAACAGGAACAATGACCAGATGGATGCCTTAGTGCAAAGGCTCGAAGAATGGATGATTCTGGTCTCATTTTTGTAGAGGAGCTGGAATCAGGAGATTATATGTTAGTTTTTGGTGACACTGTACATTGATCAGTCACGCAAGGTCCTTCATTGGATGACCCAAGGTACACATTATCGATGTGATTTTGTGACCTTTGCCAGGCTGCTGGGTTTCAACAGGGAAGATCACAGCGCTCCCAGACTGTCAGAGATGTATGGAGAAGGGATCTTTCGAGAGGAGCTTGTGACTTCTGGGATTTATTTGCCAGGGAAGGTGGCAAATTTCCAGGTGAATGTCCTAAAGTCTTATTATTTTGTCTTGAACAACTTGATGAGGGTCACCCTGGATCCCAAGAGTGGGGACAACACATATTTGAGAAGTGATGCCCCAAAGATCTTGTGTCGGTTTGCTTTACCGGATGGGAGATTCAGCATCTCCCACTTCATGTGGCAGAAGATCTCTGAGGCCTATGTTGACCCCCACAAGGACCTGCCCTATGCTCCGTATATTATGCATATGATTGAACATGTTGTTGGAGCTACTTTTCAGTATGACCGGGTTGTCAAGTAGTACAACATCCGGAGTTTCTCCTTCACGGGCAGGGTAGCAGATGAAGAAGAAGGTGGTGCTCCAGCTGCAGGAGTTGTTCCCGGCGAGGATCAAGGCCAGGAGCAGGCTCATGAGGATGTGCCCCATGAGGATGTGCCTTTTGCTCCTCCTCCGCGCTGTGAGAGGCGTGGAGGTGCCACTCACTTTGCTCTCAGCAAGTTCTTCAAGTGGTTTTGCTATAAAGTTGAGCACGACGATCGGCATCAAAGGCAAGTCAATGAGCATCTTGGACTTCCTCAGGCATCTCCTCTTTGGTCCTTCCCAGATCCATTTGTCGAGTATGATGCGCAGCATGGTGGGGCGGCTGGTGGCCGGAATGATGATGATGATGATGATGATGATGATGATGATGATGATGATGATGATGATGATGAGCTTGGTGGTGGAGGTGATGGTGGCAATGTTGGTGCCGCCCTCTATCAGCCTCCACCGGTGTATCAGCCTCCTCCCTTCTATCCTGATTATGGTGCTGGTGCGTCACATGGTGGCGGGTCCGCTTCATATGGAGGTGGGGGTGGTGGCTCTTTTATGAGCTTTCCTCCTCCCGGTGCTGATACTGCTGGTGGTGGTGGCATTGGTGCTTCCACGACTCCGCCTGATGCTTTCGGTAATCCTTCCGGTTCTCCTTCAGTTCCTCCAGGCGGTGACGTGGGCGCAAGTGTGTATGCGTCCATCTTTGGTGGCCCCTCCAGCAGTTATCTGTATGATCATGGTTTTGATGGCTCCAGCGGTGGTTTCTTTTAGGTGTGCTATATCGTAGCCTACCCTTTTTGGCACTTGATGCCAAAGGGGGAGTGTTAGGCTCTTTTATGATGTAATAGCTATCTTTTTTTGAGACATTCGAGGTGAACTAAGTGTGGTGGACTACGAATTTGTGTTGAACTATGTGATGTTTGGTAGAGGTTTAATACATTCGAGCTTATTGTAATATTCTTTCATGGTTGATCCTCTACATGTTTATTATGTCATGCTTGGTGAATGTTGTTTTGATATGGCTATGAGATCTTTAAGTTCTTTTCTTTCTTCCATAGCCATTCAATTTATTTTATCTTATTGATTATGTGAATCACCATGTTCATGCATCACGATCTATTATATATGTTGTTGTTGTTGTTGCCACACACTTAGGCACCCCACAGATTGCAAAATTTAGGGGGAGCTCTTGTTCTTGTGTATGTAATCTTGTTTAAAAACAAGGTTTGAAATTCAAAATCCATAGCATACACTAAGGGGGAGCTTGAACTAAATTTTGGAATTCAAAAGCTTCAATCTTTCTATCCTTATTGTAAGTCTAAATTGGTTGTCATCAATTACCAAAAAGGGGGAGTTTGTAAGTGCATTCGCCCTCATTGTGGGTTTTGGCTAATTAATGACAATCAAATTAGGGACTAACGGTTCAATAAAGACATGTATGCAGGTGTTAGCCCTTAGAAAGAATTACAATGTTGATATCTCTTGAACAAAGCACGTAAACCTATGTTGGACGAAAGATGCCTAACTCAAGTGGTGGATTGATAGTTTACTTTAAACTTGAGTTATAGGTAAGCCGGACTATCAAGAGGGATACCAATTAGGCTAGCTAGATGTGTAGAAAAGTGCTCATGTCGATTACAAAAGTTTGCTTGAGAGACACCACACGATCACGAACACGTAGATGTATTTCTGTGAAGTTGGTAGTACCGACCATGGGGGTCGGTGGTACCGACCAGGGAGGCAGCGCGGAATGCTCTCTAGGTAAAGTTCATTTTGAACTGTCGGTAGTACCACCATAAAACTCGGTAGTACCAACCACCTAGACCATTCTAACACCCTCTCTGTGTAGGTTTGAAAATGGCTTGGCGGTAGTACCACTATAAATGTTGGTACTACTGGGCTCGGTAGTACCGACCCCTGGTCGGTAGGTACCGAGCCACCGAGGTTGATTTGCGAACCTCTCTGTTCGTGCGCCAAATGACTTGGCGGTAGTACCGCTATAAAAGTTGGTACAACCGAGCTCGGTAGTATCGACCCCGGTTTGTAGGTACCGAGCGCCCGAGTGTCTTTCTACGGAGCTCTCTGTTCGTGGCCGATTTGGCCTGGCGGTAGTACCGCCATAAGGCCGGTACTACCGACCCTTGGTCGGTTGTTGGATCTAGGTCAACTTAGATCTGGTATAGCAGTTTTAGTCGGTCAGTACTACCGACCATGCATGGTCGGTACTACCGACAAGCCTCGGGACTGGGTGACTATAAAAGCCACCCACTTGACTTCTAACTGTTAGCCACTTACTTCACTTCATTCATTGCGACCTAACAGCTGACAAAAGAGCTCTGAAGCATTGACTCATCCCCTCTCTCTCCATCTTTGCTCCTAGATTCATTTCCTTGCAAGTTTTGAGCTAGGGAAGTGAGATTAGAGAGTGGGAAGCTTCGATCTACGACTTGAGCATTTGGTTCCCACATCTTGACGGCTTGGTTTGTGTTTATTACTCTTGGGTTCTTTGAACCCTAGCCGGTTAGGTGTTCTTCGTGGTTGCCCGTGTTGATTCATTTGTGAGGGCTCCCCGAAGCATTTGTATTTATCCTATGATTCTTAGTGAAGAAACTCGGCTAACCTTTATGGTGGCTTGAGTGAGGCAAGGAGGTGAAAGAGACTCTGACCTTGGTGGTCACCTCAACAACGAGGACGTAGGCACTCCTTAGTGGTTTGGCCGAACCTCGGGCTAAATCCTTGTGTCCCGCGTGCTTGTTGTTATCTCTACTTTGCATACTATACTTGTACTTGTGTTCTTCGTGTTCTTCCTATCCCTTCCTCATTCTTAGGTTGGAGAGGACCGATCTACACAACGAGAAGGAATCAAGCCTTGGGAAGGCTTCAATCTTCGTCTACAACACTTAGGAAATTGGGGTATCTACTTGATCTGAAATTGCATCTCTTTACATTGGATTTGTAGTTGTTTTAGGTTTTTGGTGGTGCCGTCTGTTTGTGTCGGTAGTATCGGTGTTTTATGCCCGGTAGTACCTACCCAAACAAATCGGTAGTACCGACGGTTATTTAACTACAAGTTTTAGTCTTTGAAGTTTCAGATCGTAGAAAATCACCTATTCACCCCCCTCTAGGCTGATTTGATCCTTTCAGGTAGTTATGCCATAAATATGATGGAGCTAAGGTTCTTCTGACTTGAATGATTGAGATATGATTATCTGATGCGTGAGGCCAGGGGGTGGACGCTGATATATATTGGGAGGACAGAACCACGATAGCCTTCAGATCAAACTAGCCTTAATCAACGACGTAGATGAGACCTTAATGGCGTTTAGCAATCGACCTAACGTGGCAGAGGATGATAGGTGGGCCCAGGAGCTAGCCAGCCCCACCTGACGCCCATCTGCCATCTGCCTCGCCGTGGCGGTCTCTGGTCTCTTCTAGAAGCTTTCTATGTCGGTGCCTCTCTGGTTTTCCGATATTTAATTTGACATGTAGGTCCACGTTGATTATTTTCTGGATAACTCCCTACAAACGTAGTTTCTCTAAAACTCATGGAGTTTATTAGTTTAAACCCTAAACCTTTGTTGGTGATTTATTTTGTTGACGATTTAAAATGTTTGTTAACTACCTCAACATTGATAACAACTCTAATCAAAGCTTACAAATGGTACATAAAATTAAGATTTTGACCTTACAAATGGTACATAAAATTAAGATTTTGATCAAATGATATTGGCAAGGCCCTCCTCAATATGTGCTATGAGTGAACTTCATGAAAATGGCCCTATGTGTCAGATGATGAGTTGAACTAGCAGTGACATCAACTTCATATCACAATCAGATCAAACACCAGACCAGTGGTGATGGAGAAGATATCATTGTCGCTAACAATGATAATCTTGGCTATCACCTTCCACTTTCACAAAGTCCAGTGAAAACTAGCAGTGAAGGGGGGGTTACAAATGGCGGTGATGAAGTTTCTAGAGTAGGTCTCAGTACGATGTTCTTTGAGTTTGAATTTTAAAAATCTTAGAACTTTCATTTTATATTCAGTCCCTTAATCAATTCCAAATGAAAAAGTACTATAAGATTTTAGATTTTCAGCTCTACAACTTTGATATAAATTGACTAGTGACCAGTGTTTCCAGTAGCCTCTAGAAATTAGTCTACTTTTTTTTATAAAACCAAACATCTGGTAAGGCCATGAGAAGCTTGCAGAATTGATGCTATAATTCATGGCTTGCTAGTATAAATTTTGATTGGTTCAACATTCATATAATATTGGAAATGTATGTAAGTATAGTTTAGTTTCCAATGCAGTAATATTGCGGGCAACTTAAGTTGCCCGTTGCGGTTACTCCCTGTTTACCGCAGCAGGCGTGTTATGATGTCTGCTGTGGTTAATACTTTACCGCAGCAGGCTCTTCGGTGGCTGGCTAGGCGTGGCCTACCAGCGATTAACCATTGCGGGCAAAAAGGTTGCCCGCCACGAAGCCCTGTTAGCCAACGCTGCGTATATGCAAAATTGACGCAGTGAATAATGCATCTTTAAGACTTCCTAGCTATGAGTTATGCCATTTTTTGTGGAGGCTGGATGTTGGTGGCTATGTGAGAATGGAAGAAGACTCCTTAAATGCTCTACTAAGATGGTGTTCCTTCTACTTTCACTTATATTATGTTCACGTCCAACTAGGTTGGATATGATATTCCTAGTATAAATAAACCATATGCATTTAATCCATCATTTGAGAGGGAGTTGTTTTTTTAGACGAAAGAAGAATTGTATTAAATTATAGCTGGGTACATCATCGTATTACAAGTATTCTAGAAAAAATATGTATCCTGAAACTAATTCTCATCTATATTATACCCACGCTGTGAAAGGCTCAAACTCTCAAATCCAAACCTATTTGACGCTTTGTATAGATGACCGCATAGGCAAATACTCGACAACAATTTTTTTCGGCCTGAGAACAGATGCCCAACTCACGGCCAACATTCCTGCAAGCGGAGTTGAGAAACTTCTTCTTCTTCCTTGTGTCTTCCTTCTTCTTCTTTCTGCAACCGAAGAATGAGGAAGACTGATGTGAAAATTATTCTCCCTAGTCCTTCATCGTGGCCAGATCCAACCACAACAAAACCAAGAAGGGACCGGAGAAAATTATTCCATGGCGGCGACATCATCTCCGTCTTGATGCCGAAGCCTAGAAACAAAAGTCTCCATGTTGTCCTGTCGATGTAGATGTTGACGTCGAAATTGTGCCCTCATCTTCAACAGAGCCACCATGGAGAGACCGGATTCACCCTACCTCCTCGCCGTCGCCGCGAAGAAGGAGGAAAAACACCGCCAATACCAAAGTCCTTGGCATGGAGAAACCATAACTCTAGATGACTCAATCTAGTAGAAAACTTATTAAAAATGATGAATCCCCACTCCCTCCGACCTCCGGCGAGATACCGGAGGGGGTGGGAGGGGGACCAACGGTGAAGAAGATGGAAGCGGCGGCGGCGGTTCACAACCTAGGCCCTAGGGCAGGAGGCAGCGTGCGTGGGAAAGAACGAGCGGCAGAGTCCTAGGGCCGACAGGACTTACAGCTTCATTTGAGAGGGATGAGATTTGATATTTCTATGAATTGAGCATGGCTCTTATCTGAGAAACCCGTAGAGTAACCCCCCGTGCTAGTTGACCTCATCGAGTGGTCTTCGTGTTATCGTAGTTCAGAAACCTGTAGGGTAACCTCTCATGCTAGTTGATCTTGTTGAGTGATCTCTGCCACCATCGTCGTAACCCTTCCATCCTTATCAACATCTCTAGAAGTCGATTCTAGGTCATCCCGTCTTTGAAATCATCTTTAGAGACACCTTTTGATCCAACCAACCACCAGTAGAAAGATGATTTTTCCTAGCGCCTCCTTTTTTATTTACTGGCGGTTTTAGTTACCACGCACCAGTAGAAAATAAAATGGTGATCCTCAAGTCTAGAACCGCATATAGAAATGGATTTCTACATGCGGTTTGTTAAGACAACCGTCTGTAAAAATGAGGCGGTTGTCTTAACAAACCGTCAGACAGTTCGTTAAGACAACCGCATGTAGAAATACATGTGTTTTTTAAAATTTGATTTTTTTCAAACGATATCGGATGAGAAAACACCCAAAATAAAAGTTGTCCATCTCAAAAAGTTATGAAACTTTGTAAATTACAATCTTTTAATTTGAAGTCATCTTGTCAACGAAAAATATGTTTGAATGGTCTCAAATTTGAAATTCAAATTTTGTAAACGGCTTTGGAAGGAGAAATGACTAATACAAAAGTTGTTCATCTCAAAAAGTTATGAAACTTTGTAGTTGACAACTTTTTGTTTTGAAATCGTTTAGCACCTCAAACAAGCAAATTACACTCGGGTTTCTATAATATGTGGGGAACCGAAAGGGTATATGAACAAATGTGATTTCGACAGAGACGGGCGAGCACTGGACGGTGGGGTCTCCCCCAAATTAAAATATCTTTTTCTCTATTTATTTTCGCTGGGTGGTGGGGTCCTCCCCTAAATTAAAATATCTTTTTCTCTATTTATTTTCGGGTTTTTTCGAAAAAAATTTACACAGGTGAACCGCCTGTGGAAATGTCGGTTCGCTAAGTCAACAGCATGTGGAAATCCATTTCCACAGGCGGTTCACAAGTAACCGTATGTATTGTGGTTTCATTTCTATTGCCTCCAGCGCAGACGGTTGGGAAAAACGTTACAACGGTTAGTACAGTGAGTCTGTCTACCAGTGAACCTCTCGAAATAACGATGGCTGCATTTTTTTTCTTAGCGATATACCACCAACCTGCTGTCGTCACCGTGTGTAGCAGTGGCAGCCTAAAGGCTACTGCCACTGCTCACCGCCGCATATTCACCTCATATAGCATGAAAGCCAGATCAACCGGGAGGGGGCCAAATCTAGCAAGAGGACGTCGGATCTGGTGAATTTCGGGCCACGTCGTCGGCTGTGAGCCTGTGATCCTTGGCGAGGTGCACCCTCGAGAGTCGAGAGGAAGTGGATCAGAGAGGCATTTGTGGGAGAAGATGTAGAGGAGCATATCCTGCACCACTGGCCACTGCGCATGTGTTTCTTTTGAGCAATGCACCACTGTGCATGTGCATGTGCATGTGCTTGCGTCCGCACTAATGTCCGGCTGCACGGCCCTCTCCTGCCCGGGCCGCTGTGCCAGCGACACGACATTTCCCCGTGTCACAAAATATATAATTGAATGCTCTGTTAAATAAACAATCCTGATCAAGTACACATCGAAGTTGACTAGATGCAAGTCTCTGATCTGACGCTAATGTAATCCACCAAATCATAGAATGGTGGCCGATAAACTGAACACGATATTCAAGGCATGCATCGATGAGAATTGAGAAAGTCAGCCGCGCAGTGTTTTCTCTCACTCATGATCGACGGTTTACAGCGACTCTCCATTCACATTTGCATGTGGAAGTTGTAACCACTTGTCATATATAGTAGTACCACACTAAGATAATTTACTAATTTACACATGCTATAACCACCAATACAAAAATTAAATGGTATTTTCACTACAACCAATTGAATTTAGGCCGCCGGCACTGCTAGTGAGGAAAACGATATCCAGGAGCTATCAAAAACGTTTTTCAAGAGCGTTTTTTTAACAAACACTAAGCCATCAATTGCAAAAGTTGTAGCCTTTCATTAATTCGTTGTAACCAAACTATGTTTTGTTTCTTGTTTTCTAAGGCAAGTCTCAATGATAAAGTTCATCTCTCAGTTTTTAAGACATAAAACTTAACATCAAACAGAACTTTCTCGCAGTGCAAAGTTTCATTGCACAATTTCATATCTTATTTTACTATTTTATAGGTCTCACATGAACCTATCAATTCTCTCTTTCTCATATCCTCCTCATCCCCGCATATGGGCCGCTCGCATCCTTCTCTTCCCAGCATGAGGCCAAGCATGGAGCCGACAGAGCTCGCTGGCACCACCCCCTCCCCGCGGCGGTGCTCGGCAGTCGCGCCGCCCTCGCTGCCTCACGCGCCTCGCCCTTGCTGCCTCCCGCAAAGGCGTCCGCATGTGGAGTCGGCGAAGCTCGCCCGAGCGCGGCCGATGGCGCCCGACGGCCGCGTTGCCTCTCGTGCCTCACCCTTACTCCCTTCCGTGACGGCGTTCGCGTGTGGAGCCGGTGGAGCTCGCCCGAGTGCGGCCAGCGGTGCCTGGCGGCCGCCTCGCCGTTGCTGCCTCCCTCGCCTTGCCCCTCGCTGCCTCGTGCGACAACGCCCGCCGGGGAGCCAGCGGAGCTCACTGGTGCCCTCCCACATGTGGTCATCGGATGCCTCACTCATGCTGCCCCCTGCGATGGCGCTCGTGCATGCATGGAGCCAGTGGAGCGAGCTTGCGCCCTCCCGCGACGATGCCCACGACCGCCTCACCCTCAATGCCTCCCACAACGGCACCCTCGCTGCCTCCTGCGGCCTCACCCACAATCGAGCAAAGAAGAATCACGAACGGGATGAAACAATCAATGGCTCTTATTGTGGGTTTTGTGCAATTTGTAACGTTTTGGAAATTGGGCTGACTATTTCATCCCCATAAAACATTTCTCTTCTCCTAGTTTCATGTAAAAAACTGATATAGCATCCTATTTAATATGCATGAAACCCTCATGAAACCTTTTTCAGACTGGCCTATAAGTTGCTCAGCAAAAAGCTGCTAGGACACGCAACTGCATTCAAGGATATATTTGATGCGTGATTATTTCCTATGATACGGAGATTGATGTCCAGTGTACCACCCCACCAGTTGGTTTTCAGTTGCTTGTGAGCTAACAAATTTCTTGGTTCCCAGCGGAGCACCCTAAGATTTAGATGGTAATTCGTTTGCCATATCAGCTGGCTTATCAGTCGTACTTCAATTTATTCTCTCTCACATAATACTATTGAAACAACCAAAATAAGACGTAAAAACGATCAGCTGAACAACCAGTGGCGGATCCAAGAATCGAGCAAGAGGGGGGTAAACTATAAGTACCAAAAAAATTTGTATCGACCACATACTATGAATATCTAGCAGGTTCCATTAACAAAAACTCAAACTATGAATATCTAGGAGGTTCAATTAAATCTCCAATAATTTAGGTTTACAGCCACAAATTATAACACAATGATACAATGATATCTATCTGTAACGAATTAAATTTATCGAAGTAATTTAGTTTTGAG
Organism: Coix lacryma-jobi var. lacryma-jobi; assembly: GCA_009763385.1. Taxonomy (NCBI): domain Eukaryota; kingdom Viridiplantae; phylum Streptophyta; class Magnoliopsida; order Poales; family Poaceae; genus Coix; species Coix lacryma-jobi. The sequence continues at coordinate 52,330,185 of CM019823.1, read as the reverse complement.
CCCCGAGGTTCCAGTCAGGGTGATAGGCTGCTACGATATGAATATTGCAGATTGCATTCATCGAAGATTAGAAATATCAAACAAAATATGATGAAATGAAAATCAGAAACTACAACGTCAAACCTACAGAACTAATACTAATAATCATCTCCTTGCGAAATGGATAGAGTCGGAGACATGAGTCGGTGATCTCCTAGGCAGCTGTCAGCGCTGTAAGGAAAATGGACCTCGGCACATTTATCTTTTGTAGTCTAATAAGATGCACATGTGACTTGGACGAAGGCAATATGGTGATCAAGTGATCAACACTTCAAGAAAGACCCTACAATATGTATTGGAGGTTTACAAAGATCAAGCAAAGTCCAAGACACAAGAAATAGAGGGCCGGACGCAAACAAAGTTAACGCTCAAGCCGAGACAAGACCTGATTGAATTGGAACTGTCTCATGATTTTGGATTTGCTCAAACTGATATGGCACTAGCATAAAGTTGTAGAGAATTTCATTAGCTTTCCGAAAAGTCCAAGATCATCGAAATCGGAGTTCAGAGCTAAAAGTTATGCCCAAAATACGAAAGTCTGTCTCACTGGAAATGGAGCAACGGACGCTCCGATGCTGAGCAACGGACGCACGTCCGATGCAGCGTCCGATGACCTTCGAAATCAGCCCAGAATGAACAGTGTGATGGTAGAGTCCGATGCCAGCGTCCGATGCATTACTGTAGCGTCCGATGCCCCCGAAAAACAGGTCTAACAGCTAGTTTTCCAATGGCTACTCACCACATGAGCATAGGACGCGTCCGATGCCAACACTGTAGCGTCCGATGCTCTACAGAAAGCTGATTTCAGCCCCTCCAATGTCTCTATTTGATTGGGGGCCTACATATACCACCTCTCACCGGCCAATGAGGTGTGGAGGAGTGAGGAAACGTACCAAAGGTATTGCTACACCATATTAGTGCCTCCATATGCATAGTGCTTAGTGATTCACATGGTGATTAGTGTAGGTGCTTTGCGAAGTGCTTAGGCTAGTTAGACCACCGCTCATGCGCTGGCTCTAGATTTAGGCCTAGTGTTTAGTGAGGTTTGCATACCTCTTGCTACTCAGTGCATGCGCGCACCATTGTTGTACATCAGAGGGGCTTGTAGTCTTGCGAAACCACACCAACCGCGTTTGTGGTGTGGCCGCCACCGTGTACAGAAGGGAACAAGGCTCGCGGCGGTTCGGCCGGAAGCTTGATAGTGGAGACGGCAGGGAGCATTCGGGAGAGGCTTTGCCACGAGTGCCTTAACCGGAGACCCACTTGCGCGTGGGGAAGGACCGGAGCTATCCACGGAGTAACCCGACCGGGAGCTTGGCCCTTGCAAGGGATTCCTTGCGAGGGGCTCCAACGAGGAATAGGGGGAAGCTTGTGTGCTTCTCGATACCTCGGTAAAAATACCGGAGTCGTCGACGGGAGTTTGCATCTCTACCTCACTCTTTAGCTTCCGCATTTACTTTGCTACTTTGTTGTGTGTTTTACCTTTCCTAGCTTACTTGATAGGCTAGTTGATAGGTTTGGATCATAGGTTGCAAAACTCTTTTGCGGTAGAGATAGCAACACACCTAGCAAAACCTTAGTTGCACATATAGATGGTTTACATTCTTGCATTGGTTTTGACTAGGTGGTAATTAGAGGCCTTAGTTAGAGTAAAAGTTTTTAGTTGCCTAATTCACCCCCCCCCCCCTGCTTAGGCGTCACGGTCCTTCCAATTGGTATCGGAGCCAGTTGGCTCATTTTTTGACCCTTGGCTTCACCGCCGTTGAGCCGACGCTATTGAGAGTGGTTGGGATGGATACCTCTAGGTCTCCGCACTTTGACGGCACAAACTTTCCCTACTATAGTGCTAGAATGACTTGCTACCTAGAAGCAGTTGATCTAGGTGTTTGGAGAGTCACCCGCGACGGGATGAAACCCCTTAAGAATCCCGAGAAGCCTACCGCGGGTGACGAAAAAGAGCTTCATTTTAATGCTAGAGCTAAAAATTGCTTGTTTGAATCTTTTAGCTTGGATGTGTTTAACCAAGTTTTTACTTTACAAACATCTCATGAAATTTGGTTAAAGCTACATGAGCTCCATGATGGTACAAGTAATGTTAGAGAGCAAAAACATCACCTAGCTAAATCAAGTTATGATTCTTTTAAAATGAATGAAAATGAGCTTGTTCGTGATATGTATTCTTGTTTGAATCTAATTATCAATGAGCTCAATTGTATAGGAATTACAAAGCTAGGTGATGTGGATATTGTGAGGAAGATCATCTCCGTGCTTCCAAAGAACAAGTATGCAACAATCGTCACCATCCTCCACAACATGGAAGACTTGAGCACCATGACCCCAGCCATTGTTATTGGCAAATTGGTGGCATTTGAGATGTCACACAAGATGGGTCAAGAAGTCACCGCTTCATCAAGCAAAAGCATTGCTCTCACATGTGATGAGCACAAAAAGATGAAGGGCAAAAAGCAAGTTGAGACAAGCTCAAACTCCTCAAGTGAAGAAGAAGAGGAGGATGATGAAGATGAAGAATCAAGTGATGATGATCAAGCCTCCACCTCATCCGACTCCTCCTTAGATGAAGAAGAAACAATCAAACTTATGAAAGGAGTGAAGAGGATGATCCGCAAGCTCAATGTCAAGGGTGTGCCCATCACAATTGAAGATTGCCTCTTCACTAATCAAAGAAAAGAGCAAAGAAAAAATGGATGCTATAGATGTGGCAAGAAAGGGCACTTTGTGGAAGATTGCCCAAAACAAAAGCCCACACCCAAGGACAAGAAAGAGAAGGGATGCAAGGTCAAAGCCCTCACCACCATCAAGACATGGGATGATTCATCAAGTGATGATGAAGCACAACACAAGAGGCGCGGCTCCAAGCACTCATCATCAAACTCCTCACGTATGTGCCTTATGGCACGAGGTAACACAAACTCTATCTCTAGTGATAGTGATAGTGATAGTGATGATGAGCTTCCTTCTTATAATGAACTTGTGCAAGATAATATTAAATATGCTAAAACTTGTACTAGCCAACAAAATAAAATTAATGACTTAAAAGAAAAATTAGATAGTTCTCAACAAGCCTATAATGCTATGCTTGATCAATATGAAACTTTTTCAAACTTAAATGTTGATCTATCTAATAAAATTGAGAAACTTGAGGCTAGTATAAGCACATATGATAGCACAAGTAATGATGAGCAACTTGCTAAGAAAAATGAAAAACTAAAAGCAAAGTTAGCTAGCACACAAGATGCTTACAAAAGTTTGCTTGCCAAAATGGAAATTATGTGCAAACATTGTGATGAGCTAACTAATAAAGTTGTTAATCTTGAAACCATCGGAGCAAACCCCACCAAGGCACCTAAAATTAGAAACTCTATCTTTGATATGCCTAAAAAGGATGCCTCTACTTCTTGCATTGATTTACTTGATTTAGACTCACCCATGCGCAAACAAGCTTGTGTTGAGAATGTGATTGTAGAAACATGTACACAAGAAATTGCGATGGAGAATGAGCTACTAAAGCAAGAAGTGGCTCGCCTAACCATAGACTTGACTCAAGCAAAAGGCAAGACGAAGCAAATCCGAACTCATCAAGATAACACCGTCAAGGGAGTGAAGAAGCTTGATGAGGAGCAAACCGTGGTTTGCTACGTTTGCCACAAGGAAGGCCACAAGTCTTATGAGTGCAAGGTGAAGCATGGGGGAGAAAAGAAGAAAGAGAAAAACAAAAAGCAAACAAGCAAGCTCTCCAACACCTACACCAACAAGGTGAACAAGAAGGCCTCCACACCTTACCTTTTGAAGAAGAAGAAGAATGACAAGGTGGTGGCCGTCAAGGTGAATAAGCAAGCCAACAATGGGGCCAAACGCATTTGGGTGCCTAAGGATATTATTTCAACCATGAAGAGCACCAAAAAGGTTTGGGTCCCGAAAGGGAAGTGAGTTGTCAAGTGGACTATGGGGAATTTGGAGACTTGGCAAAGTTTTGGGTGCATATCATGGGGTGCATCACATTGGATCATGTCATTGCCAAGTATGTTAGTGGGTACTGTGGACCCAAGTTCCCCCTCCCATGTCAGGTAACTAGATTTAAATTCTTGCAATTTCTTTTAGCATCTAGTTCCTTTCATTGCCTGGGTTTGCATTGGTATTTTCATATCCTTTGTCATGCATTCATAAGGCTTATCATATGGTAGGGTTGCTCGGCTCCATTCACATTCTTAGAGCAAACCTACATGGTTTAATTTGTTTAGGAGCACGACACATAGCTTCTTTTACCTTGTATATATCTTATATGTGTCAGCGTCCAAATAGTAGATAAACTACCCCGATTACCATCTTCAATTGGTGTCACATTTCTAGTGATATCAACTTGCAAAATGGTAGTTTGATCTTACAAGTCAATGTGCATTTCTCCTACAAGTATTTCAAACTTGTATGCACACTTTGAGGGGGAGTTTATTCTACAATTTGGAAGCTTTGAGACTAACACTACTTTCAAGTTTATCATGTGTGTAGTAGTCTCATTGCAAGGAAAATGGAGTTCCCGGAGACAAGCATCATGTGTGACAATAATTCATTTGGTATCTACATATGGTATTCCTAACCGATAACATTATTTTGATTTCACTTTGATACTCTTGTATGCTCTCTCCATGCATTATATAGAGTAAACTCCTTTGTGCTCAAATTTGCCTGTTATGCATACACTTTGCCTTACACCATATGTATGCATATACTTAGGGGGAGTTTAGCCTATATAATGTTTCCTCCCTTGTACTTTTAAATGTCTTCCTTTTCGGTGTTTGATTCCAAAGGGGGAGAATGTGAAGGGACCAAAAGCAAGCCCAAACTAAACAAACAAAATAACCAAAATCAAATTTTCAAAATTTTATGGTTATCTTTCTGGGAATGGTCCAAAAATGGAGGAAGTGGATTATGGAGTTAGGGGGAGAATTAATCCATAAATCCACTAAAAGGAACTCAATGGCAAGGGCAAGATATGTTTTTATAAGTGTGTTTCAATTTGGTATCTCTTAAACATCATATGATCTTGTCTTTGCATTGCATCCTAGCAAGTAGATTGCATTTTAATTTTTTGTCTCTATTATTTGCTTGCTTTGGTTGTGTTGTCATCAATCACCAAAAAGGGGGAGATTGTAAGGAAAATGGACCTCGGCACATTTATCTTTGGATTTTGGTGTTTGATGATCAACATAACCAAATTGGACTAATGTGTTTGCAAGTGTTTGTTTCGTAGTCTAATAAGATGCACATGTGACTTGGACGAAGGCAATATGGTGATCAAGTGATCAACACTTCAAGCAAGACCCTACAATATGTATTGGAGGCTTACAAAGATCAAGCAAAGTCCAAGACACAAGAAATAGAGGGACGGACGCAAAGAAAGTTAACGCTCAAACCGAGACAAGAGCTGATTGAATTGGAACTATCTCATGATTTTGGATTTGCTCAAACTGACATGGCACTAGCATAAAGTTGTAGAGAATTTCATTAGCTTTCCGAAAAGTCCAAGATTACCGAAATCGGAGTTCGGAGCTAAAAGTTATGCCCAAAATACGAAAGTCTGTCTCACTGGAAATGGAGCAACGGACGCTCCGATGCTGAGCAACGGACGCACGTCCGATGCAGCGTCCGATGACCTCCGAAATCAGCTCAAAATGAACAGTGTGATGGTAGAGTCCGATGCCAGCGTCCGATGCATTACTGTAGCGTCTGATGCCCCCGAAAAACATGTCTAACGGCTAGTTTTCCAACGGCTACTCACCACATGAGCATAGGACGCGTCTGATGCCAACACTGTAGCGTCCGATGCTCTACAGAAAGCTGATTCAGCCCCTCCAACGGCTCTATTTGATTGGGGGCCTATATATACCACCTCTAACCGGCCAAATGAGGTGCGGAGGAGTGAGGAAACATACCAAGGGTGTTGCTGCACCATATTAGTGCCTCCATATGCATAGTGCTTAGTAATTCACATGGTGATTAGTGTAGGTGCTTTGCGCAGTGCTTAGGCTAGTTAGACCACCGCTCATGCGCTTGCTCTATGTTTAGGCCTAGTGTTTAGTGAGGTTTGCATACCTCTTGCTACTCGGTGCTTGCGCGCACCATTGTTGTACATCGGAGGGGCTTGTAGTCTTGCGAGACCACACCAACCGCGTTTGTGGTGTGGCCGCCACCGTGTACCGAAGGGAACAAGGCCCGCGGCGGTTCGGCCGGAAGCTTGATAGTGGAGACGGCGGGGAGCATCCGGGAGAGGCTTTGCCACGAGTGGCTTAACCGGAGACCCACTTGCGCGTGGGGAAGGACCGGAGCTATCCACGGAGTAACCCGACCGGGAGCTTGGCCCTTGCGAGGGATTTCTTGCGAGGGACTCCAACGAGGACTAGGGGGAAGCTTGTGTGCTTCTCGATACCTCGGTAAAAATACCGGAGTCGTCGACGGGAGTTTGCATCTCTGCCTTACTCTTTAGCTTCCGCATTTACTTTGCTACCTTGTTGTGTGCTTTACCTTTCCTAGCATAGTTAATAGGCTAGTTGATAGGTTTGGATCATAGGTTGCAAAACTCTTTTGCGGTAGAGATAGCAACATACCTAGCAAAACCTTAGTTGCACATATAGATGGTTTACATTCTTGCATAGGTTTTGACTAGGTGGTAATTAGAGGCCTTAGTTAGAGTAAAAGTTGTTAGTTGCCTAATTCACCCCCTTAGGCGTCACGGTCCTTTCAAGCGCCAGCCTAGGCAAACAGCTAGCGCCTGACAGCCGGGCAGAGTAGCGCAGACGTCGGAGGGGGCGAGCTAGCGAGAGGCGAAGGTTGGAGGTGGCCAGGCGGGAGCAGTATCGTTACTCCCGAACATCGGATGTGGAGCAACAGAGGCCGTGGGAGGTGCACGCAGCCGCGATTGACGCGTGCTCGTGAGCGGGAAGAAAAGAAAAATATGTACGGCTAGAGCAAGACAGAGCTGATGCTAGGATAGACTGCAATTTTTTTAATCAGACAGAAGAATCATTCTTTTAGAATTAGACCTGCGAGGGGTGGTTCCGCCAATGCGGACAACACCCTAAATTTTAAGTATTCGTCTAGTTTGCAACTTTAATTTGCATCCCGATCCGAATTCTGGTTAATGGTCAACCCTGGCCCAAGCACCGCAGCTTGTAGTGCAGGGCCCACTTTCACCGATTTGTGGGTCCGCTCTCCGCTGATAACTGCCAGAGAGGTTCGTTGGGAATCATTCGCAGGCACCGCACCGGCGTACGGTACGAGCTGAGCGTAGGAACCTACCCTAACATGCATGTGCTACAACTCCAAGATGTGTCTTTTGTAATTGCTGACTGTCTCGCGGACCGAGTACTCCATTCCACCATGATTAGATCGGTACGGTGGCCATGTGATCTTTTCCTCTAAACGCGGCACGTCCGATGTGGCGCGACGACTATTGATGCCGCCAACTGCTCGTCTGCTCATACAGTATATACTCTTATGCCTGCGTGCCCGCCCTATAAGTACACAAGGCGATCTCGTCCCTTTCGACCATCAAAACACAAAGCAGCCAAACGCGCACACATACGAGAAGGCTGTTTATTAGCTTGGTTCTGCCGGTACATTGTCACTCGAGCTGAGATGGCCGCCGCCGATTCAGCTGCACTACTCCTTGCGCTCCTCGCCGCGCTTGCTGTCACGCATTCTGGCGCAAGCGCACTGCCGGTGGTGAACCGCACCGCCTCCGCCGTCCGCAAACTCCGCGGCGGCGGCTGGCAGATGGCCAAGGCCACCTGGTACGGTGCGCCCAACGGCGCCGGCCCCGACGACAACGGTACGTAGTAGCGTCAGTGTGTGGCTAGCTACGTACCTGTGCATGGTACACACGTATGGGTGGTAGAAGGTCCTCTGATTTAGCCAATCAAATTTAAAGATTAATTTAATAAAGATTAGACAATAATATTATATGATTTTAAATTAAAATTAGATAGATAGAGCTAATTTAGATTGTAAAAAAAAATCATAAGAGCCATAATCCGTTATCAATCCCTGTACGTGCTCGCCAATGCTGCCGTGCCCCGTGCTTATTTTTCGGCTTTGCCATCCGACAATGCCGTGGCTGACATTGTGTTGTGCTTTGGACCGATCGATTCTGCAGGCGGCGCGTGCGGGTTCAAGAACACCAACCAGTACCCGTTCATGTCCATGGGATCCTGCGGCAACGAGCCCCTGTTCCAGGACGGCCAGGGCTGCGGCGCATGCTACCAGGTACGTACAGTACATACATGTATAGGAGCACTATACGGTTAATGTAGAGTACTGTGCTAGCTTATATTACCCGTCCACTTGTCCGGTTCATTTAATTCAGATCGGTCAAATGCTGCTCCATATCCTCTCTCCCCTCGAATCGAAGTCAATAACGACATTTTTAAAAATTTGGTCCGTATGAATTGAAAACTGGTGAGGTCAAACGGAAGCATCTTTTCACGTTCTCTTACTTAGCTTTTGATTGAACTACAGGTCAGGTGCACCGCTAGGAATAACCCTGCTTGCTCCGGCGTGGCGCAGAGGGTGATGATCACGGACATGAACTACTACCCGGTGGCCAGGTACCACTTCGACCTCAGCGGCACGGCGTTCGGGTCCTTGGCGAGGCCCGGCCTCAACGACCAGCTCCGCCACGCGGGCATCATCGACATCCAGTTCAGGAGGGTGAACTGCTACCACCGGGGGCTCACCGTGAACTTCCACGTGGAGCAAGGCTCCAACCCAAACTACCTGGCAGTGCTGGTGGAGTACGTCAACATGGCCGGCACCGTGGTGCAGCTGGAAGCCATGGAGTCCAACTCGGGCAACTGGATGCGCTTGCGCCGCTCCTGGGGATCCATCTGGCGCCTCGACTCCTACACCCCGCTCAGGGGCCCCTTCTCCATGCGCATCCAAAGCGAGTCCGGCAGGACGCTGGTGGCCAACAATGTCATCCCGGTAAACTGGAGGTCCAACACCGACTACCGCTCCTACGTCCAGTTCACTTAATAACCGACCGCAGAATTAATCCATCACTGGTATAAATCAGTATCAGTATCATATATAAGGTAGTGTGCTACGCTTATATTCATGTGGTAGAGTGTGTTGTGTGATTATTGCAAATTCTTTTTTGCAATGGGTTCGGTGAGTTTCAGTTCCGTGTTGTCATTTGTGTGTATCTTGAGGCGCGTCGGAAACGGAGGAGGCAATGTGTTATACATACATGTGCTCTCCCGCCTACCGTCCAAACTCCAAAGTGTGTACACCAAGTAGGTACGATGCATACAGTCTGTACGTGACCGAATCACAGGGCTATGTATGCATCAAATTATGATAAGCAAATATATTTCTGATTATTCTAGTATATGTGCATTTTTTTCAGATCCAAGGCCATTACGTCCCAGCTTATATTCTAGTAGATTTGTATCTTTTCAGATCCATAATGATTGGGGATGCCAGTTTGATAATAACGAATGATCAAAGCGCAAGTGCGCAACTAAACTTCTGGAAACATCAATTCTACCTCTAGTCAACAATACAACATCTAGATGCCACGAGGATGAAAACGGAACCGAAATATCCCGAACTGAACCACATCATTTTCTACATTTAACCCGAGCGAATTCATATTTCCAGAGAAAATTTGAAATACTTAATTCGAAGTCGGAATACAGAATACTAAATTCGAAAGCAGAACGAATTCAGTTTAGACATTTTTTGACCGATTTTTACTTTTCTATATTCTATTTGGAATATATCGTATTCTAAATTCGGTTGGAACCGAATTTGATCCACTATACAAAAGTGCAGAAGTCAGCCCACTCTATGGCCCAGCCCAAATAACACTCGACAAGCCTAATCCATATCCCTCCCTCTCCCATCTCCCTGGCGCTGGCGTCGCCATCATCCTGCCCTCCGCGAGGACCGCAACGCGAGTACGCAACGCCTGCCCTCCACGACCGTGAGGCCGTGACCGCCCACGCAGAGACACTGACGCGATGCCTGCCCTCCGCGAGGTCGTGACCTCGACCGCGACGCGCTGATGCCTGCGCCTCCAGGTTTCAGTCATCGCGCCTCCACCTGACATCGCCGACCCAACCCATGTTCGACGTCTCTGTCACTCTGATCCCCACGCCTCCTCTCTAGCCAGGGCAGCGACGCCAGCCACCTAGGGCTACGCCACTGGCCACCCAAGGAGGGGCAGCGGCAGCGCAGCCGGCCACCAACCACCTAGGGCAAGGCAGCACCATCGGCCACCGCCACCTTGCCACCCCAACTGTCGACGTTGATGGCGCCCACTAGTACTGGAGATGGTGGCTCTACTCCTGCAACTGGAGATGGTGCCTCTGCTCCTGCAATGAAGGGCAAGGGGAGCAAGTAGAAGACCAAGAGCGTGTGCCGCCTTCTAGCATCGCCACCAGCACCGGCAAAAACGGGTTCTCCAGCAACAGGTACTTCCTTATTGCTTTTGTTAGTGATGATGAAGATTGAAGGCTAGCTATTTGGGATTTTTGTGCTTGATTATTTGTCTATTTGGGAGCTTTGTTTACTGATTTAGTAATGTTACACTTGGCTCTTGGTAGGATCAAAGAGTAAATGACCTTCTTCTCAAAGTGTTACATCTGCAGAACTTGTGAAAGTCTAGCTAGAACAGCATCAGTTGCAGTATGAGTGATAGGTTTTTGTGTCCCGAATGTTGAAATTGAGAACAATTGTTGTGGGGGCAGTGGTGCTGGCGTACCAGCAACCACGACCTTTGCACCTATTGAAGTGCAAATTAATGTCGACAATGTTGACCTAGAGGATGACGACGATGGAGAGCAGGCTCACCTTCCTGGTAAAAGGTTTAAGAAATGCACATTGTGGGTCTCGAATTATTTCACTAAGAAAAAGGAGTATGTAGAGGCGGAAGGAAAGCAAATTGAGTAGTTGTGGGGATACTGCAATTTCTCTAGGTGTGACCAGAGGTACAGAGTTGAGAGCGTCTGTGGGACGACTGTATTCAAGAACCATTTGAAGTCAAAACACAGTAATGTGGAGGGACAACAATAGCTTAAAGTTCGTAAGAACCCCGGTTCTGAAATTGCTCATGTTCAGCCTTATAAATATGACCAAGAAGCTAGCTTGAACAAATTGAATTTGACAATAACTATGCATGAGTATCCTTCCAACATAGTTGAGCATGAGTAGTTGATTTCATAAAATCTCTTCGTCCTAGCTTTTCGATAAAATCTCGTGTCACTGTTAGAAAAGAGATAATGGACAAATATCTTGAAGAAAAGAAAACTTTGTATGCACACTTAAAAACTATGAAGTGTCGCTTTAGTGCAATAATGGATATGTGGACCTCATGCCAAAACAAAGTATACATGTGTGTTACAATTCATTGGATAATTGATAATTCGCGTATGCAAAATAGAATTATTGATTTCTTTAATGTAAAAGGTAGGCATACTGGTGCAAAATTGTCTAAGACATTCACTGAAGTTATGGTTAAATAGTACATTGAAAATAGACTGTTTGCTTTGACTTTAGATAATGCTAGTTGTCGGTGTTCGGAACCTGGGGGTCTACACCAACGAGTGAACTTATAAGTGTGTGCTCCCTAATCCGGATGGTGATGCAAGAAGAACACAGCGATTTATCCTGGTTCGGGCAAGAGAAGACCCTACGTCCAGCGGGGGGAGAGTTTGTATTATCTTGCACTGAAGTGCTTGTACAGGGGTGGATACAAGCGTGCGAGAGAGCAGGGAGTATGAAGGAAGGAGCAAGAACTAGAGAACCGGCTCTAGAGTCCTAGGCTATGGTGGTTTGAGAGCTGATGGCTTGTGCGTTGTGTGTCGCCATGGCGAACTGGTGTCGCCCGTGTGACTTGCTTCTTGCCCTATCCTACCCCTGGCGTCCCCTTTTATAGGCGAAGAGGAGGCACAGGTTTACATGCATTCTAGGGCTGTCGTAGAGGGTGATGTTGGTGATGTCGTCGGTGATGACGCTGCCAGTCGTGTCGGTGCCGCTGTAGAGATGCGCTCGACCCTGTAGCGGCATGCCCAGTCATGTCGGTGAAGGACGATGCCCATGCACGGGCGTGCGTGGAGACGTCGCGTCAGGAGTTGTTGAAGTGTTTACCGGTCCTAGCGGAGTCGCGCTCGAGGGGGTGGTCGAGGCGGTCGAGGTTCCCACGGTCTGGGTCGAACCCAGGTCGTGCCGGGTCGAGCTCCGGAAGATGCGGAATGTATGTTGACAATTGGGACCTCGAGGAGATGCCTGACGAGGCACAGTGCATGGTACAACATAACAGTGTTGTACGAATCGCCCCTTTCTCGGGGATGGGCGGTTAAAGTTCGATTTAACCAGAGTATGATTCGCTGTGACGTGCGTTGTGGCCATACGATTTGGACGGGAGTAGGTAGGCGCGCATTTAATGCTCCTGATGTGGCATAGGAGGCGTTCGAGGAGTACTCGAGGAGTGCTCGAGAGGTGCCTTGTAGAGGTATGAGGCGGTATAAGGCGGTCGAGGCCTGCGTGAATGGGGCGAGTCTCGGAAATTGCAGGAAAGGTGTTGACAAACGTGCCTCGAGGAGGCGCCTAACGAGGCACAGTGTGCGGCATAGAGCCACTGTGTTGTACGTCGTGCTCGTTTCCCGGGTATGGGTGGTTAAAGTTCAATTTAACCGGGGTACGATTCGTTGTGGCATATGTTGTAGCCACGCGACTCAGACAGGAGCAGGCGGAGCGCATTTAATGCACTTGGAGTCGTACTGGAGGTAGGTATCCGAGGAGGGATGAGGTGGTCAAGGCCTGCTGCCTTCGCTCGAAAGGGTTCCGTAATCGAGGGGCGCTCGAGAGGATGTCCCTCGAGGGATGTGTGGCGAGGCGGTCGAGGCCTTCCCTAGGAGTGTTCGAGGGTGTTCCCCTTGAAGCGTGCTCGAGGAATGAGGGAAAATGAGGCAAGGCGGTCGAGGATTGTCCCGTTCGCTTCGGGGAGTTTCCGTCTCTGGGACGTGCCTCGAGGGAATGTTGGTGCGGTCTTCGTGGAGGAATTCTCCGTGGATTTAGTGAGTTGTTGAGGTTCGTTTGTGGGCTGGCCCATCATGGATCGACACTTGGGCCGGTTTTGGTGTTATGGTTGAAGGATGATTGTGGGCTTTGCCGTGGATTAGTTTTTCAAAGCTGAGGTTTTGGGTACCCTTTTCTATGTACCCGATAGTAGCCCCCGAGCCCTAGCTTGAGTGCTGGCACTCGAGCTGGGGGTCATAAGAGCGCAAGGAACTTCGAAACTTCTTTGCGGGGGACGCGCGAGCATTCCCCGCGGGGGTAGCCCCCGAGCCCTGGTTCGAGTGCTGGCACTCGAGCCGGGGGATAGAAATCGAGGGAGGACGGTGACTCGTAAGTTTTCCATGGGGGACGCACGAGCGTTCCCTGCGGGGGTAGCCCCCGAGGCCTCGGAGGAGTGGGTAGGACTCCTTTGAGGACTTTATTTGCCTTGTGTTGTTTGACGTATTGTTGACACTCCTTAATGGAATAACTCTAAGAATGAACCACATAAAATAATAAACTAGTGAAGGCACTAAAGAGTGTACGTGACACTACTAACTTCACTTAACGTCAAGTTGTCATCCCCAACATGAAGCTAGCAATGTAATTATATCAGGGCACTGGATTTAAAGATAGATATTTACCCGCAAGCGCACAGATAAATATACCCGTTGTAGAAGCATTTCACCCAAGCTAGTCTCAGGTATTGTTATTTATATTTAGCCTAGAGACTAATCAATTCAAGGTATGATGGTATTATACTAATAATGACTTAACAACATTCATTATGGCACACACTTATAATAAAACTGATAACACACTAATTACTCCAAATAGGGATCAGGTTACAAAGTAAATGATAATGATAAATGATAATAGAGATCAGATCAATCAAGGATAATCCTAGAACAGTACTACCTAGCAAGTGATGATAAGAACATGTATTAATAAGAAACATTCCTAAGTTATTCTAATTACAAGTCATAGCATACATTGATTAGTGCAGACATATTTGGCAATCATTGGCTAGGTCACATCATATTTATAATCAAGAGGCAACTCCATAGTAAAGGTGTCAAACTGAGTAACCCCTATACCATGAGTTAACTGAGCCTACTGAACACTATATTCGGGAGGTGTAATACAAAGGACTCAACGAGAATATCACACCCGCGATCTACCACTCTATCCGGAACATAGGACGCATTCACAGATAAATAGCGTATAGGCATCACGCCTACACAGCATCTATCACACCCGTTGTACTTTAAGATGAGTGTTATACGAACATGAGTATAAACATAAAGATGAACTATCTATACCAAATATATAATCAAAGCAGACTATAATCAATATAGTTACGAATATAATAGTTGATGTCTTAATCATATCAATTGTATTGCTATCTAGAACACGAAGATGAACAATAAGGTGAATTAGATCATCGAGAAGAACTAAAGTACGAACTAGAACATGAACTAGAACAAGATTATGAACTAGAAGATGAACTAGACGATGAACATGAACTAGACAATGAACTAGAACATAAACAATGAAGAACAATGATGAACTAGAAGAGCAATTATGAAATAGATCCATAATGTTAATACAAGAGAGAAGATCTTGGGTTTACCGAGCCTTCTCGTGACTAGATCAGGAATCCAAGCGAAGCTAGCCTCCTCTAATCCTATTCTATCTACTATTCTAGGTGGATGTAGTTCTAGGGCTTTCAATTGATCTCCTTCTGATGAATGCCTGATGCTCTGATTGATGATGTCTAATGATCAAACCCTGATGCTCTGGAGAGGGGGGTCTAGGGCTGTTTATATAGCCCTGGGCGATGAACCGTGGCCCTTGGATCAAACCGACTTAAGGTACGGTCGAGATGCATCCTAGAGGTCGGTGGAGGAAGGTTCCAGAAGGGGGAGTCCGTAGGCCCCAAGGGGGACCGGTCGGTCCCACCAGTCATCCCCTCGTGGTGGTCGACCTCTTGGTGTCTTCTTGCGTCCTCTGGAGTCTTCTAGAATAATCTTGACGTGGTGGTGGCGTTATCTCCCGTCGGTTTTCTTCTATGGGAAGCTATCGGTGCTGATTTCCTAGTTTAGTCCCTGCAGAATCATAGTTCACCAAAACTCGTGGAATATTATCAGTTGAAACCCTAAACCTTTGTTGGTGATCAAATTCTTGCCCTTTTCATATTTATTTATCCCTTAATTATTATAGATAACCAGTGTCAACAATTCCCCCAAGCTTACCTTTTGCTAGTCCCTTAGCAAATAATGATGAATCAGGAATTGCTACTATGCTTTCACACCTCAAAGGTATATATGTTTTTTAAAAAAATCTTTCCTTGAATTAGAGTTAACTATTCTGACTTTCTCGTATTACCTTCAACTGTAGAGCTTTTGCCTTCACCTCGGTCTTTAAACAATTGAAAGATAGAACAATCAAGTTAAGCACTGCATCTCTAACTCTTTGATCAACCTTCATTCTGGAGTTTTAATATATTTTCAAAATGAAAATCAGAGATTCCACTGTATGACACTCTCAAATCGCTCTTTTATATTTTATGATTCCTCACTGATGCATTTTCCTTCCTTCTATGGATATATATATCTGGAGCTTTAAAAAGTGAAAAGCATATCTTACCAAGTCAAACTTCAAAGTTAGGTAGAAAAATGTCATACTCATATATCAAGACCTTAGAACATTTGAAATTTGTCATCTCTTGCTGGCATATTGTAATTAGAGGGACCATGGGCTATCATTTTTTTTTCTCTTTTCATATTTTTATCATAATTCCTCTTTTTCTCTTGAGGTAGTCGGACACTTGTCCTTTTTTATTTCCTCCTTTTATACTTTTGCATAGTCTCATGCCTCTAACACAATAATACTTCAGAAGAGTGAATATTTTAATAAAACATTCTTGATCTCTAGAGCATGATAAATTTCTCAACCATAACTAAAAACTTAGAACAAAGCAAGTAGCCTTATCTTAAGATCATATTAATGGCTCTGGGTAGGAATTCATGTTATGTCATACAGGATCTCATCATGTGTTTTTAATCTTTTCAAAGTGTAAATCTCCAGAACTCCAGTATCTCTAGGAATTAGATAAACATCGGCTCAAACCTTATTATATCATATCTCACAATTATCTAGACTTTAGATCAAGCATTTGCAATCCACAGGTTTTAGGTTCAGAGTTTATTCAGAACAGCTTTGTCTAAAACTCAAGAAAAATTAAGTTCGATCAGTAGGTACTTAAAAGAGATTTACGGTAGAGCAATTGTTCATCATTTTCATCATGAGCAAAATTAAGTTTATATCCACCTAGACATTTATTCATTATATAATATCTTTATTTGGTATTGTAATAGTTATTTATGTTTTTAGGGGTTTCTACATTTATTAACCTGATCTAACTAAACCGAACTAATAGTAATAGATAAAAAGCCGTGATACTTATCGTGATAACTGAGGGTGCTTTCCCCCAAGCTGGATCTTGACGTGGTCTTTTTCTCCAGAAGACGAGAGACTGTTAGTGGTTTCTTTAGTCCTTCTCTTCTTCTCTTCCTGCTGAATACAAAGATAGACAACACAACTAGTGGAACTTGATTAAGTGTTAGTGATAAATATTCCTCCATTTGTCTAGTTGTTTTAAAGCTCTTAAGATTATTTATGTTCTCCCTTTCCACTAAGCAGAGTTTCAGCAGTGTTTCATAGTGTCTCTTTTTGGATTTTTGTTTTTATGAATGCAATGCAGAAGTAAATATGCAAATGTATCATTTTTATTTTTATGCTTCCACAGAGAGTTAAAACTCTCTGTGGGCTTAGAGTTTCCATATTTTTATTGTGTTTTTCTAATGCAGATATAATTGCTAAGAAGTAAATATGATACTAATAGTAAAAATGTTCATGCTAAATCTACTAATTATGCAATGATGAATTTAATGCTAATGAATATGGATAACTACCGAGTTACCTTCCGGCGAGGATTCGACGTTTATAGTCTATCGAACAAGACTCCTTGTATGTTCTTTATTCATCCTTGGGTGCATCAGCAGATCCTGAGGAGGACCTCGATGATTGCGCATTAGTAGAACTCTCTTTCTTTTTCCATACTTGTTTGACTGATGGACTTGTCTCCTTTACTTCTTCGTCCTTCGTTTCCTTTAATGGGATGTCTTCACTCCTAGTGACTTTTCCTTCATAGTCAGCCCATCCATCCTTGATTGGTTGATTCTTGTTGCGTTGGGATGTGCGGCGCCTCCTCCTTGAGTGGTTCTTCTTTTCCTGTACATTAGTGGCATAACTATTGAAGTAACAGCGTACCTTCTCTCTTGGGAGTTGGAAATGAATCTCTCCAGATCTCATGTAGATGATGGCGCTAGTAGTGTTGAGGAAGGGTCTTCCTAGGATAATATGAATATCGTCTTCTCTTCCCATGTCTAGTACCATGAAGTCGGTGGGAACGTAGTAGTCTTTAATTTGGATCATCACGTCCTTTACTATTCCCTCCGGAAATCGATAAGTTTGGTCCGCCAGCTGCAGCTGCACATATGTCTGATACATAGGTCTATTTTTATATAAGTGTTCGTATGTTATCTTAGACATTATGTTGACACTTGAACCGATGTCGCAGAACGTCTTGTGGAATGTACTTCCCTCGATCTGACAATCAATGGTGGGTACGCCTAGGTCATCTCTCTTGGTGAGGTATGGTGATGGAAGAAGGTGGTCGTATTCTGTTCGGACAGAGTTGACCATCCATACCGTGTTTTGATGCGGTTGTGTAGCCTTGTTCTTCCTCCTTCTGTTCTTATTCTTCTTCTTTGATGATATAGTGTTTGCATCTTCGTAGGGCATCTGAGGGTGGACTCGGGTAGTGAGTGTACGGCTCTTGAAGCAAAATCTTTCTTTATTGCCTGTGATTGTGAAACAGATCTTGGCGCTGTCCGCGTAGATGATGGCTTTGGTTGAGCTTAGGAACGGGCGTCCAAGAATAATGGGTGCTCTATTGTCTCCACCTGTTTCAATGATCATAAAGTCTACACACACATACGAGCGTCCCACTCGTATACAGACATCTTCTAGAATCCCCAATGGGTAGCACAGTGTTTGATCTGCAAGCTGCAAACACATACTTGTATATAACAGAGGTGCACCATGAATTTGTTCGTATATTACCTTTGGCATAATGTTGACGCTTGCTCCAAGGTCGCAGACTGCTTCTTCAAAACTGTGAGGTCCAATATGGATTGGAATCATAGGTCTTCCTGGATCTCCTTTCTTCGGGGCAATGGAGTCATCCATCCATTCCTCTGATGGTCTAGGTATGAGATGTCCTGCATCAAAAATATCTACAAGATTTGCAGTCTCTAGCTTTTTCGGAGTTCTGGGAATCTTACCTTTTTCAGCCATAGGGACTGAAGCTGCTAACTGAGATAACTGAGATTCTATCATTTTATTAAAGCTATGTTGATTCTTTATGGAAGAAGTAAAGCTATCCATTCTAGTATTAATATTTTCAAGCAGTTTATCATTGGAAGCTATCTTCTTAGACATATTATCAATAATTTTGTTTTGATTAGATATCATCTCTCTCAAAGGTGGTTGGTTAAATGTATTACCTTGGTAGTTACCTGAGTAGTTACCTCAGTAATTAGGCCTTGATTGTTGGTTCCATCCTTGAGCTTGTTGAGGACGATAGTTGGTGTTGTTGTTGATGTACTTTGCATCCTCTTGGATCTCAGGGCAATTGCTCCCTGAATGACCAGTGCCTCCACACTCTTCACATGTCATGCGAGATTCATAGATTTGCTTGACGTCTTCTTTCTTGGGAGTGTGTTCATCGAACTTCTTCATGAGTAAGTCAAGTTTGGCAGACAGCATGTCTACTCCTTTAGTTGATGTATTCCTCCTCTCTTGCGTGGTTGAGAGTGTTCCTCGTTCCATCCTTGGTTAGAGGCCATCTTCTCAATGAGTGTAGTAGCATTATTGATAGTGAGTGATAAGAATGATCCTCCAGCAGCAGCATCCACATTCTCACGGGTACTTGAAGTGAGCCCGTGGTAGAAGGTCTGCATGAGTAGCCAATTCTCCATCCCATGGTGAGGGCATTCTGATATGTAGTCTTGAAAGCGTTCCCAAGCCTCTGGGATTGATTCGTCATATTGTTGCTGGAAAGTTGAAATCTTGGCACGGAGGGCATTCGTCTTGCCCACTGGAAAGAACTTTGCTAAGAAGGCAGTTGAACAAATCGCCCATGAGGTGTTTTTGTCTTTGTTGGCGTAGAACCATTGTTTTGCTTTTCCCAAGAGTGAAAATGGGAACAAGAGAAGTAGAATGGCGTCCCTTTCGACTCCCTTGATGGTGAAAGTGCTACAAATCTCCAGAAAGTGTTGGAGATGAGCGCTTGCGTCTTCATGTGCCTTTCCGCAATACTGGTTAGCTTGCACCATGTTGATCAAAGCTGGCTTGAGTTCAAATCCGTTGTCTCTCACATTGACTGTAGGTCCAGTCCTGATGTTGGCAGTGGTTGGTGCAGAGAACTCGCAGAGTGTCTTGTCGGCCATGGTGTCCAACACTGGTGTTAAACTTCTTCTTATCTGGCTAACTTCTAGAAATGGTGGTGAGGGTCTCTTAAGTTTGCGTCTTGTTTTCCTTAGTAAAGCTTTGGGATCCTCAATGTAGTTTTTCGGAAGTTGGAAACCAGTCATACATCACACCCTGCATAAGATAAAAAGATAAACAAAGCCAGAGTAAGCCTGTTTGAGTAAAAGTAAATAATCAGTGCATTATCACATGTGTGTAAGTAACATGATATGTTCTAGCTACTATTTTAAAATGTTGTTAATGCAATGTCATATCAGTGTTCATAAATATTTTAATGAAAAACCCTAGGTACCATCCCTAATTGAATTGATGTGATCCCCGGCAACGGCGCCAGAAATGCTTGTTGACACTCCTTAATGGAATCACTCTAAGAATGAATGTGACACCCCAATTTTAAGAACAAAATTGGAGCACAATATATGTATGCCAGGATCAATTTTCATACATATATCCACATCATAGTAAATATCAAAACAATGCTTTATTAATAATATCGAACTTTATTACATAAATGACCCTCGGGCCTGAAAGAAAAGTACAGACTCTCATGATATCTAACTCTAATGAAGACTCTAATATAGATGCGGAAATCTGGACTCCATCTCCACAGGAACGTCGACCGGGGGTAGCGCCATCCTAGTACAGGTCGTCAGGGTCGTAGCCACCGTCCTCTGGATACTCCGGCTCCTCGTAGACGTAGTCTCCAGCGTCTGGGTGGGGTAGCAGGGGGGACAAAGAGGAAGGGTGAGTACATCGAAATGTACTCCGCAAGTGTAGGAAATATATGCTTATGAGGCTCATAACAAAGGTAGGCTGACTTTGTTTGACTCAAGCGCCTAAAACGACACACCCTATTAATCCTATTAATCCTATGCACCTATTTACTAGGTTATAGACAGACACGGTATAAAAGTAACAACACTCGGAGTCGCACCGAGCAACCACACTCGGAGTCACACCGAGCAACCAACACCTGAAGTCCATCAGGCACCCGCACCTGAAGTCCATCAGATGACCCGAACCCAAAACCAACCAGTAACCAACTAATCTCGAAGAAGTCCAAGCCCGCTCGTGACCGTGAGCACGGCTGATATATCAGTTTTACACTCTGCAGAGGTTGCACATCGTTACCCATGAGTCGTGCAGATCCCGTCACGCTAAACACTGCCGAGGTGCATAGCGGGTTGCACTGCAAGGCCTTTACAAAGCCCCTCCAAGCCTGTGTTACACGTACTCTAAGGTTTCATCCCCGTACATAAGTCAGCGACCCCAGGGACCCCCTCTTGAGCCACTAAACAAACCCCGTGTAGCATAACTCGGAGGAAACTAATTAATTAGCCAGGTCCAGCCCATCCAGATCTCATGGCTGCGCTGTTAAGCCGGGTTACATGCTCCGAGAACCGGGTCCTAGGGATCCAGGCAGGATATGTCTAGCACGAGCCCCGAACCAAAAACCAAAAGCAGCTGCCGAGTCCCACGGCACAAAACCACCAATACGGGTCCATCCTGCCGGATTTACCTAATAACCATGTTACTACAAAATTACCATGTCCACATTCGTTTCATAGTTCATTAATCAAGTTTATAAACATTTTAACTGCCATCCCATCCATGACTGCAGGGCTAAGCAAGACACCTACCCGAACATCCCAAAACAGGCGACAAGGATAATATATACAAATTCTAGTAAACCCTAACATGGGATTCAAATTAATGACAAGCATGCATCTACAAGATCTAACTACTCTAGTACCAAAAGTAAAATAAAGTAGGTGCAAGATGTTCAAGGACACTTGCCTTCGGGCTGGGTCGAATCTGCAGGGTCACAGGAAAAGTCTGTAGCATCCTCGAACTCCGCACTCTCTGGCCCAATCAACATACATGGCACAATACAATAAAATAAATAACAGTACAACAAATAGTATCAAAACAGTAAACCAACAGTTCTACTGCGTAGAGAACAAAATTATGAATCTAATGCAAATTGAATGGGTCGAATCGGAGTTAAAACGCAAAAGATATGAGCATTTGAATCTGAGTGGCAATTCTGTAAATAGACTGAACTCATTTTCGTAATTTAAATAAATGAAAACAGAAATAAAATTGGCGTCTGGACCGCGCCTCATTTCTCCGAAAACCGAGGGGCTCAACTGAGAGTTTCCCCAGACTCAACCAACAGGATAGGTGGGACGGCGGGTTGATTTGCGAAAAGATGAAGGGCCTCATTGCAAAACGGCCGCGCGGCGCGTGCGGCTGCTAGCGTGGCCGCCACATGGCGTCGCCGTACTGGTGCGGTGCATGCTTGTGTGGTGGGTGCGGTCCATGGTCGTGGCCCGGCAGCGGTGCTACGGTCCACCGTAGACCACTGGACCGTGCCTCGTTTTGGCGAACTCGGAGGGGCCTGGATGTAAGTTTCCTTAGACACAGAGAATAGTGACGGTGGAGTGCGGGTTGATTTATTTTTGAAGTGGAGGGGTTTTCTGCAAAAGGACAGGGACAGCCGGCGTGGCTGCTGACCGTGCGTCACGTGCCTTCCTCCTATTGGTCCGGCGCACCACGCGTGCCGTGGACGCGCTGACGCGGAGGAAATGGACCGAGTCCACGGTGCTGTGGAACGGGCTCATACCGGTTTGAGGGAGCGATCTAATCTGAGCCGTGCGTGTGGATCTGGACGGCCAAGGGTGAAAGATGGGGAGTACGCGGCCGCCGGCGAAAGAAAACACGGCGACGCCCTACCCACCACGGCGGCGCCATGTCTGTCTCGGCTAGGGTGGCTCTATGCATGCCCTAGAGGCCGGTAGAGACAACAGAGGGGGGTGGGTCGGAATGGGGAGCTCACCGCGGGTCCGGTGAAGGTGTTCCTGGCGCCGATTGGTGCCCGTAGCCGGCGTTCGTCGCGGCGGCCGAGCGGAGGATTCCTGCGAGGACGGTGAGGGGCGCTTCGGTGTGGTCTCGCGCCGAAGAGAAGTCGCCTGGACGCGGCGTGGTGCGGTGAGGCCGATGATGGTCGGAACGAGGGTCGACGGTGGCTCTCTGGGACGGGACGAGCTCAAGCCGAGCTCGGTGGCTGTTAATGGCGGTGGCAGCGCGGGTGGGCGAGAGAGGGCCTAGGGTTGTGGGGAGATCTACTTGTAGTCGAGCGGGAGGGGTGGCGGCGCGATCTGAACTAGTGGTGAAAGACCGGAGGGTTCGGGGAAGGGAGTTGGGCGCGAGCAGCGATGGCGGTGGCGCTGCGGAAGCGGGATCTTCGGAAGGGATGAGTCCAACTTGCGGGACCCGCGCGTCGGCGACTGGGAGAGGGGCACGGGAGCCTGCGCGAGCGGCCGAACGGGCCGGCGCGCGCGGTGCGGGGTGGGCTGGTGCGGCGCAGGGTGTGGGCCGCGGCGGTGCTGCGGGGGAAGGCAGGCCGCGTTGCTTGCGGGCCGGCGCAGAGAGGAGGGAGGGGGAGTGCGGGCCGCGGGGAGAGAGAGCGGGTGGGCCGCTGCGGCTGGGTGAGGGAGCTCGGCTGGGCCGAGTGGGTTGGGGAGAAAGGGGAAAAAGGGAGGCCCAGGGCTTTGGCTTTTTTTTCATTTTCAGACCTTTGCAAAGGCTTTTGAAATTGAATTCAAAACCATTTGAAATCCAAAACTGTTTGAAAGTTTTTGAAAATATTCTCCCCAGATTTTGAAAACAAAACTTGAGTTTGACTTTATAAAATTTTCTAAATCTTTTTATTTGCTTTTCGAAATAGAATAAATCCGGTTTCGCCCTATACGGGTTTAATAAATTATTTTCCACCCAATAAAATTTATGCAACGGCATGAATGCAACAAACATCTGGCTAGAATTTTTCCTCCGTCTAGGGTTTTGGCCATTTCCTTATTAAATTCTAATTTATTTTAATTAAATAAACACCCGGGGTGTTACAAGATTTAGAAAATTTTATAAAGTCAAACTCAAGTTTTGTTTTCAAAATCTAGGGAGAATATTTTCAAAAACTTTCAAACAGTTTTGGATTTCAAATGGTTTTGAATTCAATTTCAAAAGCCTTTGCAAAGGTCTGAAAATGAAAAAAAAGCCAAAGCCCTGGGCCTCCCTTTTTCCCCTTTCTCCCCAACCCACTCGGCCCAGCCGAGCTCCCTCACCCAGCCGCAGCGGCCCACCCGCTCTCTCTCCCCGCGGCCCGCACTCCCCCTCCCTCCTCTCTGCGCCGGCCCGCAAGCAGCGCGGCCTGCCTTCCCCCGCAGCACCGTCGCGGCCCACACCTTGCGCCGCACCAGCCCACCCCACACCGCGCGCGCCGGCCCGTTCGGCCGCTCGCGCAGGCTCCCGTGCCCCTCTCCCAGTCGCCGACGCGCGGGTCCCGCAAGTCGGACTCATCCCCTCCGAAGATCCCGCTTCCGCAGCGCCACCGCCATCGCTGCTCGCGCCCAACTCCCTTCCCCGAACCCTCCGGTCTTTCACCACTAGTTCAGATCGCGCCGCCACCCCTCCCGCTCGACCTACAAGTAGATCTCCCCACAACCCTAGGCCCTCTCTCGCCCACCCGCGCCGCCACCGCCATTAACAGCCACCGAGCTCGGCTTGAGCTCGTCCCGTCCCAGAGAGCCACCGTCGACCCTCGTTCCGACCATCATCGGCCTCACCGCACCACGCCGCGTCCAGGCGACTTCTCTTCGGCGCGAGACCACACCGAAGCGCCCCTCACCGTCCTCGCAGGAATCCTCCGCTCGGCCGCCGCGACGAACGCCGGCTACGAGCACCAATTGGCGCCGGGAACACCTTCACCGGACCCGCGGTGAGCTCCCCATTCCGACCCACCCCCCTCTGTTGTCTCTACCGGCCTCTAGGGCATGCATAGAGCCACCCTAGCCGAGACAGACATGGCGCCGCCGTGGTGGGTAGGGCGCCGCCGTGTTTTCTTTCGCCGGCGGCCGCGTACTCCCCACCTTTCACCCTTGGCCGTCCAGATCCACACGCACGGCTCAGATTAGATCGCTCCCTCGAACCGGTATGAGCCCGGTCCACAGCGCCGTGGACTCGGTCCATTTCTTCCGCGTCAGCGCGTCCACAGCACGCGTGGTGCGCCGGACCAATAGGAGGAAGGCACGTGACGCACGGTCAGCAGCCACGCCGGCTGTCCCTGTCCTTTTGCAGAAAACCCCTCCACTTCTTAATAAATCAACCCGCACTCCACCGTCACTATTCTCTGTGTCTAAGGAAACTTACATCCAGGCCCCTCTGAGTTCGCCAAAACGAGGCACGGTCCAGTGGTCTACGGTGGACCGTAGCACCGCTGCCGGGCCACGACCATGGACCGCACCCACCACACAAGCATGCACCGCACCAGTACGGCGACGCCACGTGGCGGCCACGCTAGCAGCCGCACGCGCCGCGCGGCCGTTTTGCAATGAGGCCCTTCATCTTTTCGCAAATCAACCCGCCGTCCCACCTATCCTGTTGGTTGAGTCTGGGGAAACTCTCAGTTGAGCCCCTCGGTTTTCGGAGAAATGAGGCGCGGTCCAGACGCCAATTTTATTTCTGTTTTCATTTATTTAAATTACGAAAATGAGTTCAGTCTATTTACAGAATTGCCACTCAGATTCAAATGCTCATATCTTTTGCGTTTTAACTCCGATTCGACCCATTCAATTTGCGTTAGATTCATAATTTTGTTCTCTACGCAGTAGAACTGTTGGTTTACTGTTTTGATACTATTTGTTGTACTGTTATTTATTTTATTGTATTGTGCCATGTATGTTGATTGGGCCAGAGAGTGCGGAGTTCGAGGACGCTACAGACTTTTCCTGTGACCCTGCAGATTCGACCCAGCCCGCAAGTGTCCTTGAACATCTTGCACCTACTTTATTTTACTTTTGGTACTAGAGTAGTTAGATCTTGTAGATGCATGCTTGTCATTAATTTGAATCCCATGTTAGGGTTTACTAGAATTTGTATATATTATCCTTGTCGCCTGTTTTGGGATGTTCGGGTAGGTGTCTTGCTTAGCCCTGCAGTCATGGATGGGATGGCAGTTAAAATGTTTATAAACTTGATTAATGAACTATGAAACGAATGTGGACATGGTAATTTTGTAGTAACATGGTTATTAGGTAAATCCGGCAGGATGGACCCGTATTGGTGGTTTTGTGCCGTGGGACTCGGCAGCTGCTTTTGGTTTTTGGTTCGGGGCAAGTGCTAGACATATCCTGCCTGGATCCCTAGGACCCGGTTCTCGGAGCATGTAACCCGGCTTAACAGCGCAGCCATGAGATCTGGATGGGCTGGACCTGGCTAATTAATTAGTTTCCTCCAAGTTATGCTACACGGGGTTTGTTTAGTGGCTCAAGAGGGGGTCCCTGGGGTCGCTGACTTATGTACGGGGATGAAACCTTAGAGTACGTGTAACACAGGCTTGGAGGGGCTTTGTAAAGGCCTTGCAGTGCAACCCGCTATGCACCTCGGCAGTGTTTAGCGTGACGGGATCTGCACGACTCATGGGTAACGATGTGCAACCTCTGCAGAGTGTAAAACTGATATATCAGCCGTGCTCACGGTCACGAGCGGGCTTGGACTTCTTCGAGATTAGTTGGTTACTGGTTGGTTTTGGGTTCGGGTCATCTGATGGACTTCAGGTGCGGGTGCCTGATGGACTTCAGGTGTTGGTTGCTCGGTGTGACTCCGAGTGTGGTTGCTCGGTGCGACTCCGAGTGTTGTTACTTTTATACCGTGTCTGTCTATAACCTAGTAAATAGGTGCATAGGATTAATAGGATTAATAGGGTGTGTCGTTTTAGGCGCTTGAGTCAAACAAAGTCAGCCTACCTTTGTTATGAGCCTCATAAGCATATATTTCCTACACTTGCGGAGTACATTTCGATGTACTCACCCTTCCTCTTTGTCCCCCCTGCTACCCCACCCAGACGCTGGAGACTACGTCTACGAGGAGCCGGAGTATCCAGAGGACGGTGGCTACGACCCTGACGACCTGTACTAGGATGGCGCTACCCCCGGTCGACGTTCCTGTGGAGATGGAGTCCAGATTTCCGCATCTATATTAGAGTCTTCATTAGAGTTAGATATCATGAGAGTCTGTACTTTTCTTTCAGGCCCGAGGGTCATTTATGTAATAAAGTTCGATATTATTAATAAAGCATTGTTTTGATATTTACTATGATGTGGATATATGTATGAAAATTGATCCTGGCATACATATATTGTGCTCCAATTTTGTTCTTAAAATTGGGGTGTCACAATGAACCACATAAAATAATAAACTAGGGAAGGCACTAAAGAGTGTACGGGACACTACTAACTTCACTTAACGTCCAGTTGTCATCCCCAACATGAAGCTAGCAATGCAATTATATCAGGGCACTGGATTTAAAGATAGATATTTACCCGCAAGCGCACAGATAAATATACCTGTTGTAGAAGCATTTCACCCAAGCTAGTCTCAGGTATCGTTATTTATATTTAGCCTAGAGACTAATCAATTCAAGGTATGATGGTATTATACTAATAAGGACTTAACAACATTCATTATGGCACACACTTATAATAAAACTGATAACACACTAATTACTCCAAATAGGGATCAGGTTACAGAGTAAATGATAATGATAAATGATAAATGATAAATGATAACAGAGATCAGATCAATCAAGGATAATCCTAGAACAGTACTACCTAGCAAGTGATGATAAGAACAGGTATTAATAAGAAACATTCCTAAGTTATTCTAATTACAAGTCATAGCATACATTGATTAGTGTAGACATATTTGGCAATCATTGGCTAGGTGACATCATATTTATAAACAAGAGGCAACTTCATAGTAAAGGTGTCAAACAGAGTAACCCCTATACCATGAGTTAACTGAGCCATACTGAACACTATATTCGGGAGGTGGAATACAAAGGACTCAACACGAATATCACACCCGCGATCTACCACTCTATCCGGAACATAGGACGCATTCGCAGATAAATAGTGTATAGGCACCACGCCTACATAGCATCTATCACCCACCCGTTGTACTTTAAGATGAGTGCTATACGAACATGAGTATAAACATAAAGATGAACTATCTATGCCAAATATATAATCAAAGCAGACTATAAGCAATATAATTACGAATATAATAGTTGATGTCTTAATCATATCAATTGTATTGCTATCTAGAACACGAAGATGAACAATAAGGTGAATTAGATCATCGAGAAGTACTAAAGTACGAACTAGAACATGAACTAGAACAAAGATTATGAACTAGAAGATGAACTAGACGATGAACATGAACTAGACGATGAACTAGAACATAAACAATGAAGAACAATGATGAACTAGAAGAGCAATTATGAAATAGATCCATAATATTAATACAAGAGAGAAGATCTTGGGTTTATCGAGCCTTCTCATGACTAGATCAGGAATCCAAGCGAAGCTTGCCTCCTATAATCCTGTTCTATCTACTATTCTAGGTGGATGTAGTTCTAGGGCTTCCAATTGATCTCCTTCTGATGAACGCCTGATGCTCTGATTGATGATGTCTAATGATCAAACCCCTGATGCTCTGGAGAGGGGGGTCTAGGGCTGTTTATATAGCCCTGGGCGATGAACCGTGGCCCTTGGATCAAACCGACTTAAGGTACGGTCGAGATGCATCCTAGAGGTCGGTGGAGGAAGGTTCCAGAAGGAGGAGTCTGTAGGCCCAAGGGGGGACCGGTCGGTCTCTAGGTGGGACCGGTCGGTCCCACCAGTCATCCCCTCGTGGTGGTCGACCTCTTGGTGTCTTCTTGCGTCCTCTGGAGTCTTCTAGAATAATCTTGACGTGGTGGTGGTGTTATCTCCCGTCGGTTTCCTTCTATGGGAAGCTATCGGTGCTGATTTCCTGATTTAGTCCCTGCAGAATCATAATTCACCAAAACTCATGGAATATTGTCAGTTGAAACCCTATACCTTTGTTGGTGATCAAATTCTTGCCCTTTTCATATTTATTTATCCCTTAATTATGATAGATAACCAGTGTCAACACGTATACGTAATTAAACGTGGTCGATGCTCATGCAAGGTTAAGCCAGCTTGAATCGGGTGATGGCACTTACTCACGATGGCCTTTGGGCTGTCGAGTCCCTGGGTGAGTTCGACCCTCTCTCATCGAGGGTTGTTGGGCGTAGTCGAGCCCCCGAGTGGATTCGACCTTCTTTCGTCAAGGGTTGCCGGTCGTAGTTCGAGCCCCCCGAGTCCTCGGAGGAGTGGGTGTTGACGGTCACTAACTCATATCTTATACCGTCAATAAGTCACCTAAAAGAGAATAAACGTGACCATCAACCTAGGAATAGAGTTTGATTCTAACGAGTTCCACGAGTTGTGTCGTTCTCACTTGTTTTGCAGGAATACCAACATTTTACTACATAAAAGTATCCCAAGTGATGATCAGAGCATCCCATTGTGAAGAGCTCGTCGAGACGATCGAAACGAACATATGGTTTACCACAATTGGAGTCCCAACGGAAGAGTCCTCAATTGTTACAACTTGGAAGCTTCTAGAAGCAACCTGGAGTGATCACCAAGCAACATAATATAAGGGCTAAACTGACAGATCCAATAGCTACGGTGAATTCCAGTCCTCCAGGGTGTTTTCCAGTAGATGGAAAGAGATAGATTCCTTCTCCAACATGATGGATTGCGCAACAAGATTGAAAGTCGCGCTAGGGCAACCAGGAGGCTTCCAGAAGACAACTCAGCGAAGACGGCGCCTGGCGGCTGCCAGGTTGGGCCGGCCGGCCCCACCCCTAGGCCGGCCGGCTTGGGCCAGGGCTCTCCTCGACCCATCTTCATGGAGCATGCCCTAATCGACCTCCTCGACGCATCTCAACTGTTGTTCAAGGTCGGTTAGATCAGAAGGTCACGGTTCATCCCCCAGGGCTATATAAGAAACCTCAGACCCCCCCTCCCTGAAGCAATTCTCATTCAATCCTCATTCAGATCAGATCCAAGACAGAAACTCTTGTCATATTCTTTGGGAGAGGATTAGAGCCATCTAGCAATTAGAAGATTAGTAGCCCTCTAATTAGGGATTAGATCTAGTCTTCTATAGGATTAAAAGAGAGAGAGAGAGGTATTAGAGGGAGATTAGAAGGAGCTCCGGCCTGTCGGATCTACTTCTTCAGCTTGTACTTGCGGATTCAAGTTCGTCAAGAGCTTGGATCAGGATAATCTTTGGTCTTCAACTTCTAATTATCAGTAAGCGTTCTTGTTCTTATTATTCTTTTGGCTTGCATCTCTAATTAAAGTACTAATTCTAATTAGAGTACTCTAATCTAGTCGCTCTAGAATTAGAGGAGTTGTCGTCGTGTAAGCGTGGTGCTTAGAATCGATTACTTGCATAGTGTACCGTATCGGTGGTAGCTCACGGGTGTGACTCTTATAGGCCTGTTGAATCTTCCATAGTCCACCTCCCTTCTATAGGGCTAGCAGGAGTATATTACTTGGGAATCGCCATACTCTGGATGTGGTCTCCCAACATAATCCACAGTAGAATAATAATCGCATAGCTTCCTGAGGTTAGAGCTGGAAACCCTAGTGTTCCCCTTTATATTTTATATTCTCGCTTTTGCTAGTGCTTAGGGTTTAACCAATAGAATTAAGACAATCACCCCGTTCCTTTGGGTTCGATATAAAATTGGGTCTACATCCGGTGAAGTGCGGTATCTAATCTGTGCGCTTGCAGATTTATTTCTAGTGTTCTGATAACATACCTTAGCATTACTAGTGTCGTTGCTAAGGGCGACTTTGGTAGCGATGGTAGTAAGTGTCAACAGTGGGTAAGACTCCTTTGAGAGTTTTTACTACTTCGTGTTGCTCGTCGTGCGCGGGGTTGGATATGGCCAGTGTTTCTGCAAGATTGAGCAAACGTGAGTTTGGGGAGATGACTCTTAGCCAGGTGGGCCTCGAGATATCGAGCCCCTGGGTTAGTTCGACCCTCTCTCATTGAGGGTTGTTGGGCATAGTCGAGCTCCTCGAGTGAGTTCGAACCTCTTTCGTTGAGGGTTGTCGGGCGTAGTCGAGCCCTCGAGCCTTGTGCGGCTTAGGGCGTTGCTAGCTCCGGCGTCCTTCCCGCGAGCCCTTTCGATCGGGTGCGAGGTGAGAAGCGTCGTACTACCATCGACAGGGCGGAGTCTCGATGTCCTCGGTGAGCTGATAATGGGGGAATCCATTTGCCCGAGGCCTGTCCTGGAGGACCCGAATGAAATGGGAGGTTTGTCCAAGGTCTTAGCACGAGGGCTCGAGCGAGGCAGAGAGCGAGCTCAACCGCCGAGGCTTCAACTTGAGGCCTCGGGTGATGAGGTGGGTCGCGGTCCTGTTTAGCCCGTGAGGTACTCGGCACTGTGTTTTTGCATGCGCAACACTGTTACTGGATTCGCTGGGTTCGAATCACTTCTGAGACCAACTTTTGAGGAGTCAGTGGCGCAGAGCTATCAGCAAGGCGTGGTGGCAGAGTTGTCTGCTTCATCGATGGTCTGAAAAGACCTTTTGGAGAGTGTGGTCTTTAGACCACCGGTTCCCATGGTGAGGTGGCTTGGATTACCCGGTCCATATCGAGTCCTTATGGTGGCACAGATAAGGAGGCGAACTAGGGCGGGGCCCCGTCCTCGCTGAAGCGAAGCACTCCGCCCGGTCACGGGGCCACACCTGTACGGGTTGATTCTAGCACGGGTTCGTGTTGGAGGTTGGGATAATTTTGGCGTTTTCTGCTTCGTTCCCAAGCCGTGGTTCGCCCCTGGGTCATTAGGTCCGTGCGAATGACAGGCCGTCACCCGGGGGTGAACATCAGGTGGTCGGGCATGGGGTTTGTAGCCGAGGGAGATTCTGGGCGAGGTGAATGCCTTTTCGAGGCTTCTGGTGACCAAGACGGAGGGGTTATTAATCATGGCATCGACGTCGTTCGGATGTCCCCTTTGTCGCGGGACTTCGGTAGGCACGACTTCCCCTTCACTGTGGGGTCGGAACCTGGGGATCTCGCGTCGGTTGTGGACTCGACGAGCGCCGTCCTTTTTCCATGGCATAGGGGATACGTCGGTGCGCCCATCATGCTGTGATGCCCCTTGTTTTTTCCCTACAAAAGAGGTATATTAGCATGTTATTGGGTGGTCCTTTTCAGGAATGTCGTATCTTTTCGTTTTTTAGTTGAAAAAGTTATTATGTGAGAGCTCCCCCTACATCCTTGCCTCGCGGCTTCATTCTGCCTTTTCGCGTGAGGTCCCATTGCTTTGAGGGACAAGGACGTGGGCGTAGAGGCCTGCACGCTCCTGTTGTTACACCCGCGTTTGCTTAGTCCCTTGCTTCAACTTTGGGGAACTAGGTCTGCGGCCCGTGTTCTGGTTCAACCGGGGGACCAGTGCCTTTATCCACCGGGGGCATTGGCGGCCGAGTCCCGACCAGCTTCCCTAGAAGGCACGGTTGCCAACGTCGTTCCTTGGGTTCAAAAACAAGGACACACCGAACACAGGGGTGACGACAGGGTTTTTAGTTTTCGCAAAGTGTTGTCTTCCCTTGTTATTGAAATGAAAGAATAAGCTCAGGAAGAAAGAAACATAGTGTTGCGGGGCGAATCATTGTCGTTGTACCCTTCGCTTAGGCAAAAACGTCCTTTGGCGCGCGTGTCCTTCTCGCGGTGACTTGTTAGAAACTTCATCTTCTCGACGGGGCGTTTTGGTGAAAAAATCTACGAAGGAGTCCGTGCTTGGAGTTTCGGCTCGAGGCCCAGTGAATGTCGCGTCCCCTGAGACCTTTGTTTAGCGGGTTAGGGCGATTTTCCCATTTTTGTTTAAGCGATGCCCCCTTTTGGAAAGAAGGGAGCTCTTTTATTTCCTTTATCAGATTATAGTGGTATAGAGCTAGCGTCCTTAGGATGGATGCTAGAGGAAAATAAAAGGAGCTCAAGGAAGAGTTAGCGGGACCCCTGGGCCGAATCCATGAGATCTCAGCTCCCCTGGGACAGATGGAGGGTCCCCAGGGTTTACGCCTGCTTCATGCTTGGGCTCAGCTCCTTCTCTTCCCTTCTCCGACTCGTTCAACACGCCCTCCCCAGGACGGTGCTCTGAACGTGTCGGAGAGTCATAGGCGGCGAATGTGATGCCGTCCTAAGGACTTTGGCACTGCCGCGAATGACTTCCTCACTGCTCGAGGAGGGCAGAGACGAGATTATTGGGCTCGCCTTGCTCCGCTGCGTGCCACCTTTCTGTCGATCCTAGCAAGGGCGGTGACCCTGAGAACTAGGGTCGTAGCGCCTGTTTACCAGTGGTGACGCAGGCCGGATGAAGATCTCGCTAGTAGCAGCAAGTTCTTCGGCTAGCTCGGTTGAACCGCTGAGGGCGTGGGAGGCGTTTTTGGATTGTCGACCCTCCGAAAAGCCTCTTCGGCCTACCACGGCAGACCATAGGGGGAGGCAGCTGGTTTCATTCCACTAAATATCCTCTTTTGCTATGTCAGTTCCTGGCGGACGAAAGAGTCGTCGGCAGGCCCAGCGAGCTCAGAGGTGGGTCTTAGCAGGTATGGCGCCAGCGTTCCCCCTGTGCCCCTTGTTTCTTCTCCTGGCTCCGGTTCCTCTTCTTTGCTTGACGTAACATCAGCGAACGGAGAGGTTGACCAGTGCGAGGAGACGAAACGGGGCGTGACATAACATCAGTGAACGAATGTGTTCACTAATGCGGACCCTTCCCGGACCTTTTGCTGGGTTCGAGAGGAGTCAAGAGCTGTGTTAGGGCCATGCCAAGCCACCGGGTGCTCCTTTGGGCGTGGCAGGTAGCCCCTGACCGTGTCAGGGACATGCCAAGCCCCCGGGTCTTCCCCTGGGGCGGTGCTTCCGCCACCCGGGGCCGAGCAGGAGTGCGGCCGCCACGCAGGAGAGGCCCCCCTACCTGGCACGCCAACTGTCGGTGTTCGGAACACGGGGGTCTACACTAACGAGTGAATCTATAAGTGCGTGCTCCCTAATCCGGATGGTGATGCAAGAAGAACACAACGATTTATCCTTGTTCGGGCAAGAGAAGGCTCTATGTCCAGTGGGGGGAGAGAGTTTGTATTATCTTGCACCGAAGTGCTTGTACAATGGCGGATACAAGCGTGCGAGAGAGCAAGGAGTATGAAGGAAGGAGCAAGAACTAGAGAATCGGCTCTAGAGTCCTAGGCTATGGTGGTTTGAGAGCTGATGGCTTGTGCATTGTGTGTCGCCTTGGCTAACTGGTGTCGCCCGTGTGACTTGCTTCTTGCCCTATCCTACCCCTGGCGTCCCCTTTTATAGGCTAAGAGGAGGCTGAAAGGTCCAAATTGGCTAGAGGGGGGTGAATAGCCTAATTAAAATTCTACAAAACACTTAGGCAAACACTATTAGTATAACAAATGGCGAAGCTTTTTGCGCTAGCCTAATAGTGTGTTGCAAGTCACCTATCCAAAAATTCTACCTAATATAACTATGGCACACAAGCAATTAGAGCTAGAAACTAATGCGGAATAAATAAACTAGCTCTAGCACGACTATGATCAAGATGGTCTAAGATACACAAGTGTGTGCAAAGGATGAACTATGTAAACTAATCACAACTAGTAACACAAGGTATATGACAAAGGATATATGACAAGTAATAGTATCTACACAAATGAAATTGCTTAAGGTAAATACACAAAGTAAATCAGCTAGATAGAGGTGGTTTCACCGAGCCTTCGAGATCGCCTAGTAGAGAGCTAATCACCGGTGATATCCACTTGTGAAGCCAATCACCTAGAAGAATGCATAATCACAATAAGGACACGGGACACCAAGATTTATCCCGAGGTTCACGTGCTTGCCGGCACGCTACTCCCCGTTGTGTCGACCAACACTAGGTGACCCGGTGGCTAATCGGCACAAAGCCAAGCTCACAAAGAGCGCCACAAGAATCTACCGCTAGTGAGGTAGCTCAATGACACGAGCAATCCACTAAGGATGCCTCTTGCCGCTCCGGCGAGGTGAGGCTCCAAAACCTCTCACAATCACGATCGGTGGTGACCAAGAACAATCTTCTTCTCTTGCCAACAACACCACAACGCCTCCAAGCCGTCTAGGCACCGACAAATGCCAAGAGTAACAAGAAACTCAAAGCCGATGCGAAGGACTTGTGCCACTAGATTGAACTTTTTCAAATCACGCACTAGATCACTCAATCTCACTTGGTTTGATCAAATCAACTTGGGAGATGAGTTGGGAGGCTTGCCAAAGCTCACTAGAATGCTTAGGAATCAAAATGTTCAAGAGAGAAACCAAGTGAGTCGGCCAAGCCCCTTAAATAGGCCAC
Source organism: Coix lacryma-jobi var. lacryma-jobi (assembly GCA_009763385.1). Lineage (NCBI taxonomy): Eukaryota > Viridiplantae > Streptophyta > Magnoliopsida > Poales > Poaceae > Coix > Coix lacryma-jobi. The sequence goes on along the minus strand of CM019823.1, from coordinate 52,295,141 downwards.
TCAAGTCGGCCTAGCCGTTGGGCCAGAATCGGGGGGCATCAGACGCGCCGATGCTTGACCATCAGACGCTGCCCCAGCGTCCGATGCTTCAGAAGAAGCCACGTGTCCCCCGATATGAATTCAGCCCGTTAGATCCAAACGGTCATTTCCCTTCGTGCCACGGTTAACGTGACATCGGACGCTCCGATGCCAGGCATCAGACGCTCTGATGCCAGGCATCGGACGCTCTGATGCCACCGCTCGGTTTAGCCCTTTTCTGCGCCACAGCGGACACTCCGGCACCCTCACATCAGACGCTGAACCCCTGCATTCGATGACCATGCAGAGAGGTTCCAGAACGCTCCCAAACACATCGGACGCGTCAGATGGATTGGCATCGGACGCAGGCCAGCGTCCAATGCTCCCTGGATAGCATGCTCTCGCCACGTCACCTGCATCGGACTCTACAACAGTGATTCCTCAGCGTCCGTTGCCAGCGTCCGATGCTCCTTCAACTTCTGTCAGAAACTAGGGTTAACCATCGGATGCTCAGCCTAGCGTCCGATGCTCCTCGGACCAGCGTTTGATGCTTCTGAACACACTACTTCTCTTCCGAAAAACGCTGAATCCCACTTCTCCACAACTCCTCAACACCCCTTCATCCCAAAAGTGCCAACACCACCAAGTGTACACCATTATATGCAAGTGTGTTAGCATTTTTGCAAAGCATTTTTCAAGGGGTTTTGTTAGTCACTCACTAGGTCTATAGCATCAAAATGTTAGAGAACTCCTAGTGGCACTTGAACATCGCATAAGCCATGAATTATCTCCTCTTAATAGTACGGCTATGTATCCTAAATGTGACCACACTCGCTAAGTGTCTTGATCACTAAAATAAAGAGCCCTATAGGTTATACCTTTGCCTTTGGGCCTCTTTGCTCCATCTCTTCTCTTCTTCATTTTACCAATGGTAGAGCACTTGACCTCTTGAGTGCTTGTGGCCATCACCATCCTCCATGGTTGCCAACTTGCTAGCTTCACCACTTGGCTTGATCTCAATCCTTTCTTATAAGCTACACACATGCTTAGCAATAGGATTAGACCAAATAGGTTTCATCAATTAACCAAAATCAAATTAGGGCTTTCAGAGGCATAGGTTTACATGCATTCTAGGGCTGTTGTAGAGGGTGACGTTGGTGATGTCGTTGGTGATGACGCTGTTGGTCGTGTCGGTGCCACTGTAGAGACGCGCTCGACACTGTAGCGGCGTGCCCGGTCATGTCGGTGAAGGACGATGCCCATGCGTGGGCATGCATGGAGACGTCGTGTCGGGAGTTGTTGAAGTGTTGACCAGTCCTAGCAGAGTCGCGCTCGAGGGGGTGGTCGAGGCGATCGAGGTTCTCACAGTCTGGGTCGAACTCAGGTCATGCCGGGTCGAGCTTCGGAAGATGTAGAATGTATGTTGACAATTGGGACCTCGAGGAGATGCCTGACGAGGCATAGTGCGCGGTACGACATAACAGTGTTGTATGAATCGCCCCTTTGTCGGGGATGGGCAGTTAAAGTTCGATTTAACCGGAGTACGATTCGTTGTGACGTACGATGTGGCCATACGATTTGGACGGTTGTAGGTAGGTGCGCATTTAATGCTCCTGATGCGGCATAGGAGGCGTTCGAGGAGTACTCGAGGAGTGCTCGAGAGGTGCCTTGTAGAGGTATGAGGCGGTATAAGGTGGTCGAGGCCTGCACGAATGGGACGAGTCCCGGAAATTGTGGGAAAGGTGTTGACAAACGTGCCTCGAGGAGGCGCCTGACAAGGCACAGTGTGTGGCCTGGAGCCACTGCGTTGTACATCATGCTCGTTTCCCGGGTATGGGCGGTTAAAGTTTGATTTAACCAAGGTACGATTCGCTGTGGCGTATGTTGTAGCCACGCGACTCAGATAGGAGCAGGCAGAGCGCATTTAATGCACCTGGAGTTGTACTGGAGGTAGGTATCTGAGGAGGGATGAGGTGGTCGAGGCCTGCTTCCATCGCTCGGAAGGGTTCCGTAATCGAGGGGCGCTCGAGAGGACGTCCCTCGAGGGATGTGTGGCGAGGCGGTCGAGGCCTTCCCTAGGAGTACTGTTCGAGGGTGTTCCCCTTGAAGCGTGCTCGAGGAATGAGGGAAAATGAGGCAAGGCGGTCGAGGACTGCCCCGTTCGCTTCGGGGAGTTTCCTTCTCGGGGACGTGCCTCGAGGGAACGTTGGCACGGTCTTCGTGGAGAAATTCTCCGTGGATTTAGTGAGTTGCTCGGGCTCGTTTGTGGGCCGACCCATCATGGATCGACACTTGGGCCGGTTTTGGTGTTGTGGTTGAAGGATGATTGTGGGCTTTGTCATGGATTAGTTTTTCGAAGTCGAGGTTTTGGGTACCCCTTTTCTATGTACCCGACACTAGTTCAAATGAAGTTGTTGTCAGTGTTATGATTTCATATCTGAAAGAGAATGCTAATGGTCCCTAGTGTGTGATCAGATGTTTTTTCATGTTAGATGTGCCTGCCATATTCTCAATTTGGTTGCTAGAGATGGGTTGAAAGTCATTTCAGAAACACTCAACAAGGTCAAATCACTTGTACTAGCTATGAAAGGGTCTCCATTGTAGTGGGAAGAGCTTATGAAGTGTGCCACCGAAGCTGGGTTGGATACAAAGAGGGGTATTCAAATGGATGTTTCAATAAGGTGAAATTCTACCTATCTAATGTTGAGAGATGCCTTGTACTACAAGGATGCATTCATTAGGTTGAAGTCTTCAAATCGACATAAGTATGCCAAGATTTCTCCATCTTTTGATGAATAGGATAGTGCATTGACAATTTACGATTGCTTGAAGAAATTTATGATCTCACTGAAATTCTCTCTTGCACTTTCTATCCTACTGCAAACTTATTATATAGAGGATTTTGTGATATAAAGCTCTTGCTTAATGACTGGTGCTTTAGTGAAAACGCTACAATTAGAGAAATGGCAGTCACTATGAATGCAAAATTTGATAAATATTGGGAGCAGTCCAACATTGCTCCAGTTGTAGCCTATTTTCTTGATCCTAGGTATAAGAAAAAGCTATTTGAGTACTACATGAAGAAGTTCCATGAGATTCATTATCAAGCTGAACTTGATGAGTTTTTTAGTGTGGTAAAAAACTATACAACTTTTATGTTAGTTATACTCCTGCATCATCAAAGAAGACTAGTAAAGTGGATGCACCTGCACCTAGTAACACAACTGATGTATTAATGGGAAATGTAGACCATGATCTAGAAGAAGGGGTAAACTCAGATGAGGTAAAAGGTTGTCGCCTTAGGTTTAACCAATTAAAACTTCATTCATCTCTTCACCAAACCACAAGAACATCTTCAGCGCATTTAGATTTCTTTCAGCTCATCGACAACTCACATTAGGATCTCCTCCACCACTACAGCTTCCTTATCCTTGATTGATCATCCTCCTTGCACTGAAAATTAGCTCCCTTAGGTCCTTGAGCGAAGGTCTTATTGTTCCTCGTCTTCGAGAGCATCCATATCATACCCACACAACAAAATAGAGTAATTTTCATGATAAACATTTTCTTGTTCTGCAAAAATAGAAACAAAAAAACCAGACCACTTAGTGGGACACTATTAAGATAAAAAATAGTCACAACAAACGTCTAGGCAAAAACTGCAATAGATATTGGTTTCACCCATGGATCCAAACAGGACCCAACATCTGATTGTCTAAAGAATCTTTTGTAGGTTAGATTAATCTTTCCTCCCTCTAAAATCTTATCACATCTATGTCAAGTTTGAGGTCGTTGTCACAAAAGCTCATGAAAGATAACTACTATGAGTGAACAAAGGGCCTCTAGTACAGTTGGTTAGAGGATCTCCGCGACACTCCTTAGGTTCTGGGTTTCACTCCCTGTGAGAGTGAATCTTATGTTGGGGTTCGAAAAATCCCTCGCATGTCCTGTGCTTGCCCGATTCACGTAGGCTATGATGGGTGGGGCAGGTGTAGGGTCGAGATGGCGGACTAGAGAGAGGGTGAATAGTCTTTTCTAAAATTAATCACACCGGCTAATTGAAATAAATGGGAATTAAAACTACCGGTCTTTTCTTGTAGGCTTCACGATAGAGACACAATCACCAAACCATCTAGAAGGTGGCAACCTCCAAGAGCAACAAGCACCACTGGCTTGCAACACAAACACCTAGTGCTAGACGATGCAATCTATCAAAGCAATCACACTAGAATCACTCACTCAAAATTGATTTACCAACTTGCAAGCACAAGTGAGTTGGGGGCTCTCAAGCACTCCCAAGCATGGACGCAAAGTCCCTGAGGTGCTCAAGCAGCCCCAAGGGCCGACCACCCCTCTATTTATAGAGGATGGGAAGAAACTAGTCGTTTCCCCTTTCTCCCAAGTTGTAACGAATATCCCGGACAATCCGAATACAAACATCAGACAGTCCGATCATTATCACGAACTAGTTGTTAGTCACAAAAATTGGAAGCACGGACAGTTCGGCCCTTAGGCCCGAAGTGTCCAGCATTGATTCCTAATGGCTGGAACAAAGATCCAGCACCTCTACTCACCCTCGAAAATGACCGGCAGACAGTATGCCATATGGGCTCAGATGGTTTGCCGTTCAACAGTGATCATTTGGAAAAAACCTGTCTAGAAAACTCATACTTTAGAAATTAGCCGGTGGACAGTCTGGCTATAATTCTCGGACAGTCCGTAATTAAAAAATAGCAGCCCGAACTCCCTACTAAAATGGTCATAACTTTTAGCTCTGAACTCCAAATTCGATGATCTTGGACATTTTGAAAAGCTTATTTAGTGTGCTACACAACCGACATGAATATTTGATCCAAAGCACAAAGTATCAATACATAATTTCAATCCAAGAGCCATCACTTCTCCTTTTCAACTTAAGTTTTCTTCAAAACTTCTCCAACTTCTTCTCCATTGCAAATGTGCCAACATCACCAAGTGTACACCATCATGTGCAAGTGTGTTAGCATTTTCAACATCATTTTTCAAAGGATTGTTTACTTGCACTCACTGTCGACGATTTATGGTTGACAGTCTACCAAGGGGTATGGCCATGGTAGTAGATGAAATCGGTGAAGGTGCGCGTCAGATAAGCGAGATGGTGACACAAACATAGGGACGACGATTTAGGCAGGTTCGGCCACTAAGTTAGCATAATACCCTACATCATGTGTCTCTCGTGGATTGTATTGAGACGAGGATCTTGCTTTGAGGGGGGTCCCTACCCGAGCATCTCCAATAACTCTCTAAATCAACTTGGTATTCTTATAAATTTGGCAAAAACTCAAAAAACCCTCTCCAACAACTCCCTAAACTAACTTGGTATTTTTCCAAACTTGCTAAACAGCCCCCTCGCGCGCGTAACTTCCCGTAGTGCGGAACCGGCGTGTATCGCCCGCTCGCCTTCGTGACCTACACCTCCCCTCCCCTCAAGTTACTCTTTTTTTATTCTTTTTACCTGAAAAATTTATACCGGTGTCTACGACTAGCGGGCCTGGCATGAAAAATTCATACCGGCCTACACCTCCGCCGCCGCCTCACCGGTGTGCCGTGTGCGTGCGTCTACTCTACATGGCAACCTCGCTAGGATTCGCCCACGACGCGTGCAACGCCGCTGCCTACTACCCGCTGGCCGCCGCTGCCTCCTCGTACTTCGTCGTCCCATCACAACTACACCGCGCCGGGCGCCGCTGCCTACCTCTGCCCACCGCCGCGCGGCGCAACCGCAACACCGCCCTGCTTCTCGCTCCCACGCTCGGCCTCGGCGTCAGCGGCACCTCATCCGGTGGCAGCGCCCAGCTGGAGCGCCGCATGCAGTGCACCGACACCCACTGCACAGGGTCGGGCACAAGGCCATCAGCCGAAGATGGTCCAGCAAGCGGCCGACTAGCACATGCATGCGGATCGATGCGAGGTCCATCCGGCCGGCTACATGCAGTGCAGAGACGATAGGTCAGACGGCCGGAAATAGAGAGATCCACTAGCTAGCTAGGGTGTGCCGTCGTGGGAGGCGCAGCTGCACGTCGCCGCCGCCGTGGTCGACCGCCGTTGTGGCGAAGAAATTAGCGAGGCTCTTCGTTCGTTCGTTTTGGCAAGTGAGTTTTAGGGAGTTGTTGGAGAGAAGTCTTTTTTCACTTGGCAAATAAATTAGCAACTTGCTAAAACTCAAGATTTAGAAAGTAAATTATATCAAGTTGTTGGAGATGCTCTTATATAGCATGACGACTAGGGTTTACAAGTCGGTTTGATCTAATCCTATCAGATTAAAGGATCTTAGTTACATGGCAAATCATATCTATCATATCAGTGAGGACATTCCTTCCTGTACAAGGAACCATCATGGAGTCTTGAGGCACATGTCGACCTAAGCCATGCACTGGATCCGCTTAGCTTGACGGGCCAGACCAGCCGAGTGGCATGTGCCATGTATCGCCCTAGGGTTATACAGGGCTATACCCCCACACTCATCACATCACTTGATCCTAGCAACATCGCAAAAGTAAGATCATTCAAGTGGCACTAGATGGCCGATATGCAAACAAGTTTGCCGCTCTTAATAGTACGACCATCTATCATAAACCCGGTCATACAATTCTCTACACACCTATGACCGATCAAATAAAATGCTCTAGGTTATACCTTTGCCTTGCGTATTCCATTCCATCTCCTCTGATGTTGATGCAACACATGCACCAACCTTGATCACCAAATGATATGATCCACTTCATATCATTGCATGGCCTCCATGGTCTATCGATCTTTACCTCACTTGCTCATCACCATTGCTTTAGTCCATCGATGCCAAGTTTGTGCTCAAGCCTCCAGACACTTGGTACCAATGACTTTTGTAGCAGACCAAGATTTCCAAGATAGAAACTCCAATCAATTTGCCCCTCTGTGATAGTCCTTGGAAATCTTCCTTGGATATCTCGACTATCATGTGCATCCAAATATAGCTAATTACAGAGTCATTCAACATCAGAGTGCATAAGTAAATAACTTACAATATTTTGGGTACATGCTTTCTAGTTTATCAATCAGAAACACCTTTATTCTATCTAGGAAGCAAAGCTTGGCGATCTCCCATCCAAAGGTATCCTTGAGCGTAGAGCGAAACCCAATAACTATCTCAACACCACTACAAGTCAAGGAATCTGCACACCACCAGATGTGTGCAAGCTATGGTCAACATTGATGAGCTTTAGTGGAAAATAGAAAATAAAGGGATCTGATGATCCTAATAGTTTGGCAGTGGTTTGCATCCTAGCGCATGTAGTGAGCAATAAAATATATGTTAATATATCTTCTCAAACTCAAACCACATTGTCACATCTCACATCCCATCTCATCACAAGCATGACCATGTATCCACATATCTCACTGTTCACCATCCCTCACAGCACCCTCAATCTACCAGTCTAAGCGATGAGGCAGCCTCTGCACGACTCTCATTTCAATGGCCTCCAGCTGGACCTATCTTTGGGGGAATACAAGCATATAAAAGAGAAGCTGGTTAGCTGAATCTAGCACATAGGTAAGTGATTATAACCGAGATCGTGGCTATACGCATAGATTGTGAAACTCTGCAGAGTGTACACCGTTAACCCACATGAACACCATCGACAAATCACCATCAAGCGATGAACACCGCCACCGCAAACTAGGTTGACTAACACCAGTCCTGTCCACCAGCTGAGGTGAAGAGATATGGACGCCACCACATAAGCTAGGGTTGTGTCCTCGAGGCAACACAGAGTAACCTCCGCCCTCCTGCCACTAATTGCACAGAGCCACATACCACATGCCTACTAACTCCCACAAAGACTTGTGGTCGCCTACACTAATTTGGGCAACGGGTCATACCCACTTAGGCATGTGGTATGTATGAAAAGAACCCGTGATTTATGGTTGCAGCCTACACAGTCCTTAGGTTGACTAGAACGAGCACCTTCCACCAAACCATGTGCCTTAAGCACAAGACTCACCGCTTAGAGGTGATCTATTCGTACACCAATGCCTCATCCCAATGCCCCTTAGGGACGTGCAATGTCCCTCCAGGACTCTACGTTCCCACCAAAGGAACTACCCTTGGTGCACTCCATACACCACAATATCCGCTCACTCTAGCCAACATCACCAAAGAATCAGGTCAAGGGCAAGAAAAATCTCCAGATCTTCTCACATCACCACCACCCACTCGGAATTCACCGCTCCCATCGTGTATCCGCCATAAACCCCGTGGGGGTCCCCCGCAGCACAACCCCACTCACCATCCATCACACATCACATAACAAGGCATTTATGTAATTATGATGGAAATAAATGCAAGCAGGTAGACAGGTGTATATAAGTGCGAGCGCGAAGCTAGGCAATTAGGGTGAAGTGGTTCCAATCAAGGAAATTAGGGCTCAGGAAACAACATGCATCTCATGTTAGTAGCAAGTGAATAAAAGTAAAGTGCTAGCAGTCTACTTTGCAATGCCTAAATAGGATTCTCTAAGTAAAAGGTGCTGCCATGACATCTGCAATGTCGAGGTAGTAGTGGTACAAATGTCCTTCTATCAGTGTAGTCGTTTGGCCAGTGGCCTCCACTTTTGGGGTCACCTCCATCTTTCGAGTCCTATAGGGCTAACACATGAGCAACCGACAACACTATAAGCTACAACCAATAAAAAGAACAAAAAAAGAACGAAGAAGAACCAAAAGCACTCACACATGGTTAGGCTTTCAGCTGGGCTTAGTGGAGGACTCAGTGGGTACAAGGTGGCTTCGGTTCTAGGTTAGAATGACAAGGTGGGACTAGGTTTAGCTTGGTTATACGGTTGGTGAGGCTTCTTGTGTTGGCGTTGAGCTCTCGTGGCTACGAGGGTTGGACAAGAGTGAGGCTAACAAATGGGGGTCAATCTATGCCAAAGAATGGAATGAGGTTGGTTTAGGCTTTACTACACTTGAATGACGAGGTAGATTGCATAGGTTTTTTAGGTCAGGGATGCACCCAACTGAGCTATGGCCAAGCCGTGGGGGTGCATGTGTAGGCTTGGTGGCAAGGTGATAGTTCAGCTAGGTTAGCCAAGCTCATGGACATTCAAAAGTCGTGGACAAGATTGGCTAAGGCCTCAGGCTAGGCTTGGTCCAGTTCTGGTTGAGTGAACCCGTTAGGTCACTCAGGGTGGTCAAGTGGGCATGTAGCAGGCTTGAATCACAAGTTTGATGCTTGGTAGGCAAAGGGCTATGGTGTCATGGTTTCATGATTGGGTCCAAGGTGCATGCATTGGTGAAATTGCATGCAACACACAACACGCCGAGGAGGAAGCTCCTTCTCTTGGGCATTCAGTGAAGTGTCATCAATGTCTTGTCGATGTTGGGCTCATATGGTGGGACTTTACTGTGGCGCGATAGTGTTTCTATGGTGTCCAGGGGCTCACCACGCTCAACAGAGGCGGTAGGTGGGCAAGGGAAATGGCTTTGGGCTCGATGCAACCATGCTCAGTGATAGCGATCACAATGGCACGACGTCTTACACGAATAAGGTGGCGTGACACTCTTTGGCTTGGTTAGGCGCACTAGGTGGGTCTTGGGCTCCCAAACGAGCGGTGTTGGTGCCCAAGGTTTGACGGGGTCCCAACAATGGAAATTGTCATGGCAGAGGTTCGATAGCATCGTTGTTCCGCTCATCAGACTACTCGGGCTCGCTCTTGGGTTAAGTAGAGGTCATGTCTTGATGAAGCGGGAATGATAACTCATCATGGTGGTGCCATTATTATGGTGTTTCACGCATGACGATGGGGGTTCTAGGGCCCATGAGGCTCATTGAGGCTCTAAGCTTGTACTCATAAATGTCATAGATGGTGTGCATGGTAGGGCCTTCTACTCCTAGTGGCTGACATGCTAGCGAGCTAGGCAAGGTATAGGTTATGGTGGTTCATGTGCATTGGTGGGTTGATCGTCATGGCTTCGTTCACGACATGACTCAGCATGGCATCCTCACTCAGTGATGCGAGCGTGCCGACATAGCTGGGTCACGGGCCCATCTTGTGTGGCTCCTTTGGGGCTAGTTGTCCATGGTCAGAGTCTAGTCTTTGAAACCACGGGCTTGTCCTAGAGTGGACACTTGTGTGTCGGTGTTCCGTGCTTGGCGATGAGACCTACCATGGAGGTGGCAAGCCTCACGGTGTCTATGTAAGCAACATCCACTACAACGTGTGTGTGTGTGTGCACACGAGGTCGAGGCTTGACAACCAACACACAAGGGTAGGCTGATAAGGAGGCAAAAAGGAGCTGGTCTTGAATAGGGCTAAAGGCGGTGTGGCAATGTTGGCAGAGCAACAAAAGTCAATGCCTCAGCACTTGGAGTTTTGTCTCATTGCTAGGCTCAACTTAGGCTTAGAGGATGAATCAATCCTGCCCGCGGTGTCTGACCACTGCTAGTTCATGACGTGCAAGGTTTGGATTTAAATTGAGGGAGGTGGGGAGGGTCACGAAGTGACTATGGAGTGCTTGACCAAATGTCGAGGCATCCATGCATGCAAGGTGACATCTTTGGGCATGTGAAAGTGTCAAGCCATTGTCTTGGTCAGGACAATGTGTGAAGTGATTCTCTATCCTGATTTTAAGAGTTTAGTCTAAATAATCAAAGAGAATCTATTTTTAGCCACATAATCACTTCACCAGAGAATCTGGAAGCACAACTGAAGAATCAGGGAGCGCAACACTCCCAAACAAGCCCTCTATAGAATTCTCGCAACAACGCGCAAAGTATCATCTGGTTTAATATAAATTGGCCCTGTGGGGATCTCCTCCCACATTCTTTTTCGGTCAGAGAAGGAATACCTCGTAAGACCTAAGCTCCCAGTATGGATAGCTCCAGCCCTTCACCACACGCAAGTGGGTCTCCACTTAAGCCACTCGTGGCAAAGCCTTTTCAGGTCGCTCCTCGCTATCTTCACTATCAAGCTTTCGGTCGAATCGCCGTTGGCCTTATTCACTCAGGTACACGGTGGCTGCTACACCATAAACGCGGTTGGTGTGGTCTCACAAGACTACAAGCTCCACCAAGAACAAACACAGTGCGCACAAGCACCTTTCATCAAGAGGCATGCAAACTTCACTGAATACTAGTCCTAACACCTAGAGGAAGCATAAAGCAACACTCTAGCTAACCTAAGCACTTCACAAAACACCTACACTAATCATATAATATTTCACTAAGCCCTTTGAAAGCTAGAACATCTAAAAATGAGTCTCAACTCTTGCAACACTTCTCGAGCTCCAACACATTTATTTTAACCAACCATGGGGGTATAAATAGGCCCCCCAAGTAAATAGAGTCGCTGATCCCTGGATGGTAAAGAAATATTAGCTATAACTTCCTTAAGATAAGTAGTAATACTATTTCTGTCATGAAATGGAGTGGATTTCAATTGTCCTAACTCCTAAAGCCAAATCATGCTAACAATAGCAGAAAAGGACACTAAAATTTACAATATCAAATAAACCTCATTAGATATACGATGAAATGTATTTTCATAATTTATCTTTTTGACCTGCTAGATGTTATTACTAAACTTGGTTAAATTTAGAATGGTCACTTAAATAAAATAACTAAAAATCCATTATATCGAGGGAGTAACTCTAATAAGTCTACAAAAATAAGATCCAAACATGATTCACCTAATAGACTAGCTAATACTCCTTCCATATAAGGAATAGTTGTCGTTTAGGACCTTTGACCACTTGTTTTTTTTGAAAATATTTATTGTAAAATGATATATGTATTATTTTTATGAAAGTAATTTTCAAGTCAAATTTATTTATATGATTTTTTACATCTCTAAACTCCACAATTTAAAAGTTATTCATGATTTATATTTTCAATGTTTGATCCAAACCTTATCTAAAACGACATCTATCTTCTGTATAAAGGGAATACAATAATTTTTTTAATAAAAAGAACTATTGGTTAGTTTCCTTTTTGATATCTGCTTCTAAAATAATAGCATTAATGGATCTAATAGGACCTTTGATCAAATCGACTACAACGTTTAGGTTACATATACTAAGGCTATGTTTAGTTCCAAAATAAAAAAAAATTACATCTATCATATCAAATCTTTCGACATATGCATGAAGTACTAAATATAGATTAAAAATAATTAATTACACAGTTTGCATTTAATTTGCAAGACAAATCTTTTAAGCCTAATTAGTCTATTATTTGGCACTAAAGTGCTATAGTAACACATGTACTAATGATAGATTAATTAGGCTTAAAAATTCATCTTGCGATTTACGGACAGATTCTGTAATTTGTTTTTAATTAGTATCCAAACACCTCATGCAATATTCTACGTAACATTCGATGTGACATTTAAAATTTTTACATCTAAAACTAAACATGCCCTAACTTTGTGAAGCTTAAAATGTACTCTCTCCGTCCTAGAAAAAAATATAGTTTTAATATAGTATATCACGTTTTAGTATCTTATTAAAAGTTTGCCAATTATAGTTAAAAAATACTAATAGTTATGAGACCAAATAAATATAATTAGATTAATTATGAAATATATTTTTATAATAAATTAATTTAGAGCTATAAATATGAATAATATTCATTAGAAACTTGTCACAATAAACCATTTTACATGACACATAATCTATAAATTTTTTTTGACGGAGGTAGTAATTTACAGCAAGATTTATACAATCAAATGAAAGATGGAAAAAGATGTTCGGCCAAACAAAAGTACAAAACCCACCCAAAAACCTGTATTTTTATTGAAAAAAGAAAAAGAAAAAAAAAGCAAATAAAGAAACCCTCACGACTCACTAGGAGTTCTTCCAGATCCAGCCCTTGGCTCGCAGTACACCACAGCAGACCCAGATCTCAACGTGCCCCTTCTCTCAGATCTCAATTCCCAAATGCCCTCGCCGTCGTAGCTGCACCCCAACCCCGCGCGCTCGCTCGGATCCATGGGCGGGCTCAGGGCAGCATCGCCGTTAGGCGCAGGATCCAGTGCCGTCGCGGGGGCGGGATCTGATCACGGGGCGCCGCGACTGGCGATGGCGTGTGTGCTGGCGTCAGAGGCCGCCACGGTGCTCGCCGTCATGCGCCGCAACGTCCGCTGGGCGGGCGTCCGCTACGGCGGCGGCGACGGCGGCGCGGGCGACGACGAGCATCTTGACCACCCGCTCGTCGCGGGGCTCAAGGCTCTCCGCCGCCGCGCTGCCGCGTGGGGCCATGGTCGCTGGGCGGGCGTCGAGCCGCTCCTCTACCTCCGACCCTTCCTCGACGTCGTCCGCTCCGACGAGACTGGGGCGCCCATCACGGGCGCCGCGCTCTCGTCGTTGCACAAGATCCTCACCCTTGACCTCGTCGGTCCTGGCGTACCAGGCGCTGCCGAGGCCATGGCCACCGTCGTCGACGCCGTAACGGCCTGCCGCTTTGAGGTCACCGACCCGGCGTCCGAGGAGGCCGTCCTGGCAAGGGTCCTGCAAGTGCTGCTTGCCTGCGTGCGCAGCCGTGCAGCTCCGGCGCTTGCCAACCGCCACGTCTGCACTATCGTCAACACATGTTTCCGCGTCGTGCAGCAGGCTGGAACCAAGGGGGAGCTACTGCAGCGTGTCTCTCGCCAGACAATGCAGGAGGTTATACGAACTGTCTTTGCCCGCCTGCCGGACATCGATGCCACCGTGTTATCTGACGAGCAGGTATGGATCATTGTTATACTAGCTATTACTTTGCTGCGCTGATGAACATGGAAAATGTTGAGATATCATTCCTCCCTCAGCATAATAACTCAACTTACTCCTATGCTTATGTACATAGGTCTGAAGTGTAAACAAGTGAAATGATCTAGGCTTTTTTGGTCCTTCCTAATTTTATCTAATTGTTGTCATTTGAGCAATATGAGCACGTTGCAAACACTGACAGTCTGACACTAAATGAATTTTATTAATTTGCTCTTGTTAGTTTGGAACCAAGCTTTTGTTGGTAGGAACTTGCAAGGCTCATATCTTCCTATACTAAATGAATTTTATTAATTTGCTGGTAGCATTTGTTATGCAGGTCGCTGGTTGCAAGAACCATTGTTTGGGTGCTGAGGAGACAGAGAACGGGAAGAGTGACTATGTTTGTTTGAACAGCTCTGGCGATGAGGTGGGAGATGGTTCTGGTGTTGTGCCAGACAAAGACTTGATGGAGCCCTTTGGGGTTCCTTGTATGGTAGAGATATTGCAGTTCTTGTGCTCCCTCTTGAACATAGCAGAGGACATTGAGGTGAACCCAAGGATGAGTCCAATTGACTTTGATGAGGATGTGCCACTTTTTGCTCTGGGGTTGATTAATTCGGCTATTGAGTTGTCGGCTTCATCTATACACAGACACAAAAAACTTTTAGCATTTGTACAGGATGAGTTGTTCCGCAATCTAATGCATTTTGGCTTGTCAATGAGCCCCCTGATCCTGTCGACAGTGTGCAGCATTGTTTTTACTCTCTTTTACCATCTGCGCCATGAACTTAAGCTACAAATAGAGGCTTTCTTCTCATGTGTTATCCTAAGATTAGCACAGAGTAGATATGGAGCAAGTTATCAGCAGCAAGAAGTTGCCCTTGAGGCTCTAATCGATTTTTGCCGGCAGAAAGAGTTTATGGCTGAGATGTATGCAAATATGGACTGTGATTTACAGTGCTCAAATATTTTTGAAGAGTTAGCTAACCTTCTGTCTAAGAGTGCATTTCCTGTGAACAGTCCTTTGTCAGCTTTAAATGTGCTTGCTTTGGATGGTTTGGTTGCTGTCATTCAGGCAATGGCACAGCGGATTGATAATGCTGCTCAACATCATGAGCAAACAGTGCCAGAAATAAGTGAATATTTTCCTTTCTGGCAGTTGAAGTGTGAGAGCAGTAATGATCCTGATCATTGGGTTAAATTTGTCCACCAGCAAAAAAGCATCAAGAGAAAGCTAATGGTTGGTGTTGAACATTTTAATAGGGACAAAAAGAAGGGTTTTGAGTACCTACAAGGCGTTCATCTTTTGCCTGAAAAACTTGATCCACACAATGTTGCTCTGTTCTTTAGGTACACACCTGGGTTGGACAAGAATCTTCTTGGGGAGTACCTGGGTAATCATGATGAATTCTCTATCCAGGTCCTTCATGAATTTGCTAGAACCTTTGATTTCAATGATATGAATTTGGATGCTGCCTTAAGGCTCTTCTTGGAAACTTTCCGGCTGCCAGGTGAGTCACAGAAGATACAGAGAATTCTTGAGGCCTTTTCTGAGCGATATTATGAACAGTCACCACAAATGTTTGTTAATAGAGATGCAGCTCTGGTGTTATCATATTCTGTAATCTTGCTGAATACTGATCAGCACAATGTAAGGGTTAAGAAGAAGATGACTGAGGAAGACTTTATTAGGAACAATCGCCGTATAAATGGAGGAAATGATCTGCCGAGAGAATTCTTGTCAGAGCTTTATTATTCCATTTGCCGGAATGAAATCAAAACTATTCCTGAGCAGGGAGCTGGGTGTTCTGAGATGTCTTTCAGTCGTTGGGTTGATCTAATGTGGAGGTCAAAGAGAACATCAATGTACATTGGTTGTGACTCCTACCCTTTTCTTGATCATGACATGTTTTCTGTTATGGCTGGACCAACAGTTGCTGCTGTTTCTGTGGTTTTTGATAACGTTGAGCATGAAGAGGTTCTTACAGGGTGCATTGATGGCTTTCTGTCAGTGGCGAAATTGGCTTCATTCTATCATCTTGATGATGTTCTGAATGATCTTGTTGTGGCACTATCTAAATTCACCACTTTGTTGAACTCTTCCTACATTGATGATCCTGTAACAGCTTTCGGAGAGGATACCAAGGCTAGAATGGCAACAGAAGCTGTTTTCACTATAGCAACTGCTTATGGTGATCACATACGCAGCGGATGGCGGAACATAATAGATTGTATTTTAAGATTGCATAAGATCGGACTTCTTCCTGGTCGCCTCACTGGCGATACAGCTGATGATCAGGAATCCTCTTCAGAGTCATTACCTAGCAGACTTACTTCATCTGCTCCTCAAGTTTTGCCAATTAGCACTCCTCGGAAAACTTATGGACTGATGGGGAGGTTCAGCCAACTACTGTACTTAGATGCTGACGAACCAAGGTCTCAACCAACTGAGGAGCAACTTGCTGCTCAGAGGAATGCTTCAGAGACTGTAAAGAAGTGCCAAATAGGTACCATCTTCACTGAGAGCAAATTCTTGCAAGCTGATTCGCTCTCAAATCTGGCAAGAGCCCTCATTCAGGCAGCAGGCAGACCTCAGAAAATCACCAGCTCACTTGATGATGAAGGCATAGCTGTCTTCTGCTTAGAGCTTCTAATTACTGTCACATTAAACAACAGAGACAGGATTGTTCTTTTGTGGCAGGACGTTTTTGAGCACATAACCCATATTGTCCAGTCCACGGTGATGCCCTGCAACCTAGTGGAGAAGGCTGTTTTTGGGCTCCTGCACATCTGTCAGAGGTTGCTTCCCTATAAGGCGAACTTGGTAGATGATTTGCTGAGGTCATTGCAGCTTATTTTAAAACTTGATGCCCGTGTAGCTGATGCTTACTGTGAGAACATTACCTTGGAAGTCACACGGCTTGTCAAGGCCAATGCAACCCATATCAAATCCCAGATGGGCTGGCGGACTATCATTTCCTTGCTCTGCATCACGGCACGCCATCCTGATGCTTCTGATGCAGGATTTGAAGCCCTGGTTTTTATCATGTCAGAAGCAGCTCACCTCTCACCTGCCAACTTCATCCTTTCAGTGGAGGCATCAAGGCAGTTTGCAGAATCTCGGCTTGGGTCTGCAGAAAGATCTATCCATGCTTTGAACCTAATGGCAGACTCAGTTAATTGCCTTCTGCGATGGTCACGAGAGGTTAGAGAAGCTGGGGGAGAGGCAGACAGAATATTGGAAGGAATTGCTGAGATGTGGCTGCGGCTAGTGCAGGCTCTACGCAAGGTGTGCGTGGATCAAAGGGAAGAAGTGAGGAACCATGCGTTGTTATCGTTGCACAGATGCTTGGTAGTTGATGGAATATCAGTTAAGTCTTCAACATGGTTGATGGCATTTGACATTATTTTCCAGTTGCTTGATGAACTGCTGGAGATTGCCCAGAGCTACTCACCAAAAGATTTCAGAAACATGGAGGTGTCTCTCTTGCATGCTGTAAAACTGTTATGCAAAGTGTTCTTGCAATCACTTAAAGACCTCTCTGGACAGGGCAGTTTTGATAAGTTGTGGTTGGAAGTCCTTGACATGATAGAGAAGTTCATGAAAGTCAAATTGAGAGGGAGGAGGACTGAGAAGCTTCAAGAGGCTATCCCAGAGTCAGTCAAGAACATACTAATGGTGATGAAAGCGAGTGGGATCCTGTCAAAGACAGGTGCCAGTGAAAACAGTTTCTGGGAAGCAACATGGCTTCAAGTTAACAAGATTGCACCCTCTCTACAATCAGAAATGTTTCCTGACAATGAGGATGGCAGCACAACTCAAGTTGAAGAAAACAAATTGGATACATAAGCGCAATCTGACCATCCAATCAAATTAGTTGCAGCTGGATCCTTTCAAGTTTTTGTTCCAAAACCATACACATATGCTTGGCAGTTCTGCATGTGCCATTAGGAAGAGTAAGCTGGTATATTGTAATTTTCTTAGTTTATATATATAATTTTTGTTATTGACAAGGTTGTTGCTTTGGGCTTTATTGTTGCAACACCAAAGTTGTATGATAAATATACTATGTTACCGGCCTTGGAGAATCAAAGCTTTTGGCTGTTTGGCTGTTTATTGTTATGACCCGGGCACCTGTGTACAGTATTACTGTGGAAAATTACTTATAGCAGTAGGTGCGAGGGTTTTCCCTTGCCATCATCTGGTGTTCAAGGCGTCAAATATGAATGTGCTCTTTAACTATTTCATATATGGCGTAGGAACAAGATATATTACCTGTGAATGTGCTGGTTCATATGAATTTATTACCTGTGAATGTGAAAAGGCTTAACAAAGATGCCCTTGTTTTCCTTTATTAGATAGAAGCCAGGCAGGAAAGACAAGCAGCTGACAGCATGCAAGCTTCGTTTCCTTCTGCTGCATTTTTGTTCTTTTGCTTTATGTACCACCTGCATTTGTTGTTTAATTTCTAATCATAATAATGTTTCATAGGCTCAAATGGGCATGCAGTGCTGTTGTCAAAATCTGCAAGCATGCTAATTTTTCTTACTGAGAAATTCCTCTTATTTTAGTTTGCAAACTCTAGGAAATTGCATACCTTTTCACATTCAATTTGCAGAACTGGAAGAGTCTATTTATTCAGTATGCTAATATTCATACATTAGTAAGTAATCTAGAAAATATTTTGTTTTCGTTCCTCGTGGTCTTGTAAATTAAAGCTTGTTTATGCTCTTTGGAACATTAGAATTGTAGCTTGACTGCGGAACTTGAAAAATGAAATGTGCATGATCTAATTGCAGGATTTCTTAACTGAAATTCTACATTACACAAAGGTAAACATTTGACATTGTTGAAAACCTCCAAGTATTTGCATAATGCAGATAACTAGAACCGGAAGTTGTTATTTCCTTCACTTAAGAAAAAAAATGTGAAAAATGTATACATGGAGCCACTGTGATAAAATCATTTTGGATTATTTATTTACTGCAATCAGCTGATATGTGTTATGAATTAGGCATTCTTAGTACTTGGATTGGAAGCAAAGCTCGAATGGCATATTTGTTTCAACGTGTGTCTGCAGTACTCCTAATGCTCCTAGAAATCTAGCTGTCAAGTTTTTATTTCATTATTTGAAGGCCAAAAGTTGTTCTTTGGTTCATTGTGGTTCAGTTGTCTAAATGAAATTTAATGTTTATGGACTGATGAATTGCCAGATACATGTTTGCTGCAACCTGATTCATTCCAATATTTGGGTAGCATGCATGAACATATAGAGCTTTTATTTGTGATGTGCTTCTTATCTGGATTAGCCTTGTCGGGCCATGTAAGGTACTGAAGTAAGCAAACTTTGCTGCAGACTTGCCATTGGATATAACATTGAACAGACATCTGACCATTCTTGCTTTCCTGTACATACGAGGAATTGAAAGATGCACACATGTATTACTGTTCTTAGCAAAAGGTTTATTCAGTGATGAACTAGCTGAAAGCGATGTTCATTTTTTTTTTGGGATTAGCAACTCATGCCACATGCCCATAGATTCTGGAAATGACTATCAGAACTTGTAAGTTAACATTTATTTCGGCCTCGTACTATATACAGACCAGTGCGACAAGTTCAACTGTTGTAGCGTACATACATTCAGTTCTGCAAAAATCTCCCTTGTTGCTTGCTTGCTTGTCACTTTAGTTATTTGTAAAGCTTGCTTACCTGTTGCTGATGTTGTGTATTGGTTTCATGCGTTTCTGGTCAACTGGGCATCTAGATTATACTATGCCCGTACGCCAATCAGTAAATTAGTTACCTCCCTGAAAACAGCACTCTCTATGGGTGGTCGTCATCCCACTCCTATAGTAGGTGCGGTGCACCTTGATTGTTTGCATGTTCTGGTTCGTTACTGTGCCTCTGCTGTTTTTGCTGTCCTAGGTAGGATGCCCGTGCGTGCTACGGAACAATTAAACTTTTATAATAAAAACATATGGATCGCATGATAAGATAACAATACTGTAAAATTAAATACCGACGTTAAAGTGACATTAATCCAAAAGGTAAACTTCGTGAAATTAACAGTCACAGAGACCGATGCAAAAAAAAAAAAAAACAAGATCATGACAATTAATTTGTCCTCCCCCACTGTACATAAGTGTTTCGAAGTCCTCATATGGTCATCTTATTTAACCCTACAAGTTAAATGTCAAGATCAAAATTGAATGGAAACATCAAGCATACACTTTAGAGATAGGTGCATGAAATCTAGATAGTAGTTCTAATTTTTGTAGTATAGGTTCAAGTCCCTTGTCTTGCTACGTCATCTAAATCAATCAACGTTAAAGGATATGTAAAATCAAATAATTGCAAAGTTATAGGTCCATTCAAATCAGTTCCATGCGCCTAAAGTCTGTGCATTGAAAATAGCTAACAGTTTAAAATGGAAGCCTACATTGCAGTAAGGTGTTTCACTATATGTTCTTTTGCTTTCTTTGCTTTGCATCTACAATGGGTTTGGCAGGTATCACAATGTATGTCCATATAACATTTGTTTTCTTTTTTATAGATGCCACCAAAAATCAAACATAATTGCACCGTAAGGAAAGTTCTGAAAACTAATGATATGTTTAGTTCACATGATACATGTAATTAGTCTACTTGCTGTTATTTTATTTAATGTCGCCTCACGAGGAAACCAAAATAGAGAAATTTGAAGAAACATACGTATGAGAAAAATATAGCAATAAAAAGCGCTAACCCCCTTTCTATTATAAGGTTAAACTATCAAGAGCAAAAAGTATTAAGAACTAAAAGACCGCTTCTCCATTACAAGAACCCAAAATCAGTAGGCAGCCCTAATCCATTCAGGATCACCAGACCCTATACAAATACAAAGCTAACCGATCTCCATAACTGATTAACGCAATGATAAAACAAAACTTTGCTATCAAATCCTAAAATTCAAGAGCCCAGAAGGTCCCTTTCCACATGAAGAACTGACTTGACTGGACTTCTGCTTTTTTATCACCAAAGATGTTCTATAAACTACAGTAACTTATGAAGATAAAAACAGAACATCGATCACTCGAGAAGAGGACTAAAGAAAGCAAACATCTGTATACCATAATATTGTGCAATAGACAAACTGGATAAGTATATACGTGGTTGTCCAAACATTGATTATTCTCTACTCGGTATTTATACTAATCCATTATTGTATGACTACTCTTTTTTTTCATTCAGCACATCAATCTTATCAACCGTAAACATTAGAAGGCATAATAGATGGTCCTAGTTAAGTATGAAAAGGCAATTCATCTTACCAGTCACTTGGCACTAATACCCAATACATGGCATGGAAGGGATTATTGCTGCATAACAGATAAAAGATGCAGCTGGAGGTGACCTTGTGTTGCCTGAACCTAAGAAGTTAAACAATGGAGATGGTGAGCAGTCAAGGTATAGCAGTTTGTCAACAACTGTTGTTGTTAAAGTGCAGGTATAGTAAATAAAGTGTCAGCTAGACAATCATCTTAAAAGATGTTTGAGGATTGCTATCTATTGGAGTTCTTGAAGGTTTGAAGGTGACCTACACGAAAGATGAGGTGCAGATGCATGATTTAGTAAGCAAATTTACATGAACTATTGAGCTCAGCGGGTGTTGCTGAGATCTCACACGCCTAAGTTCTTCTCATTTTCAAAATTCGGTATAACAAAAAATGGATGCAGTGAGAAAAAATGAGAATGCCTGAATTTTTTTAACCAAGCTATGCTAGCCCATCACATCAACAATCCACCGTTCCCAGTGTAACGAATCGAGAGAGCACCACTGGAGGGCTAGTGCGTCAAGTACTGCTTTCAGAAGCATATTGGGAAAAAGGATTATATGAATTCTCAAGAAGAAATAATATAATGCTATGTATTTCAAGTTTTTTTCTTGATCATGACACATGCCTAACACGAAGGGTGCATAAGACACAATGAGCAACAGAAACACATCAAAGCAGCAGGACAGAGTTTGCTTTGACCCCAAAGTACAGAGTACAAGAAAAGTAAATTATTATTAAAATATGACACTGCTATTCTAGATAATTTTTCAACTAAATGATAAATCAGACATATTTTCTTTGGTAGTCTATAACTTGCACATCGATCACACCATAGCAAAAGAGAGTCTAGACTGCAAATTGTTCAGATGAAGCCATTTGTATACTGAAATTATTTCTTATGGGAATATAAATGTCATCCCACAATGGATCAAAAACTAAAGCAATCCATTGGAAGCTGCTGCTGCTACTCCTCATATAATGATAGTTTTGATGCACGGGTTACTAAATTCCTCAATTTTGAATATGTGAGAACATATATATTTTTGGTACATGCATTAAGGTTAGGTTATCAAGAAAAAATAGTATCTACCTAGCAACAGGTTCCAAGCAAAACAAGTCATTGCTATTTTGCTTTGAGCATATATCCCTCTATATTCTCAAAAATATGTGGAATATGTGTACAATTTTAGTGAAGTCGCCATGTGTGTTGCAATGCGAAGAAGATAATGCCATGTGTGTTCCAAAATATACCACTACTTACCCCTTCCATGCATTTATCACAATTTCTAGATCATATTGCCCCCATCTTCCTCCTCCTTCCCTTTCCCTCTCTCTACCGTTTTGTACGAGCTAGTCGTCGTGGGCCGCTCATCCGTGTGTAGCTCGCTGTCTGGACGCGTGCTTGAGCTTGATGGCCCGCTCGTCCGTGTGTGCTCACCACTTCTCCTACGCTCGCCAGCGCCACCCTATGCTTTTGCACTCCTCCGCAGTTCCTCGCCAGCAGCCACCATTGTTGTCAAGGCGCTTGTCAATTTCTATGTCTGAATAAATTACAGAGGTCAACTTAGCGATTATAGGCAAGTACTGAACCGAAGGAAGTAATTGCTGGTCAAGTTTATGTCGTGACTTTACAGATGTTACTTATTGACCAGGCATTAGACAAACGTGAGGTTTAGTGGAATCCTTGAACCCAGCACAGATCGCTTTGAGGACTGCAGTGCTTTCCATTGCCTATAATGATGAATTCTTTAGAGAAAAACAATACAGCACCATCTCATCCTGCGAAAAAATTGGAGGGCTTGTATGTCCATACCTCGATACTGCTCATTGTTGATCATCAGCATTTGCAAGATTGTCATGTACCCTCGAGCTGCATGCCGGTCATACATCGGCAAGCCTGCAACGTCAAAACCAAGTCAGGGCTCCAACCCATCGCGGAATGTAAAAGATAAGCTCAGGGTGCGCGTGCACCGAGCATTCGTCCACCAAAAATCAATTCTTGCCAAAGGTACGAATCTGGGAGCAGCAGAACCGACGGAGATACAAAGGGAGAAGGAGGCGAGTGAGGAATCGCTGAAGGCGGTGGCACGCACGGGGTGACACGGCTGTCCTGCGTCCACAGGCCCTGGCGTCGATGATGTCACAACAGAGGTCAAGCAGCACGACGAAGACCTCGAAAAGGAGGCCCAGGCAGCATCCGGGGCGTGGGCGTGTAAGTGGAGGGCGCAACCCTAGGCCCATAGCCGGTGCCCGCCGCGGCGGCGGGCGGCGTCCAAGGCGTGGGCGTGCGAGCGGCGGGCGCAACCCTTGCCTCGTGGCCTCCGCCCGGCGTCCTGCGGACTCGCGGCCTCCCTAGTAGCCTGGCAGCGTGGGGAGAAGAGTCGCAATGGGATAGGAGTCGCGCCGTGTTGGTTGGGGGAGAGGAGCGCATCGTTGTCGACTTGTCGTGGGTGAACAACAGGAGGGGATCGCAGGGGAAGGTAGGAGGCGGCGACGCCGGCGACGGCGACGCGAGCAGGAGGCGGCGGCGCTGGCTACGGCGGCGCGAGGGAGACCCCAACTTCGCGAGGCGGGTTCCGCAAGACCAACAAAGACGGATTTGTGGGCTCGCGACTGCGAGGGAGACCTGAGACCGAAGGGGATCGCACGGGCGGAGCGTCGACGTGGAATTTTTTTTTTGCACGGGGTGAAACCACGGTGAGGCGATTTTTGTCCGTGTAAATCCCATAGCCGCCACACGTCCACGCGCTGTGCTCCGCCGGCCCATGAGCTCGCTGCCGCCGACGGAGTTGCGGAGGGTGTGCTAGAGCGGAAGAATGAAGGAGAGGCGGCGTTGGTCCGTGGACGGAGGAGCAGAGGAGGGGGCCGGCGATCTAGATGGGAGAGGAGGCCATCGTGCGTGGAGAGATTTGAGCGGTAGAATCTTTCCCAGGCTCAGCATGTTGTGAATCGGTGCCGGTGCGGTCGGAGTGATGGCTTCGCGGCGGCGGCGGGCTGGGTGCCCGAGGAAGGGGCGGCGAGATGCGGGGGTGAACTGTTTTGCTATGGAGTATGGATGCGAAGGGGAGGTGCGAGGAGACCATGATTTGTGGTTGTTTCCTTTCCTGTATAATACGCGTAGACGGGATCGCATCGGACGGAGAGAGGGTGAAGCGAAACAAATACCGCACAAAAAAAAAAGTGTCCATCTTTTAGTCTTTTTAGTTAATAATTAATGAGAGATTAATGTATGGTTGCAATCGGTTTCCACTCCCTATAGTACGCAGCTCGTTTATCTTCTCTAGCGTAAACTCCTTGGTTTCCTTGACGGCACACGCTCTTGCTTGCTTAATCTAATTCCTTCATAGTCCCGTGAAGCCATTGACACTAGGGTGGTAATGGATGACAGTCCTTATCCATTCTTTATAATCCAATTTAGTTCATTCCAATTTTAGTTTAAAATCATATAGTATTACGACCCGATCCTTATTGAGCCCGATCCTTAAATTTGCTAGGCTAAATTAGAGGGCTTTTTACCACCCCTTGACACTCAGTATGACTCTATGAGCACATACATCTGTTCTCATTTCTAAGACATGCACATACATCTGTTCTCATTTCTAAGACAACAAAAACCATAGACGCCGCCTTGTGCAGGGGAAAATTTTTGCATAGTAACACTATAGCACTTTCGTTGTTACTCTCTCCGTTTTTTATTAAGTGTCACATTTAGTTTGTCTTAAGTCAAACATTTTTAATCTTTGACCAACCATTTTTTAAAATCTTTATAGTTTCACAATATATAAATTACATATTATGATATTATTTCTAATAATAAATCTAAAAAATATAATATTATGATATGAAACTATATATATTTTTTAAAAAATAATGGTCAAAGATACACGCATTTGACTTAAGATAAACTAAATGCGACACTTAATAAAAAACAGAAGGAGTATTTGACAAACTTTGTCTAAACATGGACTAACTAGCCTTAAAAGATTCGTCTTGACATATGCAAACTAAAAGTATAATTATTTATTTATTTACCTACATTTAATGTTTTATGGATGCATCTAAAGATTTAATGTGACGGAAAATCTTAAACAAATTTTGGTAACTGAACGTGTATTGCAATTCCAGGATTCAGATGATTTGACCTTGCAACAAAATGTGAGATTTGTGCAATCACGAGTTATGGAGGTCATCATTAGATTGACTTTTCGTACTCTTGCACCCACCTTTACGTTGACTGGCGCGTGCGCGGGGCCGACCTCATTTTGCCCTCTCCCAGCCTCCACGGCGTCTCCGCGATCGTGGGCGGCCCGGGTAACTTGCGGTGGCGCCTGTTATGCTTGTGCACGCACGCACGCACACTGCAGCACACGGGCCGCACCGTTGCACCTTGCTGCTATACGCTAGCTGCCGCGTACGCTACACGTGAGCGACGCCGGCCGCGCGCGGCTACGGACGAGGAAAACGGCGTCCTCCGCTCCGCAACACTACCTTGCTGCACTGCGATGCCATCGGACGACTTTGATAGAGCTTCACCCGTTGATTCTTCCGCTTTTGATTCTCCGAAGGAGTGATCCCTGTGGCAAATGAGATGTGAAAGTGAAAATCAATTTTGAAGTGATTCTCCCCATAAATAAATGGAAAGTAGCGAGAATCAATGAAAAACAGGTTTTTTAAGCTCACAGCTTATAGTAAGTAGAGAAGTGATTCTCGTCAGCTTTCCACCAGAATCCAGATACATTTGAAGTGTTTGGCAGGACTCCGCGAAAGTTGAAAGTAAAGTTGTGGCTGGAAGGTGTGCCAAAAGGGCCCATAAGCAGACTAATTCTTGTGTGGTACAAGATTGTGTAAGGAGATAGGGGAGTATGGTATAAGATTATGTAAGGAGAGTTTGAGTATTGCACAAAGTATGAGTATTGCACTAACGCACAAGCTTTCATCTTTACGGAACATAGTACTCCATCTATTTCAAACCATAAGTCATTTCAAAAATTTTGGGAAGTCAAAATATTTTAAGTTTGATCAAGGCTCAATTGACTTAAGCTATAAACCAACTTTAATCTGTACAAATTAGCCGTGAAAAAGTGTTTTCCTCTCACAAAAATCAGCCATATAATTTGCAGACGTCGTTTGTAGCCCCGTCGAACAGAGCTCAAGATAATGGAAAAATATAAATATTTATGACATTAAATAAGTATACTATATGAATATAACTAATAAAGAATCTGATAATACTTAGTTGGTATTGTAAATGTTATTATTTTATTGTATAAATTAAATTAAATTTAAAAAATTAACTCTTTAAAATTCTTAAAATAACTTATAATTTAGGACGGAGTGAGTACATGTCATATATACATACACTCATCATATGGACGCACCTAATCTGGTCAGTCCTACTAGAATTTAAAATGCCTGGAAAATTAATTTAGAAAGTCGACTAAGTGGATCTGATACAAGTCTGGAAAATTAATTTAGGCCTTGTATACTTTTTACTGTAAATTTTTTTCACTCATCACAACAAATGTTTGGACACATTCATGAAGTATTAAAAATAGACTAAAAAATAACTAATTACACAGATGTGTGTAATTTACAAGATGATTTTTTAAACCTAATAAGTTTATGTTTTGACAATGTTGTATTACAGTAAATATGTACAAATTATAGATTAATTATTAATCTTAATAAGTTTGTCTTTCGAGACTGAATATGTAATTTGTTTTTATTAATTTATTTTTAATAGACTAAATGAGTGCTGAAATATTCAATATGAAAAAAAAAACTTTTCACGTCCTAGAAAGTCGACGACTTTTTCTCTCTCGTGATAAAGTAGTCCACCGATCATAGCTCAAGCATAGGATGTTAGGATTCATCGCGACAGTTGTAAGTTGTAGGCAGCGTTAGACTGCCTTAATACCCACTAGCTTAAAGAATTGAGGGTCAGATGTACCAGACGTCGGTGAGAAGCCTTGACGCGCCGTTCTGTTTTCACAGCGCGCGCGGACCGTCCGTTCACACTTCATCTGCATGTTCGTTGCACGCAGCTACCACATAGTTTGTGTAGCACAATCGTAAAGGAACAATAATACGGCTATGATGATTGATTTCCATGATCCGAAGATTGAATAATAACGTCTAGACCGTTTAATCGATCCGCCGGCCCTCCAGTTTTTAAATTGCCTGTGCACGCGACCTCCCTTCTGTTAGTGAAAATGAACGGGATGTCCGTACGTGTACGACTCAAAAGTGAGGGGCCCGGTCAATTGGACTTAACACTAATCAAGGTTCAAAGTACAACGGTGCTCTAAGATAAGATAAATGAGCTTTATATCTATATGACCTTAGAAAATACTCCCTCCGTATCGCTTTTAGATGACGTTTTGGACAAGGTTTGAGTCAAACATTGAGAATATAAATCATGAATAACTTTTAAATTATTGAGTTTAGAGATATAAAAATCATATAAATAAATTTGTCTTGAAAAGTACTTTCATAAAAGTATACATATACTATTTTACAACAAATATTTTTAAAAATACAAGTGGTCAAAGTTGTACTTTGGAGACCGTGTCGCTGTCCTAAACGTCATCTAAATGCGATACGGAGGGAGTACGTCTTTCTTGTATGTTTTTTTTTAAACTTATACTTACATGGCCTAAAAACAAAAATCTCTTCCCTATTTGTTATTCCGTCAGTTTCACCTAACAACAGTGTTAACTTAGAGATAAAAAATAACCATTTTACCCCTGACAAAAAATAAAGCACAAAGTTAGTCTGTTTTTTTTAGATTTGGAATAATA
This sequence comes from Coix lacryma-jobi var. lacryma-jobi, assembly GCA_009763385.1. Taxonomy (NCBI): domain Eukaryota; kingdom Viridiplantae; phylum Streptophyta; class Magnoliopsida; order Poales; family Poaceae; genus Coix; species Coix lacryma-jobi. The sequence goes on along the minus strand of CM019823.1, from coordinate 52,267,241 downwards.
TTGCGCAAATAAGGTCACATATACCAATACATAAAAAGACATAATCAGACACAAAAATACATTGCAATAAAATTAGCTTATCAGATATATACAAATTTAATCAAGAAGATTAATCATGAAAAATATAATATAGGAAATGTAATATTAACCAAATTTTTATGCATCTAATAAGCTAATTTTATTGTAATGTATTTATGTATCTAATTATGTGTCTTGTCATATACTGTTACTTTTGACTTTATTTGTGCAATATTATTCCAAATCTAAAACATACAACTGAACTCTGCACTTTTTTTGCCTTTTACCCTTGACTTAACAGCATTAGATGCCTGAAACTGATAGAAGGCCAAACAGGGAACAAAATTTCATTTTTGGGCCCTATAGGTAAGTTAAAAATAAGACCATACAAGAAAGATGCACTTTTTGAAGGCCATACATGTAAAAATCTCAAGATAAAACTAGCCAATGCTATCTAAATGTGCAGATATGTTTCATCCACTGTTTCACCCTCCTATAAACCACGTGTTGCAACTAGAGTCAATTCTATTGCTAACCTATATCAAGTTAGAAAAGGCAAAAGCACACATGAGTAAGAAGCAAGGAACATACATCTTTTTTTGCTAAAGAGGATATGTTGAACTCATAATTATTCATTAGATCCTTTAATTTTAACAATGTCAATTAGGTATCATAACTAAATGGATCCTAGTTGTTCAATCCTTTGATAACTACAGTCATCCTTTGCTAAAGTGAAATGATCACTATGGGTCAAGGCATACTTGTGATGATCAAGAGACACAAACTCTTAGCTTAAAGTTCTATGCCATAGTATTTTGGTTTGAAATGCACCACCGTTGAAGTTCCACAAAGACTCCAGTCAAAGTTGAGTGAGCAGCTTACTATAAATGTTGTCAATTCGATGCTCTTCCAATTAACATGATGTCGTATTCGTTATAGAACTTCTTCACTAAGGATGGGCTCTCCTCGTCCTACAAGAAAGCCCTGTCTCTGCTCCACACTAAGTTGAACGGTCAAAGATGCCGATGAGCCAAAAACCTAAGGAGCAAATGCGCCTCAAGTACAAATGGGTTTCCCTCCTTAAACCATCAACAACTCGAGCTCACTTTGTTCTAGGTCTATAAACACTAATCCCTCGCCCACTCACTCACACTTGTGCTAATCATCTTGATGATCACTCTTAGCACTTTGGTATCTTGATTCTTCTCAAATGTCTATGCTTTCCTATAGGAAGTGTAGCAACCTCAAATAGCACCATGGCACTATCAGATCGGTGGAGTTATCCTAGTGTCAAGAACACTCGGGGTATGATCAAAAGCACATGGGAATTAGCTTCTCTAAGCACACATACACGAAAAATCATCTGTAGGACGTCTTTATTTGGAAATTTCAAATGTGTTGAGTGCCTTTCGCCTGTTTACTCGAAGGATTCTGAATTCCCTTTGCCTAATCTGTTTACTTGGGAGTGGGCCATCATCACTCAGAAAAGTTGGTATAACGACAATTTCATCATAGTAATGGCTAAGTTCACCGAGTATTTTTGGTACTTCAGGACTTAGTGTTTTGGTCACTTTAGCACTCGGATATCACATTCACCAAATGCAATCTCAAGGCTCCACGTGTTTGTCTCGGAAATCACATTCACCAAGTTCCAAGTGCATGCATATCTTTTTGAAAGGAGTTTAGGATCACATGGGATTTCTTCCGTGTGCTTGTTAGAACCCCACCACACAGGGAGAAATCGCAAATTCTAGTAGTGTGAAAGGGGTATAAATAGCTTCATTGACAAAAACTAGTTGTTGCTATTATGCTTACTGTTTTTCATACTCAAAAGTAAAAAAGCATCAAATTATCCTCATGAACACCAGAATATCTGAACACTGGATAGCCCTATGTTAAAAAGTATATTAACATTAGAATTACCTTAGAGTTTCTTTTTATGTACGAGGTGGTTAGACAAGTGCATTTTCCCCAACAACCTGGCACTTTAATTTTTTATATAATTTTTTATTTGGGATTACAATACCGATGATCTTAAACGCAATGAAAATCTAGTAAAGGGGTCTACTGTAGTTTTTAAAACATTCCATCTTTTTTACATCAAAATTCATGTGACAAGTCCAATAAACTCAATTTGTCTTTGGAAAATACTCCAAACACTTCATTCTTATATTATTTCTTGGCCTTTTTCCCTTGGGTTCTCTGAAAAAGATAGTTAGAGTACATACTCACACTCTAGTGCTACTATTTCTAGATTTGCACCAAACCTTCTAATGCCTTGACTCTTTCTCTAGATTTGATTCGTATGCTCTTATATATGCTTATCCAATGCTCATGTTGTCTTTTCATATTGTATCCTTAATTAGAATAAATGATGACCAGTGTAAATCACATATATACTTGACAAACATGTTAACCATAATATCTTTTCGTCACTCAATTATCAAAATCATGAAGTATGACTTACTAGGGCTATTGCTACACTTAGCCAAAAGGGGAGTAGGGGAACGGTGAGGTTTCAGGCGATGCAAATTTAAACAGCACAAAAAAAGAATGAACGTCAATATAATATAACTGCACAAATTTGTTCGGTTTTAAGAGAAATAAAACAGGGCTATTCTATTTTCATTGCGAGATACATATTGTCTCCTTCTCAACAAATACGTGTAGACTACCTTAATTAAAAAATAGCTAGCTGAAAATCCCACAGCAACTAAATGCGAGCATGCTCTAGATTAAAATGCGATCATGCTTTTTAAATATTAAGGAAAATTTCTTTTTTTTTTTTGAAACTTTAAGGAAAAATTTCTGGCATCCGCACCGTAGAGAATCGAACCCCAAGATTCTAATTTTACCAATCATCGGCAGGGCTTCGCATATGGTATATACGAGGGCGCTGCAATTCACGATCGCATTCTGCAACTGCCGGCAGCAGGGTCGCCAGCCGCCTACTCCATTTCGCCTGGGTGGCCATGTGACCTTGCACCTCTAACACGGCAAGCCCGTCCTACGCGACGAGCCCAACGTCGACCCCTTGATGCCAATTCTATCAATGCAACCCGCGGCCGGCTTTCGCCTGCCTATAAATGCACCGGCAGTGCCGTCCTCCGGTGGACCAAACAAGAGCACCGACCGACCGAACATCATCCATCCAAGTACAAGTGCTCGCTAATCTTGAAAATTGCAAGTGACTAGCTAGCTGGTTCGATCGGGCCGAGACTGCTGATGAGATGGCCGCCGCCGTGATCTCCTCCTCAAAGGTGGCCGCACTCGCTGCACTGTTCGTGGTGCTCGCGATGTACGACGCCGAGGCGGCGAGCCGCAACGGCGGCTGGCAGGCGGCCAAGGCCACCTGGTACGGCGCGCCCAACGGCGCCGGCCCCGACGACAACGGTACGTGTGCGTGTGTCTCCGCACACGACGTGCGTGCTGCCAATGCATGTGTGTGTGCATGCATGCGGCATGCCTGACGTTGTTGTGTCATACTCTATGGCTCTATGCATGTGCAGGCGGCGCGTGCGGGTTCAAGCACACCAACCAGTACCCGTACATGTCCATGACGTCGTGCGGCAACGAGCCGCTGTTCAAGGACGGCAAAGGCTGCGGCGCATGCTACCAGGTACGGAGTAGAACCGTAGTAGTACACTACTACTACTCTTCTCTTTTAGTTTAATTAGTTAGACATCCTGGTTAGTTTAATTTGATCATCGGTCAACCGTAGCAGTAACCCTTTAATTGAAAACCGACCAGATACGGTGCCTCAATAGCACCCACGACGCCTGCTCCGGCAGAGCGAAGCGGGTGATCATCACGGACATGAACTACTACCCGGTGTCCAAGTACCACTTCGACCTGAGCGGCACGGCGTTCGGAGCAATGGCCAAGCCCGGGCTGAACGACAAGCTCCGCCACGCCGGCATCATCGACATGCAGTTCAGGCGGGTGCCCTGCAGCTACAAGGGCCTGAACGTCAACTTCCGCGTCCAGGTGGGCTCCAACCCCAACTACTTCGCGGTGCTGGTGCAGTACGCGGGCAAGGACGGCACCGTGGCGCAGCTGGACCTAATGGAGACCAGCAAGGCCACCGGCAGGCCGACGGGCGTGTGGACGCCGATGCGCGTGTCCTGGGGCGCCGTCTGGCGCCTGGACACCAAGCGCCCGCTGCAGCCGCCCTTCTCGCTGCGCATGCGGAGCGGCTCCGGCAAGACGCTGGTGGCCAACAACGTCATCCCGGCCGGCTGGAAGCCATTGACCGACTACCCCTCCTCCGTCCAGTTCCCTTAGTGCGCGTTCGGTTTACCGCGTTCCAGGCCGTTTCGGGCCGATTTGGCCGGGAACCATTCCGATCCTAGCATAAAATATGGAACGAGCATCCGGCTGGAATGCTTCCGCCAACCGAACCGAACGAGGCCTTAATAATTAGCCGCCGCGCGCTGCGATCACCCACCTGGATCATTGTTATTCATTCGTCGTCGTTGTCGTCGTCGTCACCCGAGATGAGGCCGAAACCTCGTTTCATTATTCAAAATGTGTCGTCATCGTTGTAAGTACGTGTCTTGAGATACGAGGGATATTGGAGGAGGCAATGTGATCTCCCGCCCACGATCGCAAAATTTGAAATAATAACATGCTGTTTGTTTACTGTACTTTGTTAACGAGCTACTGAAAAAGCCCACCTTATTTCTGGTTTATTCATACGTGGGAGGAGTATGTACTACTTCGCGACTCGGTGCGGCGTTCCGGGGTGTCCCTTCCCACTAGCCTCGCGTTTGCTGACCAGCGCGCGCGTGCGGCCGGCCGGCTGGGTTGCTTGTGCACGCACGGCGGAACGTGGCTGCTTGTGCTTGCGGAGCAGCGGAGGCACGCAGCGTACGCTTCACGTGAGCAATGCCACGGCTCAGGGGCTCAGCCGCTCAGGACTATGGGCGGCCGCACCCTCTGCCTCTGCTTGCGAATTGCGATGTTACCTCATTTCACGCGTCACAACTATAGTGACTAGTGAGGTCTTTTGGAACGAAGGGGAATAAAGAATCAGGTTGCTACAAAGGAAAAAATTGCGTACGGATGGGCCGTATACGCTCCCGTGCGGACGACCACAGAGATGATGACGCGTGGACTTCTAATCGACCGGCTGACTTCTCTCGTTCCCTTGGCTAATTGGCTTGGCTAGCTTGTGCAAGTCAGTTTCCTAGCCTGAACCCGGCTAAATTTTTTCGGCTCGTAGTCACAGGCTCGTAAAAAAACGCTAGAGCTCCCACATTCCAGGTCGGCTTCGTAGACGCATAAAGCGTTAGTTAGGTTTCTTGTGGCGGGAGAGGCTAGGAACGATCACGCCGCCGCCACTTATACGACAACCACGCACAAGCATATGCCATGGAGGTTAACCCTGTCTTCAATGGTACTACTCCGGACGGTGACGCCCAGTCGGCCAAAGCGAATTCCTTGGACACCACTTACAATACAGTGCAGGTAAGTATAGATTGCTATATTTGTATGTGTTTGTTTCTTAATGGTCTGTTCATTAGAACGTATGAACACGTGCTTTCTGCAGGGTAACATTAGTCCGATTGCTATGCCCATGTTGCCATCTATTGTAATTGAATCGCAGTCCATATTACCCGCGAGTACGTCTATTTCAGAGTTACGTGAACCTGAGGGGCAAGAAATTGAGGTATGAGATGTTAGTTTAGCTAGAAAAAAATATCATGAATTTATCATTACATATCTTTAATTTTCATCTCAATTTAGGTGATTGATAAAGTTAGTCAAACTTTGATCACTCCTGAAGTTGGTATGACTTTTGATTCAGAGGACAAAGCTTATGAGATGTACAATACCTATGCTGGTAAAACTGGGTTTAGTATTAGAAAGAGTCATTCAAAGCTTCGGGAAGATAAAACTATATATCAGAAACATATAGTTTGCAGTAACGAAGGACATCGAAAAAATAAGTTATCACAAAAAGATATTACAAGGACGGGTTATGATGCTCGTGTTCAGTTCAGTGTTAGCAAAGAAGGAATTTGGAAAGTACAAAAAGTTGTACTTGAACACAATCATTATCTTGCTAGTCCAAATAAATTGCACAAATTAAGGTCCCAACGATGTGTTACAGAAGCGGACAGAGTTCTAATTGGTCAGATAAAGGAAGCTGGGGTGAAGCCGGCCCAAGCATATGAGTTCATGAAGGAGTTTTATGGAGGAGCAGATAAAGTGCCATTATCAAGGATGGACTGCAATAATGTAATTGGTCGCGAGCGTAAGAAGTATTTAGAATCCAATGATGCACAAACATTATTGGAATACTTGAAAAATAAGCAAATAGAGGATCCTACATTTTTTTATGCGCTTGAAATTGACGAGGAAGATGGTCAGATAGCTAATTTTTTTTGGGCAGATGGTCAATCTATCATGGATTATGCATGCTTTGGTGATGCTGTATCATTTGACACCACGTTTCAAACTAATAAGTTTGAAATGCCTTTTGCGCCAATCCTTGGAACCAACCATCACAAGCAAACAATAATATTTGGGGCTGCATTGATATTTAATGAGACTATTGAATCATTTGTTTGGCTTTTTGAAACATTCTTAACAGCAATGTCAGGCAAGCATCCAAGCACAATTTTCACTGATCAAGATGCAGCCATGGCAGGAGCAATTGCCTATGTATTTCGAAATACAAGCCATCGTCTTTGTTTGTTTCACATATATGTTAATGCTGCTAAACATTTGAGACATGTAATTCATAAGCATCCTGAAAAGTTTCTACCAGATTTTAAGAGATGTGTCTATGAAGACAGATCAGAAGCTATTTTTATCCAAAAGTGGAATGAATTATTGTCTGAGTATCAGCTTGGGGATAACCAATGGATGAAAAATTTGTATGATTTGAGGAAAAAGTGGGCTACTGTCTACCGTGACTCTTTTACAGCTGACATGAACTCAACTCAAAGGAGCGAAGGTATGAATAATGTATTAAAAAAAAGATTTCGTAGAAGACTTGGACTTTCAGAACTCCTTGTAGAATGTGATAAGGTTTCCGCTAGTCTACGTGAAAATGAGTTAGATGCGGATTTTAATTCACGTCGAAAGACCCCGGTTACTTACATCCCAAATTTATCCATGTTAAAGACTGCAGCTGAATCATATACAAGAAGGATGTATTCAGAGTTTGAGGAAGAGTTCAAAGAATAATTTTCATTCTCTTGGAAATTGTTACAAACTGATATGTCAATCTTAACATATGAGGTTACACATATGTACTCTAATCATGGGGCAACTGTTCAATTCAACACTAAAGATATGACCACGACATGTTCCTGCAGAAAGTTTGAATGCATAGGTATGTACATGCTTTTGTCAATTAGCATAAGTTTCTATTATAATAGAACAAACGTAAATTGACTATTTATCTTGTAGGTATATTATGCAAGCATGCCCTGAAAGTCTTAAATGCAAATAATGTTTTCATTTTGCCACCTCAATACATAATGGGAAGGTGGACAAAATATGCAAAAAGAGGATTCTATGTTGACAAACAAGAAATTAGGACTGAAAGTAACAAAACATGGGCTGCACGTATCTCACGAATGGCGACATCCATAGCATTGAAGTGTTCATAGTCAAAAGAACTTCTTCATGATTTGGAGAAAGGCATGCAAAAATTAGATTTGGAAGCAAATGCTTCTCTGAGCAAGATGAAAGAGAAGTCTGATGAGGTTCCCCCTGTTTCGACTGACTGTGCAACAGACTCATTGAAAGGCAAAATATCGTTTAAAATTCCTCAAGTGGTAAAAGGTGCAAAGAAAAAACGAACCACAAATATACTTGAAAAAAATACAAAGAAAAAGAAGAGAAGTGCTAAGAAGAAAGGTACTATTTCTACCTATTTTTTTCTAGTTGAGTTTGTTTCTGGCGTTACTACTTCTATACAATTTTTTCTTAATGTAGTCTCTTCTTACAGGAAATACTAATAATGTTATAGAAAATAAAGATGAAAGTGCTGGTTTGAACCAACCAATCGTAAGTCATCAATTTGATCTATTATTCTCTTTTCCTATTTTTATTTACTTATACAAAAAATTTATGAACTATTTCATGTCTATGACACAGAACCGTAATGCTGGCGGTGGTGATACTAGTGGTGCTACAATGCAAAACATTGCAAATTTTATGGTTGAGAAATCTTCTACTATATCTGCACCTTACATCCAAGGAGGTTATACAGATCTTTTATTTGGAGTTCAGCAAGATGTTGCAATGTCCTCATCAGCTAGAAAGTTATATTTCGATGAAAGCATGTAATCCTGGTGTCTTGATTAAGATACCACTTTGCACAAACCTTTTATTATGTGTACTGCTATATCAGACTCCTTATGTGAGTACAGTTGGTCCAAAATTTACCTACTAGCTCTTCTTCAACTGTAATTCTATGGGATATCTGAATTTCTGAATGGACATATACTTTTTCAAGAAGAAACAATACGTCTCATATACTTTTGTACAGTTTGTTTTTTCTAAGGCATGAAACTCAGTTTATCCGAGCTGAATGCAGAGAGGAGGTCCCCAATGATGGTGACGCATCTAGAGTTAAGGCAGAGGAGCTCGTCGGCGGTGGTGACGCGTCCGAAGTGAGGCAGAAAAGCTCGGCGCGGAAGAACGACGGCGGCGGTACGTCTGGAATCAAGCCAAGAAAAAGATCAGCGTTTGGAGCTGATTAGCCGGCCAAGCCAATTAGCCAGGCTGGAGCGTACCACCATACTTGCACAAGCTAGCCAAGCCAATTAGCCAAGGGAGTGAGAGAAGTCAGCCGGCCGATTAGAAGTCCACGCGTCATCATATCTGTGGTCGTCCGCACGGGAGCGCATACGGCCCATCCGTACGCAATTTTTTTCCTGCTACAAACCCCGTAAAATTCCTATATACTCCATACCTAAATAAATTAGTGCCTGAATTAGTTGTCGTTTTGGACTCTTGGCCTATTTACGCAAAGATTGTCGTTATAGGCTACGAGTTGCCTAAGAACGCGATTGCCCCTGGCCTCGCCGCCCGTTGTGGTCATCAGTCGTTCGTGTCCCACATTCATCACGTGCGCCTCATTCCTCTCCCGCATTCATGGCTCGCACGCACTCATCCCCTCGATTCCCTTCGTATCTCGTAGCTCATCCATTGTTCCCCGTGAGTGAGTGCAGTTTTTCCAAAGACGACTTCGGGGGAAGTGATGTTTTGTACCGTTATATATTGGTCTAGCTTTTAGATTTGTGCAGAACCTAATCCACCAGTTGGCAAACATTTGAATCTCAGGAACATCCTCCCAGGCATAGTGAGGCATGACGCAAATATTAACAAACAATCCAATGGTGGAAGAACTGCCTTCCCGAGAAGCTGCCTTTAGCGTGACCGCGGTAAACTCGAACGGTCGACCTCCAGCATCGGGCCGCAGAGTGCAAGCCACTCGTGCGGATGCACAGGCTGTGATCCGGGACTTGTGATGAGTGAATGTCAATGGATTTGATGCACATGTTCTTTGACTTGTATTGTGCAGATGTCGAGCTCGGAGACGGTGATCAAAGGCAAGGTGAAAGTCAAGTGCTAGGAGTGTCGTGCTGATGGGCCAAGGGCGGTGAAGGGCGGACTCGGACTTGGACTGACGGACCGGTGGTTGGAGGATTAGCCGTGGTGGCTGACATGCTGGGACAGCGATGAGCGGAGACTTGCGGGACACGGTGTGGTTCGGGTCATGGACCTGAGGACACGTGTCGGTGGACGGAGTGCACGGGCGGTGCATCCCTCTACGACTTCAGTTTGGTGGTAGAGCCCCAGAAAAACCACTGGATGGCCGGTTTCCGAGTTTGTGCCTCAAAACTCGGGCTATCAGACAGTTTCTAGGTTTGAGCCTCAAAACCTGGGCACTGCTGGGTTTCCGAGTTTGGGCCACAAAACTCGGGGTGGACAGTTTGCTGGTTTGAGCCTCAAAACCAGCGGCAGAGGTCTCGAGGAGATCTGCCGGGCGGCGACGACATGTGGCGGCATCTGGTGAGGTCGCATCGAGACGAAGCTACCGGATGTGCGGGCGTGGCCGTCGGATCGACTACAACTTCGAGCTTGTCCAAAATAGCCTTAGGGTTTAGCTGGTTCGCTCACTGTATCAGTAGGGGTAGAGTGGGAATAATGTTAGCATAAGTAGAGGGAGACACTCACCTCTCTCCTTATCTCAGTCATTTACAGTTTTCCATGTAGGGTTTCCTGTCTCCTCATTCCTCTGTTGTAGCTACTGAGATCCGCAGAGTGCCACAATACCTCTATGTTTTTGGATTCAAGGAAAAGGGACCGTAATCCTTTGTCTCCTCATGGGGATGATTTTTGGCTGGAAATTTGGAGTATAATTCGCTTTTTGTCTCTTGTTCTTCGCGGTTTCCTTCTTGCCCCGTTTTAGTTCTTCACAAGTTCTCTTGCTACGAGGGACGATTTGGAAAACTGTTTGAACCATCTTATAGATCATCTTGAGGTGCATCTTTTGACCGAAGGGTTTCTCTAAATTCCTCACGAGCTAGTAGATCGAGCGATTTCTCCTTTGTATCAAGTTCTTGTCCCTTTGCCCTGATTTTTATTAATTCACTAATTTGGAGTTAGGTTCGAGCCATGATCTCCTAGGAGTACCTTACTAACTTCCTTAGGACTCCTCATAACTAGTCTAAGCCTTGGAGCTTTTGATTCGGAGAAAATCAGGTTGAATTCGCAGAGGAACAACACAGAATCGGGGGCATCGGACGCTGACGTCGTGGACATAGGATGCTGAGTTCGTCACATCGGACGCTCCGGTGCCACGTGTCGAAGAACTAGGATTTTGTGTGAGCATCGGACGCTCCGATGCCTGAGCATCGGACGCTGAGCTATCACTGCAGAAACGTTCGATGGTCATGTAGTAAGGTTCCAGAATTGCTGATTTTGCATGGGACACGTCCGCCACCTTACCAGTGTCCGATGTTGTGTGTTCAACACTGTTCCATTCGTCGTTCGACCGTCTGACTTTAGATTTGATTTCCGACTTTTGCGTTGGGTTCCTTGGCTAGTCTAGTGTCTCGTTGTGTTTCTTGGAAGCATCCACCCTACCTCTAGGGTCGAGGACACTACGAAGTCTTGAACAAGCTCTTAGGGTTGATTTGTGGGACAGTGGCTGGAATTTTCGACAGAGATTTTTGGGCTCCCATTCACCCCCCCTCTGGTCGCCTGTGTTTAACATTCTCGGTCCTTCAACTCGAGCTAAGCAACTTTGTTGTACAGGTAACACCCACAACATTATTTAATAAGGGCAAAGGAGGAAAAAATACCTCCTAACTGACAATTCCTTGTTAAATAATGTGCCTCTTCTATATGATGTACAAGATTTGTTAAAGTGTACTACAAGGCTTGCTTTATCTTTGATTATTTATTCATCTAAAAAACTTACCCTCTTGAAGTTTTTCCTCAAGGGTTAGTCCATATGTACAACCAATGTCTACGACAATATTTTTTAGTTTAGTAATCAAACTGAACACCGTGTCCAATTTGATTAATGAAGACTATATAAGCTAAGCACCATGCTTAATTTAAAACCTATGGAAGTGTGAACAAAACACCCTAAACCTAAGCATACTAGAATAGAAAAACGAGACATGACAGTATACACAAGATTTAGTAAAACGAAGGTGAGAACATAAATGGTGAACCAAATGATCATTATTTTTCCTTTTAAGTTTTTTATACAAAACAATGCAAAATGAGGTGGATGAATGCAATTAAACAAACATGCTATAGTTTTGGAAAGAAAATCAATTTAAACAAGGAATATGCATGAATCTCTAGGCTTACCATACCGAATGGCACAACAAAAAATATGAATCCATTGATCCTTTTTAACATACGGCTATTAATAAACTAGACTAAGAACACTAAATATATAGATAACAATGAAATTTGCTATCTACCTAGACTAGGCAGAATGCCCAAATATAGCTCAAAGTCTATGAGCCACCCAAAGAAAGCACTAGAAATTTGATGATGCAAGCAAACATGTAGTGGTAGAACAAAAAGGGAAATGTAACTCCGGATTTCGTCCCGATAGGTTCTTAACAGATCTTATGTCCATGGGCGGACTATCTCATGTACATTGACCGATTTCACCATTACCCAAAATTTGAGATGGAATTGTGAGTGGTCCAATGTCTTTGTTCCATCACATGATAATTATGTTTTGTTTTGATGATGGTCTTCTCTCTCATTCTGCATTGTTAGAATATATATGTATATATGAGATGGCGCAAGGTTGAAGTGTTGATGATTCATGAATGACCAGACACCCCGTGCTCTTTGATGATTCTTCTTCTTTTTGCTTTTTTCTAATAGAAAATAGTCGGATGGTTAAAACAGTTATTGTTGTCTTGTTTATTTCACACTCAACAAGACACCATGTGCTCTTTGATGATTCTTCTTTTTTTTTCTTTTTTATGGAAAACAGTCGGATGGTCAAAATGGCTATTGTTGTCTTGTCTATTCCAAACTTAACAAGACAGGGGCATCCAACAAAAGCTAAGGATAGATTAGACTAATAGACATCAAAGTTAATATCAAAATCTTAAGCGTGCACTCTGTTTGTTTACCTTGTCAGCATTGACTAATTAGTCGATCGCCTATGCTCTGATAAATATGGTGTGTGTTTCTAAGATCTTTAAGCTTATTCACGCATATCGCACCTAACATATGATCTGAAGTATAAATAGACTTGTTAATCTCTTCTGATAACTTTATTATGGTTCTAACGACCCTGTTCAATCCCTATTGTTAGAGTTACTCAGATTGAGACACCATCGGTTAACAGTTTATTTGTTATGGAAAGTCACGTGTTATCTGCCGATCTGCATGAATGGTTTAGATGGTTGAATTCATACATGTTGTAATCTTTACTTTTTATGTGATTTGGATGCATTGTACTTGTTCTTGTCCTGGTTACTTAATTATGTATCATGATCTGTCTTTATTCACTTTGATCGGCTATTTTAACTGAATTGTCATGTATATCAGAAACTGCCGATTCTTGAAAATTTACCCGATCATACAGATTATCGACTGTCTAGTCGATGTCCCTTGAGATTGGTTATTCATGCCATACATTTGGAACTGTCTGGAGCAACACAACATGTTCCACTTAAAATTACTGATCAACTTGCTCCTTGTCAATTGCAGTATCAAATTGACTGATACGCTTAGAGCAAGGTTAATAATGAAGCCTGCTAGCGGGCTACAAGGTTCCTTACAACCTTCTCTCAGCCTGCTCGTACAGTAGTTAGCTCTTCACAATTAATACGTGTCCCACGAGTCTGTCTCACATAATTTCTTGGTTCTTATGTCTGAGCCGGCTGTAAGCTTACAACCCGCTTCTCCTCTCTCTCCTCTTATCTCTCTTCCACCTCAGCATTTAGCCGGCTTACAGCCTATTATTATACTTGCTCTTAGGACCGATCGAGTCAAGACCGGCCTGCCGAAGAAGTCACACGGGTCGAAGACGAACCTCTGCTTCGATCTCTGGCTGCAGTGTGCTTGCTTGCGGATTTTCGCATCAACAATAATTTATCTTCATAAATAACTAAAAACAAAATAAAAATTTAGTGTGATCTAGAAGTTTATAGCTTGTCTTGTGTTTTTAAAGAGCTGAATAAATACAAATGATGAATAGTTGCTCTGTTGTAACACTTCGAATTCCTATCACAATTACGCTCTCTTCTTTTTCTGTTTCTACGTTTTGCCACTGCCCTGAGATCAGTATATATGAAAATGCAAGGAAACATGTCAAAAGTCAGCCCAGAGTTGTGCTTTGCATGATCTAATCATCTAATAAAGCTTTCATATATAGACTTTTCCATCACGTCGTAGCTGTAGTTTGTTGCAACAACCATATATATATAACATAACATTCTTAAAGGGGACGATGATTCGGTGAGAATGCATATATAAATCAATGTCAAAAGAGTATGTGTACTAATTGTAACGCGACATTTGGTTTCCTGAAATCAAAACAAGTTTAGGCTGTAACTAGTACCTACGTGGTGGCACATCTTTTAGCTGCGCAGCGGTCGGGTGGACACGATGGTCGAATGGATCATGGATGTAACACCGCACCACGTCGGGTGCAAATTAAATAAGAGCCCAAAGACCTGTTGTGTTTAGAAAATGGAGAAAATTGCTGAACTGAATTTGTCGCCCCCCTTTTTGCCTGTCTATATATGCGGTATGCCGGCCTCGCCCCGCTCCGGCAAAAACCCAACACGACCGGCCTTTAGCTGAGCTGAGATGATGGCCGCCGCCGCGATCTCCATCAAGGTGGCCGCACTCGTTGCGCTCGTCTCCGTTTTTGCCACGCATGGCGCTCGCGCGCAGCCGAGCTACAACGCCTCGTCCGCCCGCAGAGAGCTGTACTACTCCAGCACCACCGGCGCCGGCTGGCAACCTGCCAAGGCCACCTGGTACGGCCGGCCCAACGGCGCCGGCCCTGACAACAACGGTACGGTGTGTGCGCCGTGCGCGTGCTAACGAGGATGCCGTGTTCCTTTGTGTTTTCAGCCCTGACGTTGTGCGTTGCTTGCATGCACGCACGCGTGCGTGTCGATCGTGGTGCTGATGATCGATGTATATGCATGGTTTTCAGGTGGCGGGTGTGGGTACAGCGGCACCAACCTGTACCCTTTCAACTCCATGACGTCCTGTGGCGACCAGAGGTTGTTCAGGGACGGCAAGGGCTGCGGCGCCTGCTACCAGGTATACTACTACGTGAAACCTAGCAGTCCTTGTTTGCTTGGTGGAGCGTTGTGTGAGTGCGCACATCCGCCCTGCCGATCGATCGTCGCGTTCATCAGAGGCTGGTCAACCGCACCATGGACAATTGGACATGTCTTTGAACCTCCTCTGTTTGGTCTGCTGCTTCATTCTCAGATAAAATGCGTCAGCACGAACAACCCTGCCTGCTCTGGCCAGCCCAAGACGGTTATCATCACCGACGTGAACTTAGACACCAAGCTCGGCCCCAACCATTTCGACCTCAGCGGCACGGCGTTCGGCGCCATGGCTAAGCCTGGCCTCAACGACAAGCTCCGTAGTGCCGGCATGCTCAACATCCAGTTCAGGAGGTCCGTAACAACGTGAAGATTCATCTCATATATATACGCATCGCATCGCATCGACCTGACCGGCCTCGATCGTCGCCGTATGTACATACCCACGTGCGCCACGCAGGGTGCCCTGCAACTACAAGGGCTTGAACGTGAGGTTCCACGTGATGGGAGGCTGCAACCCATTCTACTTTGCGGTGATCGTCTACTACGCGGGCAGCGACGGCGCCGTGGTGCAGGTGGAACTCAAGGAGGCCGACTCGCGGACGTGGAGGCCGCTGTACGAGTCGTGGGGCGCCGTCTGGAGGATAGACCCCGGCCACCCGCTCAAGGCGCCCCTCTCGCTGCGCGTCCGCAGCGACTCCGGCAAGACCCTGGTGGCCAACAACATCATCCCGGCCAACTGGAGGGGCAATGCCGATTACCGTACCATTGCTCAGTTCCGCTGATCGATGAGGCCACACACACGCCGGCCGACAATGAACAGCACTCCCTCTTTATCTTCAATCGCGTGATTGAAATTTTAACTTGCAACGGCATCTACTTAATTTTACGGTCTTTAATTTTCGAGGTTTCAAAATCATTACTATTACTTGCGACTTTGAGAGTTCTAGATACTTGTTACGTTCTTCTGTTTCTCGAGATGCATATATACGTGGAAATATATACAGTTTTACTTATATACGGAGTAGGAGGCAAAGTGTTCTTTTTTTTGCGAGATATGAGGCAAAGTGTTATATTCACATGTTCTGCTATCACAAGTGTTTTGTAACTACCTTCCGAGATTGCCAAAAAGAAAAGATACGTGTACCACCATGCCCGCAGCGCGTATGCAAATCAAGTTGATAAATTTCTGTATGGTGTCAGTGTGTGTGTATATACTCAATCTTCCTCGCATGTGCGTCGTATCAGAAGCAAATTACGTCACGTACAGGACGATTGGAGCTGCCTAGATGCTCTTTTTCTTTCTAATCAACAACCATGTGCATGCTTAGGTCAGTCTCAATGACAAATTTCATCTCCCAGTTTTCAAGACGTGAAACTTTAACATAAAATGGGTTCTCTCTCAATGCAAAATTTCGTTGCACGGTTTCATATATTATTTTACTATTTATAGGTCTCACCTGACCGTATCTTTCCTCTCTTCCCCATATTATTTTACTCCTCATTGCTCGCCCGAATAAAACGCCTGAATGGCCTCAACGTAAGTTTTACACTGTTTCCCACGCGTTGGAAACGTCGCCGACTCATTTCGTGCCCCATGAAACGAATTCTTTCTCTCTCCTATTCGTTTAATGCAAAAAGTACATAAATCTGGTGACATGACACCCTATTAAATGTGCATGAAACCCCATTAAAAATGACCAAATGCTTCCCCTCCCGGTCTGCCGCCTGCCATGTTGTAGATGTGCAGTCTCTTGCCACAGCGGCGCAGGCGCGCAACCCCACTATGGAGAACCGAGAAGAAATCGAGGCACGCGACTGGACGGCGGCGTGCCGGCATGACGCCGAGCGGCCGACGATGGCGGTCCAAGGCAGGCCATCAGGTTTGTTGGCTTGTTGCAGTGCTGATTCATCTTTTTCTTTTCGTAAAAAACATGTATACAAAATTACTTATCCATAATTATTTACGTATTAGGGAGATTAGTTAGATCGCTAGATTAGAGATCGGTTTGTGGACTTGCAGTTCACCTAACATTAGTACTACAGAAAATAAATATTATGCGAGGTTTTTTTTTATGGAAGTATAGCTCTATCATCACATTTGAGTACATTGTGTTCTGATTACAGCTACCCTTGTTGTTAGATTTATAGGGGCGGCTCGATCACAGAATGCAAAAGTCACCCCTAAAAAAACAATTATAGAGATGACTATTGTTAATAGCCGCCCTCTAAAAATACTATTTGTAGGGGCAGCTGGTAACTCCAACCGCCTCTGAATAAAATTTTATAGGGACGACTACAAGTACCGGCCGTTCCTATAAATAGTATTTCTAGAAGCGGCTTAGGAACCGTCTCTACAAATCCTTGATTCGTAGAGATGGTAGGGTAGGAACGACTGGTCGAGGAGCCGCCTCTACAGAGACTCACCGGTTGCCCCTACAGAGTTTTAGTGTAGCAGTGAGGGTCCATAATTCTTACATGAAGCTATTGGCCTCCTCGCACATCGCTGATGTACAGGGGTCTGGAATAGTCGTGAAGGAGTCATAGCCGTCGTTTACCTTGCACGATGCGGCTACATGGACCTGGCCCAACTGGATGCTACTGGACTTTCAGCATGACTAGAAGTAGGGGGTGAAATAGATAGAAAATGATCGTAAAGAAGGCTGCAGACTCACCGGTTGCCCCTACAGAGTTTTAGTGTAGCAGTGAGGGTCCATAATTCTTACATGAAGCTATTGGCCTCCTCGCACATCGCTGATGTACAGGGGTCTGGAATAGTCGTGAAGGAGTCATAGCCGTCGTTTACCTTGCACGATGCGGCTACATGGACCTGGCCCAACTGGATGCTACTGGACTTTCAGCATGACTAGAAGTAGGGGGTGAAATAGATAGAAAATGATCGTAAAGAAGGCTGCATCATCATTTTCATTAATTTCACATTTCTCTGTAGCAAACGACACAACATCGTCGAAACTGAGCATGGTGATGATATTATGGTAATGTGGAAAACGAAGGGCAACAATAACAAACTATTGGCGGGGAGAGGATCACGCAGATAGCCATCATATCCATTGGCTTCGTTAGGACCGGCTTATACAACATAAACCAAGAGGTGGTATGCGTTTGTGTGACTTCACCTTTTTAACAAGGTCATGTTAGGTAATCAAGGTTGGAGACTTATCACTAGTATAGAACAATACCATACAGACGATTGTAGACCCATTTGTACAGACGTTTTTCTCAACCACCTGCGCAGGGGGGGGGGCCAGTAGAAATAGGACCACAACACAGGCTGTTGCTTGTGAACCGCCTGTGGAAAGGATTTTCACAGACGGTTGACTTAGCAAACCGCCTGTAAAAATGGGTATTTCCACAAGCGGTTGACATAGCGAACCGTCTGTGGAAAAACTTTTCGAAAAAAGCCAAAAATAAATAGGAAAAAATATTTTAATTATAGCGAGGACCGCCCAGCGCTCGCTCACCTCCGTCGAAGTCACACGGCATTTTTCAAGTAAAATTCGCGGCTAAAAATAGCGAACCATCCGTGGAAAAACTTTTCGAAAAAAGCCAAAAATAAATAGGAAAAAATATTTTAATTATAGCGAGGACCGCCCAGCGCCCGCTCACCTCCGTCGAAGTCACACGGCATTTTTCACGTAAAATTCGCGGCTAACACGGTGTGACACCCCAATTTTAAGAACAAAATTGGAGCACAATATATGTATGCCAGGATCAATTTTCATACATATATCCACATCATAGTAAATATCAAAACAATGCTTTTATTAATATATCGAATATTATGACATAAATGACCCTCGGGTCTGAAAGAAAAGTACAGACTCTCTCGACATCTAACTCTAATGAAGACTCTGAAGTAGTCGCGGAAGTCTGGACTCCATCTCCACAGGAAGGTCGACCGGGGGTAGCGCCATCCTAGTACAGGTCGTCAGGGTCGAAGCCACCGTCCTCTGGATACTCCGGCTCCTCGTGAACGTAGCCACCAGTGTCTCCGTAATCGCCAGCGTCTGGGTGGGGTAGCAGGGGAACAAAGAGGAGGGTGAGTACATCGAAATGTACTCCGCAAGTGTAGGAAATTTATGCTTATGAGGCTTATAACAAAGGTAGGCTGACTTTGTTTGACTCAAGCGCCTAAAGCGACACATCCTATTAATCCTATGCACCTATTTACTAGGTTATAGACGGACTCTGTAGTAAAGTAACAACACTCGGAGTCGCACCGAGCAAGACCACACTCGGAGTCACACCGAGTAACCAATACTTGGAGTCACACCAAGCAACCGCACTTGGAGTCGCACCAAGTACCCACACCTGAAGTCCATCAGGCAACCGCACCTGAAGTCCATCAGATGACCCGAAACAGTAACCAGTAACCAACTAATCTCGAAGAAGTCCAAGCCCGCTCGTGACCGTGAGCACGGCTGATATATCAGTTTTACACTCTGCAGAGGTTGCACATCGTTACCCATGAGTCGTGCAGGTCCCGTCACGCTAAACACTGCCAAGGTGCATAGCAGGTTGCACCGCAAGGCCTTTACAAAGTCCCTCCGAGTCTGTGTTACACGTACTCTAAGGTTTCTCCCCTGTCCATAAGTCAACGACCCCAAGGGACCCCTCTTGAGCCACTAAACAAACCCCGTGTAGCATAACTTAGAGGAAAACTAATTAATTAGCCAGGTCCAGCCCATCCAGATCTCATGGTTGCGCTGTATTGCCGGGTTACTTGTCCAAGAACTGGGTCCTAGGGATCCAGGCAGGACAATCTAGCACTCGCCCAGAACCAAAAATCAAAAGCAGCTGCCGAGTCCCACGGCACAAAACCACCAATACGGGTCCATCCTGCCGGATTTACCTAACAACCATGTTACTACAAAAATTACCATGTCCACATCGTTTCATAGTTCATTAATCAGGATTAATTATAATTGACCATCATTCCATCCCAACATGACTGCAGGGCTAAGCATGACTTCTACCCGAACAACCCAAAACAGGCGACAAGGATGATAGATCAAAATCTAGTAAACCATAACATGGGATTCAAATTAATGACAAGCATGCATCTACAAGATCTAACTACTCTAGTACCAAAAGTAAAATGAAGTAGGTGCAAGATGTTCAAGGACACTTGCCTTCGGACTGGGTCGAATCAACTGGGTCGCAAGGATGGTCTGGAGCGTCCTCGTACTCCGCACTCTCTGGCCCAAGCAACATACATGGCACAATACATGGAAATAAATAACAGTACAGCAAACAGTATGAAAACAGTAAACTAATAGATCTTCTGCGTAGAGAACGAAATTATGAATCTAACGCAAGTTGAATGGGTCAAATCGGAGTTAAAATGAGCAAGTTATAAGCATTTGAAGTTGGATGGCAATTCTGTGAATAAATCAAACTCATTTTCGTATTTTATATAAATAAAAACTGAATTTAAAAGAACTCTGGACCGGGCCTCATTTTGATGAAAACACGGGGTTTGTATTGCGAAAGTCCGCAGACTCATGGAACAGTCACATGGGAGCGTGGGTTGATTAACACAAAGTTGAGGGTCCTTTATGCAAAAGGCGCAGGGACGGTCGGCGGCACCGGCGCTGGTGACACGTGGCGGCGCGTCACTGGGTCGGTGCACGTCTGTGCTGTGGACGGGGCGCACGGCGCTCTGGCTCACGGTGTATGGTGGACCGAGGCCAGCGGGCTCTTCCCCGTCTCGCCCGAGGCTGAGGCCAGCCGATTCGCCTCGCGCCGAGGCTAGCGGGTTCTCCTCCGACTCACCCGAGGCTAGCGCTTGATTAGCCTCGGCCTTCCTCCTTCCGACTCGCCCGAGGCTAGCGCTCGGTTAGCCTCGACTCCTTCTTCCGACTCGCCCGAGGCTAGGATTAGATCGGGGGCGGTCGGCTAACGTGTGCGCCGCGTGGTGCCGACGTGTGCCACATGGCGTACGGGGGTTGGACCGGCGTGCCGCGTGTACGGTGGACCGCTGACGTGGACGGGGTGAACTGTGTCCACGGCGCAGGCGCACCCGGTGTATACCGGTTCGGGGTTTGATCTAATCTCAGCCGCGGAATCAAGATTGGACGGCTGGGAACGAAAAGGGAGCCAGGGGTTACCGCCGGCGGGGAAGGGCACGGCGGCGCCCGGGCTCTACGCGGCGGCGCCATGAAAGGACTCGCCGGAGTTCTCGGGGAGGGGCCTAGGGACCAGTAGAGACCTAGGGGAGAGGCGGGATCGGACGAGGGCCTTACAACGGATCCGTAGACGTGCTCCCTGTTGCCGATCGCGGTCCAGAGTCGGCGAACGGCGTGGGGGTTGCGGCGGCGGCGTCTGGTCGCTCCGGCGTGGTCGAGGGAGGTGTGCTCCGGCTCGGTTTCGCCCCGAGAAGAGTCTCCTGGGCGCGGCGTAGCCTCGCGAAGTCGAGGGAGGGCAGAGGGAGAGTGGTGGCGGCACTGCGGGCGGGAGGTTGAGCACGCGTCGCTCGGCGATGGCGGCACGCGGTGGCGGTGATCCTAGGAGGCTCTGGAGGCAGTGTGAGGGCTTGGGGAAAAACTTTGCGGAGGCGGCTCGATGTCGGTGTGGTTAGATACTTGTAGGGCGAGGGAGAGAAGGGTGGCGGCTGCGTCTCTGCGGATCGATCAGAGGAGGGGTGAGGGTGAGCTGCGAGCGCATAGGGCGGGCGAGGAGGTTAGGGAGGGCTCTAACCGACGGGTCCCAGGCGTCAGTGGTTGAGAGAGAGGATAAGGACGGGGCGCAGCCGCTGCGCGTGGGTGAGGAGCGGGCCGGCGTGCGCGGCGTGGAGAAGTGAGGAGGCGGCAGGAGGGAGGAGAGGCCGGCTGGGCTGGCGCGGCGGATGGGCCGAACGGGGAAATGGCGCGGGAGTGGGGAGGGACTGGGCCGGTGCGGGAGAGAGAGCGAGTGGGCCGCTGCGGCTGGGTGAGGGAGCTCGGCTGGGCCGAGTGGGTTCGGGAGAAAGGGGAAAAAGGGAGGCCCAGGGCTTTGGCTTTTTTTTCATTTTCAGACCTTTGCAAAGGCTTTTGAAATTGAATTCAAAACCATTTGAAATCCAAAACTGTTTGAAAGTTTTTGGAAATATTCTCCCTAGATTTTGAAAACAAAACTTGAGTTTGACTTTATAAAATTTTCTAAATCTTTTTATTTGTTTTTCGAAATAGGATAAATCCGGTTTCGCCCTATACGGGTTAAATAAAATTATTTACCACACAATAAAATATGCAATGGCATGAATGCAACATGAAAATGATAAATAAATTTTATTTTCCTCCTCTAATAAACGAGCCAACCTATTTAATTTCTAATTCCTTTTATTGAATTGGGGAAAAAATTAAATCAGGGTGTTACAAACCTACCCCCCTTAGAAGAATCTCGTCCTCGAGATTAGGAAGAGTCGGCGAAGAGATGAGGAAAATCTGCCTGAAGATCATCTTTTTTCTCCCATGTGGCTTCTTCTTCGGAATAATGCTTCCATTGCACCTTGCAGATTTTAATCCTCTTGTTGCGAGTGCCCCGTTCCATCGTGTCCAGAATCTTGATCGGCTCGGAAAATGTCAGATCATCCCGCAGATCAAGCTCCTCAAGTGGCAACTGCTCCTCTGGAACTCTGAGGCACCTCTTCAGCTGGGACACGTGGAACACATCATGAATACCTGCCAGCCGTGCAGGCAACTCCAGCTGATAAGCAACTGCACCTTTCTTGTCAATCACCTTGAAAGGGCCAATGAACCTCGGAGATAACTTCCCTTTGACATTAAACCTCCGAAGACCTCTGAAGGGTGACACCTTCAGATAGACATAGTCCCCTATCTGGAACTCCAGCTCTCGTCGTCTGACATCTGCATAACTCTTCTGTCTAGACTGAGCAGTCTTCAGGTTGCTTCGGATCTGTCTGACCTGTTCTTCAGCTTCCTCTATAGACTCAGGGCCAAAGACTTTCCTTTCCCCAACCTGATTCCAGAACAGAGGTGTTCTGCACTTCCTGCCATACAGTGCCTCGAAAGGTGACATCTTCAGACTGGCCTGATAACTGTTGTTATATGAGAACTCTGCATATGGCAGACTCTTATCCCAACTCTGGCTATTCTGGAGTGCACTAGCTCGCAACATGTCCTCCAGGATCTGATTCACCCTTTCTGTCTGACCATCGGTCTGAGGATGATAAGCTGAACTGAAACTGAGGCGAGTGTCCATAGACTCATGCAACCGCTTCCAGAATCTGGAGGTGAACTGTGTACCTCTGTCAGATACTATGATTTTCGGCACACCATGCAAGCACACAATGCGGGACATGTACAATTCTGCAAGCTGTGGTCCACGATATGACTCCTTGACTGGAATGAAATGAGCAACCTTGGTCAAGCGATCAACTATGACCCAAATGGAATCATATCCGGACTGTGTCCTGGGCAAACCAGTGATGAAATCCATGCTGATCTGTTCCCATTTCCACTCTGGAATCTGCAGAGGCTGAAGCAAACCAGCTGGTCTCTGATGTTGGGCCTTAACCCTCTGACATGTGTCACACAAGGCCACATACTCTGCTACATCTCTCTTCATCCCATACCACCAGTAATACTGCTTCAGATCCTGGTACATCTTGGTACTACCTGGATGGAGAGAGTAGGCTGAATAATGAACTTCCCTCAGAATCATCTCCTTGATAGCCTTCACATCAGGAACACAGATCCTGCCTCTGAACCACAAAACACCCTGATCATCCTCCGTGAATCCAGGGGCTTTGTCTTCCTTGATCAACTGTCTGATCTCTAGCAAGTACTCATCAGTGAGCTGTCCTGCTCGAATATCACGCTCTAAGGTCGAATCAACCTCCAAGGCCACTGCATCAGTATGACCAAGAATACCCAAGTTGAGCTTCTCAAACTCCTCATGCAACTCGGGCTGCTGCTCCTTGATCTCAAGCACATTGCAGTAGACCTTTCTGCTCAAGGCATCTGCAACAACATTCGCCTTGCCCGGATGATAGTTGATACTCAGATCATAATCTTTGATCAACTCTAGCCATCTCCGTTGGCGAAGATTCAGATCTGGCTGGGTGAAAATATACTTCAAGCTCTTATGATCAGTGTATATCTCTGTCTTCTTGCCCATCAGATAGTGCCTCCAGATCTTCAGAGCATGAACAACAGCTGCCAACTCTAGATCATGTGTAGGGTAATTCAGCTCATGCTTCCTGAGCTGTCTCGAGGCATAAGCAATCACCCGACCTTCCTGCATAAGCACACATCCCAGACCCTGTCGCGAAGCATCACAATAGACCGTGAAGTTCTTCTGAACATCTGGCATGACCAGGATAGGAGCAGAAGTCAATCTTGCCTTCAACTCCTCGAAACCAGCCTGGCATCCAGGGGACCATACAAACTTGGCACCCTTCTCAGTCAGCCTCGTCATCGGCTTCACGATCTTGGAGAATCCTTCAATGAAGCGGCGATAATATCCAGCCATACCGAGAAAACTCCGAATCTCAGTAACGCTCTCAGGTACCTTCCAGTCCAATATATCTTGGACCTTGCCTGGATCCACTGATACACCACCCTCTGAGATGATATGCCCCAAATATGCAACCTTCTTCAACCAGAACTCGCATTTGCTCAGCTTTGCATACAACCGATGCTCTCTGAGCTTCTGCAACACTAACCTCAGATGCTTCTCATGTTCTTCTTCAGTCTTCGAGAATATCAGGATATCATCAAGGAACACCACGACGAACAGATCTAGAAACTCCATAAAGACCTTGTTCATCAGATACATGAAGAAAGCTGGGGCATTAGTCAAGCCGAAGGACATCACTGTGTACTCATATAGCCCATATCGAGTTACGAATGCCGTCTTCGGGATATCAGCTTCACGAATCTTCAGCTGGTTATAGCCTGTTTGCAGGTCAATCTTTGAGAACACATGAGCACCCTTCAACTGATCAAACAGATCATCAATGCGAGGAATTGGGTACTTGTTCTTGATGGTAGCTTCATTCAATGCGCGGTAATCAACGCACATCCGCAGACCTCCATCCTTCTTCGGAACAAAGATCACAGGGGCTCCCCACGGGGATGTATTAGGACGAATATGCCCCTTCTCTAGCTGCTCTTGGATCTGCGTCTTCAGCTCAGCTAGCTTTTCGGCATCCATTCTATATGGTCGCCTGTATATAGGTGCAGTGCCAGGAACTAAATCAATAGAGAACTCAATCTCACGATCAGGTGGCATACCTGGCACTTTCTGGAAGACATCAGGGAACTCCTTGACAACTCGGATATCAGGTACCACGACGGCCTCATATGCTCTGGCTTCTTCAATCATCTTTGTCGGTGCTCGATACACAATCTCCGTGCCATCTGGATGCTTCACTGTGATGAGCCTCTGAGCACAATCAATGACTCCCTGGTACTTGCGTAGCCAATCCATTCCCAGAATGACATCAATACCTTGGGAATCCAGAACAATAAGAGAGGTGGGAAAGACTACCCCCTTATGGTTAAGCTCACATTCGGGCACACGTGCCTCGATATCAATTCTCCTCCAGGAGAATTCACTAGCAGATGCTTTTTCATTAACACTCTATTCATATTATATTTAGATGCGCAGGGTGCTGATATGAACGAATGAGATGCTCCAGAATCAAACAAGACTGTAACTGGGTGAGAGTCAACAAGGAACGTACCAAACACCACATCTGGTGCCGTCTGAGCAGACTCTGCTGACACGTGGTTCACACGACCACGAGTGTAGCTCTGGGACTGGCCTGCAGGACGAGACTGCGGTGGAGCTGGCTGCCTCAACGGACACTTGTTGGCGAAGTGTCCCATCTGGTTGCACTTGTAGCACGGGCCAACCTGACCTGCCCCCTGTGCTGGACGGGGCTGCTGCGGAGCTGGAAGACCCTGGCGAGGTGCCTGAGCCTGGCGTGGCTGCTGCTGCTGCTGAGGTGGAGCCTGATACTGTGGAGCTGGATGCCTGTACTGGGGAGCGGGCTGCCGGGACTGGGGCGGTTGGTACTGCTGCTGCTGGGGAATCTGCCTGGAAGCTGGAGCAGGTGGAGCGTAGCGGGGACGAGTAGAGCTGCCGGAGGACTGTCCCTGGAACGTCATCTTCCTCTTGCGATCGGCATCGAGGTCCTTCCGTTCCTTCTCCACTGCGAAGGCACGGTCAACCAGCTTCTGAAATGAGGAATACTCATTTGAAGCTAGGGCATAGCGGAGTCCTGGGTTAAGCCCATGCCTGAAGCACTCCTGCTTCTTATCATCTGTGTCCACGTCATCTGGGGCGTAACGGGACAGCTGGCTGAACCGCGTGACATACTCACGCACTGTCATCGCGCCCTGCCTGAGATCCTGGAACTCGCGGCGCTTCACCCTGATCTCGCCGAAAGGGACGTACTGGTCGCGGAATGCCCTGCGGAACTCCTCCCAAGTGATCGAGTCGGCGTCCGCATGAGCTGTGGTGTACGCAGTCCACCAGTTCTTCGCCGGGCCCTGAAGCTGGTGCGAGGCGTAGAGGGCCTTATCAAGGTCCCCGACATGGGCAAGCTGCAACTTGCCTGTAATCGTCTCGAGCCAATCATCTGCATCCATTGGCTCTATGGCGTGGTGGAACACTGGAGGGCGCGTCGTCATGAAGCTCCTGAGGGTGTCATCCGGTCGGGGTGGCTGTGCGACTCCTGCACCCTGAGCACCCTGAGCAGCCTGCGCCATCTGCTGCATGTGCTGCATCATCTGGGCCATGTTCTGCATCATCTGGTTCTGCACCTGGGCCATCTGGAGCGGGTCGTACGGGGGCGGAGGTGGAGGTGGATGAGGCTGAGGCGGCTGGTTGCCACCTGCCCCGCTCCCGCCAGCGTTACCGGCGTTACCCGCGCTGCTCCTGGTGTCAACCATCTGTTACATTTTCCAGGAGTAAGAGTGAGATATGATAGATAGATATATAGCAACCCTGATTTGGTTAGTTAATTTGATTAATAAAACATTTTAAACAAATGATGTTGCTGCAACCTGACGGTCGCAACACACCAACAATCATTACAAAAAACCAAATCAAAACATGTGCACAAGTACATATCAATCAACGACCTACGAGATCACATAATTATGGAGGGCTTCTTACGAGTTTGGAGGACCTACTTTTAGACAAAATTTGAATTTTCAGCAGAGACAGGCTACAGAAGTGGGAAAGGGGTCAGACTTTATAAAAATAGTTTTGTAAATTTGACGACTGACTAGGGTAGCGTCCTACGGTCAACACGGCTCTGATACCACTCTGTGACACCCCAATTTTAAGAACAAAATTGGAGCACAATATATGTATGCCAGGATCAATTTTCATACATATATCCACATCATAGTAAATATCAAAACAATGCTTTTATTAATATATCGAATATTATGACATAAATGACCCTCGGGTCTGAAAGAAAAGTACAGACTCTCTCGACATCTAACTCTAATGAAGACTCTGAAGTAGTCGCGGAAGTCTGGACTCCATCTCCACAGGAAGGTCGACCGGGGGTAGCGCCATCCTAGTACAGGTCGTCAGGGTCGAAGCCACCGTCCTCTGGATACTCCGGCTCCTCGTGAACGTAGCCACCAGTGTCTCCGTAATCGCCAGCGTCTGGGTGGGGTAGCAGGGGAACAAAGAGGAGGGTGAGTACATCGAAATGTACTCCGCAAGTGTAGGAAATTTATGCTTATGAGGCTTATAACAAAGGTAGGCTGACTTTGTTTGACTCAAGCGCCTAAAGCGACACATCCTATTAATCCTATTAATCCTATGCACCTATTTACTAGGTTATAGACGGACTCTGTAGTAAAGTAACAACACTCGGAGTCGCACCGAGCAAGACCACACTCGGAGTCACACCGAGTAACCAACACTTGGAGTCACACCAAGCAACCGCACTTGGAGTCGCACCAAGTACCCACACCTGAAGTCCATCAGGCAACCGCACCTGAAGTCCATCAGATGACCCGAAACAGTAACCAGTAACCAACTAATCTCGAAGAAGTCCAAGCCCGCTCGTGACCGTGAGCACGGCTGATATATCAGTTTTACACTCTGCAGAGGTTGCACATCGTTACCCATGAGTCGTGCAGGTCCCGTCACGCTAAACACTGCCAAGGTGCATAGCAGGTTGCACCGCAAGGCCTTTACAAAGTCCCTCCGAGTCTGTGTTACACGTACTCTAAGGTTTCTCCCCTGTCCATAAGTCAACGACCCCAAGGGACCCCTCTTGAGCCACTAAACAAACCCCGTGTAGCATAACTTAGAGGAAAACTAATTAATTAGCCAGGTCCAGCCCATCCAGATCTCATGGTTGCGCTGTATTGCCGGGTTACTTGTCCAAGAACCGGGTCCTAGGGATCCAGGCAGGACAATCTAGCACTCGCCCAGAACCAAAAATCAAAAGCAGCTGCCGAGTCCCACGGCACAAAACCACCAATACGGGTCCATCCTGCCGGATTTACCTAACAACCATGTTACTACAAAAATTACCATGTCCACATCGTTTCATAGTTCATTAATCAGGATTAATTATAATTGACCATCATTCCATCCCAACATGACTGCAGGGCTAAGCATGACTTCTACCCGAACAACCCAAAACAGGCGACAAGAATGATAGATCAAAATCTAGTAAACCATAACATGGGATTCAAATTAATGACAAGCATGCATCTACAAGATCTAACTACTCTAGTACCAAAAGTAAAATGAAGTAGGTGCAAGATGTTCAAGGACACTTGCCTTCGGACTGGGTCGAATCAACTGGGTCGCAAGGATGGTCTGGAGCGTCCTCGTACTCCGCACTCTCTGGCCCAAGCAACATACATGGCACAATACATGGAAATAAATAACAGTACAGCAAACAGTATGAAAACAGTAAACTAATAGATCTTCTGCGTAGAGAACGAAATTATGAATCTAACGCAAGTTGAATGGGTCAAATCGGAGTTAAAATGAGCAAGTTATAAGCATTTGAAGTTGGATGGCAATTCTGTGAATAAATCAAACTCATTTTCGTATTTTATATAAATAAAAACTGAATTTAAAAGAACTCTGGACCGGGCCTCATTTTGATGAAAACACGGGGTTTGTATTGCGAAAGTCCGCAGACTCATGGAACAGTCACATGGGAGCGTGGGTTGATTAACACAAAGTTGAGGGTCCTTTATGCAAAAGGCGCAGGGACGGTCGGCGGCGCCGGCGCTGGTGACACGTGGCGGCGCGTCACTGGGTCGGTGCACGTCTGTGCTGTGGACGGGGCGCACGGCGCTCTGGCTCACGGTGTATGGTGGACCGAGGCCAGCGGGCTCTTCCCCGTCTCGCCCGAGGCTGAGGCCAGCCGATTCGCCTCGCGCCGAGGCTAGCGGGTTCTCCTCCGACTCACCCGAGGCTAGCGCTTGATTAGCCTCGGCCTTCCTCCTTCCGACTCGCCCGAGGCTAGCGCTCGGTTAGCCTCGACTCCTTCTTCCGACTCGCCCGAGGCTAGGATTAGATCGGGGGCGGTCGGCTAACGTGTGCGCCGCGTGGTGCCGACGTGTGCCACATGGCGTACGGGGGTTGGACCGGCGTGCCGCGTGTACGGTGGACCGCTGACGTGGACGGGGTGAACTGTGTCCACGGCGCAGGCGCACCCGGTGTATACCGGTTCGGGGTTTGATCTAATCTCAGCCGCGGAATCAAGATTGGACGGCTGGGAACGAAAAGGGAGCCAGGGGTTACCGCCGGCGGGGAAGGGCACGGCGGCGCCCGGGCTCTAAGCGGCGGCGCCATGAAAGGACTCGCCGGAGTTCTCGGGGAGGGGCCTAGGGACCAGTAGAGACCTAGGGGAGAGGCGGGATCGGACGAGGGCCTTACAACGGATCCGTAGACGTGCTCCCTGTTGCCGATCGCGGTCCAGAGTCGGCGAACGGCGTGGGGGTTGCGGCGGCGGCGTCTGGTCGCTCCGGCGTGGTCGAGGGAGGTGTGCTCCGGCTCGGTTTCGCCCCGAGAAGAGTCTCCTGGGCGCGGCGTAGCCTCGCGAAGTCGAGGGAGGGCAGAGGGAGAGTGGTGGCGGCACTGCGGGCGGGAGGTTGAGCACGCGTCGCTCGGCGATGGCGGCACGCGGTGGCGGTGATCCTAGGAGGCTCTGGAGGCAGTGTGAGGGCTTGGGGAAAAACTTTGCGGAGGCGGCTCGATGTCGGTGTGGTTAGATACTTGTAGGGCGAGGGAGAGAAGGGTGGCGGCTGCGTCTCTGCGGATCGATCAGAGGAGGGGTGAGGGTGAGCTGCGAGCGCATAGGGCGGGCGAGGAGGTTAGGGAGGGCTCTGACCGACGGGTCCCAGGCGTCAGTGGTTGAGAGAGAGGATAAGGACGGGGCGCAGCCGCTGCGCGTGGGTGAGGAGCGGGCCGGCGTGCGCGGCGTGGAGAAGTGAGGAGGCGGCAGGAGGGAGGAGAGGCCGGCTGGGCTGGCGCGGCGGATGGGCCGAACGGGGAAATGGCGCGGGAGTGGGGAGGGACTGGGCCGGTGCGGGAGAGAGAGCGAGTGGGCCGCTGCGGCTGGGTGAGGGAGCTCGGCTGGGCCGAGTGGGTTGGGGAGAAAGGGGAAAAAGGGAGGCCCAGGGCTTTGGCTTTTTTTTTCATTTTCAGACCTTTGCAAAGGCTTTTGAAATTGAATTCAAAACCATTTGAAATCCAAAACTGTTTGAAAGTTTTTGGAAATATTCTCCCTAGATTTTGAAAACAAAACTTGAGTTTGACTTTATAAAATTTTCTAAATCTTTTTATTTGTTTTTCGAAATAGGATAAATCCGGTTTCGCCCTATACAGGTTAAATAAAATTATTTACCACACAATAAAATATGCAATGGCATGAATGCAACATGAAAATGATAAATAAATTTTATTTTCCTCCTCTAATAAACGAGCCAACCTATTTAATTTCTAATTCCTTTTATTGAATTGGGGAAAAAATTAAATCAGGGTGTTACAAACGGCCGGTGAGATTCGAACCCACGACATCGGCCTCGCGCGGAGCCTCCTTTACCACTGCACCACACACTCACATGTGTTTAAATACACCTTTCGGTTCCCCACATATTATACAAACCTAAGTGTAATTTGCTTGTTTGAGGTCCTAAACAATTTCAAATTAAAAAGTTGTCAACTACAAAGTTTCATAACTTTTTGAGATGAACAACTTTTGTATTGGTCATTTCCCCATACGAGATCGTTTACAAAATTTGAATTTCAAATTTGAGACCATTCAAACATATTTTTCGTTGACAAGATGACTTCAAATTAAAAAGTTGTAATTTACAAAGTTTCGTAACTTTTTGAGATGAACAACTATTATTTTGGGTGTTTTCTTATCCGAGATAGTTTGAAAAAAAATCAAATTTTAAAAAACACGTGTATTTCTAATGGCGGATGTCTTAACGAACCGCCTGTAGAAATAGATTAACCGCTTGTAGAAATCCATTTCTACAGGCGGTTCTAGACTTGAGGTCCACCGATTCATTTCTACAGGCGCGTGGTAATTCAAACCGCCAGTTAAAAAAATTAAGGCGTTAGGAAAAATCATCTTTCTACTATGTATTACACAACGTGACAGTTTGTGTGCTCGTGTGTTGAAAGACCGATATTACCATGACTCGGCGTTCATGGGGAATACACGGAAGAAGCATGCTAGCCATACATGGCGTGCAATCTTGGCTGGGGAAGAAGTACTGTAGCAGGGTGTCATTAAGCGGATCGGCAATGGCATGTCAACCAACATTTGGCAAGATAGGTCGATTCCGTTGCATTTTGATGCCAAACCACTTACACCACCCAGCAGCGATGGTCAGGTGGTGACCTTGGTGTCCGATTTGATGATGGCCTCGAGATAATGGAACGAGGATCTGATCTGGGAGGTATTCATACCGGTCATGCAAATGCGATCCTTCGTACCCCGTGAGAGCGCATGAGTTCCTACCGGGAAAATCAGAGCTAAATGCCTAAATTGATGGCATACTGAGCCAACTGCTTTTTGTGAGACCTATGGCGCTGATAGTGAATCGGTTTGGCATGTGCTATTTGAGTGTACAACAGCAAGAATGTTCTGGCAAGAACTCAAATTCGTTACTGGTGCCAAAATTCCTAATCTCAATCCCTTTACTTGGGCAACGGGCATCCTATTGGAAGGCTTCTGCTCTAACAATGAAAGGTGTATTTTTATCATTGGAATGTATATGTGGATGCAGAGAAATAAGAGGCGACATGGCCAAGACTAGATACCCGTCAGAGTAGCATTACGCTGGACTATCGACCTGGCGCATGATTTGTGGGAGAACAACCCAAGGAAGAGGTCCTCGGCAGCTTAAGCCTGTTGAGCTGGGCTCCCAAGGTGTGCGGCGGGCCGAGAGTTATGTTGCTGGCCTGCTTGGACTGGGCTTCCAAAGTTGGAGAGGGCCTTTTTTTACTCTAAAGAAAACGATATAACATCATGGTATTTTATCATAGAAATACATGCTTATACAATCGAAAATGGTAAATACCACTATTGTTATCAATTTCGTATTTTCTTTGTTTGCGGATACGATATTTATAGTTACTGTTACTATTTTTGTTTTTGTTATTAAAAACAAAAATAAAACCTCAAAATACTAACATTGGTAGCAACTCGACCAATTGGTCAGCGATGAAGTCCGAGCGCCAGGTGATGAGCACCAAGCGACCCAACCAGCTAGTCGGTGATGAAGTCTGAGCACCAGGTGGTGAGTACTGAGCGACCTAAGTTGGTCGGCGATGAAGTCCGAGCGTCGGGTGGTGAGCACCGAGCAACCCGACCAGCTGGTCGGCGACGAAGTCCGAGCGCCAGGTGGTGAGCACCGAGCGACCCAACCAGTTGAGCGGCGATGGAGTCCGTGTACCATGTAGTGCGACCATCCGGACGATGATATTCTTGTCCTTCATGACTGATCCAGTCCCCGAGCGTAAAGAATTAGCTCGTGGACCGAACCTGGTCCCTGTAAAAAAATATGAAGAGTGGATAGTACATATTCGATGTAAAAATAAATATATATGAACCCCGAACGAAAAATCAGTTGTAAATGGAGCACTCATTGTCCATGTTTGTGTTAATCGCGTGAGCAACCACTCACTTCTATTGTCTTGGTCGACGGGGCAGGTTGGACCTATCCTAGAGCTTCGCCAGCCCTAGCTACACCGATCGCCCAAAGCACGAGGCGCGGAGCCCAGGCGCATGTAAGATGATTAGTTTGACCAGGGACTGACTGCCGACCACCCAGAACGTAGAGGGCGGACCTTGTTCACGTGTAAGGTGAGATCGGAGACGGTGCCTGCTCTAAGAAGCTCAAGTAGGATAGACTGGTCGGGTAACTTTGAAGATCGATAGAAGAAAACTTGAAAAAAAACACATAAGATCATTCGGTGTGTCCACAGAGGTATACAATAACTTGGTGTGGCCTGTAATGACGAAAGAATAATATTTAGTAAAATAATAAGGATGGCTTAGCTAGATTGTTGTCTGAATGGAGTAGTCGACGAGACCCGGCGAGAACGGCGACGAGTCGGTAACGAGTGCTCGGCGAGGGCGGTGGTGACACGATGTGATGGCTCGCTTGCGGCTCGTTGACTCACTTGAGGCTCATCGGCTCGTTGGTGGCTTGTTGGCTCGCTTGTGACTCACTGGAGGCTCGTCGGCTCGTAGATGGCTCATCGTGGCTCGTCAGCTCGCTATTGACACTGGTTATCTATCATAATTAAAGAATAAATAAATATGAAAAGGGCATAAATTCAATCACCAACAAAGGTTTAAGGTTTTAATTGACAATATTCCACGAGTTTTGGTGAACTGTGATTCTGCAGGGACTAAACCAGGAAATCAACACAAATTGCTTCCCCTAGAAGGAAACCGACGGGAGATAACTGAACCGACGCATCAGTATTATTCTAGAAGCATCTAGAGGACACCGGAAGACACCAGGAGGCCGGGCACCACAAGACACAGCCAGGTGGGTGTAACACCTCTGGTGATTAATTTGTAATTAACCTGATATGTCATCATCTTAAGTCATAATCATTCTTGTCATGCATTAATGTTTGTCTAATGATTGCTTGCCTTTACCCTTCCTAAAGGTATTTTGTGTGTAGTGATTCCTTTTTCTAAAACCCTAAAAGCCCAAATCTTCCTATAAGGGCAAAATGGTAATTTCACCTCTATGCCTGGCTTTGTGTAATTCTTGTGCAGTTTAGTGCCTTGAAGCTTTGTTGTGTTGTTCAAAAACCAAAATAAAAAACAGATTTCAATTTCCTTTTGAAAAACCCTGATTTTCAAACCCTGGTTTTTACCCCTCTTTTATTAATTTAAAAACCATTCAAAATTTGGAGTTGGTTCAAAAAGCAAAGTTGTAGATCTGATCAAGATAAACAACTTTGGTATTTACAAATTTTCAAGTTTCTGTACAAAGTTTGAAGTAATTTCAAATTCATTCAAACTCCAATTTTTGTCCCCTTTTTAGTTTTCAAAATTATTTAGAAAACTAATGAGTTTCAGAAAAAGTGTATAATAGAAAAGTTATAGGTTTTGACAAAAGGAATAACTTGCATGTTTACAGATTTTCAACTTTCAATATAAAATCAAAAGTAATTTTGAATTTATTAAAATCCCAAAAGTGTCCCCTTTTCAAAATTCAAATGTGATTCAAAAACTGTTTGGATTTTGAAAATGTTCATATTGACAAAGTTGCAGACCTCATTTTTCTGCACAACTTTGGTGTTTTGAGTTTTTGCTGCTCAGTTCAAATTTTGGGAGTAATTTGCAAAATACAGAAATCAATTCAAAGTCAAACCCTAGACCTAGCCCTGTTCATCTTCAACCTAGAGCTAGGGGGGGGGGGGGGCCGGCCCCGGCCATGGCCGAGCCGCCGGCGCTGCGCGTGCCGCGCGTCTGACCGCTTCCCGCCTGCCTCCAACCTGCCGCCGCTGACCCCGTGATCATGCCGCTCCCGCACGCGCAAAGCGCTGACCCTCGCCCGTCCCCCACTGCTCCCAGCACGTCGCCGCCGCGTGGCCGTCGCCGGCGAGCTCACGCCCGGCCCCTGAGCAGACTTCCGTCCTTTCTTCATCATGGATTCGCAAGCACGCGACGTGGCCGATCTTATCCACCCTCGCGCGCCTCTTATCCGCCCTTGAGCACGGCTATAAAAGGGCCGCTGGCCAGCCGGAGTTCCCCACTCACCTCCGCCACCATCGCCAGCTCACTCCAGAGCCTCCGCCGCTCAACCACCTAGCCCAGAAGCTCCGCCTTGAGCTCGCGAAGCTTCCCAGCCCCTCAATTTTACCTCCGCCGACTCCAATCGCCCGACGTAACCCCATCTTCCCAAACTCCGGCGAAACGCCGGTGAGCACGGGATTGAGAAATACTCACTCCCCGGCCATGATCTTCCTTCCCCGATCCCTGTTTCTCCTTCCTTGTTCCCTTGTGGTTCTAACCATGCCTTTGTGACCTCGTGTGGTGCGCAGGACCGCCGGAACACCGCCGCGACGCGGATTCGTCCGCCGTCGAGCCCCGCTCCGTCGACCTCCCTGCTCCGCCTACCCTCTCGCCTCGCCACCGCCCGTCATCGACTGCCGGTGAGCTCTTGATTCCTCCCCTACCCTTGATTTCGCCCGCGGAGCCTTGCCGTGGCCGGAGTAG
Organism: Coix lacryma-jobi var. lacryma-jobi; assembly: GCA_009763385.1. NCBI lineage: Eukaryota > Viridiplantae > Streptophyta > Magnoliopsida > Poales > Poaceae > Coix > Coix lacryma-jobi. The sequence goes on along the minus strand of CM019823.1, from coordinate 52,231,691 downwards.
CGCGGCGCCGCCGCCGGCAGAGCGCCGGCGAGGAGGGGGAAGATGCACAGTGCAATTTTTTTTCCTTTTTCAGTTTTTTTGAATAGTGTTCAGTTTTCATCTTTTTGTGTTATTTTCTGTGTGGTTCCAAAAATTCTAAAAAATTCATGGTAGACTCTTTATACCTTAAAGTATTTTATAAAAATATGAAACTTGACTTTTCTGCAAGAATTTGAAAATGTAAAATCCCTCTTCTAATTAATAAATGGATGGTTTTGGATTTTTAGAAAATCATTTATAACTCCAAAAATCATGAGATAAATTTTTGTGAGCTTCCTATGCCATGTTTAGTCTCTGGTGAAATTTTAAAGTCTTTTGGAACAAGTTGATTTTTGAGCATTTATTTTAATTGTTAAATAGTGCCTTTTGTTAATTAATGACTGATTTTAATTGAGCACCTTAATGACCTCCAAAAATTATGAAATTTGTTTTGCCATCTTTTTATACCATAATGAACTTATGAGATTAATTTGGTAATTTTTGGAGCAATTTCATAAAATGACCTTTTTAAATAATTAAGAAAAATAGAAAAGTGATTAGGGTTTATATTGAATGCCCTGTGATGTGACTTTTGGATTGTTTGTTGTTCATAGACCCTCCAACTGGTCTATGATGATTGTGATGCCATGTTAAGTTTGTGCTTAGGTTGGGTAAAATGATGCTTAATAAGTTTGATTACTCTTGCTTAAAGGTAGAGATAAGTAACTTTATGTCCATTCTAGAAATTACTTACACGATGAGAAGTTGTACTCTAGAATCAGTGGAATTGTCCTGTGCCATATTGTTCATGTCAGCATCCTCATAAGCATACATCATTGCATCGGTATAGTGACCGAAGGAGAAGGCATCAAAGCCGAGTCAGCCGCTGACGAGCCTACCACCGAGGTGACCCGAGCTCCGACGCCTACACTGCCGACCCCGAGCCTGTCCTCTTTGCTCTTCAAGGCAAGCCCCGGTGCATTTTAACCCTTCCTTGTTTTTATAAAAGGTTTACTTAAAATGCCCTTGAGTTAAACTACTGCATTAGGTTATAGGAGTTGTGTGATGACCTATTACCTGCACTGTTTACCTCCACTAGAAGATCCACCTACCTTGTTTAAAAACTATTTGCAAATGCTTAGTGATGCTATACAATAGATTTGCAATAAAAATGCCAATTTCAAAAGTGTGATCACTTAAAGAAATTTTTATGGGAATTTGGTTTTACTCCCCGGCCATTGGCTAGGTATCTGATCTGTACCTAGTCAATTGCGAGGAGAGGTTGTCTGAGCGTACGGTGCCGTCATGTTGTAGTCCGGGACTCAACAGTTGACACCAACCGGGACAGGGTTGAAAAACTGACAGGACTTTTACGCTTGGGTGCGATATAACCAAGGTATAGTTCTGACAGAAAAATATTAGGGACCATCCGTATGGGGGCCTGCTGGTCAAGACTTGTAACTATTCACATACTTCGGAAAGCTCTGGCTCCGAGGACTCCTTTATTGGGACCGACAACCGCGCACTGGGAGTGGCGAGATGGCGGAAGTAGCTTGTACCCACGTGGTCGTCGTACCTGGATATGAGTGGTGTACTGTACTTCCGGGTGGCGTAGGACCGGTCCAATCTTGGAGAAATCGTGGAAGACGAGTTGGCATATGCAAGCTTGGGTGCTACATATGCAGTGTGGATAGGGATCCTCAGCTGAGTATTATTTATCCGGATTAACGTTGCTCCTCGGTTATGGAGACTTGGTCACTGACTGTCAACGGAGAGTGGTTCTCAACTAGGAATGTTTTGAAAGGTAAAATGAATCATGAGCAATGAAGAATTGAGAAATACTTGAACTTTTCCAAAAATAGAACAAGGTTTACAAAATGCTTTTTCTGCAAAATACTTGATCTTGCTTAAGCCTTACCTTGACTTCCTAAGCCTCTCATTCCTGAGTCTTCTTCCTTTTCTTTAGTCGGGTAAGTCTTGTTGAGTACCCCAGTACTCAGGGTTTGTTACCCATGCTGCAGGTATGACTGAGCCCCTGATGTGTCTTGCGCCCTGCTGCATGACCATCGTCCATGAAGAGGCCGATGAGGCCGAAGAATAGTTGTGCACCCTCGGGCTGGGTGATTACAAGTATCTTTATTTTGTTGTACTCCGCTACACTGCCTATTTCTATTTCTAATTTCTATTATCCGAACTTGGTTTGTAATAACTGCACCTTTAATCTTATTTGGAAACTCGGTTTGTAAAACTAATGTTATTTAAGTCTTCCGCTCTGTATTCCGATGTTATTTTAAAAAAATATCCAAGTGTTGTAACCGAATGGTGAGATGATCCTGCGGACAATGGGCGCTGATGCAGCCTGGTGACGAACAGTCTTAATCACACGGAACATCAGTTCGGCTGTCAGTGGATGACAGGGACCAGTGGGCCCTGGGATTAGGGCCGTTACGCCACAGTGGGACCGACCGGTCCCACCACCGGATCGACCGGTCCCCCCGGGGCCCGCTGGACTCTATCTTCTCGAACCTTCCTCCACCGCCTATGAGGATGCATCTCAGCCGTACCTAAGGTCAGTTTGATCCAACGGCCACGGTTCCTTGCCCAGGGCTATATAAGCAGCCCCAGACCCCCCTCTCCAGGGCATCACATTCATCATTAGATCAGATCATCATCAGAATCACCAGAGAAGGAGATCAATCAGAAGCCCAAGAACTACATCCACCTAGATTAGTTAGATAGAATAGGATTAGAGGAGGCAAGCTCCGCTTGGATTCCTGATCTAGTCACGAGAAGGCTCGGTAAACCCAAGATCTTCTCTCTTGTATTACCATTATAGATCTATTTCATAATTGCTCTTCTAGTTCATCATTGTTTATGTTCTAGTTCGTCGTCTAGTTCTAGTTCATCGTCTAATTCATCTTCTAGTTCATAATTCAGTTCTAGTTCATGTTCTAGTTTGTACTATAGTTCTTCTAGATGATCTAATTCACCTTATTGTTCATCTATATGTTCTAGATAGTAATACAATTGATATGACTAAGACATCAACCATTATATTCTTAATTATATTGCTTATAGTATGCTTTGATTATATATTTAGTATAGATAGTTCATCATTATGTTTATACTCATGTTCGTATAATTCTCATCTTAATGATCATTGGGTGGGTGATAGATGCTTTATAGGCGTGGTGCCTATACACTATTTATCTACGAATGCGTCCTATGTTCCGGATAGAATGGTAGATCGTGGGTGTGATATTCCTGTTGAGTCCTTTGTATTCCATCTCCTGAATGTAGTGTTCAGTATGGCTCAGTTAACTCATGGTTTAAGGGTTACTCTGTTTGGCACCTTTATTATGGAGTTGCCTCTTGATTATAAATATGATATGACCTAGCCTATGATTGCCAAATATGTTTGCACTAATCAATGTATGTTATGACTTGTAATTAGAATAACTTAGGAATGTTTCTTATTAATGCTTGTTCTAATCATCACTTGCTAGGTAGTACTGTTCTAGGATTATCTTTGATTGATCTACTCTTTGTTACCATTTATCGTTATCATTTATCATTACTTTACTATCTGATCTTTGTTTAGAGTATTGAGTGTGTTATCAGTCTTTATCATAAGTGTGTGCCACATTAATTTCTATTAAGTCCTCACTAATATAATACCATCATACTTTGAATTGATTAGTCTCTAGGCTAAATATAAATAACGATACCTGAGACTAGCTTGGGTGAAATGCTTCTACAACGGGTGTATTTATCTGTGCACTTGCGGGTAAATATTTATCTTTAAATCCAGTGCCCTGAAATAATCACATTGCTAGCTTCATGTTGGGGATGACAACTTGACGTTAAGTGAAGTTAGTAGTGTCCCGTACACTCCTTAGTGCCTTCACTAGATTATTGTTTATGTGGTTCATTCTTAGAGTGTTTCCATTAAGGAGTGTCACAGCATTTCTGGCGCCGTTGCCAGGGATAGACTAAAACTCTATTCTTAGTAGCGACGTTAAGAAATGCCAACACTCGCTTATGCCTTGATGTTCTTCTTGTAGTCCTCATCATAGTTGCACTTAGCGCACGGATGATCGATCGAGGCGGCAATGTTTTTTGGTCGGTGGTAGTGGAGTTGCCCGGTTTTCCTGTCGGTCATCATAGCAGCGATTGTGGTCGTTATAGCACAGATTATTGTGGTGATCATCATTGCGATGCGTGTGGCGATCAGGCCGAGCAATCCATGGGGTGTCCTTGTGTTCATAGTCATCTTCATCCATGGGTGAAGGATGAAGAGAACGGCGACGAGATGTCGATGAGTGTCGATGATGATGACGAGTCGAGTGGTTGACAAGGGTCGCGACGTTGATGATGAGTCGAGGTCGACAAGGGTTCGACGAGGAGTCGACGAGATCTTAGGGAAGCCTGATGAAGACGAGTCGACGAGATCGGCGTCGAGTGGTCGGCGAGTGCTCGGTGAGGGTCACGACGATGATGAGTTGATGAGATCTCGGCGAGTAGTCAGTGAGGGACGGCAACAACAAGATTGGTGGTGAGTGGTTATCGAGGCCTGACGACGAGGATGTGTCGACGACGAGTAGTCGACGAGGCCTGACGACGATGATGAGATCGACAACGAATGGACCTGGTGATGATGATGTGTCAATGATGAGTGGTCGACGAGGCCCGACGGCGACGATGAGATCAACATCAAGTGGTCGGTGAGGCCTGATGATGACATTGAGTCAGCGAGAGTGGCATGAGTCATCAATAGTGGCGTCGAGAGGTCAGCGAGAGCCAATGGCAACAACGAGTCATCGAGAGCAGCGTTGAGAGGTCGGCGAGGGTTGACGACGATGATGAGATGAGGAGCTGATGAGATGCCAGCGAAGGCTGACAAAGATGATGACTCGATGAGATCGTCGTTGAGTAATCGGCAAGGGCTGATGACAACGATGAGTCAAGGTCGGCGAGGGGTCAATAAAGATCACGACGACGAGGAGTCGATGAGATCTTGATGAAGGCTAACAAAGCTGATGAGTCGACGAGATCGGCATCAAGTGGTCGGTGAGTGCTCGGCGAGGGCCACGACGATGACGAGATCTCAGTGAGTAGTCAACGAGGGCCAACGATGATGAGTCGAGGTCAACAAGAGCTAATGACGACTAGTTGTTGATGAGGTGCCACCTGATTCACCATTGATGAGCATGCACACCCCCTACCATAGTGAGAAGATAAGTGATGAAGATTTCTCCCATCGGTTCTTGAGATGCTTGCCTCCAAGGTTTGGAACTTTGGTCAATATCATTATGAGATGCGGCTTGAAGGATGTAACCCCTAACCAACTACTAGGTGATATATGTCATGACCGAAGGGACATACCATGTGGAAAGGGAGAGGGTTGACCAAGAGGATGACAAGAAGAATAAGAGTGTGGCATTCAAGGGCTCATCATCATCCAAGAATAAGGGTTAGGGCAAAAAGAAGAAAGTGAAGGTAAAGCTTGCTCAAGTTCATGAAGAAGAAGGGTTATGGTGCAAGAAGAAGAGATCAAACCAAGAACAAAGAAACACCAAGAAGATGTCATAGATGCAAGAGCAAAGATCATCTCATTGTCGATTGTCCCTATGCTAGTGATGATGAAGATGATCACAAGAAGAGCAAGAAGAAGGAAAAGAAATAAAAGAAGTTTGAGATCAAGAAAAAGAAGAAAGGAGGCTCATATGTTGTCACTTGGGATAGTTATGCCTCATCAAGTGAAGAAGATGATAGTGATGATGAGAATAAGATAACTAAGAAGAAGACTTTGGCTAGTCTTGCTATCTCAAGCAAGTCTTCTCTATTTGACGCTCCATCGACATGCTTCATGGCTAAGCCAACTAAGGTACAATCCGATGATGAGAGTGATATTGAGAGTGATGATGATGAGGAGTACTCAAAGGAGGACCTCATGAGCATGCTACGAGATGCTCATTCTTACATTGAGACAAAGAGGAAGGAGTGCAAAGAATTGTGCAAGGCCAACAAGGCTCTTAAGCAATCCTTTGATGAGCTCAAGTCTACTCATGAGAGACTAGTGGAAGCCCATGAGAAGCTTGACGAAGCTCACACTAGGCTTGAGAAAGCCCATTCCTCTCTCCTTGAAGCTAAGATTGAGGTATTGCAGAGACATGCAACATAGGATTCACTTGTGATATTCTTGATGAATCATTATATACTCCTATTGTTGTTGCTCCCACTAATTCCTCTTGTAGCTCAGACAATGTTACATCTACCATGAGTGATGGTTTCACTTGTGATGCCTCACTAATGGTGGAAAATGAGGCCCTCAAGAAGGATGTCAATGAGCTCACTCGTGCCTTAGGCAATGCCTATGGTGGAGATGCCCGCTTACTTAAGTGCTAGGGTAGCCAACGTTTTTCTCTCAACAAAGATGGATTGGGCTATACCCCCAAGAATGGCAAGGCGGCTTTTGCAACTCCCAAAACTAGTTTTGTGAGAAACAATGGTCGGTTTTGCAATAAATGCAAGCAATTCGGGCACACAGAGCAATATTGCAAGAATAAGAACAAAAATGTTAATGTATCCTCGATTCAATTTGATTCTTGTTATTTGCTTACCAAGGGCGTTAATGGTGTAAAAGCTAAGTTCATTGGTGCACCAATTGTGGGCTAAAAGAAGAAAGCTATTTGGATACCAAAGAGCCTGGTCACTAACATTGGAGGTCCCAAAAAGGTTTGGGTACCTAAAAAAATTGATTTGCTTTTGTAGGTCAATTATAAGGCCGGAGGAAGGTATTGGATGCTTGATAGTGGGTGCACACAACACATGACTGGTGATTCAAGAATGTTCAATTCCATCAACACAAGTGACAACAATGAGTTTGATAGTATCACATTTGGTCACAATGGTAGAGGAAAGGTCAAGGGGCTTGGTAAGATTGCTACATCCATTGACATGAGCATATCCAGTGTGTTGCTAGTAGAGAGCTTGAACTTGAACTTGCTATCCATGGCTCAATTATGTGATCTTGGTTTCAAATGCATATTTGGAGTTGATGATGTAGAGATCATAAATGTAGATGGCTCTAACTTGATATTCAAAGGATTTAGATATGAGAATCTCTACTTAGTTGATTTCAATGTTATTGAAACTCAATTATCAACTTGCTTGTTCACTAAATCTAGCATGGGTTGATTATGACATAGAAGGCTTGGTCATGTTGGGATGAAATAATTGAATAGATTGATTAAGCATGATCTAGTGAAGGGCTTGAAAGATGTGGTGTTTGAAAAGGATAAATTATGTAGCTCTTGTCAAGTCGGCAAACAAGTGGGGAATACACATCCTAAGAAAAGCATGATGAGCACTAGTAAAGCATTTGAGTTATTGCACATGGATCTCTTTGGGCCAACAACTTACACTAGTATTGGTAGAAATAAATATGGCTTTGTGATAGTGGATGACTATACTAAATACACATGAGTTTGACATAAAGTCATTTGTCAAGAGATGCCAAAATGAAGTATTTGATTTATTCAAGACATTTTTCAAGAGATGTCAAAATGAGTTTGAAACCAGAATCAAGAAAGTTAGAAATGACAATGGAAGTGAATTTAGAAATACAAGAGTTGATAAACTTTGTAATGATTTTGGAATTAGACATCAATTCTCGGCCAAAAAACACTCCACAATCAAATGACCTTGTTGAGAGGAAGAATATAATATTGATTGATATGGAAAGGTATATGCTTAGTGAGTATAATGTGAGTGATTCATTTTTAGGCCGAAGCTATCAAAATGGCTTGCTATTGTAGCAACTGCTTCTATTGTCACCCTCTATTAGAGAAGACACCATATGAGCTATTGAATGGAAGAAAGCCCAATATTGCATATTTTAGAGTGTTTGGATGCAAATGCTATATTCTCAAGAAAGGCACTAGATTGAACAAATTTGAGAAGAAGTGTGATGAAGGGTTCTTACTCAGTTACTCCACTACAAGCAAAGCATATAGAGTATGGGATTTGAAACATGGCATAGTTGAAGAGGTGCATCATGTTGAGTTTGATGAAACCAAGGGCTCTCAAGATGAGAATGAAAATCTAGATGATGTGAGAAGCACTCAATTAATCAATGCTATGAAGAACATGGAAGCTGGTGATATTATACCGAGGGAAGTGATTGATGTTGATGATGACAAGAATCAAGTGCTACATCCCTCCAATGTGCAAGTTGATGCAAATCAAGCTAGTGGTTCTCATGATCAATCTAAAGTCCAACAAGTGCAAGATCAACAAGTGGCTAGTTCATCTCATGATAATCAATCAAATGTCAAAACCAATGTAAGTGATCAAGTTCCCATTCTCTAACCAGTTCATATTGCTAGAGATCATCCTATAGATCAAATAGTAGGAGACATTAGAAGTGGTGTGAAAATTAGATCAAGATTGACTTCATTTTGTGAGCATTATTCATTTGTGTCATCATTTGAACCAACTAAGATAGAAGATGCTTTAATGGATGTTGATCGGGTAAATGCTATGCATGAAGAGTTAAATATTCCACCCGCAATCAAGTTTGGGAATAAGTAGAGAGGCCTAAGAATTATAATGTCATTGGCACTAAGTGGGTCTTTAGAAATAAACAAGATCAAGATGGTATTGTTGTTAGAAACAAAGCAAGATTGGTAGCACAAGGCTATACACAAGTTCAAGGTCTTGACTTTGGTGAAACATATGCCCAGGTTGCAAGATTGGAAGCATTGGAATCTTATTAGCTTATTCTTGTGCCCATAATATCAAGCTCTATCAAATGGATGTCATTTCTCAACGGTTACATCAATGAGTTGGTATATGTTGAGCAACCCCCTGGTTTTGAAGATGACAATAAGCCCAACCATGTTTACAAGTTCAAGAAGATACTTTATGGTTTGAAGCAAGCACCAAGAGCATTGTATGAGAGGTTAAGGGATTTTTTCCTCTCCAAAGGGTTCAAGATTATGGGTAAGGTTGACATCACTCTCTTCACCAAGAAGATAGGCAAAGACTTGTTTGTGCTGCAAATATATGTCGATGATATTATCTTTGGTTCAACCAAACAATAATTTTGTTAAGAGTTTGGAGAAATTATGGCTAGTGAGTTTGAGATGTCCATGATCGATGAGCTTAGTTACTTCCTTGAACTTCAAATCAAGCAATTGAAGCATGGTACATTTGTGAGTCAAGGCAAGTACATCAAAGACATGTTTAAGAAGTTTGGGCTAGATGAAGCTAAATCAATTCATACTCCTATGGGCACTAATGGACATTTGGATCTTGATACTAGTGGCAACATGGTGGATCAAAAGTTGTATTGGTCTATGATTGGAAGCCTACTCTATGTGATCGCATCAAGGCCAGATATCATGTTTAGTGTGTGCATGTGTGCAAGGTTTCAAGCATCACCAAAAGAGAGTCACTTGAAGGCAACAAAGAGAATATTGATGTACTTAAAGCATACACAAGATGTTGGACTATGGTATCCTAAGGGGTCAAAATTTGAGTTGATTGGATATTTGGACTCCGATTATGCGAGATGCAAGGTTGATAGGGAGTGTACATCAGACACATGTCAATTGTTGGGAGGTCACTTGTCTCATGGTCATCCAAGAAATAAAATAGTGTGGTATTTTCAACCACCAAAGCCAAATACATATCTGCAAGTAGTTGTTGTGCTCAATTGCTTTAAATGGAAGCAACTTTGGATTTTGGAATTGAATTCAAACAAGTGTCGTTGCTATGTGACAATGAGAGTGCGGTGAAGCTCGTGCAACATTCAAGAACAAAGCACATTGATATAAAACACCACTTCATAAGAGACCACCAATAAAAGGGTGATATTTCAATTGAGAGTGTTGGAACCAATGATCAACTTGTCGACGTATTCACCAAGCCACTTGATGAGAAGAGGTTTTACAAGCTAAGGGATGAATTGAACATACTTGATTTCTCAAATATGTGTGGATTCCCATTTTTTTTACAATTTAGCCCTTTTTGAACAAAATTTACGTTTAACCCCCTAGGCGGCGTATTCCCGTCTTTAGACCCTGAGGTCAGCGCCATAGGTCATGGCGCCGAGGTGCCACGGCTCGGCGCCATGATCCATGGCGCCGAGGTCTCCGCCCCCGTGTCGCGTTGGCGCTGACGTGGCAGGGAGCTCGGCGCCACAGATCTTAGCACCGAGGTCGGCGCCATGGGTCTCGACGCCATAGATCTTGGCGTCGAGCTCCCTGCAAAAGGCTCGCCCGAGCTCCCGTGGGCAAGGCTGCCCTCATTTGTTCATCCATACTCTCGGTTTCTTCCTCTCCCCGACCCACCCAATCTCTTGAATCGACGAATTTCACCATTGAAACTTGAATTGGATCCATTCATCTTCAGAAGCAAGGTTTTCTCTTTCTCCTCTCCATTTTTTCGTGCTGATTTCATACATATTTCTTGTACGAACCAACCCTAGAGATAGTATTGCTTAGTGTTTGTAATGATTTTTATACTTTGTATGATATTATTGTAGGATGCCAAGACGTGGTAAAGCTAGGCAGGGAAGGTATTCTATTATCATCTTTTTACCGTATGTTCGTATTTATGAGTACGAAATCAAAACCCTAATTAGGTTTAATTGTAGTTATCGACGGGCGACCTGGAATGCCTTTGATCTATTGCCTCTGCCTAGTGGTGTTCCTGTGCCTATGTGCTTTTGCGGTGATCCTTGCAAGGTAGCTGAGTCCGATGAAGAGAACACCTATAGGCAGAGGTATTGGATGTGCTCCAATTTTGCATTTGAGCCTCCACTTCGTGCGCATCGCATTAACTTGTTGGTGAGAAAATTATATTGCACATAGCGATTATTTTGTATTGTTTTAGGTTTTGCATGATGTAACTAATTTGAAACAATTGCAATTATTTCAGACTCCTCCACTGCTATGTGATTTCGAGCAGTGGATTGACACTAAGATCAAGCCTGAAGACAAGGAGTGGCTGCAAAAGCTATTGCGTTGGGAGGCGGAGGACAAGGAGAGAATAGAGAAGAAACGCAGAGAGGAGGCTGCACAAAAGCAGCACAAGGAAGAGGAGGAAATGAGGCGTGTTGCTGCGTATAGGGAGGAGAGGGAGAGGAAGCTTGAGCGTGCGCGCCGAGCGAAAGAAGCGATGGAGGAAAATCCCGATGCTCAGAGGAAGGAAAAGTGGCCTCGTTGCACTTAGTAGTTCTGCAACATGATTTGCTAGTTCTATGTTTTAATCCAAAATAATGTTGATGCACCCCCCCCCACACACACTTATATGATATGTCTCTCCTTTGACAAAGCAAGGTAAAACTTGATTGACATATGCATCCTTGCTTTTGCTAAGGACTTGTTTAGTGCATCTAGTCATTCCTTAAGATAATTAGGCTCATTCAAGAAAATAAAATGAATTTGATGCTCATATGATGCCAGTATTGCTTCTGTGTTTGATATGATCTAGTGGTGACACATGACATGTTTGTGGGCTTGCAATCCTAGAGTTTAATCTAGATAATGAGCTATGGAATGTTTAACCGACATGAGTAAGATAACCATTGCAATATGTGTGAAGAAGATTACTCTAGAGCAAACTGTGTTAAATGTTTCGTGCAAATGACCTAGATTGAACCAAATTTGAAAGAACTAACTCTCTCCTAAATAATTTGGACTATTTTTATGCAAACTTTTTATGGAAATAGATGACAAAGGGGGAGAGAAAGTCACAAAGATAAAATAAAGGGGATCAAAAAATTTGAAAATGAATTTGGAGCACACAAGTAGGGGGAGCAAGCTCATGAACTTGGTTGGTTCATTTGTTTGTGGACATTCATATGCTTGCTTGCATTGCACTTGTATTTAAATTTTGATATCCATGCTTGTGGGGTGTATGCTAAAAATGGAACTTGAATGATGAGTAGAATAACTAGCATGCATACGATGGTAACTACAAATTCTTGATTTTCAAGTGGATTGGGAGCCTTGCTTATAATGTTGATCTCACGAGGTTCTCTAGTTGGTGTGAATATCTAGTTACCGATGGTGCTAAGGATGGTATAATTATGCACTCTGATTGGTATCATGCTTCAAAGGTCCATTCTTTATACCTTAGCATCATTTGATAGTATTACTCTCCCATATGTTTATATCCATGCATATGTGTCGAACTTGAACCAAACACTATAGCACATATTGTAAGGACCTGTGTGGCCTAGAGGGGGGGGGGTGAATAGGCCTGTCAAAAATCACAGCTCGAAACTCAATTAGTAATGCCCGACACTACCGCCCTGAGCCCGGCACTGCCGCGCCCCGGCACTGCCAGCCTCAGCCCGGTACTGCCGCGTAGACAACGAGACCAAGCCTGCAATTCGAAATCCAGCCACAACAAACCAAATCTATATGAATGGAAATGTAGTACTTGGTTCTCTGAACCAACAGAACCAACTCTAACAAGCCTAATATGAGATAAGAAGTAGATCGGGCCAAACCCTAGAATCTATCACAAGCTCACAAGTATGAATAATGAAACTAAGCAAGCACAAGAGACAAGTGATTTATCCCGTGGTTCAACTCGCCACCAAGGCTTGCCTACCTCTACGTTGTTGAGGTTGACCACTTAGGTCATGAGCTTTGCAACTCTACCTTGTTCTCAAGTCAAGGAACCAAATCCTTGAAGTGAGGGGTAATAATACTAGCTGCACAAGTGGTTACAAACCTCCCTAGGCTGCCACACAAGTTGGCAAGGCTCTAGGGCGACGCCTAGCCGGCTATGGTTCCAAGAACCCAAGAGTAATAGAAGCAAATCCACCGGCTATGGCTCAAATCAAGTGCTCTAGGAACTAGATCTCAGCTAGGGCTTCTCTTTGGTGAAGGTTTGAGGCTCTAACTCACTTGGAATCAATAGGAATCAAAGATTAGGTGAGAGAGAGCTTGGGGGCCTTCAATGGGGAGAGCAAGCCTTGTCTGGAGGTAGGAGAAGAGTTTTGGTCGTGGGTGATCGTTTGGGTGGCAGGGAGATGGAGTAAATATCCCCTGCCTTCCAACGGTTACAACAAGTCGCGGCAGTGCCGGCCTTAGCCTGGCAGTGCTGCGGCCCGGCACTGCCGCGCCCTAGGCGGCACTGCCGCGCCTACCAGTCAGACAGAGACAGATCTGAATTCAGTGCAGCTGTCTTTGGTTAGGAATAAGGATGGCTTGGGTTGGTTTGAGCACATGTCATTCAGCCATAGCAATGTATTTGCATTCCCCCTTGATAGTACGACATTCCTATAACTCAAATTCAAATGAAAAACCTTGATATAGCACTTTGAGTCCGGATCCGACAAAATATAGCATGAGGGGTCCACCAACACATATGCACCATCCTTTCTTATCATTAACCTGCTTGTCGTATTCATAAATCTCGTTAGTTCTCCAATCATGTGGTCATTATCGCCAAAACCCACAATTAGGGCTTGATTGCACTTACAATCTCCCCCTTTTTGGTGATTGATGACAACACAATTGAAGCTTACAATAAAAGGGTACAATACTTGAGATTTAGAAGCTTAGGTGTGAAACCTCCCCCTAAATGTGTGAATGAGAGCTGAAATCTCAAAATGGCATTAGAGGCCAACATTCACATATTCAAGAGTGAGAAATAGGTTCAGTTTCACATCTAATAGCTTTGCAGGGTGCAACTAAACTGTGTCAAGAATAATACGTGATGCGAATGACAGTTTAAGCACATCAGAGAGGTTTGCTGTTTGTCAGCCAGAGCGGCACTGCCGCTCGGGGCGCGGCACTGCCGGAGCCCGGCACTGCCGGCCCTGGAGCGGCACTGCCGCTCAGGCTAACAGTCAGCAAACGCAGCGGAATTTAAAACAGCCACAAAGCATGCTAAACAACAGATCTAAACAGAGTAAAACAAGCTAGATAAGCAGGTAAAAGAACATGTCCACATCCAAGCCTAAGAAGTAGCAACATAGAGTATTACAAATTAGAGTTTTGATCGAAACAAACTCCCTCACAACTCACAACTACTAAAAGATGGGGACATGAGCAAGAGGTGTTGTACCCCCTTCTCTTCGCCTAATTCTCCCCCTTTGGCAACAAGTCACCAAAAAGAGAGAAAGGAGAGAAGAGAAGAGTGTCCAAACACTCACTCATCATCAGACGCTATGGTGTCCCACTGAACCTCGCCCTCATCATCATCATCACCATCATCGTCGTCGTCATCGTCGTCGGACTCTACCATGGCCTTCCCATGGCGATGGGTAGTACTGGTGTAGCGGGTCGAGGCACGTGTAGACCAGCAAGACGGCTCAGGCACTATCTCCTCCCGCTCCTCGTCGTCATCTGAGTCTATATCATCTGAGTCAAGACTGGAGAGGTCGAAGTGAGGTGGAGAGCGGGGTGGAGGTAACGGCAAACGACCCGCCCGCTCTCGCTCTGCTCGCTGCTCAACAAGTGCCTGGTGAGCTGTCTGGGCTGCGTAGGTGCAGGTAGAGAAGATGGCCTTGATCCATTTGGCCAGCTTGCTCTTCTTCTTCCTCTGATAGGAAGGGTGGGAGCTCTCTGGCCTGTCAACTGCTGCTGCTGACCCTGCTGCTGCCCTCTTCTTCTCCGCCCTATATGGCTCATGCAGCCCATCCTTGGCAAAGGTGTAGCCGGAAACCATCTCTATCAAGAACATGATGTAGGGGGCATAGAGCACTGCCTTCCTAGCATCCTCGGCTGCCACCTGTAGCTCAGTCCAAATGAAGCTGGAGATGGAGAAGTGGTTTGCCCCGGGGGCCATCCTAGCCAACATGTTCCTGCCATATCCATACAGGTTAGAGTGGGAACCACTCTTGGGGTTAAGAGTCTGCCTGAATAGGTTGTTCAACATGTAATAGAAGCCTTTCAGCCCCTTGACCAACCCGTCTGCCTTTCGAGGGTCCTCATACATGAAAGCAATCTCACTATCAGTCAATGTCCTCTCCTGGTGCAGACTATCAAGCTCTCTATCCCCGTTGCCCAAACCGAGAATCCTAGCAAAGGTCTCATAAGAGACCTTGTAGTGACGTCCCTCGGTCATCCAGTGCATCTCCTCAACCACATTATCAACATAGAGTGTTGCATGAAATTGATGGATCATCTCGGTATTCCAGTTGTAACTGAAACCCATCAAGTCATACATGTTCCTTGCTTTGCATGCAGCCACCACTCTGTTGATGTCACGATCAGCCTTGCTCTCAAGATGCTCCCAATCAACATACTTCATACTTTGAATCTTCTGCTTCTTGGCATTGTACAAGACTGAGCGATAGAAGTCAGAATGGAACTCATTCCAGAACCTGTAGTCAATGCCCATGTCCTTCTGATTGTTGTATGGATTGAGCTGGCACTATGTCTTTACTGAGTTGAACTGCTGATAATAAGACACGGGTTATCTGTCCTTGGTGTCCTGAGGTGGCCTCTCCTGCACATCCTCTGTGTATGGCTGCAAGTGGGCTCTGCTGACCTCTGCCAGATGCTCTGGAGTGTTGGGATAAAGGTCATCCCGAATCTGTCGCCCTTGCATCTGCAGGCGAGCCTCATCACGGATCTGCTGTCGTGCTGATGTATCCCCTTGGGAGCTAGAGCCACCTCGGCGAGATGGCTGCTTGCTCCTCCTCCTGAGCGGATCCATCCTCTACTTCACCCTTCTCTCATCTCCTCTTCCGCACGACATCTAAAACATGGAAACTGCGAATTAGAAGACTGCATAAGGGCTGGTAGGTTATAGTGAGGCAATAGGCTTTGATGGATAGGGTGTGACTTGGATCAAACTCCTGCTCGTGGTCCGGCACTGCCGCTCGGAGAGCGGCACTGCCAGGGCCCAGCATTGCCGCGCAGAGCGCGGCACTGCCATGCAGGCAGGCCAGATCTGAGCCAAGGAACACCACATCCATCATTCCTACTGCCTCCCCATCATCTACAAACCCTTCTACAACCTCTAAGAACAACTACCATGGCACATTTTACAAATCGGGAAAACTAGGGTTAGGAATTTTGAAATAGTCACCTTGAGATGGAGAGAAGAGGGAAACCCGAAGGGAGATGGAAGCTGCAGCAAGGGGGATCTCGGAGCAGCACCACCGGTGGCCGGATTCGCCGGGAAGAAGCCCGGAGAAGAGGAGAGTCATCGGTCGTCTCCCTGTCGCCCGAGGAGAGAAAAGAGGAGGAGAGTTCACGGGCTGGGATAAAACTGAGGGAGAGAGAGCGAGAGTGAGACCGTCGGGTAGAGTAAAGAAGTTTTTCCCTCGGCCCCACACGGTAACAAATCGATTCCTGCTAAATCGATAAGTCGCGGCACTACCGCGCCTGTCGCGGTACTGCCGGGGCCCGACACCTCCGCGCCTGGCCCGGCACTGCCGGATAGTTACCAGTAGAAAGATTTAATCTCTAAGCTACTACATCTCATTCTTGGAGTGGACACGTACCACTTGCATGTTATGACAAGAGACAAACAATCAATTCAAAACAATGGTCATTTCAAGCAAGTTTCTTTCTCAAAGGTTTTGAAACACAATATATGAAAGTTTTGAAATTGGTTTTGCCTAGGTCATACTAGTAGATCAATCAAGCATGCTAGGTTTCAAACTACGTTACGAGAGTCAAGTATATTTAGTTCACTTCTCAAAGCACAAAACCTTGACTCATCGAGAGGCTTAGTGAAGATATCGGCTAGTTGTTTGTCGGTGCTCACATGACGAATTGCAATATCTCCTTTGATTTCGTGATCTCTCAAGAAGTGATGTCGGATGTCTATATGTTTGGTTCTTGAATGACTCACTGGGTTGTTTGCTAGTTTTATGGCACTTTCATTGTCACACAAGAGTGGGATATGGGTGAAATGACATCCAAAGTCACGAAGGGTTTGCCTCATCCAAAGTAGTTGCGCACAACATGCACCTGCTGCAACATACTCGGCCTCGGCTATGGAAAGGGCTACACAATTTTGCTTTTTAGAACCCCAAGACACTAAGGAGCATCCAAGGAATTGACATGTCCCCGAAGTGCTTTTTCGATCTACTTTACAACCGGTATAATCGGAATCCGAATAGCCAAGTAGTTCGAACTCGGAGCCCTTAGGATACCACAAGCCAAGGTTTGGTGTGTCAACTAGATATCTCAAGATTCTCTTAACGGCCACTAGGTGACACTCTTTCGGGTTAGCTTGAAATCTAGCACACATGCACACACTAAGCATAATATCGGGCCTAGATGCGCATAAGTAAAGAAGAGAGCCGATCATGGAGCGATATACCTTGATGTCCACGGCTTTCCCTTCCTCATTGAGATCAAGATGTCCATTAGTTGGCATGGGAGTCTTGATAGGCTTGGCGTTCACCATGTCAAACTTTCTCAACATATCATGGGTGTACTTGGTTTGGCAAAGAAAAGTCCCTTCCTTCAATTGCTTGGTTTGAAAACCAAGGAAGAACTTGAGCTCACCCATCATAGACATCTCAAATCTCTTAGTCATGATCCTACTAAACTCATTGTTGACACTCCTTAATGCAATCACTCTAAGATAGACTTCATAAACAATAACCTAGTGAAGGCACTAAGAAGTGTACGGGACACTACTAGCATCACTTAACGTCAAGTTGTCATCCCCAACATGAAACTAGCAATGTGATTATATCATAGCACTGACTCTAAAGATAAATATTTACCCGCAAGCGCACAGATAAATACACCTGTTGTAGCAGCATTTTACCCAGAGATGTTCCAAGTATCGTTATTTATATTTAGCACTAGGAATGAAGTGAGATAAATAAGGACAAGTGCTACTCTACACATGTGATAGGAGAATTTAGAACAAAGCAAGAACACACTCCTTTATCCTAAACAGGGATCAATCACAATAATGAGGTACACTATAAATGATAAAAGATCAAACTATGATAGTCCTTAGAGAATTTCAACTTAGACAAGGCATGCAGATTAGAATATACATTATAAAGAAGTATTCCTAAGTTATTCTAATTATAAGTCATAATATACATTGATTAGTGCAATTATATTTGGCAATCATTGGCTAGGTTATCCCATATTCATATTCAAGAGGCAACTCCATAGTAAAGGTGCCAAACAGAGTAACCCCTAAACCATGAGTTAACTGAGCCATACTGAACACTACATTTGGGAGGTGGAATACAAAGGACTCAACAGGCCTGTCACACCCGCGATCTACCACCCTATCCGGAACATAGGACGCATTCACAGATAAATTGTGTATATGCACCACGTCTACACAGTATCTATCACCCACCCAATGATCATTAAGATGAGCGCTATAGGAACATGAGTATAAACATGATGATAATCTATCTATGCCAAATATATAATCAAAGCATACTACAAGCTGTATAATTAAGAATATAGTAATTAATGTCTTAGTCATATCAATTATATCTAAACTATTATGAACTAGACTATGAATTAGCACACAATGATGAACAATATGATGAACTAGAACACATAGATGAATTAGAGTATGAACTAGAAGATGAACTAGAACTAGAAGATGAACTAGAACATGAACAATGAAGAACAATGAAGAACTAGAAGAACAATTATGAACTAGAAACATAATTAGATCCATAATGTTGATACAAGAGAGAAGATCTTGGGTTTACCGAGCCTTCTCGCGACTAGATCTGGAATCCAAGCGAAGCTTGCCTCTTCTAATTCTAATTCTATCTAGCTATGCCTAAGTTGATGTGGCTCTAAGGAAATTAGGGTTTCTGATTGATCCTCCTCTTCTTCTAATGACTTGAGATCTGATGATGATGGAGAGGGGGGGTCTGGGGTCTGGTTATATAGCCCTGAGGGATCAACCGCAGCCGTTGGATCAAACCGACTTAAGGTACGGCCGAGATGAGTCCTAGAGGTCGGTGGAGATAGCTTGCAGAGGACGGAACCCAGCGGGCCCAAGGGACGACCGGTCGGTCTAAGGGTGGGACCGACCGGTCCCACCTGGCAGCCTCTCGCGGTGGTCGACCTCCTAGTGTCTTCCTACGTCCTCTGGAGTCTTCTAGAATAATACTGATGTGGTGGTGGCGTTATCTCCCGTCGGTTTCCTTCTATGGGAAGCTATCGGTGCTGATTTCCTGGTTTAGTCCCTGCAGAATCATAGTTCACCAAAACTCGTGGAATATTGTCAGTTGAAACCCTAAACCTTTGTTGGTGATCAAATTCTTGCCCTTTTCATATTTATTTATCCCTTAATTATGATAGATAACCATTGTCAACAACTCCCCCAAGCTTACCTTTTGCTAGTCCCTTAGCAAATAGTCATGATGAATCGGGAATTACTAGTATGCTTTCACACCTCAATGGTACATATGTTCAAACAAAAATCTTCCCTTGGCTTAGAGTTAACTATTCTGACTTTCTCATATTACCTTTAACTATGGAGCTTTTGCCTTCACTTGGGTCTTTAAACAATTGAAAGATAGAACAATCAAGTTAAGCACCGTATCTCTAACTCTTTGATCAACCTTTATTCTAGAGTTTTTATATATTTTTAAAATGAAAATCAGAGATTTTACTGTATGACACTCTCAAATCGCTCTTTTATATTTTATGATTCCTCACTGATGCATTTTCCTTCTTTCTATGGATATATATCTGGGGCTTTAAGAAGTGAAAAGCATATCTTACCAAGTCAAAGTTCAAAGTTTAGGGAGAAAGATGTCATACTCATATATCAAGACCTTAGAACATTTGAAATTTGTCATCTCTTGCTAGCATATTGTAATTAGAGGGACCATGGGCTATCTTTCTTTTTCTTTTTCATATTTTTATCATAACTCATTTTTTTCTTTTGAGGTAGTCGGACACTTGTCCCTTTTTATTTTCTCCTTTTATACTTTTGCATAGCCCATGCCTCTAACACAATACTACTTCGGAAGAGTGAATCTTTTAATAAAACATTCTTGATCTCTAGAGCATGATAAATTTCTCAACCACAACTAAAAACTTAGAACAAAGCAAGTAGCCTTATCTTAAGATCATATTAATGGCTCTGGGTAGGAATTCATGTGATGTCATACAGGATCTCATCATGTGTTTTTAATTTTTTCAAAATGTAAATCTCCAGAATTCTAGTATCTCTAGGAATTAGATAAACAGCAGCTCAAACCTTTATATCTTATCTCACAATTATCTAGACTTTTGATCAAGCATTTGCCATCCACAGGTTTCAGGTTCAGAGTTTATTCAGAACAACTTTGTCTAAAACTCAAGAAAATTTAAGTTTGAACAATAGGTATTTAAGAGGGATTACGACAGAGAAACTATTCATCATTTTCATCACGAGCAAAATTAAGTTCATATCAACTTAGGCATTTATTCATTATATACTATATTTATTTGGTTTTATAATAGTTATTCATCTTTTTATGGGGTTTTTTATATATATTGACCTGGATCTAGCTAAAACGAACTAATAGTAAATGAAAATAGTCGTGGTACGATACTTATCGTGATAACTGAGGGTGCTCTCCCCCAAGCTGGATCTTGACGTGATCTTTTCCCAGAAGATGAGTAGACCATCAACAGTGGCTTAAGTTCCTCTCTTCTTTATTTCCTGCTGAACTTAAAAATAGACAAAACAACTAGTGGAACTTGATTAAGTGTTAGTGATAAATATTCTTTCCCTTTATCTAGTTGTCTAAAGCTCTTAAGATCATTTATGTTCTTCCTTTCCACTAAGCAGAAATTCAGCAGTTCTCTATAGTGTCTCTTTTTAGATTTAATGGTGAGCCTTCATGTGCCCACATATTTTTGTTTCTCTCTTTTTTTTCAATTAATGGTGGCCTTCATGTGCTCACATATTTTTGGTGTTTTGAATTTATTTATAGAATGAAAATCTTAAGAGGATAGAGATACTTATGTGGATACATGGGGGTGTCTTCCCCAAAGCTGAATGTTGACGTAGTCACTTTGCAATGTAGTAGACTGGCAGTGGATATGCCCTTCCTCTATTAGAGCTTTGATTGATGTTGATGTTTGTTGAGACAGTGCTCCAACAGTGGATGGAGCATTTACTTGTTCGTCAGCTTTTCTTGGCCTTTCAAATCCTGTGAAACTCAAATGGACAACAGAACTTGTGGAATAGATTAAGCATTAGCGGTTGACCACTCAAGCCTTAGTTGTCTAGAATTTCAGTAAGATCTTTTTTTTATATTTTAATATATATATATATATATTTTACGATGCAAGAAAAATGCAACAGGATGAATGTATGCATATTTATTTTTAGTATTATTATATTATTATATTATTATTATTATATATTTTTATTTTTTTTATGCCACCACGGTGAACATTCCTGTGGGTTTTTACACACCATAGAATTATTCACATGGGGCTTCATGGTTTATGATGTAGTGTAACAAATGCAATATTTTTTTATTCCTTTTCTAATGCAATGCAGAAATTAATATGTAGATGTATTATTTTTTTATGCCTCCACAGAGAATATATTTATGGGTTTTAACACATCACTAAACTGTTCTCATGGGGCTTAAAGTTTTTCATATTTTTATTTTCTTTTCTAATGCAGATATAATTTGCTAAAAAGTAAAGAAATATGGATAACTACCGAGTTACCATCCGGCGAGGATTCGATGTTTATAGTCTATCGAACAAGACTTCTTGCACACTCTTTATTCTTCCTTTGGTGCGTCAGCAGATCCTCGTGGTGAAGACCTTAGTTGTACTTCAGTAGAACTCTCTTTCTTCTTCAAGTGGCTGGTGGACTTGTCTCCTTTGGTTCACCGCTCTTCATATTCTTTAATGGGTGTTGGCATGATCATTTATTTTGAATCCTTGATAGCGTAGAAGTTCATCACTTCTCTTGACCTATAACCATTGATGATTGGCTCTTGAGTGGACGAAGGCTTCGTCGGCATCACAGTGGAATGCATATCTACTGTTGAAACTCAGATAGAAAACAAAGCTCGTGGAATAGATTAAGGGTTAGTGAAAAACTACACCTTAATTATTTTAGAGTCTTGATGTATTTCTTTTAAGCACAAAGCAACAGAGTTTTGGATTTCCATTTATGTATGTGACACAATGATGGTGCAATAATTGTTTTACCACATATGTATCAAGAAAATAGGAGGTAAAAGTCAAACCAACATTTTAAAGTGAAGCATTAATACTGTAAGCTAGCGACATCCTCTGGAATTCATGAAACTTTGGGAGACCACTCTTTGTACAGTGTGTCCTACTCGCAAAACTAAGGCAGAGATCAAGTGCATAAGTTCTGCTGGTGAGAAAACACCAATAGAACCAAAACTTCATTTACTCTACTCTAACCTCAGGCACATTTAATATGATAAGATTGGTATTTTGTGCATTGTTTCATTCTTAAAATATGGGTGATGAAATCAGAAGAGTGAGCATGAATTTGACAACGAGGGTTGAGTTGTTCAAGACTAAGTGATTAAAAGAGTGATACTCAAAGAACAAAGCATGTTGAGTTTTTTTAGATTAAACATTTAAAGTTGTAACTCAAACATTTTGATTCTTTGATTTAAGTGCAGAGCAAGACCAAGAGAAAGCTTTTGTAGAGAATGATCACTTACCTTAAAATATTACCTTCATCATTGAAACGCAGTGGCGCCATGTGATGAGGGATAGATGATCTATGATGACCCCTTCCTTTTGAAGCTTCTCCTTGCATCTTGAGCTTGTTCCTGAGCATCTTGTCTCCTGTGTTGCACTTTATCTTCCTCAATCTCTAAGCTATCCTTTTTCTCTCTCCTCATGAATTATGTTTGAACTTATTGCTCCACTTATTATTTTATTCCTGAAAGCATTAGTGGACAATACATACCCGAAGGGATATTCAAGTAATGACAAGGGTAGTGTTGTCATAGAGCAAAAGTCACTTTCTATGCTACAGAGAAGTTAATCTTGGCATTTTAATTAGCATAGAACTTGTATCCCATATTTTATTTACCTTCATTGTTCACCATTACTTTTTCTCTAAAGGATTAATTTATTTTGTATCTTAAGTTTGATTTCTAAGCTTAGAATTTGTAATATCATTCAAACTTAAAGAGACAAAGTAACAGTGAGTAGAGAGATTGCAAACCAGTGTGTCGGGATGTTGACAGCTTTTTGATTGGGAGGATGAGCATGGTTGTAGATTTTTTTGGAAGAGCTAGCCTTCCTCCCCACACTTAGACAAAGGTTAGTGTGAATGTTGAAGCATCCCTCGTGTTGTATTTGCAACTCCCATGTTCTCGGACAGTGTTCACCCTGAAGTGGTTAGTGACAAGAATACCCGAAGGGAACTAGTCCTAAGAACATATATATATTTTTTAATTTTTTTTCTTTTTGTAAATTAAGACAAGATTCTAAATTTAAAAAGTCATAAGATAACTGCCGATTGACCTCTCGGCGTGGGCTCGCAGTTTTAGGTTCGTTGAACAAGACCTTTCTTTAATGGACACATATCCGAGGGAATATATAAAGTTGAAAAACAGGTTGTCCACTATTAAATTTATAATCCTTATCTATGCTAATGGGTAGATGGATTTGGAATTGTTTTAGCATAGACATGATTCATCATAGTTCATAGACAACTTGGTGGCTATATTGTTTCATGGCTCAAGGCAAAGGTAGCTTATAGCAAAAGACAAAGTGAATATTCTTTGATACTTATAGTTCAGTGAGCTATGTCTTTTGTGTGAAGTTGTTGGAGCACGTCCTATGCCTTGCTTCATCCCAGTGTGAGTTCATCTCTTGACTTCCCCGTTTTGATATTGAGAGATTTCTATAGGGGTTAGTCCAACAAAATAACCGATATCTACTAGAGCATACTCTTGGTTCAAAAATCAAACTAGACGCCATGTCTAATTTAATCTAGGAAAGCATTTTAACCTAAGCACCACGCTTAATTTAAAAAAGCCTTTGAAAGTAAGATCAACACTCCTAGACTAAGCACCATGCTTAATTTAAAAGATGTATGGACATACTCCAAACCTTAAGAATACTATAGTAAATAATAGTGGTATGAAAGCACTATGGAGATTCACTTTAATGGAGATGAAAGAGTGTGATCAAGGTGAGTAGTTTATATATATATATATATATATATTAGATGCACATAACATGAGTGGATACAAGTGATAAAAAATAAACATGTATGAGAGAATATAAACTAAATGGAGTGAATGTATGATGATATGCAAAGGATTTAATAAGATAACTACTCATCAATTTAAAGTCCATGAGCAAGACTGACTCATCTCGATTAAACTTACCATGACTCACAGTGGAATTGTGAGTGGTACAACGTCTGGTGTCGTCACTCGTCACGTGCTTGAAAACTTGTAACGTTGACCTTCTTCGATCCTTGTGGGAGTTTGTCGAAAAGTCAAAGTGACAACAATTGTCTATACCTTATCTGGTTGATTCCTAACAAAGTGGTTGAATGGATCTTGAGGCTTGAGCAAAGCCTCTGGACCCACAACGTAGTTTGTCGGAAGTTCAAAACCAGTCATACACCTCACCCTGCATAAGATCAAAACTATACAAAAGCCAGGGTCGGCCTGTTTGGATAAAGGGTGAATAATATATCTCAATTATCACATGTGTAACAGTTCTCCTAGATGTTGAAAATGTATTCTAGCTACCGTCCTTAATTACTCATTTATTCCCCGGCAACGGCGCCAAAAATGCTTGTTGACACTCCTTAATGGAATCACTCTAAGATAGACTTCATAAACAATAACCTAGTGAAGGCACTAAGAAGTGTACGGGACACTACTAGCATCACTTAACGTCAAGTTGTCATCCCCAACATGAAACTAGCAATGTGATTATATCATAGCACTGACTCTAAAGATAAATATTTACCCGCAAGCGCACAGATAAATACACCTGTTGTAGCAGCATTTTACCCAGAGATGTTCCAAGTATCGTTATTTATATTTAGCACTAGGAATGAAGTGAGATAAATAAGGACAAGAGCTACTCTACACATGTGATAGGAGAATTGAGAACAAAGCAAGAACACACTCCTTTATCCTAAACAAGGATCAATCACAATAATGAGGTACACTATAAATGATAAAAGATCAAACTATGATAGTCCTTAGAGAATTTCAACTTAGACAAGGCATGCGGATTAGAATAGACATTATAAAGAAGTATTCCTAAGTTATTCTAATTATAAGTCATAATATACATTAATTAGTGCAATTATATTTGGCAATCATTGGCTAGGTTATCCCATATTCATATTCAAGAGGCAACTCCATAGTAAAGGTGCCAAATAGAGTAACCCCCAAACCATGAGTTAACTGAGCCATACTGAACACTACATTCGGGAGGTGGAATACAAAGGACTCAACAGGCCTGTCACACCCGCGATCTACTACTCTATCCGGAACATAGGACGCATTCGCAGATAAATAGTGTATATGCACCACGCCTACACAGTATCTATCACCCACCCAATGATCATTAAGATGAGCGCTATAGGAACATGAGTATAAACATGATGATAATCTATCTATGCCAAATATATAATCAAAGCATACTACAAGCTGTATAATTAAGAATATAGTAATTAATGTCTTAGTCATATCAATTATATCTAAACTATTATGAACTAGACTATGAATTATCACACAATGATGAACAATATGATGAACTAGAACACATAGATGAACTAGAGTATGAACTAGAAGATGAACTAGACGATGAACTAGAACTAGAAGATGAACTAGAACATGAACAATGAAGAACAATGAAGAACTAGAAGAACAATTATGAACTAGAAACATAATTAGATCCATAATGTTGATACAAGAGAGAAGATCTTGGGTTTACCGAGCCTTCTCGCGACTAGATCTGGAATCCAAGCGAAGCTTGCCTCTTCTAATTCTAATTCTATCTAGCTATGCCTAAGTTGATGTGGCTCTAAGGAAATTAGGGTTTCTGATTGATCCTCCTCCTCTTCTAATGACTTGAGATCTGATGATGATGGAGAGGGGGGTCTGGGGTCTGGTTATATAGCCCTGAGGGATCAACCGCAGCCGTTAGATCAAACCGACTTAAGGTACGGCTGAGATGAGTCCTAGAGGTCGGTGGAGATAGCTTGCAGAGGACGGAACCCAGCGGGCTCAGGGGACGACCGGTCGGTCTAAGGGTGGGACCGACCGGTCCCACCTGGCGGCCTCTCACGGTGGTCGACCTCCTAGTGTCTTCTTACGTCCTCTGGAGTCTTCTAGAATAATCCTGACGTGGTGGTGGCGTTATCTCCCGTCGGTTTCCTTCTATGGGAAGCTATCGGCGCTGATTTCCTGGTTTAGTCCCTGCAGAATCATAGTTCACCAAAACTCGTGGAATATTGTCAGTTGAAACCCTAAACCTTTGTTGGTGATCAAATTCTTGCCCTTTTCATATTTATTTATCCCTTAATTATGATAGATAACCAGTGTCAACACTCATCACAAAAGGATTTGTTAGTACTACCAAATATTATGTCATCGACATATATTTGGCACACAAAGATATCTCCATTGACTTTATGAGTGAAGAGAGTAGGATCGGCTTTGCCTATTTCAAAGCCTTGTTTAAGCAAGAATTCCTTAAGGCATTCATACCATGCTCTCGGTGCTTGTTTAAGCCCATAGAGCGCCTTATGGAGTTTGAAGACATGGTTGGGGAACTTGGGATCTTCAAAACCCGGTGGTTGCTCAACATACACCAACTCTTGTATCGGGCCATTGAGAAATGCACTCTTTACATCCATTTGATATAGCTTGAAGTTGTGATGGGCTGCATAGGCTAGAAGAATCCGAATGGCTTCAAGCCTAGCAACCGGTGCATACGTTTCTTCAAAGTCCAAGCCCTCTACTTGAGTGAAGCCTTGAGCTACCAATCTTGCCTTGTTCCTTGTCACCACTCCTTCTTCATCTTGCTTATTGCGAAAGACCCATTTGGTTCCAATGACATTGGTGTTTGGTCTTTCCACAAGTGACCATACTTGATTACGCTCGAAGTTGTTGAGCTCCTCTTGCATGGCCATCACCCAATCTGGATCTCCAAGAGCTTCTTCTACCTTGAGAGGTTCCAAAGAGGAAACAAACGAGTAATATTGATAGAAATTTGCCAAATGAGAGCGTGTCGTTACCCCCCTTTCGAAGACTCCCAAGGATGTTGTCAACGGGATGGTCCCGTTGAATAGTTTGCTTGAGCCTTGGATGATCTATGGGTTCTGCTACATCTTCGGCATCTTCTTCATCTTGCTCGAAGATGGGTTGTAGGTTCACTCCACGAAGTGGAGTGGCTGCGGCTGCCCTGGAAGTGCCCGGTACTGCTGGGCTCTGCCCGACACTGCCGGGGACTGTATGTCACCAGTCCCAGCAGGGACTTCAGCTTGAGAACCATCCTGATCAGTAGCCTGCTGTTCTTGTGGTCTAATATCACCGATGGCTAATTGCTTGATTGCTTCGCAAGGTGGTTCCTCATTTCCTACAACAACTTCATCAACTTGCTCTACTTGAGAGCCGTTAGTTTCATCAAACGTCACGTCTATCGCTATTTCAACCTTGTCGGAGGCCTTGTTGAAAACACGATAGGCATGCTCGTTTGATCCATAACCGAGAAGAAAACCTTCATCAACCTTAGATGCGAACTTAGAGGCTTTGGGCTTCTTGTTCAATATGAAGCATTTGCACCCAAAGACTCTAAAGTAAGACACCTTTGGCTTGTTACCGGTGAGCAGCTCATATGAGGTCTTCTTTCTTCTCTTGTGAAGGTAGAGGCGGTTGATTGCATGGCAAGCGGTATTGACGGCTTCGGCCCAAAAGATGTCCGGCGTCTTGTACTCATCTAGCATTGTCCTTGCCATGTCAATGAGTGTTCTATTCTTCCTCTCCACCACTCCATTTTGTTGAGGGGTGTATGGAACTGAAAATTCATGCTTGATGCCCTCCTCATCAAGAAACTCTTCCACTTGGGTGTTTCAGAATTCGGTTCCATTGTCACTACGAACTTTCTTGATGTTGAAACCGAATTCCCTTTGAGCTCTTCGTATGAACATCTTGACTTTCTCTTGCACTACACTCTTGTCATGCAAAAAGAATACCCAAGTGAAACGAGAAAAATCATCAACAACAACAAGACCATGTTTGTTACCGCCGATGCTAAGGTAGGCAACCGGTCCAAAGAGATCCATGTGGATCAACTCCAATGGATGAGTAGTAGTGTCATAGCTCTTTGGTGGGTCAGGTACGCCTACTTGTTTTCCGGCTTGGCAAGCTCCACATACTCTGTCTTTCTCAAAATCAACATTGGTTAGTCCTAGGATGTGGTTGTCTTTTTGAAGTTTGGCCAAGTTCCTCATCCCAACATGAGCTAGTCGGCGATGCCATAACCAACCCATGCTAGATTTTGCCACTAAACAAGTCTCAAGTTTAGCTTCACTTTTGTTGAAATCAACTAAGTAAAGCTTTCCTTTCAAACGACCCGTAAAGACAATAGAGGAATCCTCCCTTCTAAAGACTTCCACACCCTCATCCGTAAAGAGATAATTGAATCCCATCCCACACAATTGTGAAACGGATAACAAGTTCTAACTCAACGAATCAACATGTAAGACATTAGTAATTGAATGCTCAAGTGTTATGGCAACTTTACCAAGTCCTAACACATCCCCCTTGGAGTTATCACCGAAAATGATGTTTTCACTTGCATTTGAAGTTGGGGAATATGATGAGAACATACTCCTTTCTCTGGTCATATGATTTGTACATCCGCTATCAAGCACCCAACTTGATCCACCGGAGGAGTATGCCTGCAAAACAGGTTTAGTTCCTAGGTTTAGGTCCCCAATTGATATTGGGGCCTTGCAAGTTAGTCACAAGTATCTTAGGAACCCAAATAAACTTGTCGGCTGTCCTCTTGTTATTACCAACATATTTCGCAATAACTTTACCACTGTTGTTGTGTTCCAATATGTAACAAGATGACATGCTCTTCCTTGGGGCTTCTATCTTGGGTTGATGTGCAAACTTGTTCTTGGTTATCCAAATTGATTCTTTTAGTTTCTGAGATCCTTGCTTCGGGTTGGGCACCTACTTGTACTGTGTGTGAGACTGAGTAGAAGGTAAACTGGTAGCCTTCCCTTTCTTGGGGCGCGGCACTGCCGGCTTGGGGGCGGCACTGCCGGGGCCCGGCACTGCCGCCTTCTGGCGCGGCACTGCCGCAGTCTGTGCAGGCTGAACTGTACCAATCTGACCCTTCTTCTCAAACCTCACACACTCATAGTCATTCACTGTCCTTCTTCCATTAGTCTTGGCTCCTTTTTCGTGCCCCAACCCATCTTTTATGGAAGGACGCCGTCCATTCTTGAACTTGGGCTTGCTCTTCTCTTGAGTCTTCTCATTTGCACTTGTGGGAGACTTGACACAACCATTTGCAATGATGTTTGTCAATCTTGCTATCTCCTTTCTCATGGCCTCCATGTTCACAAGGTTAGTGGAATAGACATTCAAATCAACATTATAGCATTTTCCACAACCTTCACTAGTGGAGGGAATAGAGGTGACATTTGCTTTAGGGAGAGTTGAGTTGCTTTCCCAAAGAAGATTATATTACAGCTCAAGTTCTTCGTGCTTTTTACCCAAGTCACAATACTTTTCCTTGAGTGCAACATGAGTCTTCTTTAGGAAAGCATGTTCATCTTGCTCTTTGGCCAAGGCCTCATGCAAGACATCCAACTCACTTCTCTCTAATGCAAGAGCCTTCTTGCAAGCAATATAGAGGTCCTCTTGTTTGATGAGGACATCCTCACTTATTGCTAACTCAACTTGTACACTCTCTAATTCCTTCATTATCTTAGTGATAAAGAGTTTGGTTTTCTTGTCCAAATTTTTAGTTATCATGTTTATCTCTTCATCACTAGAATCATCATCACTAGAGGAATCACTAAGTTCACTACTAGAGATGTCACTAGGTGGAGAAGAGGTTTTAGGAGTCTTTTTCACCTTCTCTTTCTTGGCCATGAGGCAAGTGTGGGAGTTGTCATCATCAACATCGGACAAGTTGTTGAATAGCCTTGGTGAAGGAGATGACTTTTGGAATGCTATTGTTGCTATCTTCTCATCTTCTTCACTTGAGGTTTGTGCGGTTGAATCCCATTCATGTCCAACATGAGCTTCTCCCATGTACCTCTTGTTGTGTTTCTTGTAATTGCCTGTGTCATCTTTCTTGCCCTTGTTGAAGTTGTTGTTGTCCTTCTTCTCATGTGGACAATGTGCTATGAAGTGATCGGTGCTACCACAATTGTAGCAAGTTCTCTTCTTCTTGTTTGGAAACCTTCTCTTCACAAACTTGTAACCTTCCTTCTTGAGCCCCTTGCGGTATCTTCTCATGAAAAGAGCTATGTCTCCAATTGCTTCAAATTCTTCACCTTCACTTCCACTTTCACTTGAGGATGATGAGTTGTCCTCAACTTCTATTTTCTTCTTTTGTTGCTTGGGCTTGCTTGTAGAGGCTTGCTTGCTTGACTTTGCCTTGCTTGATGTTGCTTGCCTTGATGGCTTGCTAGCCTTAAGTGCCACATCCTTGATTTTCATCCCATCTAGCCTAGCTTACAACTCTCCAAGCTTCCTTCTCTCATTTGCCTCTTCTCTTTGCATGTCAAAGGTAATAATCCTCCCAAGCACATCACTAGGTGTGAATTGCTCAAACTTCTTCTTGTCCCTAATCAATGTCACTACTGTCTCATTCCTTGGTGAGTATGCCTCCAACATGATCTTCACAACCTTGTGATCATTGATTTCATTACCACCTAGCCCTCTAATCTTGCCAACAATGACCATCAACCTATCAAACATTTCTTGTGGACCTTCACCATCACAAATCACAAACCGGTTGAGCTTTGCCATCAACAAGTCAATCTTGGATTGCCTCACTTTGTCTACTCCCTCATGAGCAATGTGCAAAGTGTCCCAAATCTCTTTTGCAACCTCAACTCCCATGACCTTGTTGTACTCATCACCATCCAAGGCACTAAGTAACACACTAGTGGCTTAGGCATTGAGATGAATGTTGCGGAATTCATCTTGAGTGGGGCTCTTCGGATCAACCGGTGCTTCAAGTCCATTGTGCACTATTTCCCAAATACCTAGATGGAGACCAATAAGATAGGTCTTCATAATGTGCTTCCACTTGGCAAAGTTAGTCCCATCGAAACGAGGTAACTTGCCCGCGGGCACATTGATGAGAGGCCTAGAATCATGGTTAGTCATAGAAGAATAGTTAAAGGATACGGCTCCATATGACTTCTTGGTCTCCTCCTTCTTCTTCTTGTTGTCCTTGGGCATATAGGAGATGTCATCGTCTCCATATTCGGTGCTACTTGAGTCATCACTCAAATCCACCTTCTTCTTTGCTTGTAGCTCTTCCTTCTTCACCTTTTCTTCTTTTCTCTTGGCTCTTTCTTCTCTTCTAATCTTTCTTTCTTCTTTTCTTTGAGCCTTCTCCTCTTTAGCTTTAAGAGCTGCAACATCTTCTCTTGCTTTAGCTCTTGCCTCTCTCCTTAGCCTTCTTTCTTCTTTTCTTCTTTCAAGCTCTCCGGCCGACACATCCAATTGAGGAAGTGTCTTTGCACTTGCTGTGGAGATGCTTTCGCTGCTGCTAGCGGTGTGCACTTCCACTTCGAGTGTGGGTTGCACAACACTAGGGTTACCCGTTCCTCCGTCGGTGGCCATTCTCTCGCATGGTGAAGTGCTGCTGAGAGACTAGGCTATAATACCCCTTGTAAGGACCTGTGTGGCCTAGAGAGAGGTGAATAGGCCTGTCAAAAATCACAGCTCGAAACTCAATTAGTAATGCCCGGCACTACTGCCCTGAGCCCGGCACTGCCGGCCTCAGCCCGGTTGTAGGGTCCAGATGGCAGACTAGAGGGGGGGGGGGTGAATAGTCTTTTCTAAAATTAATCGCACCGGCTAACCGAAATAAATGCAGAATTAAAACTATCGGTCTAGCCAAGACTACACCCCTCTACCTATACTCTCAAGCACCTTACAAAGATCCTAAACAAAGCAAATAAGGTGCTGAACTAGCAAGAGCTCACCTAAACAATTCTAGCTTGCAAGGTTATACAAACCTAAGCAACTAGTACTCAATCAATCGGGGAGCTCCTACACATGCCACTAAGCAAAAGCACAAAGCCTAAGCTCACTAGCAATGCTCAATAACAAGCCACACAAGCCAAATTAGAGAGCTCAACTTAGCTACACAAACTAAGCAATGTGACTAGCAAGACTACAAGTCAACTAGTCACTCACGGGATCAACTTCTATGCTACACAAGCAAGGAAGGTAACTAGCAAGCTACACAAGCTAACTAGAAGCACAAGAGCAATCTACACTAGCACAAGTATATGAACAAATAAATACAAGCTAGAGAATGGAGTTTGCCAACCACCGGGATGAACAAGGTTGACACAATGATTTTATCCTGAGGTTCACTTGGTTGCCACCAAGCTAGTCCCCGTTGAGACAAGCTCAAGGTTGCCGCCGGTCCTCTTGCTAGTGGTGACTACACTAGTCACACTCTCCCACAAGGAGTGCTTACCACAAGCTCTAGCACTTGACCCGGTCAGACCACTTGACGCTATTGACGTCTCGCTCAACTAGAGTTGCTCTTCGCGTCTCCCGTGGGTGAGCACAACACCCCTCACAAATCCTTCTCCGGAGCCACACACAATCACCACGTGGGCTTCACAACGGAGACACAATCCACCAAGCCGTCTAGGTGATGGCAATCACCAAGAGTAATAAGAAATCCCCAAATCACAAAGATTTCCTAGTGCCACCAAATGCAATCCTCAAATGCACACACACTAGGCTCTCAATCCCTCACTCAAATTAGCACCAAGCATGAGAGGGAGAGGAAGGGGAGGCAGTGGATCTTCACTCTCTCATCCACACCGACAAAGGGCTCTCAATTTCTCCTTAAGATTTGGCACATAGCAATGGAGAGAGGGAGAGGGATGAACCCTAGAACTTGCAACACCAAGAGCAAGAATGGGGAGAGAAGGCTACTCCCCCGGGAAGGGGAAAGGCACTATCTTATCCCTTCAGTTAGTCCCCAACGGTAACAAGCAACTAGCTTCTCTCACACGCTCCCGCAACGGCTAGATCTGAGTTGAACAAGAATTTCTTGTGAGGGAGATGGAAAATTACTGGTTGAGAGCTCTCTCTCTCTCTCACTGACACACACATGCAAGCTTGTCCCCCTCTCAACGAGAAATTCTTGTGAGGGAGAGGAAAAATGCCGGTTGAGCGGGGCAAGAGAACGGACGTCCGAACTTGCCTCTCTCACTGACACGCATGCAGGTTTGTCTCCCCTCAACAAGAATTTCTTGTGAGGGAGTACAGAATTGCTGGTTGAGGCTTTTTTTCTCTCATGCCTCTCTCTCTTTCTCTCTCTTCCTGACACATGCAGGTGCAACACTATTGCTCAACAAGAATTTCTTGTTGAGCTCATGTAAAATTCTTGAAGATAAAAGCTTCAAGACAGAGCACCCTCTATCGGCAATTCAAGCTAGGTTAACAAGAAATTCTTGCTGGTAGCTCTAGCTCCAATTAAACCTTTTCTTTTCTACTCTTTTCAAGTGCTAACTTCACCAAGATATTTCATAATAAATTGGGCACTTAAGTTAGCATTTTCACAAAGAATTTTCAGGCTTAATCTCACCATGACACTAAGCGCAATGCATATGCAAAAGAGACTCACACTTAGTGGCACTAGATAACCGTTGCAACTAAAAGATTTCTCCTCTTTATAGTACGGCTATCTATCCTAAACCCGGTCAAGCACTTCTCTACTCAACTTAGACCGGTGAAATGAAATGTCCTACAAATATACCTTTGCCTTGCGCATTCCATTTCATCTGGAAGGACCGAGAAAGCACTAGCAAGGCGACCAGAAGGGGGGTGAATGGGAGCTCTAAAATTTCTCTCGAAACTTTGGCCAATTGTCCCAAAATCAACCCCAAGAAGCTACGACCAAAACCGTGATGCCCACGACCCTTGAAAGAGGGTGGATGATCGCTAGGATCACAGCGAGGCACCACAAAGCGATAGCAAACCAAATGGCAAAAACACCGGAGCAAGTTTGTCCTTCAAAAACCAAGTCCCGAACGTAGATAGACGGCTACGTCGAGAAATCCCTAAATACCTATGCTAACAAGTAGCAAAGATACCTAGAGAGGTTCCTTGGTCAACTCTAGGGCCAAACGGGAAGTCCGGAAACCAAGCGAAGAAAACGGAGAGAGCAAACACACTAAAACGCAACCTTCAGGCAAGTCCCGAACTATCCGGCCCTGGGGTCCCGGACTGTCCGCCCCTACTGCGGACTGTCCGCGACTTGGTGGCGGACTGTCCGCCGGCCGAATGGACCAAACAGCAATGTTGCTGAAAGTCCCCTGGTCGGCTCCCGGACTGTCCGCGAGTTAGACCGGGGGACTGTCCGCAGGTCACTCCGGACCAAAGTGCCCGAGCCGCGCAGCCACTGAACCGGCTGGAGCCCGACGCGCGGACTGTTCGCGCCTCCAACGGCGGACTGTCCGCGAGTGTCCAGAAAGGGCGATTTTGGTCGCCCTCAACTCAAATCTTCTCCAAATCGATCCAAACCAAAAATCCCTTGATCCCAAACTTGGAGAGGATGATCACGAGGTAGTTAGGAGACTATCCCCAAGAAATCATCCGCTCAAGGCGATTCAATCACCGGGAAATCGAAAGGGGAAGATCAAGAACAAAAAAGCGCCACGAAAACAAAATCAACCCGATCTACTTGTTCGTGAGGAGTTAGATGAATTCCTTCGGTGGAAATGATCTCCTTTCAAAAACGAACAAGTTAATTCAAACGGATTTCGTAAAGACGCAGTAGGGAGAGAGATTGAGTGACGGGAAAATCGCAAGGAAACGAAGAACGCGACGAACACGAACCAAAACGCGAATCAACACATCGATCTGCAACCGTGTGGCTACCACACGCTACAACAGTGAGGATACGGCCTCACTTCCTCAAAATCTCTAGTACACAGAGGTATGGTTCTCTGCGGATCTCAGCTAGCTACAACAGGGGATTGGGAGAGCAGGAAACCCGAGAAGCAAAGAGCAAAATGACTGAGATGGTTGGGGAGGAGGGTGTCTCCCTCTACTTAACCTATTTCTAATTCCTACTCTACCCCTCTCTAATTACGGAGCGAGCCAGCTAAACCCTAAGGTTATTCTGGACCAACTCGGTGGTAGGTGAATCCGACGGCCACGCCTGCACAACTGGCAGCGTTACCTCGACGCAACCTCCCGATTGCCGCCACGTGCCGCCATCGCTCTGCGTCCTTTTCCCGGACGTCGCACCCCCGGTTTTGTGGCCCAAACCGGGAAACCAGCCTTCACAGCCAACCCCCGGTTTTGAGGCCAAAACCGGGAAACCAGCCCACGTAGCCTGAGTTTTGTGGCCCAAACTCAGCAAACCCGCAGCACCCAGGTTTTGAGGCCCAAACCTGGAAACCGTCCTCAGCCCGAGTTTTGTGGCCAAACTCAAAAATCGTCCGCGCCCAGGTTTTGAGGCCCAAACCTGGAAACCGTCCACCCGATGGTTTTTCTCTGGCTCTACCACCAAACCAAAGCTGTAGAGGGGATGCACCGCCCGTGCACCCCGTCCACCGACACGTGTCCCCAGGTCCTCGACCCAAGCAACACCGTGCCCGCAAGTCTCCGCTCGTCGCTGTCCCAGGTTGCCAACCACCACAGCTGATCCTCGGTCCACCGGTCCCTCTGTCCAAGCCTAATGTCCGCCCTTCGCCACTCTCGGTCCATCGGCACGACACGTCTCTACTTGACCTTCACCTTGCCTCTGATCACTGTCTCCGTGCTCGACACCTGCACAACACAAGCCAAAGAACATGCGCATTATCCCAGTTGACAATCACTCATCACTCAAAGACTCGGCATACACCCATGTATCTGCAATCTCCTCCTTGATGAGTGCATTGTCAACTACTCACACAAATCATAATAGAAATAGAAGAAGGAAGAAGGAGAAGAGAGAACTCAACCAAATGACCCAAAAGCATAGCAAAGCCGAAGAAGGTCAAGTGGAAAGAGCAAGACAACTTGGTCCCCAAAGACATGGGCAACGGCTCGACGCAACCAAGCAAAGCAAAGCTAGCCCTCAAGAAGAGGTAGAACAGGCTCAACCCCGCTAGCAGGAAAACTCGACACCAGTTGGAAAATCAACTGATCATCAAGCAAAACAAAGCTAGCCCTCAAGAAGAGGTAGAATAGGCTCAACACCGCTAGCAAATACCAATTTGAAAAATCGAAGCAAAATGCTAGTCCCTCAAGATAGAGGCACAGAGGCTCAACACAATTAGCAAGAAAGCTCGATACTAGAACCTTTACGACCAACCTCCCCCTCGAATAGTGCACACAACTAAAACACTTCCCCTTAGTTGGACTCAAGGAAGCATATGATTTGCAAATTCTCCCCCTTAGTTGAAAATGCACCATCAAGCAAAAGGAACCGAAAGCAATTTTCTCCCCCTCAGAAAATGCACCATCAAAAGTGCCAACAAGAGAGGTTCTCCCCCTTCCAGAATGCATATGAGTCATAATGCAAGTTAGCAGCTTCAGGAATATAGTCAAGAGAATGCAAAGATGCTTTACACAGTATAGGTCCAATGACGCAACTGAAGCACACATGCTAGCAAAGGCTCAAACTGATCACCAAATATGAAGTATGAACATATGAGCAAGGTGAGCAATTTAGCCAAAAAGGAATTCACCATCAAAATAGCACTAGACAAGTATAGATAGGAAGTCAAACAAGTGCTAAACATGTATAAAGGGTGAACTACCCCTAGCAAAGTTCAATCATCATGCTATAGAATGAAACATAGACTTGTGTATCCAAAATTTTATCGGAGTTGCAGCGGTTAAAGTACACAAGTTTAAAATTTCGGCATGTGAGTGCGAGAGGTTGAAAGCTTGTCTTGCCTAACTTTTCAACTGTGCGAAGCCTATGCAGAAGCAATCAGAAGCTTAAAGCAACAATTTCGGTCATACACTACACAGCTCAAGTTTAACTCGAAGTGCAATGAGAAACAGTCTCGAAACTATGATGTGTTGACAAGCAATCCCATCTCGATCTTTCTGATTTACTTAACTTGGTTCAAATTAAAGACAGTATATGAACAGACCAAGCAAGTGATCAACTCAGAACTAGAGACATAGCAACCTAGCATATATGAAAAGCACAAGTGTGATTTCAACATATTCTACACAAGCTAGTTGCACATCTCGATGGTGAACATTTTCAAGTTTTAAATTGTTTAGACAAGTTCACCAATTTAAAAATAGCTCAGCTCATAGTATGGATTAGTGATCAGAAGGAGCATAAGCTACAAGCATCAACATAAAGCATCAGAGCATACACTACACAGAGCATAATTACATTCTAACGATTATATCCATGAAGCTCGGAATGTAAAAGCATATGCAAAAAGATGCAAGAAGAAACTAATTGAAGAAACAAAGAGAAACGAAAAGTCAGTTTATCAAACACAAACAAAAATGTTTCCCCCATCTAAAAGGGGAAACACACACCAAGCTCACCTCTCAACCTAGCAAAAGTTGATTGGTCCAAAGGCTTGGTGAAAATATCATCCAACTGATGATGAGTATCGACATGGCGAAGGTCGATATCACCCTTCTCATAGTGGTCTCACAGAAAATGAAAACGCACATCAATGTGTTTGGTCTTCGAGTGCAGCACGGGGTTCTTAGCAATGCTAATAGCACTCGTACTGTCACAAAGCAAAGGAACTCGAGAAAAGCTCAGACCAAAATCACGCAAAGTGGCCATCATCCAGAGCAACTGGGAACAGCAGCTAGCCGCAGCAACATACTCAGCCTCCATGGTAGACTAGACGACACTAGACTGCTTGCGAGAAGACCACGAAACAAGAGAAGATCCAATAAACTGGCAAGTCCCAGAAGTGGACTTGCGATCAATACGGCAACCAGCAAAATCGGCATCAGAATAACCGCAAAGCGAGAGGGTGGAGGAAGCAGAATACCAAATCCCAAATTCTGGAGTGAAGGATAAGTACCTCATTATGCGCTTGACTGCCTGACAGTGAGAAGTGTGTGGCGATGACTAAAAGCGCGCGCACAGACACACCGCGAACTGAATGTCCGGGCGTGTCGCCGTCAGGTACAGCAGCGACCCGATCATACTCCGGTACTCCTTCTGGTCTACAACTTCTCCATCCACATCCGCATCCAGGGCCACCGTGGTCGGCATGGGTGTTGGAAGAGGCTTGGCCTCACCCATGTCGAACTTCTTCAGGATGTCCTTGGTGTACTTGCCCTGGTGCACGAACGTCCCCTCTCGGGATTGCTTGATTTGCAACCCGAGGAAAAACGTCAACTCGCCCATCATGCTCATCTCAAACTCCGTGCTCATAGTGTCTGCAAACTTGGCAACCAAAGCGTGAGAAGAACCACCGAAAATGATATCATCCACGTAAATCTGGACCAAGAGTGAATCAGTGCCTTGCTTGAGGAGAAAAAGAGTTTTATCCACACATCCCATTTTAAAACCCTTAGCAAGCAAAAAGGTTTTCAACCTATCATACCAGTCTCTAGGGGCTTGTTTCAAACCATACAAAGCTTTGTGGAGTTTGATGACATGGTTTGGAAACTTGGGATTTTCAAAACCGGGGGGTTGTCTAACATATACCTCCTCTTCTATGTAGCCGTTTAAGAAGGCACTCTTGACATCCATTTGAAAAAGTTTGAAACCTTTGGATGCAGCAAACGCCAAGAGTATCCTAATAGCCTCCAAACGAGCTACAGGAGCAAAAGTCTCCTCATAGTCTATCCCCTCCTTCTGACTATACCCCTGGGCAACTAGTCTGGCCTTGTTTCTCACAACATGGCCATCCTCTCCTTGTTTGTTTTTGAAAACCCATTTTGTCCCAATAGGATGACAATCAGGAGGAAGAGGAACCAAAACCCAAACCCGATTTCTTTCAAAATTTTCCAACTCCTCTTGCATGGCTTTGACCCAATCCGGATCCATCAAAGCGTGTCCAACATCTCAGGGTTCAAAATCAGCAACAAATGTAGAATGAGCAAAGTGAGAGATTTGTTGTGACCTTGATCGAGTGATGCGTTCGCCGATGCTACCGATCATCTGTTGAGGCGGGTGTTGGCGCTGGATGTGTCGTGGCGCCTCCCGAACTGAGGTAGCCTCCCCCTCAACAGTAGCTGGTGCCTCCTCGGGTACAAAAGGTACCGCTCGAGGTGGCGGATCCCACGACCCCCAGGAAGAAGAAGTGTCGGGGTCGTGAGTCGTAGTAGAAGCCACTCTTGGCGGCACAGCAGGTGGAG
The DNA here is from genome assembly GCA_009763385.1 of Coix lacryma-jobi var. lacryma-jobi. Taxonomy (NCBI): domain Eukaryota; kingdom Viridiplantae; phylum Streptophyta; class Magnoliopsida; order Poales; family Poaceae; genus Coix; species Coix lacryma-jobi. The sequence continues at coordinate 52,192,171 of CM019823.1, read as the reverse complement.
GGGGTGCTGGATCATCCATACCTTCAGCATCCTCATCCTCGTCATCAAAAAGAGGTTCACCAACCTCATGATCACCTGCACGCTCAAAACGAGAAGAAGGACAAACCATGGTCTCGTCGAAGGTGACATCTGATGTCTCCATGACTCGGTTAGTGTCAAGGTTAAGTACACGATAAGCGCGAGTATGAGTGCCATAACCCAAAAACACACCGTCAGAAGAACGAGACTCAAACTTGTCCAAGTGGCCCTTTTTGACTATAAAACAATGGCAACCAAAAACTCGAAAATAACTCACCTTGGGCAGTTTTCCAAAACGCAACTCGTAAGAAGTCTTTTTCAAGAAGGCTCGGAGAAAAATGCGATTGGAAATGTAGCATGCAGTGCTCATAGCTTCGGCCCAATATCGCCTAGGAGTCCTATGCTCATCGAGCATCGTCCTGGCCATCTCTACAAGGGTCCGATTCTTCCTCTCTACAACACCATTTTGTGGCGGTGTGTACGGGGAAGAAAACTGATGCTCTAACCCCAAAGAGTTACAAAACTTCTCAAAATCCAAATTCTTGAATTCGGAGCCATTATCACTCCTAATAGCTCGCATCGAGTTCAAAGGGAACTCGTTCTGAAGACGCAAAATCAGATTGCGAGCAAAGGAGAAAGTCTCGGTCTTCTCAGCTAAAAAGAAGACCCACGAATATCTCGAAAAGTCATCAACAACAACAAGCACATACCACTTCCCCCCAACCGAGCTCACCCGAGCCGGACCAACAAGGTCCATGTGCAAAAGCTCTCCAGGGCGCTTGGTCATGACCTGAGTCACTGGATGGTGGGGAGCGGCAACCATCTTCCCATGTCTACAAGAATGGCAAACAAGATCCTTCTCCATGGATAACTTGGGCAATCCTCGGATTAGGCCAAGTGAACTAAGTCTTGCAAGCAAGTCGAAGCTCAAATGTCCTAGTCTCCTATGCCACTTCCAAAGATCAGAAGAGGAAGGTCCAGCCACAAGACAACGGGAAATGCCAAAAGACTCCGAGAAATTCACACGAAAGACTTTTCCAAAGGGTGAAATCAAACATACAAGATTACCTTGAGGATCCAAAATACGACTGAGATTCGGTTTAAAACGAATCTCATAGTCATCATCAAAGAGTTGCGAAACAGAAAGAAGGTTAAAATGCAAGTTAGAAACAAGAGCAACATCGCGCAACACAAAGTGCTCATTAACTCGCACCGACCCACGAGACAAGACCTTACCTTTGCTATTGTCGCCGAAGGTGATAAACTCCTTTCCGGCGACTGGACTAAGACTGGAGAACCACTTGGCGTTTCCGGTCATGTGCCTCGAGCAACCGGAATCCACCAACCAAACGTTCTCCAATCGTTTTACCTACATCAATAAAAAGACATAGGGTGAGCATACGGTCCAACACTGGGGTTAGTGAAGTAAGGGGAAAACCAGTGTTGGGCCGGCTGCTCAAAAGAACGGTTAGCAGAAAAACCATTCCTAGCACGTCTACGAGAGGAGCGATCACCACGCTGAGGAAAACGTGGTCCGCTGGGGAAAGAGCGCTCACCGCGATACTCAAAACGTGGTGGAGGGAAACGCTCAACTACAAAGCCACCGCCACGGGATCCATAACCTACAAAAGCAGGCTCCCGTCGGGCACGACCTCCACGCGGCCTAGGACCTTGAGGCACTGCACCTCTAGGCCTAGCAGCTCTCCTCAGAGCTCTCCTCTGAACATTCGGCCCATGTACATCATGGAAAGGATGGTACATGTCCGTGTTGTTCATCTCCTTTGCACGGCGCGCCTCTCTCTTGCGCCAAAAGCAAAACTCACTCAAGTGTCCATCTCTCCCACAATGCTCACAATGGTACCTCACCGCTCTCCAAGGAGGTTGTTGGTACACACGGTTGTGGGTGTGGACCACTTTGCCCTTCTGTGGCATAAGCTCCTCCTGGATGGGTGGCATTGTGTCAAGCTTGTTCTTGAGGTGGTTTGGTTTGGGAGCCCACTGCTGGTTCTTGGGTGGAGCTCGTGGAGGTTCTTCAAACACCCCATCCTTGGTGTTAGGCTTGAGAGGCTCTTTGGGTGAAAGCTTGGTAAGTTTGGGAGTAGTGGTGGAGTTGGGCTTCTCACATGGGTTCAGACCACTGGACTCTCCAATCTTCCCAAAAGCAGAAAGATCAACACCCGGAGCAAAACCTACACCAGGACCTCCAGCAGCTCGCTTGAATTGGGAGATCATCATCCCGAGCTGCGGCTCACTACATGACACCCATGACAAGATGGTCCGAAGGTATGTGTTTTCTTTCTCGGTTTGCATCTTGTCATGCTTCACATTAGCAATCTCCATCTCCAAACCCTCGCAAAGAACACACTTGGACACACAAGTGCTACCCAAGCTGGCCTTCTCAAGAGACACAATCTTGGCATTCTTCTCTGCCAACTCGGTTTGCAAGCCAGCACAGGACTTGCATGCACCCAACAGCGAGGATCTAGCTTTTAGCTCATCCACCTCTCCTACCAACGCAGCATACTTACCTCTCAAAGTGAGAAGGTCAGTCATGTGCGTGGTGCACATCTCACACTCCACCTCCTCAGAAATGACCACGGTGGACTTAGCAAACTCAAGCTCCCTCACCGTGTCCTCCCACTTCTGCCTAAACTCCTTGCGCTCTCTAGCAGCACGCCTAAGCAACTTATCCCGACTAAGCAAGGCGGCAGTAAGCTTCTTGACCTCAGCAGAAAGCTTGTCGTGGGTGAGAGATACCTGGGAGGTGTCGTCGTCGTCGTCGTTGTTCCGTGGAGTGTCCTCCAGCTCGCCGTTGACCTCCTTGCCGAGAGCCATGGTGCAGAAGCCCTCGTCGTCGGCGAAGAAGCAGAGGCCGTTAAGCTTGTCCTCGATCCTCTTCTTCTTCTCGGACTCGTCGTCGCTTGAGGAAGCGGAGTCGTCATCCGAGTCATCGACGTCGCTAAGCATGGCGAAGAAAGCACGCTGCTCAGCCTGGGCCTTCTCCAAGTACTTGGTCTTGATGTACTCCTTGTTGAAGCCGCCCTTCTGCTTGTGCTTCGCGGGGACGTACTTCTCCTTGCGCTTGCCTGAGTCGTACATGTGCCCATGATCGCCCTTCCCAGAATGCTTGTTCTTCTTGGGACAGTTGGCGATGAAGTGGTCGGGGTCGCTGCACTCGAAACAGCACGAGCATCCTCCTCTGCGGCGACGGTTCATGCGGTTGTTGTGGAACCGCGAGAACCGGTTGGCAAGCAAAGCCAACTCATCGTCTCCCAAAGACTCCAACTGCTCCTCTGTGACAGAAAGAAGAGAGTGCAAAGCAAAGCCTCCAGAGGGGATAGCAAAAGAGCCAGAAAGCAAAGCCATCGACGGGCTATAAGGATTTTCATAAGAAGCCCTCGCCATGGCATGGATCTCACTGGACTTGAGCGTACTGAAGAGCTCGTCGCACGTGAGGGTCTCATAGTTAGGCGATTCGATGATCGCCTGAACCTTGGAATCCCACACCGACCGATCAAGAGTATGCAAAAGCTTCAAAGCTCTCTCATGATCGTCGAAAGGCAACAACTCCTTGTTAGCCCTCATCCTGTTGACAATCACCTGAAAGCGAGCGAATAAACTTTCTATGCTCTCGCCAGGCATATGTCGAAAATTCTCATACTCTCGCTTGAACGACTCATAGAGACGGGTTTTGACTTGAGAGGTTCCCTCAAGAAAACGCATGAGGGTAGCCCAAATCTCCCGAGCCGTAGCGAGGTGAGAAACACGATCAAACTCACTCATGCTCAAACATGAGAAAAGAGCATTACGTGCTCGGCTATTGGCATCGTGCTCATCGATCTGATGCTGAGTCACACGAGCAGCCAAGACAACGTAATCGGCAGAGTTGCAAATATCCCAAATGGAAGCACCCAAACTCTGCAGATAGGCCGACATGCGTATCTTCCAATACGCACAGTTCGTCCCATCGAAAAACGGTGGTTTGCCCACGCTGCGATCCATGTCGCCTTCTGTGGATCTGGAACCGGCTAAGGTGGAAGATCCTTAACCCGCTCCGATACCAATTGAAGGACCAAGAAAGCACTAGCAAGGTGACCAGAGGGGGGGGTGAATGGGAGCTCTAAAATTTCTCTCGAAACTTTGGCCAATTGTCCCAAAATCAACCCCAAGAAGCTACGACCGAAACCGTGATGCCCACGACCCTTGGAAGAGGGTGGATGATCGCTAGGATCATAGCGAGGCACCACAAAGCGATAGCAAACCAAATGGCAAAAGCACCGGAGCAAGTTTGTCCTTCAAAAACCAAGTCCCGAACGTAGATAGACGGCTACGTCGAGAAATCCCTAAATACCTATGCTAACAAGTAGCAAAGATACCTAGAGAGGTTCCTTGGTCAACTCTAGGGCCAAACGGGAAGTCCGGAAACCAAGCGAAGAAAACGGAGAGAGCAAACACACTAAAACGCAACCTTCAGGCAAGTCCCGGACTGTCCGGCCCTGGGGTCCCGGACTGTCCGCCCCTACTGCGGACTGTCCGCGACTTGGTGGCGGACTGTCCGCTGGCCGAATGGACCAAATAGCAATGTTGCTGAAAGTCCCCTGGTCGGCTCCCGGACTGTCCGCGAGTTAGACCGGCGGACTGTCCGCAGGTCACTCCGGACCAAAGTGCCCGAGCCGCGCAGCCACTGAACCGGCTGGAGCCCGACGCGCGGACTGTCCGCGCCTCCAACGGCGGACTGTCTTCGAGTGTCCAGAAAGGCCGATTTTGGTCGCCCTCCACTCAAATATTCTCCAAATCGATCCAAACCAAAAATCCCTTGATCCCAAACTTGGAGAGGATGATCACGAGGTAGTTAGGAGACTATCCCCAAGAAATCATCCGCTCAAGGCGATTCAATCACCGGGAAATCGAAAGGGGAAGATCAAGAACGAAAAAGCGCCACGAAAACGAAATCAACCCGATCTACTTGTTCGTGAGGAGTTAGATGAATTCCTTCGGTGGAAATGATCTCCTTTCAAAAACGAACAAGTTGATTCAAACGGATTTCGCAAAGACGCAGTAGGGAGAGAGATTGAGTGACGGGAAAATCGCGAGGAAACGAAGAACGCGACGAACACGAACCAAAACGCGAATCAACACATCGATCTGCAACCGTGTGGCTACCACACGCTACAACAGTGAGGATACGGCCTCACTTCCTCAAAATCTCCAGTACACAGAGGTATGGTTCTCTGCGGATCTCAGCTAGCTACAACAGGGGATTGGGAGAGCAGGAAACCCTAGAAGCAAAGAGCAAAATGACTGAGATGGTTGGGGAGGAGGGTGTCTCCCTCTACTTAACCTATTTCTAATTCCTACTCTACCCCTCTCTAATTACAGAGCGAGCCAGCTAAACCCTAAGGTTATTCTGGACCAACTCGGTGGTAGGTGAATCCGACGGCCACGCCTGCACAACTGGCAGCGTTACCTCGACGCAACCTCCCGATTGCCGCCACGTGCCGCCATCGCTCTGCGTCCTTTTCCCGGACGTCGCACCCCCGGTTTTGTGGCCCAAACCGGGAAACCAGCCTTCACAGCCAACCCCCGGTTTTGAGGCCCAAACCGGGAAACCAGCCCATGTAGCCTGAGTTTTGTGGCCCAAACTCAGCAAACTCGCCGCACCCAGGTTTTGAGGCCCAAACCTAGAAACCGTCCTCAGCCCGAGTTTTGTGGCCAAACTCGGAAACCGTCCGCGCCCAGGTTTTGAGGCCCAAACCTGGAAACCGTCCACCCGATGGTTTTTCTCTGGCTCTACCACCAAACCGAAGCTGTAGAGGGGATGCACCGCCCGTGCACCCCGTCCACCGACACGTGTCCCCAGGTCCTCGACCCAAGCAACACCGTGCCCGCAAGTCTCCGCTCGTCGCTGTCCCAGGCTGCCAGCCACCACAGCTGATCCTCGGGCTACCGGTCCCTCAGTCCAAGCCTAACGTCGGCCCTTCACCACTCTCGGTCCATCGGCACGACACGTCTCTACATGACCTTCACCTTGCCTCTGATCACTGTCTCCGTGCTCGACACCTGCACAACACAAGCCAAAGAACATGCGCATTATCCCAGTTGACAATCACACATCACTCAGAGACTCGGCATACACCCATGTATCCGCACATCTCCTCCATTGTTGATGCAACACATGCACCAACCATGTCACCAAATGATATGATCCCCTTCATATCATCACATGACCTCTATGGTCCATTGATCTTGACCTTACTTGCTCTTCACCATTGCTTCAATCCTTCGGCGCCAAGTCTTTGCTCAAGCCTCCCGACACTCGGTACCAACAGCTTCAAAGCCTCCAACTTGCCCTTCACCTTCGCAATCGGTCCATCAAGCCAAGTGTTGCCTTGATCTTTACCATCTTAGCCACATGACTCCATGTCATGTCACATATGCAATAAGCTCCTTCACATTTGTACCTGTGGACTAATCTCCTGTGTATCTCACATAAACACAATTAGTCCACCTAAAGTTGTCACTCAATTACCAAAACCAAACTAGGACCTTTCAATCTCCCCTTTTTTGGTAATTGATGACAACTCTACAAAGATATGGAAATTAAGCTCTTTGGATTCTATGTTACTTATCCAACATTAAGATCACTTGTGAAGATTTGGATAAGCACCATACAACCCGACTTGGTAGTGATAACTCCCCCTACATGTGTGCTCAAATGATTTAGTTTCAAGCTTGCACACATGCATAAATATGAAATTTGTGGGAGTGTTACCGCTACTAAGCGATGCTAAGGTATACAAGATAAATTTGTACCTTTGTAGCGTGTATACCACATTTTAAATCATCCTTAGCATCAACTTACTAGAAATAAGTGAAACTAGATACCACATGAGATCAACATTATAAACAAGGTTCTAGTTACCACTTGCTATACTAAGACTAGGCTATAGATACCAAAATGAAGCAAACATCATTGAAGTCTTAGTTCTAGCAAACATTGCACACAAGAATGTAGGAATGTAAAACATATGCAATGCGAGCAAGCAAATGTAATGCACAAACAAATGCATCAACACATGTATTCATGAGCTTGCTCCCCCTACTTGTGTGCTTCCTTTTGTCCAAGAATTATGATCCATTTCTTCAATCTTGCTCCCTCTTGATCCATGTCCATCTTGTTTTCTTGTTTTCTCCCCTTTGTCCTTTAACATATCATAATTGACATATCTTTGCCACAATTTCTCCCCCTTTGTCATCAATGACCATAAAAGGCATGCTTCTCTTGATACAAAGGGATGCACTAAGGGGTAGATGGTTGACACTTGAGTCTTATATTTTTGATGGACACTACCATATATGTTGGAATGACACCACTTGTAGATACCACATGTAGATGCATGAAAACCACTTTGAAATACTACATGTAGAACACTTGTAGGATCTTTGACCTTGATACCAATAGGCGGGACATCTCCCCTTATGTCATAACATGGGTCATTCACTTGAGCTCTTGTTGGTGAGGGAACTTTGCTTGATTTGATCACTTAAAGTTGAGGATCACTTGAAGTCTTGTAGGATACCACTTGTGATATTGATCTAGACACCACTTGGTAAAATTCCACTTGAAAATACCATTTTAAGGATATGTGAGTCTAGATACCACTTGAATGAGTTCAAGTTGATATCCTTTTGCATTATTATCTTCTTCTTGAACTCTTGTCATCTTCATGAGCTTCTCATTTGTGACTTGAACTAGGCAATTTTGCACAAGATATCTAACTCGGTTTGCTCTAGAGTAAGCTTCTTCATACATCTTTCAATGGTTATCTTACTCATGTTGAATTAGACACTTGAATGCTCATCTTCTAGATCAAGTACTCGGGTTTACTAGCTCATGAACAAATTCATATATTAACCACTAGATCATATAATCAATCAAGCAATAGTGGTAGACTATGAATTTAAACTTTTCATTTGTTATGCATGATCATATTAAGCATGTACTATATGCACTAACCGCATACTAGTAAGGGATGAAATGATCATGCACATTACAATGATACCTTTGCTATCTTGGAGTAGAGGATAGTCATTAGATTGTATTTATGCTCTGCAATAGCAGTGTGAAGTCCATTTATAAACTTGGTGAAGACCAATAGATAGCAATTTGAATTCCATTCTTCACCCATATGATTTGAAAACCACTAATGATCAAGTGCACTATCTTGAGTTGTGGTTGGCTTGCTTCTTCATTTGATCTTAGCTTGCATGAGAATACCACTTATGATTTGCTTCTTTATCTTGGGTGCTGCTTGCTTTCTTTCTTGATCAATCTCTTGATTGCTCCAACTAAGAATCTTCAATGATACTTTAGATCACCACTTCCATGTTAGCCTTCCAAGCCTCGCTTGGTTAACCTACCAAAGGCGGCAAGCCCCTACACATAGGGAGAAGTGACCTCTCTCCAAAGAATCATCCTTGATACTCACTTGAATTGACTTTGTTTGATTGATCCAAATGATGAACTCTTCTTGAGATATGACATTGAACCCTTCTTTTGGTCCTTTTCTTTCTTCTCAAAAGATCTTCAACTAACACTAGGACTTGAGCTTCATCTTTATCTTGATCTTGGTCTTGATCTTCAATTTGAGTACCAAATGTGTGCCAAATACACTCTTCAATCAAATGGTTTTGTACTCATATTTTTCATGCTTCTATATCATCTCAAAACCAAACATAGGTGCCTCAATCTCTTATAAACATCTCAACTTGAGGACCTTACAATCCAAGTGACTCCAAATCAATTCAATTATTGTCACTTTTCTGGCAGATTCTGTACTCTCTAAAGAAAAAAATCATATCTCCCAAAGTAAAGCTCCAATGACCATGAAATTTGGTGGAGATGTGCATTACTAAGTATTCTAGAAGACATAAAACTTTGAGCTTCATTGGACTTAAAGATTGCTACCATATTTCACATCTTCCAAGACTGCTACATGCTGAAAACTACTGCACATGTGTTGACAAGATCCACTCCAAAACCAAAGTATCCCTTATCCAAGACTCATGAAATTTTTGCAGCAACTAATAACATAAACTCAGAGCATGTATACCAAATTTCAAGCCAATCCAAATAGATTTGATTATTCAAACATGGCAATGATCACAGCTAGCTCAGATTTTGCAATATAGGACAGATTTGACTACTTGAGCTATTCTTCTTCAAATATGAACCAAACTTGAAATCAACTTGTTTGAATACTCTCACAAGACATACATTCATTCAAACCACTTACTAAAAGAAGTCTCATGAACTTATCCAATCAAACCCACTCAATTTTGATTACTAAGCATTAAATCCATTCAAACATCTCATAGCAAGCAACATATACATATATATCCAATTCAATCAACTCATATGCACCCAAATAAATTTGATCAACAAAATGTATACCTTTGTATCTCATGATCATCAACTAGCAAGCTTTAACTTAGTTATTTTCAATCCTTCGAATGTATCCGATCAATCAACCAACACAATTTGATTTTGCACTTGTATGTTGTATCATATTTGGACTTTACTATTTTTGGACTTGGCATTGGGATAGGATTGCATTAGGATTCATTTGTTTGACACAATAATATGATGATCAATATGAAACCGATTGAATCAAGCCTCCAATGCCATGGTACCTACAATCAATCATCCACTTTTTGATGGTACCCAAACTAGTTTGGGTCCTCTCAAGTTAGGTGCAACATACTTAGGCAATGCCTTAGTATGAATAGCGGGATGTGTTGCAATAGCCACCGAAGAGGTACCATTGTCATCCTTTCTAAGCACATTATCATCTTCAATTGAAATAAGCTTAGAAGTTTTACCTAGAGGACATAAATTTGCCATGTGTCCCCTTTCCCGACATGAGTAGCAAACTCTCTTCAATTGAGACTTTTCTTCCTTGCTAATATGTTGCTTCTCATTGCCTTGCCTCCCATGAGTTGATTGAGCCTTCTCCTCAAGCTTGGTAGGACACTTTGAGGCAAAGTGTCCCATATCTTCACACTTGTAGCACTTGATGTGAGCTAAATCTTTCTCATCATCTTCTTGGCATCTTGGATATGAGTTGGATGCCTTGCTCTTGTTCTTCCACCCCTTCTTGTTTTCTTCTTCATCATCATCAAGTCACCATCATTATGGTTGTTCTTGATTTGATCTTGGGGCTTCTCTTTTTGCTCAACTTGTAGCTTTGGTTGAGGCTCTTCTTGTTGCTTCACCAATTTCTTGGTTGGGCACATAGAGGTGAGATGTCCTCTAGTGCGGCACTTAAAGCACTTGACATGCTTGAGCCTCTCTTCTTGTTTCTTCAACTTGAGCTTTTCTTTGTTAGGGCAACCATTTGCGAGATGTCCCATCTCATGGCATTTGTAGCACATGAAGTGAGATAACTTCTCTTGTTCTTGTGTCTTCATCTCTCTTTCATGTCTTCTCTTGCCCCCATCTCTTGCCTTTGACATTGCTCTTGTTGAAGCCAATGCCACTCTTGTCACCATAGGTTCTTTGGTTGTTCAACATATGCTCGACGGTGACTTTTGAGTGGTAACACCTCTCTAACTTGTTGCTCAAATTCTTCACCTAACTTTTGAGCTTTTATTTTCTAATTTCAATGTTTTTGCCATCTCATTTTCTAAAGCTATGTTCATGCTAGCAAGTTTACTAACAAGCTCATCATATGAATCGACATGATCAACCACATTAGCATTGTATACCTTAGTGTCACCTTGTGACATGAAGCAATGTGGCGATGGGCTTGTAGTAGTATCACAATCATCAACCGAGCATGAAACATCAACATCATCAAGTGTGCTTGGAGTAGAATCATTACTTGCAAAACTTGAATCATCACCATCAACCATGTCAAGTGAGCTTGTTGTAGATCGATTATCATCATCATCATCACTTGACCATGAGGTGGAGCAATCTTCCACAATCATCAAGTTGTGGTCATGCTCAACATTCTCATGCGCAACCACCTTGTGAACCTCATTGAATTCACCATCATCCCATGTGGAGGAGTCACCAAAGGTGTGCTTGATTGATTCCCATAGCTCATGGGCGGTTCCTTTGTGGTTCACCTTGTAAAACAACTCAAAGCTCAAAGCACCCATTAGAAATAAATAAGCATCAGAATCAAGTTCAAAGAGAGCCTTTTGAGCTTTGGTTAGATTCTTATGGTCCAAGACATGGGTGAGACCACTTGTGACAACCCACCAAGACTTAGGTCCCTTGGGACGAAAATGATCAAGCATATGGTGTTTCCATTGTGCAAAGTGTGTGCCATTAAAAATATGTGTGTCACAAACATCTATCCCACTAGACGCCATCCTCTCGGGTCGGTAAAGACCACAAATGAGAGACCACTGCTCTGATACCACGTGTAGGGTCGAGATGGCAGACTAGAGGGGGGGGTGAATAGTCTTTTCTAAAATTAATTGCATCGGCTAACCAAAATAAATGCGGAATTAAAACTATCAGTCTAGCCAAGACTACACCCCTCTACCTATACTCTCAAGCACCTTACATAGATCCTAAACAAAGCAAATAAGGTGCTGAACTAGCAAGAGCTCACCTAAACAATTCTAGCTTGCAAGGTTATACAAACCTAAGCAACTAGTACTCAATCAATCGGGGAGCTCCTACACATGCCACTAAGCAAAAGCACAAAGCCTAAGCTCACTAGCAATGCTCAATAACAAGGCCACACAAGCCAAATTAGAGAGCTCAACTTAGCTACACAAACTAAGCAATGTGACTAGCAAGACTACAAGTCAACTAGTCACTCACGGGATCAACTTCTATGCTACACAAGCAAGGAAGGTAACTAGCAAGCTACACAAGCTAACTAGAAGCACAAGAGCAATCTACACTAGCACAAGTATATGAACAAATAAATACAAGCTAGAGAATGGAGTTTGCAAACCAACGGGATGAACAAGGTTGACACAATGATTTTATCCTGAGGTTCACTTGGTTGCCACCAAGCTAGTCCCCGTTGAGACAAGCTCAAGGTTGCCGCCGGTCCTCTTGCTAGTGGTGACTACACTAGTCACACTCTCCCACAAGGAGTGCTTACCACAAGCTCTAGCACTTGACCCGGTCGGACCACTTGACGCTCTTGACGTCTCACTCAACTAGAGTTGCTCTTCGCGTCTCCCGCGGGTGAGCACAACACCCCTCACAAATCCTTCTCCGGAGCCACACACAATCACCACGTGGGCTTCACAACGGAGACACAATCCACCAAGCCATCTAGGTGATGGCAATCACCAAGAGTAATAAGAAATCCCCAAATCATAAAGATTTCCTAGTGCCACCAAATGCAATCCTCAAATGCACACACACTAGGCTCTCAATCCCTCACTCAAATTAGCACCAAGCATGAGAGGGAGAGGAAGGGGAGGCAGTGGATCTTCACTCTCTCATCCACACCCACAAAGGGCTCTCAATTTCTCCTTAAGATTTGGCACATATCAATGGAGAGAGGGAGAGGGATGAACCCTAGAACTTGCAACACCAAGAGCAAGAATGGGGAGAGAAGGCTACTCCTCCGGGAAGGGGAAAGACACTATCTTATCCCTTCAGTTAGTCCCCAACGGTAACAAGCAACTAGCTTCTCTCACACGCTCCCGCAATGGCTAGATCTGAGTTGAACAAAAATTTCTTGTGAGGGAGATGGAAAATTACCGGTTGAGAGCTCTCTCTCTCTCACTGACACACACATGCAAGCTTGTCCCCCTCTCAACGAGAAATTCTTGTGAGGGAGAGGAAAAATGTCGGTTGAGCGGGGCAAGAGAACGGACGTCCGAACTTGCCTCTCTCACTGACACGCATGCAGGTTTGTCTCCCCTCAACAAGAATTTCTTGTGAGGGAGTACAGAATTGCCGGTTGAGGCTTTTTTTCTCTCATGCCTCTCTCTCTCTCTCTCTCTTCCTGACACATGCAGGTGCAACACTCTCATGTAAAATTCTTGAAGATAAAAGCTTCAAGACAGAGCACCCTCTATCGGCAATTCAAGCTAGGTTAACAAGAAATTCTTGCTGGTAGCTCGAGCTCCAATTAAACCTTTTCTTTTCTACTCTTTTCAAGTGCTAACTTCACCAAGATATTTCATAATAAATTGGGCACTTAAGTTAGCATTTTCACAAAGAATTTTCAGGGTTAATCTCACCATGACACTAAGCGCAATGCATATGCAAAAGAGACTCACACTTAGTGGCACTAGATAACCGTTGCAACTAAAAGATTTCTCCTCTTTATAGTACGGCTATCTATCCTAAACCTGGTCAAGCACTTCTCTACTCAACTTAGACCGGTGAAATGAAATGTCCTAAAATATACCTTTGCCTTGCGCATTCCATTTCATCTCCTCCATTGTTGATGCAACACATGCACCAACCATGTCACCAAATGATATGATCCACTTCATATCATCACATGACCTCTATGGTCCATTGATCTTGACCTTACTTGCTCTTCACCATTGCTTCAGTCCTTCGGCGCCAAGTCTTTGCTCAAGCCTCCCGACACTCGGTACCAACAGCTTCAAAGCCTCCAACTTGCCCTTCACCTTCGCAATCGGTCCATCAAGCCAAGTCTTGCCTTGATCTTTACCATCTTAGCCACATGACTCCATGTCATGTCACATATGCAATAAGCTCCTTCACATTTGTACCTGTGGACTAATCTCCTGTGTATCTCACATAAACACAATTAGTCCACCTAAAGTTGTCACTCAATTACCAAAACCAAACTAGGACCTTTCACCGGTACTGCCGCGCAGACAACGAGACCAAGCCTGCAATTCGAAATCCAGCCACAACAAACCAAATCTATATGAATGGAAATGTAGTACTTGGTTCTCTGAACCAACAGAACCAACTCTAACAAGCCTAATATGAGATAAGAAGTAGATCGGGCCAAACCCTAGAATCTATCACAAGCTCACAAGTATGAAGAATGAAACTAAGCAAGCACAAGAGACAAGTGATTTATCCCGTGGTTCAGCTCGCTACCAAGGCTTGCCTACCTCCACGTTGTTGAGGTTGACCACTTAGGTCATGAGCTTTGTAACTCTACCTCGTTCTCAAGTCAAGGAACCAAATCCTTGAAGTGAGGGGTAATAATACTAGCTGCACAAGTGGTTACAAACCTCCCTAGGCTGCCACACAAGTTGGCAAGGCTCTAGGGCGACGCCTAGCCTGCTAGGGTTCCAAGAACCCAAGAGTAATAGAAGCAAATACACCGGCTATGGCTCAAATCAAGTGCTCTAGGAAGTAGATCTCAGCTAGGGCTTCTCTTTGGTGAAGGTTTGAGGCTCTAACTCACTTGGAATCAATAGGAATCAAAGATTAGGTGAGAGAGAGCTTGGGGGCCTTCAATGGGGAGAGCAAGCCTTCTCTGGAGGTAGGAGAAGAGTTATGGTCGTGGGTGACCGTTGGGGTGGCAGGGAGATGGAGTAAATATCCCCTGCCTTCCAACGGTTACAACAAGTCGCGGCAGTGTCGGCCTTAGCCCGGCAGTGCAGCTGTCTTCGGTTAGGAATAAGGATGGCTTGGGTTGGTTTGAGCACATGTCATTCAGCCATAGCAATGTATTTGCATTCCCCCTTGATAGTACGACATTCCTATAACTCAAATTCAAAAGAAAAATCTTGATATAGCACTTTGAGTCCGGATCCGACAAAATATAGCATGAGGGGTCCACCAACACATATGCACCATCCTTTCTTATCATTAACCTGCTTGTCATCTTCATAAATCTTGTTAGTTCTCCAATCATGTGGTCATTATCGCCAAAACCCACAATTAGGGCTTGATTGCACTTACACATATGTAGGGGGAGCTAATACTACCAAAGTGACAACTCAATTTTAAATTACATATCTTTGTGAAGGTTTGTCATCAATTACCAAAAAGGGGGAGATTGAAAGACCTATATTTGGTTTTGGATAATTGAGACAACGAAGTGAACTATCTATTATTCTAGTGTTATGAATGAGAAAGGTTATGTCTGTATCCAAGTTTGAGCAAGGATGACACACATGGTGATGGTACAAATGGTGATGAAATGCTCATATCTTAGAAAATAAGAAAGAGCAAAACAAAATCCTATGGATTCAAGGCAAATATATAAAATAGGATATTTGTTTTTCCGGTCAAGACGCAATAGAATGACCGGGTCTAGAATAGATAACCATACTATAAAGAAAAAATATTTAATTATATCAGTTATCTAGTGCCACTAAGTGTGAGTTCTTTTGCATATGCATTGTGCTTAGTGACGTTGTTAGATGCATGAGAAAAACCTTAAAAAAATTTTGTGAAAATGCTAAGTGCTTAATTTATGTTGGTATATCTTTGAAAAGGCTCGCACTTAACATGGTAGAAAAGAAAAGGAGAAAGAGGCTTGCTGGCTAGATTTCTGGTTCAACCTGGAATATATTCTAGGTGAGGTCTCTTAGTGTGTTGGAGTTGTTGCCTCGTTGATGCGTTCTAAACAAAGCAACTTCAGCTGGAATTAAGTCTAGGCCAAACTAGAAACTCGTTGTTGAACACTGTGCGTGCATAGAGGCCTTGCCCATTTCCACTCATTGAGAAATGTTGGTGCAGTCTGGGGATAAGACCGAGGCTCTCGGTTCCTTTCCTCCCTCTCGCACTCTCTCTGGTTTGGCTCTTTCAGTTCCCCATTTGAAAGCCCTAGTTTGGTTTTGATTAATTGATAAAACCTATTTGGTCTAATCCTATTGCTAAGCATGTGTGTAGCTTATAAGAAAGGATTGATACCAAGCCAAGTGGTGGAGCTAGCAAGTTGGCAACCATGGAGGATGGTGATGGCCACAAGCACTCAAGAGATCAAGTGCTCTACCTTTGGTGAAATGAAGAAGAGAAGAGATGGGGCAAAGAGGCCCGAAGGCAAAGGTATAACCTATAGGGCTCTTTGTTTCGGTGATCAAGACACTTAGCGAGTGTGATCACATTTAGGATAGATAGCCATACTATTAAGAGGAGATAATTCATGACTTATGCAATGTTCAAGTTCCACTAGGAGTTCTCTAACATATTGATGCTATAGACCTAGTGAGTGACTAACAAAACCCCTTGGAAAATGCTTTGCAAAACGCTAACACACATGCATTTAAAGATGTTCCATTTGTGGTGTTGGCACTTTTGGGATAAGGGGGTGTTCCGGAGTTGTGGAGAAGTGGGAGAAACTAGTGTATAGTTCTTCTGACAGCGTTTTTCGGAAGAGAAGTAGTGTGTTCAGAAGCATCGGACGCTGGTCCGTGGGGCATCGGACACTGGGCCGAGCGTCCGATGGTTAACCCTAGTTTCTGACAAATGTTAAAGGAGCATCGGACGCTGGTAACGGACGCTGAGGAAACACTGTTGCAGAGTCCGATGCAGGTGACGTGGCACAAGATTGTCTTCCAGGAAGCATCGGACGCTGGCCTGCGTCCGATGCCAATCCATCGGACGCGTCCGATGTAATTTGACCCTTTTTGGAACCTCTCTGTATGGTCATCGAACGCAGGGGTTGAGCGTTCGATGTGATGGTGCCTGCGCGTCCGATGTGGCGCAGAAAAGAGCTAAATCGAGTAGTGGCATCGGAGTGTCCGATGTCTGGCATCGGCGCGTCCGATGTCACTTTAACCATGGCGCGAAGGCATATGACCGTTGGGATCTGACGGACTGAATTCATAGGAGGGGGACAGGTGGTTCTCATCGGAGCATCGAACGCTGGGGGAGCGTCCGATGGCCCCGACACCAGCGCGTCCGATGCTCGGGTTTTCAGCCCAACGAAAAGGCCAACTTGAATGGCCTATTTAAGGGGCTTGGCCGGCTTACTTGGTGCCTCTCTTGCACATTTTGATTCCTAAGCATTCTAGTGAGCTTTGGCAAGCCTTCCAACTCATCTCCCAAGTTGATTTGATTAAACCAAGTGAGATTGAGTGATCTAGTGCGGTGATTTGAAAGAGTTCAATCTAGTGGCACTAGTTCTTCACATCGGCTTTGAGTTTCTTGTTACTCTTGGCATTTGCCGGTGCCTAGACAGCTTGGAGGCGTTGTGGTGTTGTTGGCAAGAGAAGGAGATTGTTCTTGGCCACCACCGATTGTAATTGTGAGAGGTTTTGGAGCCTCACCTCGCCGGAGCGGCAAGAGACATCCTTAGTGGATTGCTCGTGTCATTGAGAAACCTCACTAGCGGTAGATTCTTGTGGCGCTCTTTGTGAGCTTGGCTTTGTGCCAATTAGCCATCGGGTCACCTAGTGTTGGTCGACACAACGGGGAGTAGCGTGCCGGCAAGCACATGAACCTCGGGATAAATCTTGGTGTCTCGTGTGCTTATTGTGATTGCTTTCATATCTTGGTGATTGGTCTTCATATTCACTTTCTTGGTGATTGGCATCACAAGTGGATTTCACCGGTGATTGGATTTCTACTAGACGATCATGAAGGCTCAGTGACATCACTTCTATCTAGCTTGTTTACTTTGTGTATTTACTTTGAGCTATTCCTCTTGTGTAGATACTATCACTTGTTGTATATCTCTTATTATATTTCTTGTGTAGTTAGTTGTGATTAGCTTGCTTAGTCTATCTATTGCACATACTTGTCTCATATACATTTTGTATATCATACTTGTACTAGAGCTAGATAGCTTTATTCCGCATTAGATATTAGCTCTAGTTGATTGTGTGACATAGAAATATTAGGTAGAATTGTTGGACAGGTGGTTTGCAACACACTATTAGGCTAGCGCAAAAAGCTTCGCCATTTGTTATACTAATAGTGTTTGCCTAAGTGTTTTTTAGATTTTTATTTAGGCTACTCACCCCCCCCCTCTAGCCAATTTGGACCTTTCAAGTGGTATCGGAGTCGTGGTCACCGTTTGTTTGAGGCTTAACATCCTCCAGTGTTAAAATGGCTCAAATCAACTATATGGGGAAGCCACCACATTTTGATGGCACCAACTTTGATTGTTGGAAGAGGAAGATGTGTGCATTCACAAGAGGAATGAATAGAAAGATTTGGGATGTAATTGAGCATGACTTTGCGGTGATTGATACCGCCAATCCAACTCCAAGAGAAGAAGAGAAGCTTCAATGGAATGATGTGGCAATCAACTTATTCTTTGAAGCATTTGACACAAAGTTGTTTGAGCAAATCAAGGACCTTGAAAGAGCAAGTGAAATATGGGAGAGATTGGAGGAGACTTATGAGGGCACCAAGGCAGTCAAGGGCGCCAAGCTATACATTCTCAAGGACAAGCTTGCTACCTTCAAGATGCAAGATGATGAGAGCATACCAGAGATGTTTCACCGGTTGCAAGTTATTATCAATGACTTGAAGGCTTTGGGAGAAAAGGTGGAGGACAAGGACTTTTCTCACAAGTTCTTGAGGTGCTTACCACCAAGGTTTGACACCTTGGAAACTATCCTTGTGAGAGAAGGAATGGATACGGTAACCCCAAACCAAGTACTAGGTGATGTGGTCACTCAAGACACATACCATGTGGAACGGGATGGGGGAGCCCAAGAGGAAGAAAAGAAGAAGAAGACTGTAGCATTCAAGGCTTCATCCTCCAAGAGCAAAAGCAAGGGCAAAGCAAAGAAGGAAGAAAGTGATGATGAAGCTAGTACAAGCTTTAGTGAAATGGATGATGATGAAATGGATCTCTTTGTGAAGAGATTTGGCAAGTTCATGAAGAAGAAGGGATATGGAGCAAGAAAGAGAAGAGATGCAACAAAAAGCACATCTAAAAGGTGCTATAGATGCAAGGATCACTTCATCGCGGATTGTCCATACTCTAGTGATGAAGATGATGATGACCGCAAGAAGAGCAAGAAGAAGGACAAGAAAGAGAAGAAAGAAAAGAAAGAGAAGAAGAAGGAGAAGAAGAAGGGTGGATCATATGTCGTGACATGGGATAGTGATGCTTCCTCAAGTGATGATGAGAGGAAGACCACCAAGAAGAAGGCTATGGATAGTCTTGCTATCTCAAGCAAGCCTTCTATCTTCAACACTCCATCAACATGCTTCATGGCTAAGGCCACTAAGGTATCATCCAATGAAAGTGAAAGTGAGAGTGAGAGTGATGATGATGAGGAAGGAGGACCTCATGAGCATGCTACAAGATGCTCACTCTTACATTGAGACTAAGAGGAAGGAGTGCGAAGAATTGCGCAAGGCCAACAAGGCTCTTGAGCAATCCTTTGATGAGCTCAAGTCTACTCATGAGAGGCTAGAGGAATCCCATGAGAAGCTTGACCAAACTCACACTAGGCTTAAGGAAGCCCACTCCTCCCTCCTTAATCAAAGTAAGATTGAGGATGTTGTAGAGACATGCAATGTAGGAGTAACATGTGATATTCTTGATGAATCTTTTTATGCTCCTAATATTGTTGCTCCCACCAATGCATCATCATCATCTAGCTCAACTAAAATGCCTACTTCTACTACATGTGATTCATCATTAGTGGTAGAAAATGAGAACCTTAAGAACAAGGTGTATGAGCTCACTCATGCTTTAGGCAATGCCTATGGTGGAGATGCCCGCTTGCTTAAGTGCTTGGGTAGCCAAAGATGTCCACTCAACAAGGAGGGACTTGGCTATACCCCCAAGAAGGGCAAGGCCGCTTTTGCTCCTCACAAGACTAGTTTTGTGAAGAGCAATGGTCGTTATTGCTATAATTGCAAGCAATCCGGGCACATAGAGCAAAATTGCTTTAACAAGAACAAGAACAAGGACAATGCTTATATTTCATCTATTAGACTTGATTCTTGTTATATGCTTACAAAGGGGACTAATGGTGTGAAGGCTAAGTACATTGGTGCACCCTTGGTTGGCCCAAAGAAGAAGGCGATTTGGGTGCCCAAGAGCTTGGTAACTAACCTTGGAGGACTCAAAAAGATTTGGGTACCTAAAAATAATTGATCTCTTTGTAGGTGAATTATAAAGCGGGAGTAAGGCATTGGGTGCTTGATAGTGGGTGCACTCAACACATGACCGGAGATGGAAGAATGTTCAAATCAATCAACACTAGTGGCAATGATCATGCAGATGCTATCACATTTGGTGACAACAAGAAAGGCAAGGTCAAAGGCTTGGGCAAGATTGCAATATCCAATGATTTGAGCATCTCCAATGTGCTATTGGTGGAATCTCTCAACTTTAACTTGTTATCCGTGGCACAATTATGTGATTTGGGATTCAAATGCATATTTGGTGTGGATGATGTGGAGATAGTGAGTGTTGATGGAAGTGATTTGGTCTTCAGAGGATTTAGATATGAGAATCTTTATTTGGTGGACTTTGATGCAAGTGAAGCTCAATTGACAACATGTTTGTTCACCAAATCAAGTATGGGTTGGCTATGGCATAGGCGCTTGGGACATGTTGGAATGAAGCAACTAAAGAGGCTAGTGAAGCATGACATGGTTAGAGGACTAAAAGATGTTCACTTTGAGAAAGATAAGCTATGTAGTGCATGTCAAATGGGAAAGCAAGTTGGAAATACTCATCCCAACAAAGGAATGATGAGCACTACACATGCACTTGAGTTGTTGCACATGGACTTGTTTGGACCAACTACATATGCAAGTATTGGGGGAAACAAGTATGGCTTTGTGATAGTGGATGACTATACAAGATTCACATGGGGTCTTCTTTCTCGTTGACAAGAGTGAAGTGTTTGGCATATTCAAAACCTTTGTCAAGAGAAGTCAAAATGAGTTTGATAGAAGAATCAAGAAAGTGAGAAGTGACAATGGAAGTGAGTTTAGGAACACAAGAGTTGATGAGCTATGTGATGAGTATGGAATCAAGCATCAATTCTCGGCCAAGTATACACCTCAATCCAATGGGATAGTTGAAAGGAAGAATAGGACACTCATTGATATGTCAAGATCCATGCTTAGTGAATACAATGTGAGTGATTCCTTTTGGGCCGAAGCAATCAACACGGCATGCTATTATAGCAACCGGCTCTATTGTCACCCTCTATTGAAGAAGACACCATATGAGCTCCTCAATGATAGAAAGCCCAACGTTGCATATTTTTGGGTCTTCGGGTGCAAGTGCTACATATTGAAGAAGGGCACAAGACTTGGCAAGTTTGAAAAGAAGTGTGATGAAGGGTTCCTACTTGGTTACTCCACTACAAGCAAGGCATATAGAGTATGGAACAACACATCAAGAATAGTTGAAAAAGTCCATGATGTTGAGTTTGATGGAACCAATGGCTCACATGAAGAACAAGACAACCTAGATGATGTGAGAGGAACATAATTGGTGGAAGCCATGAAGAACATGGACATTGGTGATATTAGGCCAAAGTAAGTGATTGACATCGAAGGTAATAAAGATCAAGTGCTCTCTCCTCCAACCATGCATGACAATGATATTGCAAGCTCTAATGGTTCTCAAGATCAACAAGATGCTAGTGCAAGTGCAAGTGCTCAACCGGAACAAGTGCTCCAACCAACACACATTGCAAGAGATCATCCTTTAGATCAAATTGTTGGTGACATAAGAAGAGGTGTTCAAACAAGATCAAGATTGGCATCATTTTGTGAACACTACTCATTTGTATCATCTATTGAGCCAAACAAGATTGATGAGGCTTTGATGGATGTTGATTGGGTGAATGCAATGCATGAAGAGTTGAACAACTTCACCCGCAATGATGTTTGGGAGTTAGTGGAAAGACCAAAGAACACAAATGTTATTGGTACAAGATGGGTCTTCCGGAACAAGCAAGATGAAGATGGCATTGTTGTAAGGAACAAAGCAAGATTGGTTGCACAAGGATACACTCAAATGGAAGGCATTGACTTTGAAGAAACCTATGCACCGATTGCTAGATTGGAGGCCATTAGAATTTTACTTGCATATGCTTGTTCTCACAACATCAAGCTCTATCAAATGGATGTCAAGAGTGCTTTTCTCAATGGATTCATCAATGAACTAGTGTATGTTGAGCAACCTCCCGGATTTGAAGATTTAAAGAAGCCCAACCATGTGTACAAGCTCAAGAAGGCATTATATGGGTTGAAACAAGCACCAAGAGCATGGCATGAAAGATTGAGGGATTTCTTGCTATCAAAGGGTTTCAAGATGGGGAAGATTGACACCACACTCTTCACCAAGAATATTGGAAGTGACTTGTTTGTGTTGCAAATCTATGTGGATGACATGATCTTTGGATCAACCAACCCAGACTTTTATGAAGAGTTTGGAGAGATGATGGCTAAAGAGTTTGAGATGTCTATGATTGGAGAACTTAGTTACTTTCTTGGGCTACAAATCAAGCAAATGAAGAAAGGCACATTTGTTAGTCAAGGCAAGTACATCAAGGACATGCTCAAGAAGTTCGGGTTAGATGAAGCAAAAGCAATAACCACTCCAATGGGCACAAATGGACATTTGGATAGTGATTCTAGTGGTGACATGGTGGATCAAAAGCTATATCGATCAATGATTGGAAGTCTACTCTATGTGACCGCATCAAGGCCGGATGTCATGTTTAGTGTGTGCATGTGTGCAAGGTTCCAAGCTTCACCAAGAGAAAGTCATTTGAAGGCAACCAAAAGAATATTGAGATATTTGAAGCACTCCAAATGTTGGACTATGGTATCCTAAAGGCTCTCAATTTGAATTGATTGGTTACTCAGATTCTGATTATGTGGGATGCAAGGTGGATAGGAAGAGCATATCGGGCACTTGTCAATTGCTTGGAAGATCACTTGTCTCATGGTCATCAAAGAAGCAAAATAGTGTTGCACTACCGCCGAAGCCGAATACATATCTGCGGGTAGTTGTTGTGCACAATTGCTATGGATGAAAGCAACATTGCAAGATTATGGAGTCAAGTTTGGACAAGTCCCATTACTATGTGATAATGAGAGCGTCATCAAAATAGCCACCAACTCGGTTCAACACTCAAGCACAAAGCACATTGATATAAGGCATCACTTCATTAGAGACCATCAAGCAAAGAAAGATATATCTATTGAAAGTGTGGGCACCGGTGATCAACTTGCCGATATCTTCACCAAGCTACTAGATGAGAGAAGGTTTTGCAAGCTACAGAATGAATTGAATATTCTAGACTTCTCCAACATGAGTTGAATGTACCCCCACTTATGACATGCCTCTCCTCCAAGAAAGCAAAGGTGAAATTATTTGGCATGTGCATTCATTCTTATTAGGTTGTGTTTTAGTTCATATAGCCATCACATCGCTTATCTAGATTCATTCATGCGGATACATGGGTGTATGCCGAGTCTCTGAGTGATTGTCAACTGGGATGATGCGCATGTTCTTTGGCTTGTGTTGTGCAGGTGTCGAGCACAGAGACAGTGATCAGAGGCAAGGTGAAGGTCAAGTAGAGACGTGTCGTGCCGATGGACCGAGAGTGGCGAAGGGCGGACGTGAGGCTTGGACTGAGGGACCGGTGGCCGAGGATCAGCTGTGGTGGCTGGCAGCCTGGGACAGCGACGAGCGAAGACTTGCGGTCATGTGTTGCCTAATTCGTGGACTTGGGGACACGTGTTGGTGGACGGGGTGCACGGGCGGTGCATCCCCTCTACGGCGTCGGTTTGGTGGTAGAGCCAGAGAAAAACCATCGGGTGGACGGTTTCTAGGTTTGGACCTCAAAACCTGGGTGCTGAGGGTTTCCGAGTTTGGCCACAAAACTCGGGCTGAGGACGGTTTCCAGGTTTGGGCCTCAAAACCTGGGCGCTGTGAGTTTGCTGAGTTTGGGCCTCAAAACTCAGATGTTGGTGAGCTGGTTTCCCGGTTTGGGCCTCAAAACCGGGGGTTGGCTGTGAAGGCTGGTTTCCCGGTTTGGGCCTCAAAACCGAGGGTGCGACGTCCAGGAAAAGGACGCAGAGCGGTGGCGGCACATGGCGGCAATCGGGAGGTTGCGTCGAGGCAACACTACGAGTTGTGCGGGCGTGGCCGTTGGATCTACCTACCACCGAGTTGGTCCAGAATAACCTTAGGGTTTAGCTGGCTCGCTCTGTAAGTAGAGAGGGGTAGAATAGGAATAGAATAGGAAGTAGGAATAGGTTAAGTAGGGGGAGACACCCTCCTCCCCAACCATCTCAGTCATTTGCTCTTTTGCTTCTAGGTTTTCCTGCTCTCCCTCTCCCCTGCTGTAGCGAACCTGAGATCCACAGAGAAGAGAACAATACCTCTGTGTTCATGAGATTTTGAGGAAGTGAGACCGTAATCTCACTGTTGTAGCGTGTGGTAGCCACACGGTTTCAATTTCGTGGTTGTGATTCGCGTTTCGTTCATGTTCTTCGCGGAATCGTTTTCTCCACGTTTTTCCCGTCGCTTGATCTTTTTGCTCGGTTCATCTTTTGCAAATCTGTTTGAACCAAGTTGTTCTAGATCATGAGGCACTTCCTTCCATCGAAGGAATTCACCTCTAACCTCACGGTCTAGGAGATCGATCGATTTTGGTTTTGGGTCAAGTTTTTCTCCCTTCCCCCGAAATTCTTCGATTCATCGATTTGGAGATAGGTTCGAGCCATGATCTCTTAGAGATAGCTCACTATCCTCCTTGTGACTCTTCTCACCAAGTTTGATCCCTAGAGGATTTGTTTTGGGTGAGTTCGAGTCGAATCAGTGAACGAACGGAGCAGTTTCGGGGTGACCGGACGCACACATCGTGATGACCGGACGCTGCCTTCGTGAGTCCGGTCGTTGAATGTCGCGCGGAGCTTTTCTGTAGCTGACCGGATGCTGGTTGCTGGTTGTGACCGGACTCGCTCCTCTTACTGTTCATCTGTTTTGGATCGTACGACCAGACGCTCGGTACATCGACCGGACGCTCATCCCTGGTGAGTCCGGTCCAACATAGAGAGGGTTCAAAACTGTTTTCACTGGACCGGACGCATCCGGTGGACTGTGACCGGACGCATCCAGAGTCCGGTCAGTGCTGTTCCGTGTTGTGTCGTTCGCAGTTCGCTCACTCGTTGTCGGATTTGGTTTCCGTCTTTTGCGTTGGCTTTCTAGAGTTGTGTAGTGTCCCGTTGTGCTTCTTGGAAGCATCCACCCTACATCTAGGGTCGTGGATACTAGCAAGCTCTAGAGTTTGCTTTTGGGGTTGATTCTTGGGACAGTGGCTACTAGTTTCCGAAAGGAAAATTTGAAGCTCCCATTCACCCCCCCCCCCCCCTCTTGTCGCTTTCTGGTTGCATTCTCGGTCCTTCAATTCATGATAAATCAAATGAATTTGAAGTATATATGGTACCACTATTGCTTCTATGTTTGACTTGTTCTAGTGGTAGCATATAACTTGTTTGTGAGCTTGTACCTCTAGTGTTTGATCTAGTAAATGGGCAATAGGTGTTTAACCAACGTGAGTAAGATAACCATTGCAAGATGTGTGAAGAAGCTTACTCTAGAGCAAACCGTGTTAAAAGTCTTATGCTCATGAGCTAGATTAAGCCACAACTTGACTTAGTATGATCCCTCATGAAAATTTGATGGTAAATGTTGTCTCCTTTCATTAAAACTTGCCCCACCTTTCTGATAATTGTTGACAAAGGGGGAGAAAATGATGCAACAAAAATATGCTAATGAAAGGGGGAGATAACAAAGAGTGTAAGTTTCAAGTGGTTTGGAGCGTGGAAACAACTAAAATTTGAGCTTACAAATAGGGGGAGCAAGCTCATAAACATGTATGTTGCATTGCATATTCATTTGAAATGTGCATATTCATATGATAGATTGCATTGCTTAAGCCTTTTAATTTGATATCCATGCTTATATGGTGAATGCTAGTGATAGGACATGATTGATGAATTGATTCACTAGCATGTATAAGGAGGTAACTAGACATATGTGTTTGTCAAGTGGTTCAAGAACCCTTTTATAATGTTGATCTCACGGGGTTCTTGAGTTTTTGATGTATGTCTAGTTACAAATGGTGCTAAGGATGGTATAATATGTGCACTCCGATTGGTATCACGCTTCAAAGGTCCATTTTTATGCCTTAGCATCATCATTGATAATATTGCTCACCCATAATTCATATCCATACATATGTGCAAAATTTAGAACCAAACTCTATAGCACATATGTAGGGGGAGCCAATACTATCAATGTGGTTACTCAAATTTAAATCACATATCTTTGTATAGGTCGTCATCAATTACCAAAAAGGGGGAGATTCAAAGCCCTAGTTT
Source organism: Coix lacryma-jobi var. lacryma-jobi (assembly GCA_009763385.1). Classification (NCBI taxonomy): domain Eukaryota; kingdom Viridiplantae; phylum Streptophyta; class Magnoliopsida; order Poales; family Poaceae; genus Coix; species Coix lacryma-jobi. The sequence goes on along the minus strand of CM019823.1, from coordinate 52,165,893 downwards.
GGTTTTGGTTAATTGATGAAACCTATTTGGTTTAATCCTATTGTTAAGCATGTGTATAGCTTATAAGAAAGGATTGAGACCAAGCCAAGTGGTGGAGCTAGCAAGTTGGCAACCATGGAGGATGGTGATGGCCACAAGCACTCAAGAGATCAAGTGCTCTACCATTGGTGAAATGAAGAAGAGAAGAGATGGGGCAAAGAGGCCCGAAGGAAAAGGTATAACCTATAGGGCTCTTTGTTTTGGTGATCAAGACACTTAGCGAGTGTGATCACATTTAGGATAGATAGTCGTACTATTAAGAGGAGATAATTCACGATGAGAACATATATGATGAATGATTGACTTTGATGAGGAAGGTTTGAGGCTTTTACCTGGTTGAGTCTATATCTAGCTATGCGCTTAATGTTTATGACTAACCGGTGGCGTTGAGTTGTGGTGTTTCTGTGTTGGTGTGCGTGTGCGACATGTGTCTCTTGGCTGTGTTGATGTGCAGGTGTTGAGCTCGGATACAGTGGTCAATGGCGAGGAGAAGGTCAAGTAGAGACGTGTCGTGCTGACGGACTGGGAGCGGTGAAGGATGGGCATGCCGGGTGGTGGACGTGTCATGCCGATGTACCCAGAGCGGTGAAGGGCGGACGTGAGGCTTGGACTGACGGACCAGAGGGCCAGAGGACCAGCTGTGGTAGCTGGCACGTGGCATCGGCGAGCGAGAGCACATGGGGATGTGCGATGCATCGGCCGAGTCAGGAGGAAGACGATGCAATCGTGGCACTTGGCGGGAGGTCGGACACGGGCTTGCGTGCGGCGCAAGTGCCGTCGGCCAAGTCAAGAAGGAAGGCGAAGGCGTTGTGCCCGGTGTGGAGGCTGGACATGCATCGGCATCGGTGCCGGTGGTCGGGGTGTGCGAACCACATCCCGTCTACGGCACGGGTTCGGTAGCTGAGCCTCGAAAAGCTACCATCGCCGGTTTCCGAGTTTGGGCCTCAAAACTCGAAGTGGACGGTTTCCAGGTTTGGGCCTCAAAACCTAGGCTCATGGGTTTCCGAGTTTGGGCCTCAAAACTTGGGGTGTACGGTTTCCAGGTTTGGGCCTCAAAACCTGGGCTGGCAGGTTTCCCGGTTTGGGCCTCAAAACTGGGGAAAGGTCCAAGAGGACAGTCGACACGTGGCGGCGTGGAGAGGCTGGCGCGGCGGCGAAGCTATCCACGAGGAAGGCGCGGTGGTCGACATGACGGCACGTGGCGGCATCAGGGAGGTCGCGTCGAGGCGAAGCTACCGGATGTGCGGGCGTGGCCGTCGGATGAAAATCGCCAGGACTGGACGGTTTTACCCTTGGGGGTATTTGGGTTGAGTGCTTCATGTGAGGGCGTTTTGGTCTTCGGACGTGCGCCTATATATATGAAGGGGGCTGGTTAGGGCAGCCTATCCTTGGACGGTATCTCTCTCATTTTGTTCCTGTGAGAGAAGGCTAGGGTTAGGGAGAGTTGGCTCTTGTTCTTGAGCTTTTCGCCATCCGCGTTTTGTACTGCGAGGAGTGGCTTGTAACCCGACACCGAGTGATTAATCAGTCATCCATTCCTCTGAATCCAAGGATCAAATTCGTGGTTGAATTCGCGTTTTAAATTTGTTCTTCGCGTTCTTCTTTTCTCCACATTTTTTGCCTCTCTCGATCTCCCTCTACGCTGCGTATTTTGCGATTCCGTTTGAATCAACTTGTTCTTTGATGTGAGGAGAATATTTCCACCAGAGGAATTCATCTCTACCGTCACGAACAAGTAGATCGGGTCGAAATCGTTTTTGTTCTTTGTTCTTCCCCTTTTCTAGTGTTCTTCAGATTTCTCATGGATTAGTTGGGTTGAAGCAATGATATCCTAGGATTAGCTTCCCAACACGTAGAAGAACACTTGGGAGAAGTTTGGTTGCAGCCTCGTTCGATTTGGTAAAGATCCAATCGATTTTGCTTTCAACCGTGCAGTTTCTACACTCTCTGGTTGGTGGCGGACTGTCCGGCCCCCCAGTGGCGGACTGTCTGGCCATCGGGTTTTGGCCAGACCAGAACAGCGCAACGCGCGCTGCTCACGGTCATTTTGACCGGCGAACAGTCCACCGCAGAAGTCGTGGACAGTCCGCGAATCGCGCAGGGGAGGATCAGCAGCCTTGCTGTTTTTGCTGTCTAGCCGGCGGACAGTCCGCCAGGGCTTTGCGGACAGTCCGCCCCTGGCGCGGACAGTCCGGCACCTGCAGCCCGGACAGTCCGCGAATCGGCTGTAGGTTGCGTTTTAGTGCGTTTGCTCTCCCAGCTTTTCCGCTTCGTTTCCGGACTTCTCGTTTGCTCCTAGAGTTCACCTAGGAACCTCTCTAACTATCTTTGCTACGTGTTAGCATAGGTATTTGGAGGAATTCCGACGTAGCCTTCTATCTACGTTCGGAAGTCGGTTTTTGGGGCCGAACTTGACTTGGAGTTTTGGGAGTTTTGTTTTGCTCCCTTGTGTGGTGCCTCGTTGTGATCCTAGGGATCATCCACCATCTTTCTAGGGTCGTGGGCATCGCATTTGAGTCCAAAGCTGTTGGGGTTGATTTTGTTGGGACAGAGACCGGAATTTCTGAGAAGAAATTTTTAGGCTCCCATTCACCCCCCCCCCTCTGGTCGCCTTGCTTTAGCATTTTCGGTCCTTCAATTGGTATCGAAGCCAGTTAAGGATCTCTCTACCTTAACCGGTTCCGGATCCGCGAAGGCGACCTTCTGAGAGCGACTGTGTTTCTGGCTTTGCTTGTCGAGGTGTTGAGCTTGTGTTTTGGCTAACACTAATGGTGCTTTTCGAGATGGCACCAAGTTCTTCTTCCAGTGTGTCTTTGTCCTTAGGTTTGAGTCTTGGACATGCGACCGAGGATGACACTTTGGCAAGAAGGAGGAGTACGACTCTTGAGGTGGAACGCGAGGTGGATGCTTTGCTGGGCTTCCTAGGAGATGATGAGCATTCGACGGAGGATCGCATACGCGAACTTGGCAAAGCCAAGAAAGGTATTCTTGCTGCTGTCTTGGGATTTTATCCCAACAATTTGAAGCTTGTTGTGATGATAACCTGAGATATGATGAGCTTTGTGATACCTTGCATAGAAAGATCAAGAAATTGAAATGCTCCATCACTAGGTTAAAATGTGGCCTTTTTCATTGGAAGTCTAGTGCATCTTTACCTTGCACCTCTTGTAGTGACATGGTTAGGAAGAATGATGAGCTATGCTTTTCTCTTGCTAGCTTAAAATCTGAAAATGAAATGTTGAAATCAAATGCTTCCATACCATGTCTTGTATGCTTTGACTTGCGCAAGGACCTTGTTTATGCTAAATCTGAAATAGCCTTGCTTAGGTCAAAAGCTTTTTTACCGTGTGGTTCTTGTGAGTCTTTGCTTGCTGAAATCAATGAACTAAAATTGACTCACACCACATGTGTAGATGAACTTGAGCATGCTAGGGCTGAAATTGTTGAAATAAATGCTTGGCCTTGTAGCTTGTGCTCTTTGAATAAAGATGCTTGTCATACTTCTTGTGCTAATCATGATTCTTTGCTTGATGTGAATGGTGATGTTTCTTCCACCAATTTCATTTGCACATCATGCATTGATTTGGAAGAAGAAGTTTTGTCTTTGAAGATTTTGCGCGATGATATGAGCGCCAAGTTGGTTGAGCACAATGATATGAGTGCCAACCTTGAAAAAGAAATTGAACTCTTGCGTACCACATATGCCGAGTGCATTAGAGAGGAGATGGAAAATCTTAAGAATGCTCCGTGTGGTACTTGTGATCGCCTCATGTTTGAGAATGAGGTTTTAGCTAAAAGATGCAAGAGTCTTTGTGCTAAGTCTTTTGAGTCACGCATTTCTTGCAACTCCGATGTTGGTGTTTCCAAGTCTGCATCTTTGCAACCGGAGTTGAGTTCTTGTGTTGCGCGTGAGTCTTTTGACGGTAGCACTTGTGCCAAGGTTTCAGATAGCTCTTTCATAGCTACTCCTAACCTTGCTGATTCTTCGAGTGATGTCCAAGGGACTTCTCTTGGCAAGGGTGCTTCTCATATTTTTGGGACTCGTGCTCCCAATCCGGTTTTCCATTGCACCTTTTGCAAGAAGGATGGACACTCATTCGATTTTTGTTTTCGCCGTGTCAAACACGAGCGGCGTATTCGAGCTAAGGCTTTTAGGAAGCCACGTAGCCTTTCCCATGGCACGTGTGCTTCTAGTGTTGGCACCAAGTTGAACGTTGATGCTTCTTGTTCTAAGTCCCAAGGGACTTCTCACTTGTCAGAGAATGGTGTGCCTTCCAGTAGGCCTTTGTACCATTGCTCTTTTTGTGAGAAAGATGGGCATCAAGAAAGCTTTTGCTATCGGCGTGCCAAACGTTTGCGCCAAGCTCGTTCTTCTAGGAAGATGGTGGTTCATAGCCCTTCCCATGGCATGAACGCTTGTGCTCCTAGTAAGAAGCCCATTTTTGTTGATGGGCCTTATGACTCCTTTTCTAGTGGGATAGGTCATGGTCGTGGACATGCTTCTACTGCTTCTTCTCTTGGTCCACGTCATGCTTCTCATGGTGCATCTATTGGTTCTTCTACAAAAACCTTGGAAGATGTTTGCCTCTTTTCCCATGGTACGACTCGCTCTTCTCCTCGAGTTGTCCTTTTGAGGAATGCTTCCAAGGGTATTTCAAAACTGCATTTGAACCAACATTTGCATCATGCTAACCCACAGGACAAGTTGAGATTTGTGACCAAGTCTTGGGTTCCCAAGTACATACTTGCTAACCCTTCGGGATCCAAGACTCAGGCTGCTTTGTCCTCTTGTGTGTAGATATGAGGACGCGGGGTGGAGAACATGCGCCTGATGGGACTTGGCCTTTTAGATGTGATCAAGATTTGATGGTTCTCTACACCCCGTTTAGTTTTGCCTCCAAAGAGGCTTTTATAGCTTGGTGAGCTTTCTTATACACTCATACCCTGTACATCCATGATTTATGTCTTGTGGTATGAGATGGTTCTTCATGTGCTCACTTGTATAGTCCTTGCATGTACATTTTTCTTTTGTGTCATGTTTTGTTTAGTCTAGCATGTGCTATCTCTTGTATATCATGTCATGCTAGCTTTGTGTACAGCTTTGGTGGTTAACCCACTTTTCATGCTAGTCTGTGATTGTGGTGTAACGGTCCTAATCCCATGGCCCACCGGTCCCCGTCAGCCTCTGACAGCCGAACCGATGTTTCGCGTGATTAAGACTGTTCGTCACCGGGCTGCATCAGCGCCCATCGTCCGCAGGATCATCTCACCTTTCGGTTACAGCACTGGATACTTTTACAAATAACATCGGAATACGGAGCGGAAGACTTAAATAACATTAGTTTTGCAAACCGAGGTTCCAAATAAGATTAAAGGTGCAGTTATTACAAACCAAGTTCGGATGATAGAAATAGGCAACGTAGCGGAGTACAACAAAATAAAGGTACTTGCAATCACCCAGCCTGAGGGTGTACACTTTATTCTTCGGCATCATCGGCCTCTTCCTGGACGATGGTCATGCAGCAGGGCGCAAGACACATCGGGGACTCAGTCATACCTGCAGCATGGGTAACAAACCCTGAGTACTGGGGTACTCAACAAGACTTACCCGACTAAAGAAAAGGAAGAAGACTCAGGAATGAGAGGCTTAGGAAGTGTAACGTCCCGCCTCCACGCGGTCGGGCCCACTTACATCTGGCAGCTTTTCTAGGACATAGACTTCCCTCACAGACCAACACCAGTCTTTTCTGCGCACTTTGTCCTCACTCGTGTGCACCCGGGAAGAACTTCCCGGTCGGTCACGCACTTTGTCCTCACTCGTGTGCACCCGGGAAGAACTTCCCGGTCGGTCACCCATCCCTAAATTTCTCCAGGCCAAGCACGCTTGGAAGAACTTCCCGGTCGGTCACCCATCCCTAAATTTCTCCAGGCCAAGCACGCTTAACTTTAGAGTTCTTTGGAGATGGGCTTCCGAAAAAGAAGTTGCAACTTGTTGGTATGAGTATCCTATTATTCCTATTAAGCCTTAGGCCGGGATGTTACATCCTCACCCCCTTAAGAGATCGACGTCCTCGTCGATCAATCCCAAGCCAGGAACGTCCTCTCTTGGCCACGTCCGTGTGTCCAGTGTGCTGTCCACACCAGCCATGACCACCATGTCTGAGCAACTGCGACACACGCGCCCGTGAAACCGCGAGAGTCGGCTCTGATACCATTCTGTAACGTCCCGCCTCCACGCGACCGGGCCCACTTACATCTGGCAGCTTTTCTAGGACATAGACTTCCCTCACAGACCAACACCAGTCTTTTATGCGCACTTTGTCCTCACTCGTGTGCACCCGGGAAGAACTTCCCGGTCGGTCACCCATCCCTAAATTTCTCCAGGCCAAGCACGCTTAACTTTAGAGTTCTTTGGAGATGGGCTTCCGAAAAAGAAGTTGCAACTTGTTGGTATGAGTATCCTATTATTCCTATTAAGCCTTAGGCCGGGATGTTACAGGAAGTCAAGGTAAGGCTTAAGCAAGATCAAGTATTTTGCAGAAAAAGCATTTTGTAAACCTTGTTCTATTTTTGGAAAGGTTCAAGTATTTCTCAATTCTTTATTGCTCATGATTCATTTTACCTTTCAAAACATTCCTAGTTGAGAACCACTCTCCGTTGACAGTCAGTGACCAAGTCTCCATAACCGAGGAGCAACGTTAATCCGGATAAATAATACTCAGCTGAGGATCCCTATCCACACTGCATATGTAGCACTCAAGCTTGCATATGCCAACTCGTCTACCACGATTCCTCCAAGATTGGGCCCGGTCCTACGCCACCCGGAAGTACAGTACACCACTCCTATCCAGGTACGACGACCACGTGGGTACATGCTACTTCCGTCATCTCTCCACTCCCAGTGCGCGGTTGTCGGTCCAATAAAGGATTCCTCGGAGCCAGAGCTTTCCGAAGTATGTGAATAGTTGCAAGTCTTGGCCAGCAGGCCCCCATACGGATGGTCCCTAAATTTTTCTGCCAGAACCATACCTTGGTTATATCTCACCCAAGCGTAATAGTCCTGTCAGTTTTTCAACCCTGTCCCGGTCGGTGTCAACTGTTGAGTCCCGGACTACAACATGACGGCACCGTACGCTCGGACAACCTCTCCTCGCAATTGACTAGGTACGGACCAGATACCTAACCAATGGCCGGGGAGTAAAGCCAAAATCCCATAAAGATTCTTCAAGTGCTCACACTTTTGAAAATGGCATTTTATTGCAAATCTATTGTATGGCATCACTAAGCATTTTGCAAATAGTTTTTAAAACAGGGCAGGTGGATCTTCTGGTGGAGGTAAACAATGCAGGTAATAGGTTATCACACAACTCCTATAACCTAATGCAGTAGTTTAACTCAAAAGCATTTTAAGAAAACTTTTGTAAAAGCGAGGTAGGGTTAAAATGCACCGGGGCTTGCCTTGAAGAGCAAAGAGGACAGGCTCGGGGTCGGCAGTGCAGGTGTCGGAGCTCGGGGTCGCCTCAGGGGTAGGTCCGTCAGCGGCTGCTTCGACTTTGACGTTTTCTCCTTCGGTCACTATACGGATGCAATGATGTATGCTTATGAGGATGCTGACATGAACAAAAGGCTTGCTAAAACGCAGGATAAAACCTACTGATTCTAGAGTACACTTTCCATCGCGTAAGTAACTTCTTAGTGTGGACATAAAGTTACTTATCTTTATCCCTAAGCAAAATTAATCAACCTATTAAGCATCATTTATCCGACCTAAACACAAATCATGCATGGCATCACAAACATCATAGACCAAATGGGTGGGGGTCTATGAACAACAAACAATCCCAAAAGTCACATCACAGGGCATACAACATGAACCCTACTTGATTTTTCTATTTTTCCTAATTATTTAAAAAGGTCATTTTATGAAGTTGCTCCAAAAATTACTAAATTAATCTCATAAGTTCACTATGGTATAAAAAGAATGGCAAAACAAATTTCATAATTTTTGGAGGTCATTAAGGTGCTCAATTAAAATCAGTTATTAATTAACAAAAGGCACTATTTACAATTAAAATAAATGCTCAAAAATCAACTTGTTCCAAAAGACTTCAAAATTTCACCAGAGACTAAACATGGCACAGGAAACTCACAAAAATTTATCTCATGATTTTTGGAGTTATAAATGATTTTCTACAAATTCAAAACCATCCATTTATTAATTAAAAGAGGGATTTTACATTTTCAAATTCTTCTAGAAAAGTCAAGTTTTATATTTTTATAAAATACTTCAAGCTATAAAGAGTCTACCATGAATTTTTCAGAATTTTTGGAACCATACAGAAAATCACACAAAAAGATGAAAACTGAACACTATTCATTTAAAACTGAAAAAGGAAAAATGCACTGTGCATCTTCCCCGAGGGCTCGGGCGAATCGCAGGCGAGGCGCACGGCGGACCGGCCGCTCGGGCCTTGCGCTGGGAAAACAGAGGGTGGGGGAAGCTTCGCGGGCTCACCGTGAGTCGGGAGCGAGGCTCGGCGAGGCGGTGCAAGGGTCGGAGGAGGGAGTCCGACGGTGGTGGCGGATCTCTTCGGCGGCGACTGGCGTCCGGCGGCTCTGTCCACCAAAAGAGGTCGCCGAGGGTGCGGTTAGGAGCGCGCTGAGGTGAGGAAGAGAGGGCAGGGGTCGGAGGGAAGAGAGAAGCACTCACGGCGGCGAATTTCTCGCTTAGCCGAAACGCGGCCGTTTGCCGGAGTCGGGGACGAAGCTCCTGCGCCGGCGAGAGGAGGGCGGAGAGGTGAAATTGAGGGGCTGGGAAGCTTCACGAGCTCAAGGCGAAGGCGGTGGAGGGCTCGGCGGGCGTTGGGGTGGTCTGGTAGCTCGGGTTGAAGGGGTTGCGCCGGTGGCGGCAACGGCGGGAGCTCGGCGGCTTTTATAGCCTCGGGGCGGCGCTGGGGGGTCCGGGCGAGGAGTGAGGAGCGTCCGCGCGGCATCAACGGAGGTAGGGAGAAAGGTAGGGCGGCTCGGTGTGGGCGGGAGCTCGCGCGCGGCGCGGCGGCTTGCCGGCGGCCGGCATCTGCGCGCTGTCCGCGACCGTAGGGGAAGGAGGAGGGTAGGGTAGGGGATGGCGAGGCGGCGGTAGGTAGGGGACCGGAGAGGTCGAGCGCTTAGCGCTAGCCTCGGGCGACACGGACACGGGTCAGCCGGGCTCGGCGAGGCTGAGGCTGCGCCGCCGTCGGCCGGGGCCCCCTCGCTTTAAAGCTCGCACAGAGACGTTACCCATTCCCAAATCTACCCCCTTTCTGAAATTTTAAAATTACTCCCAAAACTTGAACTACACAAAGAAAACTCAAAACACCAAAGTTGCTCAAAACTTTGAGACCTACAACTTTGTCAACATAAACTTTTTCTGAAACTCAATAGTTTTTGAGATAATTTTGAAAACCGAAAAGGGGACAAAATTGAAGTTTGGAAGAATTTGAAATTACTTCTGATTTTGTATTGAAACTTGAAAATCTGCAAACACCAAAGTTGTTCCTTATTGCAAGATCTACAACTTTTCTTATTGGGCCAACTTCAAATTTTGAATAGTTTTTGAATTTGAAATAATGGGGTAAAACTAGAGTTTGGAAATTTAGGGTTTTTCAAAAGGGATTTAAATTCTATTTCTGATTTTGAACTTTGAACAACACAACAAAACATCAGGGCACTCAACTGAACAAGATTCACACAAAGCTAGACACAGAGATGAAATTACCATTTTGCCCTTATAGGAAGATTTGGACCTTTAGGGTTTTTGAAAAAGAGATCACTACAAAAGTCACTCCAGAAAAAGGTAAATGCAAAACAAGCATTAGGCAAACATAATGCATGGCAAGGATGATTAATGACTAAAGATGATGACATGTCAGGTTAATTACATATTAATCACCAGAGGTGTTACAGTGATCCTCTTGAACATTATGCCATGCTTTATCATACTTTACCATGAACTTTTCTTGTAGAGGAGTGATGTTCATTAGGTATCACTATTCAGGTGCTAGTTTTGTGTAGCGACATGTACCCTGTTGATATGATTAGTTTGAGCACTAGCCCTTCCTCAATTTTATCATGTTACATACTTTTGGATCTATTGCTATCATTATCTTGCATTGTAGCATGTGCTGAGTTTTAGGCTGTGATTGGGTTGATCATGTTTTTAGGCTGCATTTTGCTATACAGTGCTTTATCCTGTTGCATGGTAGTCTTGACTAGGTTGAGTTCAGATCTCCTTGCGGTATCATTCATAGGTAGATCTCTTTTTGTTGAGAGTTCACCTTATGCTTGTTATGTGACTAACTGTTTTCGTGGAGACATTGAGGTCACACTAGACGAGACAATGTCTTGTGTTTTCTTCTGCCTTTGATTGTGCAGGAGAACAGGAGCCTGGAGAGAGCATTTCGGCTCACGGACCCGATCCCACTTCTTCCACGACTTGGGGTTCCGTTCCAGCAGCTCTCTAGTGAGCACTAGCTGCACCTGTGCGAGCAACAGCGTCAGGCGAGGGGGAGACGACTTCGGCGAGGCAGGTGCCCCGAAGATTTCAGCAGATTCAGGCATCCCCTCGAGTATCACACCAGCAGGCGGTCATGCGTATCATGAGGTACCCCGACACACTTCTGAGTTCGGTTTCTGGTACTCTTCTTCTCCGCCCCCCTTCTGCTGTGTGGTCTTTTCAATGTGGATTTTGCTGGCTGTCGCTTGAGCATTTCTTGGCTCTTTATTTGTGTCTGTGGTGTGTGTTTCCCTTTTTGTTTGGGAAGCATTTTGCTTGTTGTATCTTAGTTGGACTTCTCCGATACCCTTTTGTTTTGGGTCTTTCTTCTTAGGCTAGTTTTTGTTGTGTTTTTGTTAGACTAGCTTTTGCATGCATTTCATCATGTACATCTTGCATTTTAGAGCTTCATCTATATAGTAATGAAAATGAGACTATGCTCTTTTTGGTATGCTCTGCTTATTCATGATGATGCTTGTAGCTTAGGCTCTTTTTGATCACTTGATACATGTTATGAGCTAAGCTATTTTTGCAAATGGTGAACTTGACTAATCAACTATGAAACCTTTAATTTGTTCACCATTGAGATTGGCAACTAGCATGGGTAGGATGTTTTGAGATCACTTGTGTTATCTCTTGTATGCTAGGTTGCTATGTCTCTTGCACTGAGTCATTCACTTGCTTGGATTATTCATTTTTACCTTGTGCTTAAAATTTGATCCAAGTCTAAGTGAAATGAAAAGATCGAGATGGGATTGCATGTGTCAGCACCTCACGGTATCGAGACTATTTCTCATTGCATATTTGAGTTAAACTTGAGTCGTGTAGTGTAAGACCGAAACCGGTGCTTTAAGCTTCTGATTGCTTTTCTTGCATAGGCTTAGCTCGGTTGAAAAGTTAGTCAATGACCATGCTTTTAACCTCTCGCAATCACATGCTTTAATATGAACTTGTGTTAATACCGCTGCAAATTCCGATAAAATTTGATAACAACACAAGTATATGCTTCATTTGATGGCATGATGATTGAACTTTGCTAGGGGTAGTTCACCTTTTATACTTGAGTTAGCACTTGGTTGATTTCCTGTCTATTCATGTTATGTGCTATTTTAGTGGTGAACTGCTTTTAAATGCCTTAAAACTGCTCATATGCTCTATTGTTCATATTTTGTATTCATTTGATCAGTTTGAGCCTTTGCTAGAATTTGTATTGATTGCTACACTTTTAGGGCAGCACCCTTTTGAGCATCCTTTCATTCTGATTGCTATACACTTGAAGCTGTTGCATTGTGCATATCATGCATTTTTAGCTTAGTGTACATACCCCCAGCTCCAATACACTTTGTGGTCATTTTCAATGCTTTTCATTGCCCCCATATGCTTTTGGTTGATGACTTGTCTTGTGTTTATGTCAACTTTGTGAGAAATGTTAAAACCCCTCAGCATGTTCCCTTTTGTCAAGGAGGAGAAGCTATTTGCAAGGGGGAGTTTTAGTGTTGGCACAAAGGGGAGAGTCATGCATTTTGGGGAGAGCTTTGAGCAAGGGGGAGTTTAGCTCTTTTATGTTCTTCTTCACTCGGTATAGCTCTTTTATGTGATTCATTTGGTATCCATCTTTTGGTATGGAATATAATTGGTGTCATGAGCCTTGTTGCATAGCTTTTGTATATAGGCTTGCTTTCAGGGGGGTCGCTTTTGTCTTGCTGCTTCTCTGTGTGCTCCGAGTGTTTGTGCTCCATTTAGTGTTGAGCTTCTCTGGTGGTTTTTCTCAGTCGGTATCGAGCCTGCTAGTCGTGTTGAGCCGTTTTAGCCTCTCTCTTGAGGGACTAGCAGTTTTTGCTTGGTATTTTCGATTTGTATGGAGCCTTCAGCTAGTTGCGTCGAGCCTCCTTGCCTCTGTCTTGAGGAACTAGCTGTTTTCACCAATTCTTGGTTGTTTGTGATCAGTTTTGCATTTTTATGCGTTGATTCAGCCTCAATTGGTATTGAGCCTTCAGCTAGTGGTGTTGAGCCTTTTCTGCCTCTTCTGGAGGACTAGCTCATTTTTTACTTGGTTGCGTCGAGCCGTTGCCCATGTCTTTGGGAACCAAGTTTTTCGCTCTGTGTGATCGAGTTTTGCTCTTTGACGAGTTGTTGCTCCGATCCCTTGCTTGGTTGCATTGAGCCGTTGCCCATGTCTTTGGGGACCAAGTTATGTTCATTTCAAATTGCCCCCTCTTTAGCATTTCTTTGGCTTTTGGGCATTTGAATGGATAATCTTCTCATGACAAGTGACTTTGTTCTTTGCCCTTCTATGGCTTTTGATCACTTGAATGAGATTTTTGGTTTTGGTATCTCAAACCGTCTCTTGTGCCTAGTTTTTGTCAATTCAATCATCAAGGGGGAGAAAGAGAAAGAGAAAGAGAAAAAAGGGGAGAAACTTCGACCCAAGTGAATCCAAGTGGATAAGTACCTTGGTTTCTTTTGTGATGATTGTTTGACAATTTATTTGAGATTGGTTTTCGAGTACCTTTTTGGGATTTCATGAAACTCTTGTTTTATCATGATTCTTCGGTTGTGTGGAGGCTTTGCCCGCTTTTCCCGTTTCTTTCGGGACCGAAAGCTTTTATTTGGAGTCTTCATGATCCTTCCTCATATCAAGTGGCCTTGTGTTTGCTTTTGCTTGGCTTTTGGGCACTTGAATGAGGCTTGTCTTCAAACCCTTCCTTTTTGGTTTTATTGTAAGTCAATGCATTCATCAAGGGGGAGATTGAGAACATATATGATGAATGATTGACTTTGATGAGGAAGGTTTGAGGCTTTTAGCCAGTTGAGTCTATATCTAGCTATGCGCTTAATGTTTATGACTAACCGGTGGCGTTGAGTTGTGGTGTTTCTGTGTTGGTGTGCGTGCGACATGTGTCTCTTGGCTGTGTTGATGTGCTGGTGTTGAGCTCGGATACAGTGGTCAATGGCGAGGTGAAGGTCAAGTAGAGACGTGCCGTGCTGACGGACCGGGAGCGGTGAAGGATGGGTGTGCCGTGCGGCGGACGTGCCATGCCGATGTACCCAGAGCGGTGAAGGGCGGACGTGAGGCTTGGACTGATGGACCAGAGGGCCAGAGGACCAGCTGTGGTAGCTGGAATGTGGCATTGGCGAGCGAGAGCACATGGGGATGTGCAATGCATCGGCTGAGTCGGGAGGAAGACGATGGCGTCGTGGCACTTGGCGGGAGGTCGGACACGGGCTTGCGTGCGGCGCAAGTGCCGTCGGCCAAGTCAAGAAGGAAGGCGAAGGCGTTGTGCTCGGCGTGGAGGCTGGACATGCATCGGCATCGGTGTCGGTGGTCGGGGTGTGCGAACCACATCCCGTCTACGGCACGGGTTTGGTAGCTGAGCCTCGAAAAGCTACCATCGACGGTTTCCGAGTTTGGGCCTCAAAACTCGGGGTGGCCGGTTTCCGAGTTTGGGCCTCAAAACTCGGGGTGGACAGTTTCCACGTTTGGGCCTCAAAACCTGGGCTCGCGGGTTTCCGAGTTTGGGCCTCAAAACTCGGGGTGTACGGTTTCCAGGTTTGGGCCTCAAAACCTGGGCTGGCAGGTTTCCCGGTTTGGGCCTCAAAACCGAGGGAAGGTCCAAGAGGGCGGTCGACGCGTGGTGGCGTGGAGAGGCTGGCGCGGCGGCGAAGCTATCCACGAGGAAGGCGCGGTGGTCGACATGACGGCACGTGGCGGCATCAGGGAGGTCGCGTCGAGGCGAAGCTACCGGATATGCGGGCGTGGCCGTCGGATGAAAATCGCCAGGACTGGACGGTTTTACCCCTGGGGTATTTGGGTTGAGTGCTTCATGTGAGGGCGTTTTGGTCTTCGGACGTGCACCTATATATATGAAGGGGGCTGGTTAGGGCAGCCTATCCTTGGACGGTGTCTCTCTCATTTTGTTCCTGTTAGAGAAGGCTAGGGTTAGGGAGAGTTGGCTCTTGTTCTTGAGCTTTTCGCCATCCACGTTTTGTATAGCGAGGAGTGGCTTGTAACCCAACACCGAGTGATTAATCAATCATCCATTCCTCTGAATCCAAGGATCAAATTCGTGGTTGAATTCACGTTTTGAATTTGTTCTTCGCGTTCTTCTTTTCTCCATGTTTTTCCCCTCTCTCGATCTCCCTCTACGCTGCGTCTTTTGCGATTCCGTTTGAATCAACTTGTTCTTTGATGTGAGGAGAATATTTCCACCAGAGGAATTCATCTCTACCCTCACGAACAAGTAGATCGGGTCGAAATCGTTTTTGTTCTTTGTTCTTCCTCTTTTCTAGTGTTCTTCGGATTTCTCATGGATTAGTTGGGTTGAAGCGATGATATCCTAGGATTAGCTTCCCAACACGTAGAAGAACACTTGGGAGAAGTTTGGTTGCAGCCCCGTTCGATTTGGTAAAGATCCAATCAATTTTGCTTTCAGCCGTGCAGTTTCTGCACTCTCTAGTTGGTGGCGGACTGTCCGGCCCCCCTGTGGCGGACTGTCCAGCCATCGGGTTTTGGCCAGACCAGAACAGCGCAACGCGCACTGCTCACGGTCATTTTGACCGGCGGACAGTCCACCGCAGAAGTCGCGGACAGTCCGCGAGTCGCCCAGGGGAGGATCAGCAGCCTTGCTGTTTTTGCTGTGTAGCCGGCGGACAGTCCGCCAGGGCTTTGCGGACAGTCCGCCCCTGGCGCGGACAGTCCGGCACCTGCAGCCCGGACAGTCCGCGAATCGGCTGTAGGTTGTGTTTTAGTGCGTTTGCTCTCCCGGCTTTTCCGCTTCCTTTCCGAACTTCTCGTTTGCTCCTAGAGTTCACCTAGGAACCTCTCTAACTATCTTTGCTATGTGTTAGCATAGGTATTTGGAGGAATTCCGACATAGCCTTCTATCTACGTTCGAAAGTCGGTTTTTGGGGCCGAACTTGACTTGGAGTTTTGGGAGTTTTGTTTTGCTCCCTTGTGTGGTGCCTCGCTGTGATCCTAGGGATCATCCACCATCTTTCTAGGGTCGTGGGCATCGCGTTTGAGTCTGAAGCTGTTGGGGTTGATTTTGTTAGGACAGAGACCAGAATTTCTGAGAAGAAATTTTTAGGCTCCCATTCACTCCCCCCTCTGGTCGCCTTGCTTTAGCATTTTCGGTCCTTCAATGCGATGTTCAAGTGCCACTAGGAGTTCTCTAACATATTGATGTTGTAGACCTAGTGAGTGACTAGCAAAACCCCTTGGAAAATGCTTTGCAAAACGCTAACACACATGCATTTAAAGATGTTCACTTGGTGGTGTTGGCACTTTTGGGATAAGCGAGTGTTCCGGAGTTGTGAAGAAGTGGGAGAAACTAGTGTATAGTTCTTCAGAAGATGTTCAGCGTTTTTCGGAAGAGAAGTAATGTGTTCAGAAGCATCAGACGCTGGTCCGAGGGCTATCGGACACTGGGCCGAGCGTCCAATGGTTAACCCTAGTTTCTGACAAATGTTAAAGGAGCATCGGACGCTGGCAACGGACGCTGAGGAAACACTGTTGCAAAGTCTGATGCAGGTGACGTGGCACGAGATTGTCTTCCAGGAAGCATCGGACGTTGGCCTGCGTCCGATGTCAATCCATCAGACGCGTCCGATGTAATTTGACCCTTTTTGGAACCTCTCTGTATGGTCATCGAACGCAGGGGTTGAGCGTCCGATGTGATGGTGCCTGCGCGTCCGATGTGGCGCAGAAAAGAGCTAAATCGAGTAGTGGCATCGGAGTGTCCGATGTCTGGCATCGGCGCGTCCGATGTCACTTTAACCATGGCGCGAAGGGATATGACCGTTGGGATCTGACGGACTGAATTCATAGCAGGGGGACACATGGTGCTCATCGGAGCATCAGACGTTGGGGGAGCGTCCGATGGCCCCGACACTGGCGCGTCCGATGCTCGGGTTTTCAGCCCAACAAAAAGGCCAACTTGAATGGCCTATTTAAGGGGCTTGGTCGGCTTACATGGTGCCTCTCTTGCACATTTTGATTCCTAAGCATTCTAGTGAGCTTTGGCAAGCCTTCAAACTCATCTCCCAAGTTGATTTGATTAAACCAAGTGAGATTGAGTGATCTAGTGCGGTGATTTGAAAGAGTTCAATCTAGTGGCACTAGTTCTTCGCATTGGCTTTGAATTTATTGTTACTCTTGGCATTTGCCGGTGCCTAGACGGCTTGGAGGCGTTGTGGTGTTGTTG
Organism: Coix lacryma-jobi var. lacryma-jobi; assembly: GCA_009763385.1. Classification (NCBI taxonomy): domain Eukaryota; kingdom Viridiplantae; phylum Streptophyta; class Magnoliopsida; order Poales; family Poaceae; genus Coix; species Coix lacryma-jobi. Next base: position 52,149,117 of record CM019823.1, on the reverse strand, counting down.
GCAAGAGAAGGAGATTGTTCTTGGCCACCACCGATTGTAATTGTGAGAGGTTTTGGAGCCTCACCTCGCCGGAGCGGCAAGAGGCATCCTTAGTGGATTGCTCGTGTCATTGAGCAACCACACTAGCGGTAGATTCTTGTGGCGCTCTTTGTGAGCTTGGCTTTGTGCCAATTAGCCACCGGGTCACCTAGTGTTGGTCGACACAATAGGGAGTAGTGTGCCGGCAAGCACGTGAACCTCGGGATAAATCTTGGTGTCCCCTGTGCTTATTGTGATTGCTTTCATATCTTGGTGATTGGTCTTCATATTCACATTCTTGGTGATTGGCATCACAAGTGGATTTCACTGGTGATTGGATTTCTACTAGACGATCCTGAAGGCTCGGTGAAATCACTTCTATCTAGCTTGTTTACTTTATGTATTTACTTTGAGCTATTCCTCTTGTGTAGATACTATCACTTGTTGTATATCTCTTATTATATTCCTTGTGTAGTTAGTTGTGATTAGCTTGCTTAGTCTATCTATTGCACATACTTGTCTCATATACATTTTGTATATCATACTTGTACTAGAGCTAGATAGCTTTATTCCGCATTAGATATTAGCTCTAGTTGATTGTGTGACATAGAAATATTAGGTAGAATTGTTGGACAGGTGGTTTGCAACACACTATTAGGCTAGCGCAAAAAGCTTCACCATTTGTTATACTAATAGTGTTTGCCTAAGTGTTTTTGTAGATTTTTATTTAGGCTATTCACCCCCCTCTAGCCAATTTGGACCTTTCACCATCTCATACGAACAAAAGAACAGAGACTATGAAAGCTCTTGCACCTCTCCCCTCTCACTCCCAAGCTTTATGCTCAAATCCAAGTGAGAGATTGATTTCTAGTGTAGATCAAGAGGGCTCTAAGAGCAGATCCACCCTCTCTTCTCCATCCCCAAGCTTGTTGCTTGATTCAAGAGAGGATTTGGGAAACCCTAGTGTGTTCATCCTTTCTTGCACTTGGTGGCACTAGGTGATTATGTGATTGTGGATTTCTTATTACTCTTGGTGATTGTCGATACCTAGACAGTTGGTGATTTATTGATTGGTGAAGGGATTTGGTGATTGTGTCCATCCCCAATCAAGGATTATATTTGTGAGGTGTTCTTATGCCTATTCCTCGCAGGAGATCATCAAAGATAACTCTAGAGGAATGCTCGTGACTTGTGGATCCTCTCTTGTGCTTGGTTTTCACAGCGCCCTTGTGTAGGGCTAGGCGTGTGATGCCTATTAGCGCGTGAACCACCAAGTGAGTGTATCGATACAATGTGGAGTAGGTTGCCGGCAAGCAGCCGAACCATGCGAATAAACCTTGTGTCACATTGTCTCATTGATATTCTATATTGACACTTGCCTGGTTCGTTATATTGCTCTGTCACTTGTATTTCAATTCCTAGTATAATTATGTAGAGCTTGCCTTGCTTACCTTATGTAGCTATTTAAATTGTTTAATTGTATTTAGTTGTAACTAGTTCTCTTGCTAGCTCACTAGTTAGTGTAGTTGCAACATAGTTTAATTGTTTGTGTGATATTGATATAGAGATCGTAGTGACCTAGCCATTGTGTGACATAGAGATCTTATTATGCTAGTGCTATTAAAATAGGTGGCTTGCATTTGACGTAGAGATAGATCAAAACCGCTTTGTCGTCATATTGTTATCTAACCAAGTTCTCTAGTGTTTTATAGAATTTTTAATTAGGCTATTCAACACCCCATCTAGCCATTTAGGACCTTTTTGACATCTGCTTTCATTAATCGATTATTTTTGGAGGTGATCGTTCTAAGTGTCCGCCTCTATAAATAGATTTATGGAGGCGGACGTCTTAAGATGTTCGCCTCAGTTAATGATTGCATAAAAATAATTAATAACTTGTTCGTATTAACTTCGACGAAGACAAAGGATCCGTTTGGCAGTTGTACCCCCTGATTCTCTAGTTGTGCTCCATGATTCTATGTTGAAGTGATTCTGTGACTGAAAATGATTTTGTTTGATTCTTTAGCATAAACTCTCAAAATTAGGATGGAGAATCACTTCATAGAATTAGGAGAAGCTACTTTTTCCAGCTCTCATCCTCTTAGTTCATTTTAGAGAATGACTTTACGGAATCAGCAAAGAATCGCTTCTCGCTAAGCAAAGAATCGCTTCTCGCTAAAAATATGTTTGATAGCCAAGAAGTGATTCTCCCTAAGAATCTGTTTCGTGGAGCACTCCCAAATAGCTCCAAACTTTATATCATTATTGTAGCTGTCGATGAGACCTACAACTTTAGTAGTTGAAAAGTTTTTGAATTGAAATTGTTTAGGGTCCCAAAATATCATTGTACATATTTTGAAATTTAAAATTTAAAAATATCAAACAATCTCAAATGTTAACATAGTCCATACAAAAGTTATATTTTTTAATAGAATCTACAACTTTGTAGTTAAAAAGTTTAAAATTTGAAGTTATTTAGAGTCCTAAATATATGTTTGAAGGTTATAGATTTTGAAATTTAAAATTCCTAAACGTCTCAAATGTTCACATAGTTAATACTAAAGTTGTAATGGCCAGCCTAAGTTACATGTTTGATATTGACAAAGTTTTTTTATTTAAATCCATCTAGAGTATCAAATATGTTTTTGAAATTCACATGTTTTGAGACTCAATATTTTGAATTTTTTTAAACTATCTCGGATGAAGATACATCGTATATCAAAGTTGTAGTACTTGACAAGAATTAAAACTTTATAGTTAAAAGTTTTTTTTCATTTGAGTTCACTTAGTAGCCAAAACATCTAATATAAGATTACAAAATTTTGATATAAAAATATAACATATTTATATAATCAGAAGTGAGTGTGTGGTGTAGAGGTAGAGTAGTGTTGTTGTTGATAGAGCTGGGACTTGGGGCCGTGCCATTTGAGGGCGGGCCATAGCACGATTGCTTAGCATGACACGACATAAAATATTTTGGGTTGTGCCGACATAATATGAGTTGAATAGAGGTTATGGGTTTGACTCTGCAAAGTTGTACTCTCTCCATATAGAAAATAAATATCATTTTCGACAAGGTTTGAGTCAAACCTTGGGAATATAAATCATGAATAACTTTTAAATTATTGAGTTTAGATATGTAAAAATCATATAAATAAATTTATCTTGAAAAGTACTTTCATAAAAATATATATATATATACCACTTTATAACAAATATTTACAAAGAAATAAGTGGTCAAAGTTACGTTTTGGAGACCATGTCATTGTCCTAAACGATATCTATTTCCTATAAAGAGACAGTAAGTTTTTTTATTTTCTGAATTTTCGGGAGAACATTAATAGAGGTGGACATGTTAAGACATTTGTCTCCATTAATCGATTAACCGAGACAAACAAAAACGCTTGCATAGGTCCCTATTAACGCAGACCTTCCAACAGATGTGGACGCTTTGCCTACCTTCGTTAACCAAAAAGGATCGCCTCAAAAAAGTTTTTTAGTCGTGATTCCACCATATGTACAAGAATACTGATTGATTGACTAGTATTCTTTCGTATTTAAAAAATACTATGGGTGTTTGGAACTACTCTACTCTATATTTTTTTTTTAGCTCTCCACCAGCCAAATAGATTTAGTTCCACGTAACTTTACTCTAAAAAATAGAGTTATGACAAACTCTAGGTTTTCTTTATAGAGGTGCTCTACAGTAGAATCCGTGGAGCAATCCTAAATACTCCTGGCAGTTTATAATTTAGAATTAAGGGGTCTGGTTAGCTAGTACTCATTCGGTTTAAAACTAACTTTGCAATGATGAGGGGATCGATACATGTATTGCACGGGATCGATACATGTACTGGTTTTCCAGTTGCACCATATCCGATCGGCCTATATATATTTATATACGGAGTATATCGAAATCAGTCCAGGCTTCCCATCCAACGTCAAAGAGCAGCCGACGTGTGTGGCCTTCGAGATCATTCGCAGGAATTATATATTTACACGTAACATGCCATAACTGCCAAGATTTGATTCTATAATCGTCTCGCGTTAACCGACGCCTTCCATTCCTCCATGATTCGCGCAGTGCCCATGTGACGCGACGGGCCTCTCGCGAGATCGATCAGGTGTAGCGACCGGACCATCGGTGATGCCGCGGCCGGCGGATTGGTAGTTCAAGCGTCCCCATTTTCCTGCCCTGTGTCTGCGGCCTGCCTATAAATACCACCCCAGCCATGTCCTCCACCTCACACCATCGAAACACAAACCAGGCAGCAGCAGCAACTGCCAAACAATGGCCACCGCGCTCTCCTTCAAGGCCTTTGCAGTGGCCGCGCTCCTCTCCGTGGTCGTCACCTGTGGCGCTCGCGCCCTGCAGCAGGCCGACCACCACAACGCCACCGAGTCGCAGCGGGACAGATCCTTGCTGTCCTACAGCAGTGACTGGCTGCCGGCCAAGGCCACCTGGTACGGCGCGCCCACGGGCGCCGGCCCCGACGACAACGGTAAGAGCGAGGATCCGGCCGCATTCTTCTTCCAAGCCATGCATCGTCTGTCCATGTCTGTCAGCATCCCATGCCATGCATGTCTAAATTGTCTTGCATGCTGCTGAATGTTTTGCTAGGTGGTGCGTGCGGGTTCAAGGGCACCAACCAGTACCCGTTCTCGTCCATGACGTCCTGCGGCAACGAGCCCATCTTCAAGGACGGCAAGGGCTGCGGCTCATGCTATCAGGTAGTACGTGGGTGGGTGGTGAACTGGTGATACTGATAACTAACCGTTTCACTGAGTACGGCGACGATCGACCGTGCCATTATTATTTATACTACTCCGTATTTCAGTAGCAGTAGTTGGTGCCCAATCATTTTTATGATTCGGTTGGTCAGATGATGAATTGAAGACACACACCAGTAGCCTCCGCAGCGCGCGCCTGCCGGCCTTTATAGATTGCTGATTGCTCATGGATCGATCGATCAGGACCACGTGATGCGTCCGCTGACCTCGTTGCATGCCCTTGTCTTTCTGCAGATACGGTGCGTTAAGAGCAACCACCCTGCCTGCTCCGGCGTGCCGCAGACGGTGGTCATCACCGACATGAACTACTACCCGGTGGCCAAATACCACTTCGACCTGAGCGGCACGGCGTTCGGGTCCATGGCCACGGGTGGCCTGAACGACAAGCTCCGGCACGCCGGGATCATCGACATGCAGTTCAGGAGGGTGCCATGCAACTTCCCGGGCCTGACCATCACCTTCCGCGTGCAGCACGGGTCCAACCCCATGTACCTCGCCGTGCTGATCGAGCACGAGAACCAGGACGGCGACGTGGTGCAGGCGGAGATCATGCAGAGCAACTCCGGCAACTGGGAGCCCATGCACGAGTCCTGGGGATCCATCTGGAGGATCGACCCCAACCGCCCCCTCAGGGGCCCCTTCTCCATCCGCATCACCAACGAGTCCGGCAAGCAGCTGGTCGCCAAGAACATCATCCCGGCCAACTATATCCCCGACATCGATTACCGCTCCTACATCCAGTACTAGTAGCTAATTAACCGACGAGACGACCCCGCGCGCCCGTCGTCGTCGATCTAGTAGCATTGCTTGTTGGCTGCCGTTGTTGCCAAACGGACTGAGGATTTTTCACCTCAATTATTCCGTCGTGGTGTGTGTGTGTCCTGAAGATGTGTGGGAAATTAGAGGAGGCAAGCATCAATGTGCTCTCCCGCCCACTGTCACTCTACCATTACGCAGAGTGTGTAACCACCAAATCATGGTTATATAATTTATAGTACTACAGTCTACATATATGGTGCTGCTATTTAACTACCATCATATGCTGCCTCGCTCCTGTCCGAAAAAGGATTCTCTCTTTCGCGTGCACGCACGCATTTTGGCTTTATTCAACTACTTTCACGGCTACACTTGCAGCCTAAACTTCGCGATCGCTGTGTAGTAGTAGTAGTAGTAGAGCAATGTAGGAGTGCAGCAATATTATTATGGCATACTCACAACCAACTATGTCAGAGCCAGGGGACCCGTGCCTCATGAATGGAATTGACTTTCTAATCAGAAGACTGGGGTCAGTATTTTGCTATCCTAGTACAGGCAGCTAGCTGGTCCGTAGCTGACTTGGAGTGCACCTCTTTTCTTCAGGAGGCCGGAGCACAGCTAGCAACTACTACCAGCGAGCCACCCGCCCATCCATCAGAGAACAGAGATTGAGATGACTGGTTAACCACAAGCTTTTGATGCTTTTCTGATATCCAGGAGATTTTGCTGTGCAGAGAAAAGCTCATCATAGTTTTTCACTGCCACCACACCCACAGAGGCCAAAGGGTGCAGTATACTGTACATTATGTTACAGTGATACTACGTGCTTTGATCCAAAGCAAAGGATACTGCAAATCTCCCAACAAAAGTCGCTTTCCCGCCAAACGCTTTGCGCAACCGATTCCATAACCGTCAGTCCTCGAACTAATCATGCACTGGATATTACTTTCATGTGGGACCCCGAGGAAATTGTCGCCAAAAGGTAAATCGTACTACGGTCCTCTCTACTGGATTCGAGCCGTGATTAGCGGCGCTAAACCCCATGTTACCATGGCTGACTTGCAATTAATATATCGAATCTTCGTTGAGCAGACGACTTTAATTCTACTGTTTGTCACCGCGTCAGTAAACGCGATCACGTGAATACGTGATGCATGCTGAAGAAAAATGCTGGCCGAGCTTCTCTAATGTGAACACACATTATAACGATGATCGAGAATGGATCTAGATTCAGGGGGTATTCAGGATGCAAATGATACTTTGCGCCACTTAATGAGCATTGAGCCATGATTCTCGCGGAATACACATGGACGTGGTGACACGGATGGACGAACTTCTTAGTAGAACCATTTGGAGTGAATAGGCGCCATTTTGCATATCTCCTTTTATATTTTAAAAAATAATCCTGACATAAAGCTAACTATAGCTCAAACATCCATCAGTACTCCCTCCATATCAAAAAAATCTGACGTTTATTAGGATATGATTGTGGTAACCAAGAAGTGATTAATTAGAGGGTATTCTTCCAGTTTTGCCCTTATTAAACAGGGCTGCAGGTGTTTGCTATATAACAAAGTCTTCTAGGTTGATTGGTTAGGCTAGTGGGGCTTGAGGCGTTCGAGGTGTGTGGGTGGAGGTTCGATTCCAGGGGCCAACAGATTTTTTTTGCGCATTTACTGCAGCAGCGATTAAGGCAGGGGCAAACTCGTCCAAGATAACTCTTACCAGCCAAAATGACTAGATTTGTGACCAGGAGTACTCACAGAAGAACCTTGCGCTCTCTAAAAAAACCTAATTTACCTTTGCACCTAAATAGTGTCGCAAATGGACGTCGGTTTTAGAGGTCCGCTCTTCCAACCTCTTTATGCGTGCAGAAGATCAAAATGGGAAAACTTGGAAGCAGCAAGACCAAAGAAGATAGGGTGGTTCTAATTATCTCTATGTGTCGGTGTTTTTACCCCGGGGGTATGACACCAACTAGTAATTATGATCGCGTGCTCTCTTCCTGGATGGTAATGCAAGATAACACAAGGATTTATCCTGGTTCGGGCAAAGAAGGCCCTACGTCCAGCGGGGGAGGAGGTTCTTGTATTACTTGCACCTAAGTGCTTGTACAGGGGCAATACAAGCTCAATGAGCGCGGACCGGAGTCCGGACTCGAATGTGTGTGTGGACTCGTGTCGCGCAAGCCCGTGCGTAACCGTGTGCTCGTGTTCTGTTTCGTCGGCCCGTGGACGCCTGCGCGTGAAGGGCCCTGGTGTCCTCTTTTATAGACCAAGAGGAGGTCAGGGTTACAGGAGAACATGTACGACGCCCAATACGATGAAGAGTAGGAATGTTGTCTTGTCGAGGCCACCAGAGCTGACGTGGGGGTTGTTGTTGAGGTGTCCTTGAAGCGTGGCTTCCATCCCGGGCGTGGACGTGGAGGCGTGGCGACGTGGAGGCCGTACAGCGCCCATTCCGGCTCGTACAGGACGTGGCAGAGTCCCTCCGGGTCTTGGGGTACCTGTCCTCCAATAGCATGAAAGCGGTCAGGGCTCGAGGGGCGCAGGGCCGGCCTTGAGGTGGTGCCTACGGGGGGCTCGAGTCCCCGCAGGTATGGGCAAGTCCCGGGAAACCCGATCGCACAGCGGGTAGCCAGGCCTCGAGTCGTGACTCGAGTGTGTAACAGTGCAGGGTATGGCCGAACAGTGCTATACTGGTGCCTTTTTGCCCATGCTTGTGGTGAAAAAGGAGATTTGACTCTGCCCTGGTTTACTGTGGCACACGTCGGGTTCCAGAGGACATGACCGGAGTAGGTGAATGCATTAAATGCGTAGTATGGGATTGGCATCCGATGCCTGGTGCTGCTCGAGGGTGGCATGATGTGTCTCGAGGGATAGGTTACCGTACTAGTGAGGCTCGAGGTCCCCGCGTGGGGTCTCGAGGCCTATGTGCCGGGGCTCGAGGGGTAGGCTGCAATGAGGCGAACAGTAAGGCTTCGGCGGCCCTGGGCTCCCTGGTGATGGGCCGGCGTTGTAGGCCTCGAGGGGTTGGCTTTTTAGAAGGTCAGACTTGTTAGGTTTGTTATTAATTGGTGTTCTAGGTTTAACCTATTTGTTTTGCATTGATTGGGGGTGCCCCTCCTGTGGTCCCCCGACAGTAGCCTCCGAGCCCTTGTTGGAGTGCTGGCACTCGAGTAGGGGCTCTCTACCGGGATCTAGAGGGTTACTAACTGGTTCTCGTGGGTTTGGTTGTTTTGATTCCGTGGGTGTCGCGCGAGCGACACCCGCGGGTGTAGCCCCCGAGGCCACGGGGGAGTGGTTAGGACTCCCTCGTGGGCTGTTTTGCGAGTGTGAGTGTTAGTTGTATTTTTTAGGTTCGGGAGTGTCGAGCCCCTGAGTTTTTCGACCCTCTTTCGTCGAGGGGTGCCAGGCTGAACTGGTCGGCCGGCTCTTCGAGCTGTCCGGCACACCAGTTGCCCTGGCTTGTCATCCCGCGAGTCCTTTCGATCGGATGCGAGGGGGGATGCCTCGTACTACCACGTGCGGGCGAGTATCGAGGTTCCCGGTGAGCTGGTAACGGGGGAATCCAAGTGAGACCTCGTGCCCCGTTCGATAGGGTCGACTGAAGCCCGGAGGCGATCTCATAAAGCGTGGGCGCTCGGTCTGCAGGAGTGTCGGGTCCATTCGATAGGACCCGGTGGCTCGATGCCTCCCTCCGAGGGGATCTCACTGCATGTCGTGCGCCCTGCCTTGGATACACGTGAGGGGCCTCGAGGGCTTGGCCCTCGAGCGATGCTGTGAGTGGCGCCCCTTGGTGTCCCTGACTTGAGTGCTCGAAGCCGGCTGTCGAACCCCCTTCAAGGGCCAGCCTTCGCTGCTTCGAGGCTTGGAAGGGCCGGGGCCCGTTTTTACCTTCGTGAAGAAGCCTCCGTCGTCTGGGAATTCTTCTGCCCGTTGGGCGCGCCTTTTTAGGCAGAAACTGTCAGGGAGGGCGACGGACGCGAAGTTGGAGCGGCGGTCGTGGTGGGCCCAGGTAGCGAAGCGAATGGGGAGTTGTCGCGTGTACCTGTCAACCGGCTCGAGATTCGGTTAGGTGGGCGCATTAAACGCGTGCGGTTACCTTTTTTCCTTCGTGGGAGACCCCGCCCGTCAGGGTTTTCTCTTATAATTACCAAGTGAGGGGAGAGGAACCCTTTACTTTGCCTTTGCCTTCACCGCCGCCGTAGTTTCCACACACCTTCTTCCTGAGCCAGCAATTGGGAATCTTCCCGGCCGCCCGTCCACCGCTCAGATCCGCGCCGTCGCCGCCATGGCCGCTTCGTCCCAGGTGCTGCCGGCCGAAGACTGGAGCCCGACGAAGACGACGCAGCAAGAGCTAGAGATGCTGGTGGAGCGGGGGCTTCTCCGCCCCAACCTGCAGGAGGGTCCCGCGTGGTGGATTCTCCCGTCGGCGGACCACCGGGAGCCGCACCCGTCGGAGGGGTACGTGGTGAGCTTCACGCGCTACCACCGCATGGGGCTCGGCGTCCCGCCGAGCCGCTTCATGCGGGGGCTGGCCCACCACTTCGAGGTGGAGCTGCAGCACTTCTCCCCCAACTCCATCTCGCACGCCGCCATCTATGCCGCGGTGTGCGAGGGGTATCTGAAGATCGAGCCGCACTGGGAGATGTTCGTCCACCTCTTCCGGGGCGAGCTCTTCCACAAGGCCGCGAAGCCGAGCGGGAGGAGGCTCGCGCGCGTGGGCTCCCTCACCATCACCGCGAGGACCGAGCCCTCGTCAACCAACGTCCCCCGCGAATACCTCCGCTACAAGCTCTCCACCAACCAGGCGGGGTGGGACGACCACTGGTTCTATCTGCGGAACGAGGGCGGGCTCCTTCCGCAGTACACCGGCAGGGTCATCACCCAGCGCCCGGAGAAGTGGAACTGGGGCGTCGCGGCGGACAGGCAGCGCCACCTGACGCCGCTGATGAACACGATGCGGTCGCTGGTGGAGGAGAAGAAGCTAACCGTCCAGGAGGTCATTTGGGCGTTCCATCAGCGGAGGGTCCTTCCTCTAGCGGACCGCCCCTTTCTCATGTTCGAGATGGGGCCAAACGCCCCGCCTGAGGCGCTGAACCAGTCGAGGATGGCCGAGGAGAGGCTGTCTCGGAACGAGGCTACCTCCCGGGTGACGGTCACGGTCCACGGGTCGTTCCGCCCTAAGGAGACCACCCTGATCGCCATGGCACCCGACGAGGGGTGTCTCGACCCGGTAAGCCTTCCTCAAGCTAGGTTGCTTCGAGGCCCCCTTCCTTTCTCTCTCTTCGAACCTCGTTTATTTTCCTTATGATTTTTCTCATCAAGTTTCCTTTTTTGCAGGGGGCGTTCACATGTCGCGCGTCGAGGCCCCCGGTGAGGGAGGACGCCGCGGAAAGACAGGTGAGGCGCCTCTCTGCTCAGAAAGATAAGGAAAGTAAGGACGCAAAGAAGAAGAAAGAGAAAGGGAGGAACCTGCGTCGAGGGGAACGGGAGCAGAGGCTAGCGAAGGCTCGCCCTAACCGGCAGCCTGGAGAGGAGTCCCCCGAGCTCAGCTCCACGAGCTCCGAGGAGGAGGATGACGATGACGAGGAGGAGAGTGACGATGAAGGGATGGATGCGCGTTTGAGGCGCGCGGGGGTCGTCGACATCCGGGCTGACCGCTCCTCTATGCAGGAGGATGTCTTGGAGGTCCCCCTGGCGAAGGGATCGCGTGGGACGCAGCCGCGGAAGGCCGTGTCAGGCCCAGCCTCGTCAGAGGCTCAGGGCACGTCGAGCTCTGTGTCGGACGTGCCCGCTGACGCGAGGAAGCCTCGAACTAGGAGCGCCATTGCCGCGGCGCAGAAGGAGGCAACGACCGCGTCGACCTAGGCGGGGGGTCTCGAGAAGGGCCGACCCTCGAGAAGCGGCCAACACGTCGGGGAGGACTCTGGGCCCGACCGCCGCGAGTCGTCGAGGGCGACATCGAGCCCGCGGAGGAGCGGGCAGCATGAGAGGGCGTCGAGCCCCCGTCACCATGACCGTCGAGGGGGGAGCCCCCGGTCGTCTCGTGACGGGAGCCGCGAGCGACCCCGGAGCCCGTCGCCGCACCGGGAGAAGGAGGCAGACGCGAGGGGGCGTGACCGCCAGCTCGAGCGCCGGAGTAGGTCCCGGAGCCCGCGCCGGGAAGGGCGCCAAGATGACCGCTCGAAGGAGACGCGGTCGCCCCCCCGGGACAAGAGACCAAAGGAGAGCTCCCCGCTGGGGTCGAGCCACGGGAAGCACAGGGAGCCTTCCCCCCATCCGAGCCATACGGAGACGGCTCAGGGGCGTGGCTCGAGCCAAGGGGCGGGCTCGAAGCCCCCGAGCGGGTCCAGCGATTCGGGGAAGAGGCCGCGCCGTCGCTTTGGGTAAGTAGCGTTCCTCAACTCCGTTGGTAGTGAGGCTTTACCTCTTTACCTTGAGTGATGTGTGCCATTTCTGGTTTTTTAGGGAAAAGCGCTCCCGGCAGGAGGCGGACCCCGCGGCGTCCAAGCGGGCTAAGACCTCGAGCTCTGCTGAGGAACCAGCACCTCGAGGTATGGCTCCTTCTTCTGCTGGAGAGGCCGCTTGGCTGGTGAAGGCTCGAGCAGCCATGGCTCGAGGAAGCCAGATGGCCGCTGCGGATCTCGGTGAGGTCGTCGCCGTCGACCACGGGGGTCGAGGCTCTTTCCTGATTCTGACGACTTTGTTCTCCTTTTCAGCAGGGACCGCGACTCCTGGCGCCGAGCCTGCCGTTACTGCATCCGTCGCAGCTCCATCTCCACCACCTCCTCCTCCACCTCCCCCTTCAGTGGCGCCTACCGAGCAGGCCACTCTTCCTCCCGTCACGACGGCCATCTCGGGGGCTATACCCGAGACAGGCGCGGCCCCGTCGGCGTCTGGGACTGAGGGGGCAAAGGCCCTCGAGACCCCAGTCGACGCGAGCCGGCCCGCGGAGAAGAGGAAGGAGGGGGAGGCGTCAGTGGAGAAGGTGCCGACGGTGGAGGAGCTCCTGGACGAGCTGGAGCGGGTGCCGTCCCCGGTCGAGGGCTCAACGCTGGCGCTCGAGGCACCGGCCAGGGACGACAAGACGCCGGAAGACCCGGCGAGGGAGGAGAGCATGGGGACGAGCCACCCCTCGAGCGATCCGCTACCGCTCGAGTCCCCGCCTCCACACGAGGCCGCGCCGCCGCCTCGGGAGGGGACGGAGCAGCGGGAGGAGACGGCGGAAGGGCGGAGGGAGCCGCAGCCTGTGCCGCCGGTTAGTGGGCCGCAGCTGGCGTCACTCGAGCCGGAGGAGGAGGACCTGCCCATCGTCGAGATCGATCGACCGGTGTGGCCGTATCCTGACGCGCCGAGCCCGACCGGCGCTGTTAGCCTCGCCGAGCGGTCGACTCGGCAGGGGGCCCCGCGGGAGGCGCAGTTGATCTTCAGGGAGGTGTCCGAACTCATGGCGGAGGCGGAGAGGTCCTTCCTGGAGGAGGCGGACAAGTCCGCGGAGGTGGCGGCCGCCCTCGCGAAGGCGGAGGGGGAGCTCCAGGAGCTCCGCGCCGAGCTGGGTCGGAATGCGCAGATGGCGAGCCGGCTCAACGCGGCGCAGGCGGAGACCCAGGCGGCTCGTGACAAGGCCGCCCAAGCTAGGAGGGAGGCCACCACCGCTCTGGCCACGGTGGAGGCGTCGAAGAAGGAGGCCGCCGACGCCCGAAGCGAAGCCGCCACCGCCCGGTCTGCAGCGGAGGCGGCGAAGAAGGAGGCCGCCGACGCCCAAAGCGAAGCCGCCACCGCCCGGTCTGCAGCGGAGGCTGCGAGGAAAGAGGCCAAGAGCAAGGCTGCCACCGCCCTGGCTGCAGCGGAGGCAGCGCGACAGGAGGTGATCCAGAAGAATCTGGCCCTTGCGCAGACGGGCAAGTTGGTCGAGGACCTTAGGGGCAAAAAACTCGACGCGCTGTCCCAGAAGCGTACACTCGAGCAGCGCGTCGAGGTCCTTACCAGCGACTTCGCCGCTCTGGGCGTGCACTGCCATGGTAATCTTCATGCCTCGTCTTGCTTTGATTTCGAGATTCTTGTCATGCCGCGGACTTACCCCTTCTATTTGTTGCACCGATCTCGAGAAGACCTCCGAGGAGCTCCACGAGATGAATAAGGCTCTCATGGAGCAACTCCAAGGTGAAACCATGGTGGCGGAATGAGCGCGCGCCACCCTCGACAGGCTCGGCTCCATGTGGGGCGTCGACCCGGAGGCCACGGCCGTGGGCACGGTGGCTCGAGGCGACGCCCTGGTTGACGCCCTGTGCTTCTTTGACGTGGCCGCGCGGGATCGCGTCCGGGGCGCTCTCCACCATGGTGTAAAGCAGGCGCTCGCGGCCGTCCGCTCCGGCTTCCGCTACCCGGTCAATGTCGTCGCCAAGGGCTTCGTCGAGATCGAGGGGAAGGACGAAGAGTGGAACGACCGCCGCGTCGACAAGATCCTGGAGAAGGTGGAGAGGCCGGGGGCGGCGCTCGTGAAGCTCTTCGAGGAGGACGTGCTGCCTCCCGATGCGGACAGTGGTGCAGGTGGCCCCCCTCCTCCTGGCCCGGACGTCGAGGCTGAGCCCGCGGCAGAAGACCTTGGGGAGGAGTACCAGACCGATGAAGAATGAGGCCTGCGTGCCAAATTTGGGCGTTGAGGCCCTTGTAAAAATTTATGTTATGACTTTTGGCCTGTCGAGGCCAACATGTGTATATGGCTCGTTTGTTTAAAGAAGTTATTTTCTTTTCAATTTTATTCGATCATTTCTCTTTGTCGCTAGCTCGAGCTTCAACCGGCTTGGTCTGTGTTCCTTCGATACGCGTCACGAGTTCCTCGAGGGGAGGCGTAGGTAGGGTACCGTAGCCCGGGGGCGTAGGTGGCCGTCTACGTCGACGCCCCCCGACTCTTGGAGGCTTGAGGCATTTACAGATTTAGACGCTGCTAGTATTCTCGAGGTGCGAATCGAGACGAGGGTTGAATTTTTTGAAAAGAAAACGCGCTTTTTCCGGAGTCTGGGGAGAGGGGGGTCCCCCTGTCAGCCCCCGAGGGAGGCTCGACCCTAAGCAAGGCAGGGTCGAGGCTACCTTAAGTTGCTAAGTAATATGAAAGACAATGCACGAGTTTGTTCATTCATATTTAACGTGTTTGTACAAAGCAACAAAATGAACAAGGCCTCGAGGCCCTTAAGGGTAGAAGCAACGTAGCTGAGAAATGTTCCACGCGTTCGCCAGGATCCTGCCTTGCTCGTCGTAGAGCTTGTATGTTCCTGGCTTGAGCACCTCAGCTATGGTGTATGGGCCCTCCCATGGAGGGGTGAGCTTGTGGCGCCCTCGATTATCTTGCAGACGTCGAAGCACGAGGTCCCCCACCGCCAGGTCCCTCTTGCGCACGTGCTTGTCGTGGTAGCGTCGAAGTGTTTGCTGGTAGCGCGCGGAGTTGATGAGCGCCACGTCTCGAGCCTCCTCGAGCTGGTCCTTGGCGTTGGCAAGCCTCTCGTCATTGGTTTGCTCGTTGTAGGCTCGAAGTCGAGGGGAGCCGTACTCGAGGTCTGTAGGCAAGACAGCCTCGGCGCCGTAGGTTAGGTAGAACGGAGTGAACCTGGTGGCTCGACTCGGCGTAGTCCTGAGGCCCCACAGCACCGAAGGGAGCTCGGCAGCCCACCCCTTTCCGAAGTTCTTGAGGGTCTTGAACAGCCTCGGCTTCAGCCCGTGGAGTATCATGTCGTTGGCGCGCTCAACCTGCCCGTTGCATTGAGGGTACGCGACCGAGGCCCAGTTCACGCGGATGTTGTTGTCGTCGCAGAAGTTGATGAACTTTTTGCCCGTGAACTGTGTGTCGTTGTCGGTGATGATGACGTTAGGCACCCCAAACCGGTACATGATGTCGGCGATGAACTCGACGGCCTTCTTGGAGGTGGGGTCGCCTATAGGCTTAGCCTCGATCCACTTGGTGAATTTGTCGATGGCGACGAGCACATGCGTGCACTTTCCAGATGTCATCTTGAGGGGACCCACGAGGTCGAGCCCCCAGACGGCGAATGGCCAAGTGATGGGGATCATCTGCAGGGCGTGCGTGGGCTGGTGCGTTTGCTTGGCGTAGAACTGACACCCTTGGCAAGCTCGAACCAGGCGTTTGGCATCTCCGATGGCGGTTGGCCAGTAGAAGCCTTGGCGGAAGGCGTTTCCCACCAAGGTCCTTGGCGCTGCGTGATGGCCGCAAGCCCCCGAGTGCATGTCGTCGAGGAGCCTGCGTCCTTCCTCGAGGAGGATGCAGCGTTGGAGGATTCCTGACGGGCTTCGTCGGTACAGTTCTCGTTCGTCGCCGTAGATGACGTAGGTCTTGGCCCTTCGAGCGATGCGTCGGGCCTCCGTCTTGTCTTCTGGTAGCACGCCTTGTGTCAGGTAGTCGAGGAAGGGCGTCCGCCAGTCGAGGGGTCGTGATGAAGAAGTGGCGGGTGCGTCGATCTGCATTGCCTCAGCAGATGTCGAGGGGTCGTTCTCGAGGGGTGGCGTTGAGGGTCGAGCCCCCGTGTCCGGCTCGAGGGGTGGCGTCGAGGGGCCAGCCCCCGGGCCGATCTTGACGAATGGCTCGAAAATGTCCCTCGAGAAGACGTCTGGTGGGACGGTGCCGCGCGTGGACGCTAACTTAGCCAGCTCGTCTGCGGCCTCATTGAACTTTCAGGCGATGTGGTTGAGCTCGAGGCCGTAGAACTTGTCTTCTAGCTTGCGCACTTCTCCGCAGTATGCTTCCATCTTGGGATCGATACAGCTCGAGGCCTTCATGATCTGGTTAATGACGAGCTGCGAGTCCCCTCGAACGTCGAGGCGTCGGACCCCAAGCTCGAGGGCGATACGCAGCCCGTTGACGAGGGCCTCGTACTCAGCAACGTTGTTGGAGGCGGGGAAGTGCAGACGCAGCAGGTAGCGCATGTGGACTCCGAGGGGTGAGATGAAGAGTAGGCCCGCGCCTGCCCCTGTCTTCATGAGGGACCCGTCGAAGTACATAGTCCAGAGTTCGGCTTGTATTTGCACTGGTGGGAGCTGGGTGTCGGTCCATTCAGCAACGAAGTCCGCCAGCGCTTGCGACTTGATAGCTTTTCGAGGAGCGTAGGTGATGGCCTCCCCCATTAGCTCGGCGGACCACTTGGCGATGCGTCCCGTGGCCTCCCGGTTGTTGATGATCTCTCCGAGGGGGAAGGACGATACCACCGTTACGGGATGAGCGAGGAAGTAGTGCTGGAGCTTGCGCCTCGTGACGATGATGCCGTAGAGCAGCTTCTGGATGTGCGGGTACCGGACCTTGGCCTCGGAGAGCACCTCACTGATGAAGTACACCGGCCGTTGGACTGGTAGCGCGTGACCTGTGACACCCTAGTGTCAAGCACTGCATTAAGGCACTGCATTTAGCTACTAAAGAAGCATAAGCAATGCATTTCATCATTTCATGAGCATGAGAGTGTTTTGTCTTTTGTTTATTTAATTGGATTTGGATTTCTATTAGACTTGGTTGTTTGAGTGGATTTCTGTTTTGGCAAAGAGTTTTATAAAATAGAGAATATTGAGTAGAGTGCTTTTCTTGTTGGAGTTTTGACCTAGTTCAGATTAGTTTGTAAATAAAAATAAGTCAAACAAAATGGTTTATACTTTAAAATTGGCTTTGTTTATGTGGAGGATTTAAAAATGGTTTTCAGAAAAAGTGTCCTATATGAAAGTTGTAGAGAAAATTATTTCGAGAAACTTTTATATTTGGGTCAAAACCTAGTTTGGAGTTTTTGAAACTGTTTTTGAGTGGTCAAAGTTTGAAAAAAAATTTGGAAAAAGAAAAAGGAAAACGATTTCTTCCACGCCCCACCTTTCGGCCCAACTCGCGTGCGCCGGCCCACTCCCGCGCTCGCCCGCGCACCCCGCGCCGCTCGCCAGCGCTCGCCCGCGTGCCGCGCGCGCCGCGCGCTGCTGCAGCTGACATGCCGCGCCGTACGCCGGCCGCAACCGCCACGTGGCCGCCGTATCCTGCCGAGGATCCTCGCCGGCCACTCCTCGCTCGATCCTCTCTCACCCGAGCACGCAAGCTATCTTCCCCGGCCACTCTCCGCTCGCCTCGCCTGCAGCGCCCGCTCGCCGTGCACGGCATCGCCCGCGCTGCCTCGCCGACCGCGCCGCCGTGGCCCCGCCACGACCACCGGCCGGTCAAGCCGATCAAAACCCCGAGCGCACCGCACTCCCTCTCCCCACTGTCATTCCAGCTCGCCCGCTCTCACTCCCGCTCTCCCTCTCAGCTCCCGCAAACGCGCAAGCATCCGACCACTCTTGCCGACCGATCACCACCATCACTCCCCTCCGCCGTTCCGGCCACACCCGACCACCACCATCCAATCCCTCTCGCCAGCCTCTCCGCCTACACCGTGCACACGCCGTGCGCACGTTGTCGTCCCCGACCAAGCCCCATCGCCGCCGGAGGACGAAGCGCCCCCTTCGGTTCGTCGTCGCCACCGCAGAGCCCGCATCGTCGTTCCTCCCCGACACGACCTCCAGCGTCTACCTCCTTCGCCGTCAAGCATCACCAAGCCAAGGCAAGGTGAGAACACCACCTAGCTTCAACGCTATCGCTCTCTCCCACCCCTTTCTTCCCCGGCTGAGCGCCATGGCCGTCCGCCGCGGCCATGCACGAGGCCAAGCTCCCCTGGAGCCATCCAAGCCAAACCGACCCACTCACGTAGCTCCCTAGGGTTCACGAAGCACTGCGCACGCGCCAATTTCTCCGGCGACCGCCGGACACGGCCAAGCCGAGCCTCACCGCCGCCACCGTCCACCATGGCTCGTCGCCGGCGAGCTGCGGTCACCCTCTGGCCAAACCAACACCACCACTGGATGCGCCTCGGCGAGACGAGTCTATCGAGCCTATCCTCTCCGCCGGCGACCTCACCGTCGACGAGCTTTCGTCGGTCAACCATTCTCCCCTGTTTTCCGTCTCGCCCGAGCCCCCGAGCCAGGCCTCGGACGGGCGATAGCTTTTCCGTCTCGCCCGAGCCCCCGAGCCAGGCCTCGGACGGGCGATAGCTTTTCCGTCTCGCCCGAGCCTCCGGGCCAGGCCTCGGACGGGCGATTGCCTTTCCGTCTCGCCCGAGCCCCCGCGCCAGGCCTCGGACGGGCGATTGCCTTTCCGTCTCGCCCGAGCCCCCGAGCCAGGCCTCGGACGGGCGATTGCCTTTCCGTCTCGCCCAAGCCCCCGAGCCAGGCCTCGGACGGGCGATAGCTTTTCCGTCTCGCCTGAGCCTCCGGGCCAGGCCTCGGACGGGCGATAGCCTTTCCGTCTCGCCCGAGCCTCCGGGCCAGGCCTCGGACGGGCGATAGCCTTTTCGTCTCGTCCGAGCCCCCGAGCCAGGCCTCGGACGGGCGATAGCCTTTCCGTCTCGCCCGAGCCCCCGAGCCAGGCCTCGGACGGGCGTTAGTTTTCTGTCTCGTTCGAGCCGGGCCTCGAGCGAACACCCACACCTACCCGCGGGCCCCGCGCGTCAGCCACTCGCTGGTCTATGGACCGGGTGTACGCAAGCCAGGCCGGGAAATTTCAAATGTTTTTCTTTTAGGGTTTTATTTTCCAGAGATGCTTGTTATTTTTGGGTAGCACGTTTTACAAATCCAAATGGAGTGCTTTTAGTTTTGCTAGTTTGTTTATGAGTAGATCTATCTTGGAAAAATATAAAAGTATTTTTGGTAGAAGTTTATTTTACTGTTTTCATCTATTCCACTTTATATGCTTTTGCTAAGATAAAGGGTTATATATGTTTTCTGGTTGAGATAATTCTTGGAAAATTTTGTGTAGGTTTATTATCCTATTTTACACCTGTGAAAAATATATGATGCACTGTTTATGTGGAAAAAGTTTCTGTTATGGTTTAAAGTCTTGTTTAGCTGATTTCTTAAGAATACATGTTAAGGTATTTTATATGCTGAAATAAAATATGGGAAAATTTGTATAGTCTCTGTTTATGATGTCCAAGCTAAGAAAAATATAAGCATGACCTGTTATGTGAAGAAATCTGAAGTTGTTTTGCAAATGTGCTTTTCTGTGTTTTCCTTTGGAAATTCATGTAAGAAATAATATAATATTTCTGTTCATGGAACTTTCTTGATGAGCATAAAATGTGAAGTAGAATCTGGGAAAAATATGAAGTCTGCTGTTGAACACTTTTTGAATGAGGAGCTAGTTCAAAGCACCTTTTTGGGCAGTTTGCTTGTCATTTTTATATCTGCAGTTCTATATTTCATTTTTGGCTGAAATTTGTTCAGTGGAGTCCAGCAACTGTTGTGTGCCTGCTGGAATTTTTGTGGATTTTTCTGAGTCCAGAAAAGTGCACTTGCAGTTCAAACCTAAGTTTCTTTTGAATTATTTATTAATCATCGCATACAATAGGATCGACCCCTTCGGAGCCCGACCAGGAGCCAGAGACAAACGCCAAGCAGCAGATTCCGGAGCTCCAGCAAGCCGAGGAAGTCGACCCCGCCAGCGACACTAACTTGCCCGAGTGCCCTTCCCACGAGGCCTCGGTCTTCACCCAAGGCAAACCCCGGAGCATATTAAGCCTCCTATCTTTTGCAATTAAGATTACTTGAGTCTTTTTATATTGTGATGCATTAGGTTTAGGAGTTGGAATGAATCCTACTTGCTGCATTACCATTCCTTGGTTATTGATTAATATCTACCTTGTTATCCTGTTATTTAATTATAATGTAGAATTGCTTAGCCTGCTTAATAAAAGTGGTAGTTAAGGATGTTTCCGTAATACCCGGATGGGTATTTACCGGATCACGGTTGGCTATATTTGCTATCGTGGAAAAGAACCTGAGTAGTAATGAAATACGGTCAACGGGATGGCAGGGCACAAGTTCGGAAACTTGGGGCAGTCCATCCGTTGGATCGTGTAGGTTTGTATCGATGTTGGCCCTCGTTCATTTTTGAACGCGCCCTTTTACTTAGGGATATGTCGGTGCTGTAATCATCGACCCCAAAGCCGGTTAGAAGCTGTTCGGGCCGGTCTCAACCCGTGTCGTGCCCTCTAGTATGGAAATTGCGATCTGCCGCGTGAGGCCATCGCCAGGTTCCAATTGGGCGGTCCGTGCTTAAACCGCGGCGATTACCACCACGAACAAGCGTCGAGCGGTTGCCCAATGCATGGACCCGACGGAGAAAGTGTGGGCTGGTATTAAAGGTCTTTCATCAGCTGATTTGGAATTCGATTCGAGTCGCCGTCTCCCCCGGTTAGTGGGAAACTATGGCGAGCTTCACCACGATACAACTCCATGTAATGATTAAAGGTTCAACTAAAATATGGATAATTCAACTGGATATGGTTATATTATTGAGTGGTAGATTCAAGTGAGTGCTCTAGTACAGGTGAAAAACCTAGAATTAAGGAATAGGTCTAAAAATGGCAGCTCATCTTTATCACTAATTACTTCCTATCTGAACTTGAGCTTCTCGCAACTAAAAGATCCCAGCTCCACCCAAAAAGGCCTTGCATGTCCTTGGTGTCTTTATTTTCAGTTGGACGGGTAAGTCTAGCTGAGTACATTCCAGTACTCAGGGTTTATCCCGTTTGTTGCAAATGGTCAGGTCTACTTCGGCTATTGTAAGCACTGCCTCTACCCGGTGGAAGGTGATGAGGAGTAGGCCCAGGGCAGGGTCGTCCAGAAGCTTCCCTTTTTCTTTTGCTGGATCGAGACTACTAGTGGCACATTATCTTAAAAAGGGAGGAGTGAGTTGTGTTGAGTGGATTTATCAAACAAGGTTTTATTTGGACCACGTGTGTTGTGGTCGTGTTTCAAACTTATTTCAGCTTCCGCATTTAAAAATTCGGTTTGTAATAACTCTGTTTTAAATTCGTACTCTGATGTTAAATTCGGTTTCATTTCCGCTGTGATGTATCTTTACAAAACTGATCCTTGAACAATGCGATCCTGTATGATGTATGGTGTTAGAAATCCTTCGTGATTTCCGGACTACCGGGGTTATATGGGTTCAAGTATCAGTCGAAGTCAGACGAATTTGGCTAAGATAATACTTGAGCTCTTATAATCAGGACGGTTCTGCCACATGACCCTCCTCGTGTCTCTCGACGACTACGACCGCACTGACCACCTGGGTGGTTGCGGCCACGTAGAGGAGGGGAGGCTCAGGGGGATCGTCACCCTGGGCTGGTCGTGGTGGTACGAGAATTGGTGCGGAAGTCAGCAACCCCTTCAACTTGGTTAGGGCCTCCTCGGCTTCGATGGTCCACGCAAAGCGCTCCGTTTTCTTCAGCAGGCGGTAGAGGGGTAGCGCTTTTTCCCCTAGCCTCGAGATGAACCTGCTGAGAGCGGCTAGGCAGCCTGTCACTTTATGTACGCCCTTGAGGTCTCGAATTGGGCCCATCTTCGTGACTGCTGAGATCTTTTCGGGGTTGGCCTCGATCCCCCGTTGTGAGACAATGTAGCCAAGTAGCATGCCTCGAGGCACACCAAAAACACATTTCTCGGGGTTGAGTTTCACATTCTTGGCCCAGAGGCACTCGAACGTGGTCTCAAGATCGCTGATGAGGTCCCCGACTTTCTTGGTCTTAACCACGATGTCATCGACGTAGGCCTCGACGGTTTTGCCTATGTGTTCGCCAAAGACATGCTGCATACAACGCTGATACGTTGCCCCGGCGTTTCGAAGGCCGAAGGGCATCGTAACATAGCTATACATACCAAAGGGCGTAACAAAAGAGGTAGCGAGCTCGTCGGATTCTTTCATCTTAATCTGGTGGTAGCCGGAATACGCATCGAGAAATGAAAGTACTTCACATCCCGCAGTGGAATCGATAATCTGATCAATTCTAGGTAAAGGAAATGGAACTTTTGGACATGCTTTATTCAGACCAGTATAGTCTACACACATCCGCATTTTTCCATTCTTTTTTCTAACTAGTACAGGGTTAGCTAGCCACTCTGGGTGAAGTACCTCCTTGATGAATCCAGCCGCCAAAAGCTTGTGCACCTCCTCGCCGATGATGCTACGCTTCTCCTCGTCGAAGCGGCGCAGGCGTTGCTTCACCGGTCTGGACCCGGCCTGGATCACCAAGGCATGCTCGGCGACTCCCCTCGGTATGCCTGGCATGTCCGAGGGGCCCCATGCAAAAATGTCGATGTTCGCGCGGAGAAAGTCGATGAGCACTACTTCCTATTTAGGCTCGAGGCTGGCGCTGATGGCCAGCGTCTTGCCATTGGTCGAGGTCGGGTCGACGGGTATCTGCTTGGTGTGCTCCGCCGGCTCGAAGGTGCCAGCGTGGCGCTTTTCTTCAGGGGCCTCCTCGGTGGCTAGGGCAGCCAGGGCCTCGAGCGAGTCGAGTTGTACGTTTGCCTCCCCACGCTCGACGCACTCCATGTCGCAGTGGTAGGCGTGCTCGTAGGAGGTGTCGACGGTGATGACCCCTTTCGGCCCTGGCATCTTGAGCTTCAAGTACGTGTAGTTGGGGACCGCCATGAACTTGGCGTAGCCGGGCCTGCCGATGATGGCGTGGTAGGTCCCTTGGAACCCGACCACCTCGAAGGTGAGCGTCTCCCGGTGAAAGTTGGTCGGCGTGCCAAAGCAGACAAGCAGGTCGATGCGCCCGAGGGGGTGTGCCTTCTTCCCTGGTACGACTCCGTGGAACCCCCCAACGCTGGGTCGGAGCTGGTCCCTCGAAATCCCCAGGAGGTCGAGGGTCTTGAGGTATATGATGTTGAGGCTCGAGCCCCCATCCATCAACACCTTGGAGAACCGTATATCGACGATGACGGGGTCGATGACAAGAGGGTATGCTCCCGGATTTATGACATGATCCGGATGGTCGTCACGGTCAAACCTGATCGGCGCATCAGACCAGTCGAGGTACCGGGGGGCGTCGTGGCGGAGTGCAAAGACCTCCCGGCGCTCCTTCTTTCTTTCTCGAGCCGAGAGCCCGATGGTTGGGCCCCCGTGGATCATGAAGCAGTCGCGCACCGGGGGGAAGTCTGCGTCCCGTCGTCGCGTCGATTGTTGTCCTTGCCCTTGGGCGCGTCTTCCTTCTTGTCGCCGAGCCTGGAGTAGAAGCTCTTCATCAATCGGCAGTCCTTCAACTTGTGATTCGTGGGACCCTTGTGATAAGGACAGGGATCTTCGAGCATTGTGTCGAAGACAGCCCCGTCAGGGGGGCCTTGAGGCTTCTTGTGCTCGAGGGCGCCCACGAGCGTTTCTTCATCGTCGTCGTCATCGGCGTCGCGCTTCGCCTTCTGACCTTTGCCTTTGTTATTTTTATTTTTGTTGTTGTTGTTGCGGTTCTTGACGTTGTTGCCCTTGCTCGAGCCCTCCGGCATGGCCACCGCCTTACCTTTGTCCGTGGAGCGGCCAAAGAAGGCCCCCACTGCCTCGTCGCCTGAGGCAAAGCTGGTGACACGATCCATCAGTTCCTCGACCGTCCTGGGACGGTAGCGTCCTAGCTCGTGGACCAGCTCTTGGCAGGTCGTGCCTGCGAGGAACGCTGAGATGACATCCTCATCAGGCACATGGGGGAGCTCGAGGCGCTGCTTCGAGAATCGCCGAGCGAAGTCGCGGAGGGGCTCGTCCGCTGTCTGCCTGCAACGTCGCAGATCCCAGGGGTTGCCTGGGCGCACGCAAGTCCCCTTGAAATTCCCATCGAAGACCCTGACTAGGTCCGCCCAATCGTGGATCTGATTCGGCGGGAGCCCTTCGAGCCACCGACGGACGGTGTCCGAGAGGTAGAGTGGGAGTTGGCGTATGATCACGCGATCGTCGCTCTTCGCCCCGCCTAGTTGGCAGCCCAGGCGGAAGTCGAAGAGCCATAGCTTGGGCTCGACCTCCCCGTCATACTTCACGATGTTGGTCGGTGGTCGAAAGCGGTCGGGGAGGGTTGAGCTGCGGATGGCCCGGCTGAAGACCCTGGGGCCCGGGTGAAGGGTCGAGATGGCGGACTAGAGGGGGGGGTGAATAGTCTTTTCTAAAAACTTAAACTTAATTGCAGCGGAATGGCTAACCGAAACAAATGCGGAATTAAATCTATCGGTCTAGCCAAGACTACACCCCTCTACTTATACTCTATGACACCTTATAAAAGATCCTAAACAAAGCAAATAAGGTGTCGGGCTAGCTAGAGCTCACCTAAACAATTCTAGCTTGCAAGGTTACACAAACCTAAGCAACTAGTACTCAAACAACCGGGGAGCTCCTACACATGCCACTAAGCAAAAAGCACAAAGCCTAAGCTCACTAGCAATGCTCAATAACAAGGCTACACAAGCCAAATTAGAGAGCTCAACTTAGCTACACAAACTAAGCAATGTGACTAGCAAGACTACAAGTCAACTAGTCACTCATGGGATCAACTTCTATGCTACACAAGCAAGGAAGGTAACTAGCAAGCTACACAAGCCAACTAATCATAAGAGCAACTAGCACATGTATATGAACAAGTAAATACAAGCTAGTGAAAAGAGTTTGCAAACCACCGAGAAGATGAACACGAAGTTGACACGGTGATTTTTCTCCCGAGGTTCACTTGGTTGCCACCAAGCTAGTCCCCGTTGTGTCGACCACACACTTTGGTAGTTCGGCGGCTAATAGGCACCACACCTAGCTCGACACTCGAGCGCCGCAAGAACTCACCCACAAGTGAGGGTAACTCAATGACACGCGCAATCCACTAGAGTTGCTCTTCGCGATCCCCGCGGGGCGAGCACAATGCCCCTCACAATCCTTCTCCGGAGCCACGCACAATCTTCACGCGGGCTTCACGACGGAGACTCGATCACCAAGCCGTCTAGGAGGTGGCAACCTCCAAGAGTAATAAGCACCACCGGCTTGCAACTCGAACACCTAGTGCCACTCGATGCTATCTCTCAAAGCAACGCACTAGAATCGCTCACTCGCAATAGATTCGCGCACTAGCAAGCACAAGCGAGTTAGAGGGCTCCCAGGCACATCCACTCAAGCCACCAAGGCTTTGGAGTGCTCAGCCACCGGCCCAAAGCCGGCCTCAACGACTATATATAGAGGGGAGCGGCCAACTAGCCGTTTCCCCTTTCCTGCGCCTCGGTCGGTAGTACCGACCCTTCCTGGGCGGTACTACCGGCTTAGTCAAACTAGCCGTTACCACAAGGCCCGCTGATTTAGGCGAAGCACCGACTCTCTGGTCGGTACCTCCGAGGTCGGTAGTACCGGCCCTATGGCGGTACTACCGGCAGGCTACTTTCGAACGCATTCAAAAACTTCCTCCTGACTCTTGAACTACCGACCCCCTGGTCGGTACTTCCAAGCCCGGTGGTACCGGCCCTATGGCGGTACCACCGCCAGGTCATCTTCCACTCAACTTCAGAGAGCTCCGCAAACTTGCCAACCACCGGCCTTGAGTCGGTAGTACCGAGCGCGGTACTACCGAGGTAATGGCGGTACTACCGGTAGGCCAAAACTGGCCACTTCCAGAGAGCTCCGCAAAACCCCTTCAGGGCCACGGTACCACCGACCCCTGGTCGGTACCACCGCCGGCGGTAGTACCGAGGTAATGGCGGTACCACCGCCAGGCCAAAACCGCTTCGGTCCAGAGAGGTCTGCGCGCTGCATCCTTGGGCGGTACCACCGACAACCCAGGGTCGGTACCACCGACAACACACAGAAAACTTCATTTTCATCTCCGAGTTGATCCAAACCAACTCCAACAACTTCTCCTTTGCAAATGTGCTAACACCAACAAGTGTACAACATCATGTGCATGTGTGTTAGCATTTTCACAAACAATTTTCAAAGGATTTTCACTTGCTCTCACCACGCCACTCGATCTTAGTAACATCGCAAAGTTAGATCGCTCAAGTGGCACTAGATGACCGATATGCAAACAAGTTTGCTCCTCTTAATAGTACGGCCATCTATCCTAAACCCGGTCATAATCTTCTCTACACACCTATGACCGGTGAAATGAAATGCCCTACAAATATACCTTTGCCTTGCGCATTCCATTCCATCTCCTTCGGTGTTGATGCAACACATGCACCAACCTATCTTCAAATGATATGATCCACTTCATATCATCACATGGCCTCCATGGTCCATCGATCTTGACATCACTTGCTCTTCACCATCGCTTCGGTCCTTCGGCGCCAAGTCTTGCTTAAGCCTCCCGACACTCGGTACCAACGGCTTCAAAGCCTCAACTTGCCCTTCACCTTCGCAACCGGTCCATCAAGCCAAGTCTTGCCTTGATCTTCTCCATCTTAGCCATATGACCATATGTCATGTCACATATGCATTAAGCTCCTTCTTCACATATGTGAGCCTTGCAACATCTTCCAAGCCATTTCACCTCTATGGCATATGTTGCTCACACATGATCACCTATGGACTAATCACCTGTGTAATTCACTTCAAACACCATTAGTCCACCTAAAGTTGTCACTCAATTACCAAAACCAAACTAGGACCTTTCAATCTCCCCCTTTTTGGTAATTGATGACAACTCTACAAAGATATGGAAATTAAGCTCTTTGGATTCTATGTTACTTATCCAACATTAAGACCATATAAGAGAATTTGGATAAGCACCATACAACCCGACTTTGTAGTGTTAACTCCCCCTACATGTGTGCTCAAATGGTTTGGTTTCAAGCTTGCACACATGCATAAATATGAAATTTGTGGGAGTGTTAGCACTACTAAGTGATGCTAAGGTATACATGATGAAATTTTACCTTTGAAGCGTGCATACCACATTTTGATTCATCCTTAGCATCGAAGAGTAGCTAGACATTATAAAAACTAGAAAACCCCGTGAGATCAACATTAATAGCAAGAGTCTAGTTTTGCATTAAAAGCACAAGTCTAGCTATTAACCTATGCATGCTAGTTATCAATTCATCAATTAAATCCTATAACTAGCATACACCACACAAGCATGCATATAAAATTTTAAAACTTATGCAATGCAAGCAAGCACATGATTATGCACATATCAAATGCAACAACCAAGTTCATGAGCTTGCTCCCCCTACTTGTGTGCTCTCATTGTCCAAGAATTTTGATCCTTCAATCTTGCTCCCTCTTGATCCATGTCCATCTTCTTTTCTTGACTTCTCCCCTTTGTCCTTGACATATCATAAATGACATATCTTTGCCACAATTTCTCCCCCTTTGTCATCAATGACCACAAAAGGTATGCTTCTCTTGATACAAAGAGTTGGACTAGGGTAGATGGTTGATACTTGAGTCTTCATTTTTTATGGACACCACCATATGTGTGGGAATGACACCATGTGTAGGATCTTTGACCTTGATACCAATAGGTGGGGCACCTCCCCTATGTCATAGCATGGGTCATCCACTTGATAAACTTGAGCTCTTGATGGTGAGGGATGTTTTGCTTGAATTGATCACTTAAAGTTGAGGATCACTTGAAGTCTTGTAGGATACCAATTGAATGAAAATTGAAACTTGATATCCATTGGCATTATTGTATTTTTCTTGAACTCTTGTCATCTTCATGAGCTTCTCATTTGTGACTTGAACTAGGCAATATTGCACAAGATATCTAACTCGGTTTGCTCTAGAGTAAGCTTCTTCACACATCTTTCAATGGTTATCTTACTCATGTTGAATTAGACACTTGAATGTTCATCTTCTAGATCAAGTACTTGGGTTCACTAGCTCATGAACAAATTCACATACTATCCACTAGATCATATAGTCAATCAAGCAATAGTGGTAGGCTATGAATTTAAACTTTTCAATTGTTATGCATGATCCTATTGAGCATGTACTATATGCACTAACCGCATACTAGTAAGGGATGAATATGATCATGCACATTACAATGATACCTTTGCTATCTTGGAGTAGAGGATAGTCATTTGATTCCAATTAAGCTCCAAATAGCAATGTGAAGTCCATGGTGAAGACCAATATATATACCAATTGATAGAACAAATCTTCACTCATATGATTAAGTGCGCTATCTTGTTGTGGTTGGCTTGCTTCTTCATTTGAACATAGCTTGCATATGAATACCACTTGAATTGTCATGATTTGCTTTACTATCTTGCATGTTGCTTGCTTTGCTTGGTCAATCCTTTCATTGCTTCAACTAAGCATCTCAAATATCCTTTGAATCACCACTTCCATATTAGCCTTCCAAGTATCATACTTGGTTAACCTACCAAAGGCGGCAAGCCCCTACAAAAAGGGAGAAGTGATCTCTCTCCAAAGAATCATCCTTGATACTCACTTGAATTGACTTTGCTTGATTGATCCATTTGAACTCTTATTGAAATGTGACTTTGAATTCCTCTTTGAGTTCCTTTTTGAGTCCTTTTCTTTCTTCCAAAAGATCTTCAATTGATACTAGGACTTCATCTTTCTCTTCATCTTGATGTTGGTCTTGATCTTCAATTTGAGTACCAGAACTTGATCTTTATCTTCATCTTGATGTTGGTCTTGATCTTCAATTTGAGTACCAAATGTGTGTCAAATACACTTCCCAATCAAATGAACTTGTACTCATATTTGTCATACTTCTAGCTCATCTCAAAACCAAACATAGGTCCCTCAACCACTTATAAATATGATTCCAACTTGAGGGCCTTTCAATCAAAGTGACTCTAAATCAATCCAATATTTGTCACTTTTCTGGCAGATTCTGTCCTTCTCAAAGAAACATGCATATCTCCCAAAATATAAGTCTAATGACTATGAAATTTGGTGGAGATGTGCCTCTCTAAGTGTTCTAGCAGCCATAAAAATTTGAGCTTCATTGGCTTTCTAGATTGCTACCAGATTTCAATTCTCTCCATAGTACTACATGCTGAAAACTGCTGCACAATAGTTGACAAGATCTACTCCAAAACTAAAGCATCACTTATCCAATTATCATGAATTTTGCACAGCGACTAATATCACAAGTGTAGAGCATGTGTACCAAATTTCAAGCCAATCCAATAAGATTTGATCACTTAAACAGGGCTATCTTCTCAGCTCACTTAGATTTCAGATTTTTTGACAACTTTGAGCAATTGAGCTATACTCTACCAATATGAATCAAACTTGAGCTAACATGTTTGAATACTCTCACAAGACATATATCCATTCAAATCACTTACTAAAAGAAGTCTCATGAACATATCCATTCAAACTAACTCAATTTTGATCACTAAGCATCAAATCCATTCAATCATCTTATAGCAAGCAACATATGCATATAAAATAACATGATCAACTAGAGATATACCTTAGTAGCTCATGATCATGAAATAGCAAGCTTCTTCATCTACCATTTGCAAGCCTTCAAATATATCCAATCAACCACCACAACTTGATCTTTTGCACTTGTATGTTTTGCACTTGGACTTCACTTCACTTGACTTGGCATTGGGATGGATTTGCACTAAGCTTCTTTACTTGAATCAATCACATGATGAATAATATGAAATCAATTGAGTCAAGCCTCCAATGCCATGGTACCTACACGCAATCATCCACTTTTTGATGGTACCCAAACTAGTTTGGGTCCTCTCAAGTTAGGTGCAACATACTTTGGCATAGCCTTAGTATGAGTAGCGGGATGTTTTGCAATAGCGACCAATGTGGTACCATTTACATCCTTCCTAAGCATAGAATCATTAATAATTGAAATAGGCTTAGGGGTCATACCTAGGGGACATGAATGAGCCATGTGTCCCCTTTCCCGGCATGAGTAGCAACTTCTCTTGGAT
Source organism: Coix lacryma-jobi var. lacryma-jobi (assembly GCA_009763385.1). Classification (NCBI taxonomy): domain Eukaryota; kingdom Viridiplantae; phylum Streptophyta; class Magnoliopsida; order Poales; family Poaceae; genus Coix; species Coix lacryma-jobi. The sequence continues at coordinate 52,118,797 of CM019823.1, read as the reverse complement.
TGAGCCTTCTCTTCTTTGCTCATTTGTTGCTTCTCATTGCCTTGCTTCTTCTTGTTTGCTTGATCCTTCTTCTCAAGCTTGTTTGGACAACCCGAAGCTAGGTGGCCCAATTCATCACAATTGTAGCACTTGATGTGAGCTTGATCTTTTATGTTGCTCACAATCTTGTTGGCATCATGGATGTGATTTGGATGCCTTGCTCTTCCGCCCCTTCTTGTTTTCTTCTTCTTCATCAAGTCACCATCATGATGGTTGTTCTTGATTTGAGCTTGGGGCTTCTTCTTGTTGGGGCAAGCTTTTGCAAGATGTCCCATTTCATGGCATTGATAGCACATGAAATGAGATAGCTTCTTTTCTTCTTGCTTCCTCATTTTCTTGCCCTTGGCATTGCTTTTGTTAAAGCCAATGCCACTCTTGTCACCATAGCTTCTTTGATTCTTCATCATGTGCTCATGGGTGACCTTTGATTTGCACCACCTCTCTAACTTATTGCTCAAGTTCTTCACTTCACTTTTGAGCTCATTGTTCTCCTTCAAAAGGTTAGTCTCACAAGACAAAGAAGTAGAACAAGCATCTAATTGTGAAGAACATGGCATAGATAATAAATCTTCACAAGAGGTGGATACATTCTTCTTGCCTACATCACAAGGGTTAGCACAAATATGTGATTGATCAAATGACCCATGTGATGAGCTCTCACTAGTTTTAATTTGTTCATTAGAAAGTTTACTAGTGAGAAAAGCATGGTCTTTTACCAAATTATCATGAGTAACACATAGTTCCTCATGAGTCAATTTAAGCTCATCATGTGAACAAGTAGTAACATAAAGTAGATGCTTTTGTTGTTCACATGCATTCTTTAGAAATGAGTTTTCTTTTGTCAATTTTGCATTTTTAGACATCTCATTTTCTAAAGCGATGGTCATGCTAGCATATTTACTCAAGAGCTCCTCATATGCATTAAAATCAATCACATTAGCTTTGCAAACCTTAGTGTCACCGTGTGACATGAAGCAATGTGATGTAGTGGTTGGAGAGCTCGAAGAAGTATCACTCTCATAGCCGGAGCATGAACCATCATCATCAAGTGTGCTTGGAATATCATCATCGCTTGCATCACTTGAGCTTGAGGTGGAGCTATCTTCCACAATCACGGAGTTGTGGTCTTGCTCAACATCCTCATATGCCACCGGTTCATCCTCCTTTATGAACTTGCCATCATCAAACGTGGAGGGATCACCGAAGGTGGTCTTGATGGATTCCCACATCTCATGGGCGGTCCCTTTGGAGTTGATCTTATAAAACAACTCAAAACTCAATGCATCCATTAGATAACAATAAGCATTTGCATCAAGTTCAAAGAGATCCTTTTGAGCTTTGGTGAGATTTCTATGGTCCAAAACATGAGTGAGACCACTAGTGACAATCCACCAAAACTTTGGCCCCTTTGCACGAAAATGATCAAGCATATGGTGTTTCCATTGTGCAAAGTGTGTGCCATCAAAAATATGTGTATCACACACATCATCTAGCCCACTAGACGCCATCCTCTCGGGTCGGTGAAGACCACAAATGAGAGACCTTGCTCCGATACCAGTTGAAGGGTCGAGATGGCGGACTAGAGGGGGGGGTGAATAGTCTTTTCTAAAAACTTAAACTTAATTGCAGCGGAATGGCTAACCGAAACAAATGCGGAATTAAATCTATCGGTCTAGCCAAGACTACACCCCTCTACTTATACTCTATGACACCTTATAAAAGATCCTAAACAAAGCAAATAAGGTGTCGGGCTAGCTAGAGCTCACCTAAACAATTCTAGCTTGCAAGGTTACACAAACCTAAGCAACTAGTACTCAAACAACCGGGGAGCTCCTACACATGCCACTAAGCAAAAAGCACAAAGCCTAAGCTCACTAGCAATGCTCAATAACAAGGCTACACAAGCCAAATTAGAGAGCTCAACTTAGCTACACAAACTAAGCAATGTGACTAGCAAGACTACAAGTCAACTAGTCACTCATGGGATCAACTTCTATGCTACACAAGCAAGGAAGGTAACTAGCAAGCTACACAAGCCAACTAATCATAAGAGCAACTAGCACATGTATATGAACAAGTAAATACAAGCTAGTGAAAAGAGTTTGCAAACCACCGAGAAGATGAACACGAAGTTGACACGGTGATTTTTCTCCCGAGGTTCACTTGGTTGCCACCAAGCTAGTCCCCGTTGTGTCGACCACACACTTTGGTAGTTCGGCGGCTAATAGGCACCACACCTAGCTCGACACTCGAGCGCCGCAAGAACTCACCCACAAGTGAGGGTAACTCAATGACACGCGCAATCCACTAGAGTTGCTCTTCGCGATCCCCGCGGGGCGAGCACAATGCCCCTCACAATCCTTCTCCGGAGCCACGCACAATCTTCACGCGGGCTTCACGACGGAGACTCGATCACCAAGCCGTCTAGGAGGTGGCAACCTCCAAGAGTAATAAGCACCACCGGCTTGCAACTCGAACACCTAGTGCCACTCGATGCTATCTCTCAAAGCAACGCACTAGAATCGCTCACTCGCAATAGATTCGCGCACTAGCAAGCACAAGCGAGTTAGAGGGCTCCCAGGCACATCCACTCAAGCCACCAAGGCTTTGGAGTGCTCAGCCACCGGCCCAAAGCCGGCCTCAACGACTATATATAGAGGGGAGCGGCCAACTAGCCGTTTCCCCTTTCCTGCGCCTCGGTCGGTAGTACCGACCCTTCCTGGGCGGTACTACCGGCTTAGTCAAACTAGCCGTTACCACAAGGCCCGCTGATTTAGGCGAAGCACCGACTCTCTGGTCGGTACCTCCGAGGTCGGTAGTACCGGCCCTATGGCGGTACTACCGGCAGGCTACTTTCGAACGCATTCAAAAACTTCCTCCTGACTCTTGAACTACCGACCCCCTGGTCGGTACTTCCAAGCCCGGTGGTACCGGCCCTATGGCGGTACCACCGCCAGGTCATCTTCCACTCAACTTCAGAGAGCTCCGCAAACTTGCCAACCACCGGCCTTGAGTCGGTAGTACCGAGCGCGGTACTACCGAGGTAATGGCGGTACTACCGGTAGGCCAAAACTGGCCACTTCCAGAGAGCTCCGCAAAACCCCTTCAGGGCCACGGTACCACCGACCCCTGGTCGGTACCACCGCCGGCGGTAGTACCGAGGTAATGGCGGTACCACCGCCAGGCCAAAACCGCTTCGGTCCAGAGAGGTCTGCGCGCTGCATCCTTGGGCGGTACCACCGACAACCCAGGGTCGGTACCACCGACAACACACAGAAAACTTCATTTTCATCTCCGAGTTGATCCAAACCAACTCCAACAACTTCTCCTTTGCAAATGTGCTAACACCAACAAGTGTACAACATCATGTGCATGTGTGTTAGCATTTTCACAAACAATTTTCAAAGGATTTTCACTTGCTCTCACCACGCCACTCGATCTTAGTAACATCGCAAAGTTAGATCGCTCAAGTGGCACTAGATGACCGATATGCAAACAAGTTTGCTCCTCTTAATAGTACGGCCATCTATCCTAAACCCGGTCATAATCTTCTCTACACACCTATGACCGGTGAAATGAAATGCCCTACAAATATACCTTTGCCTTGCGCATTCCATTCCATCTCCTTCGGTGTTGATGCAACACATGCACCAACCTATCTTCAAATGATATGATCCACTTCATATCATCACATGGCCTCCATGGTCCATCGATCTTGACATCACTTGCTCTTCACCATCGCTTCGGTCCTTCGGCGCCAAGTCTTGCTTAAGCCTCCCGACACTCGGTACCAACGGCTTCAAAGCCTCAACTTGCCCTTCACCTTCGCAACCGGTCCATCAAGCCAAGTCTTGCCTTGATCTTCTCCATCTTAGCCATATGACCATATGTCATGTCACATATGCATTAAGCTCCTTCTTCACATATGTGAGCCTTGCAACATCTTCCAAGCCATTTCACCTCTATGGCATATGTTGCTCACACATGATCACCTATGGACTAATCACCTGTGTAATTCACTTCAAACACCATTAGTCCACCTAAAGTTGTCACTCAATTACCAAAACCAAACTAGGACCTTTCACCGGGGGCTCGAGGGCTTGCCGGTCCTCGTCGCTGTCGTAACGCCCTCCTCGATGGGCGTTATAGCCACGCTCCTCGACCCCTTTGTCCTTGCGCCGGCGGTTGATGTTGTTGCGGGCGTCGTTGGGGTCTCGAGGTGGGCGGTTGTCGACGATCCGCTCTCGGACAGGCCTGGCTCGAGAGGTGTCCGGCTGGTGGACGGACATCTCCCGCTCGTTGCGGGGCATGTCTGTTGGCTTCCCCGAGGCTGCCCCGCGCCGGCGTGAGGCTGAGCTTTCGGCCTGCTGCACAGCGGCTGTCTCGAGGAGATTCTTCATTTCCCCGAGCATGCGCCTGGCGTCAGGGTTGGAGACGGCGGGTAGATCGCGGAGCAGCATCGCGGCTGCTACCACGTTCTGCCCGGCTCGCGGGAAGCGCACCTCGGGGCGTGCTGGCGCCCCGTCCTCAAGGATCTGCCGGTGAACCTCTCGAGCGCGACCACGAACGTCAGCGCCTTTAGGTCGGGCATGTTTCTGCACCAGAGTTTTCTCGAGCTGCAGCAGGCGTTGTCGGTCCTCCTCAGCCTTGGCGATTGCCTCCCGCAGCTGAGCGAGTTGCGCCGCCCGGTCGTTGTTGTGCTGAGATGGTGCAGCCGGTGCCGGGGGTTCGTTCCTCTCCTGAACGCGTGATCCGCCTACCGCAACCACATCTCCGGGCTCTTCGAGGTTGAGCGCCGGCCTGGTGTCGTCGTCGCCGTCGACCTCGGCATCGTCCACGACTCCCTCGAGTTGGAAGCACTCCCTGGTGGGATCCCAGAGGTCGGGGTCGTGGTAGTCATATTCGTCGGAGTCAGAGCTGTTGATGTCGCGCCGCCTTGGCTCGTGCTGGGACTGCAGCTCGCGGTGCCACTCTGCGATGGTGGCTCGCCGGGGTGGCTCGACGACTCGTGAGAAGCCGCGGTCGACGTGCGCAGGGTAGACGATCTCCAGATCGGCGGTGGCTCGTAGGAGCACGCCCGGACGTTTCTCCTGCTCCGCCGCCGCTCGGTCTCGACGGCGCTCGTCGAGGTGGTGGGCGTAGACAGCTGCGGAGTTGTTGAGGCCGAACGGGAGCCGCTGGCATCGAGCGCGGTACACCCCGTGCGGGAGGAAGCCGGGTGGTGTCGACGGAGCACGGCTCGGGGGCCTCTGGCCAGGTTCCCGGTCCGTGCGCATGACGAACGCGAACTTGCTGGGAGAGTGCGCGCGCCCTAGAAGTCTCCGGCCGCGCGCCGGGCAGGTTTCTCCTCGGGGACTCTGCGCCGGTCGCGGGGAAGTGGGTGTACGCCGCGGGCTCCGCCTGTGCCTGGTGACGATGGTGACGACGGCGCCGCTCACGAGGTGGCGACGCGTGGTGGTGCGGGCGACGCGCCACGCCTCCCGCGCGGGGTGGCGTGAGACGCCCTCCGCTCGGGCCCTCCGTGGAGAGCAGGGTCAGCTCGTTGCCGCTGCCGGTGGCCAGGAACTCGAGGCTCCCGAACCAGATGACGGCACCAGTAGAGAACGAAGGAGTGGAAGAAGCCATCCAGGAAACAACGAGAAAACGACTCGAACACGCGAAGACCCCTACCTGGCGCGCCAACTGTCGGTGTTTTTACCCCGGGGGTATGACACCAACTAGTAATTATGATCGCGTGCTCTCTTCCTGGATGGTGATGCAAGATGACACAAGAATTTATCCTGGTTCGGGCAAAGAAGGCCCTACGTCCAGCGGGGGAGGAGGTTCTTGTATTACTTGCACCTAAGTGCTTGTACAGGGGCAATACAAGCTCAATGAGCGCGGACCAGAGTCCGGACTCGAGTGTGTGTGTGGACTCGTGTCGCGCAAGCCCGTGCGTAACCGTGTGCTCGTGTTCTGTTTCGTCGGCCCGTGGACGCCTGCGCGTGAAGGGCCCTGGTGTCCTCTTTTATAGACCAAGAGGAGGCCAGGGTTACAGGAGAACATGTACGACGCCCAATACGATGAAGAGTAGGAATGTTGTCTTGTCGAGGCCACCGGAGCTGACGTGGGGGTTGCTGTTGAGGTGTCCTTGAAGCGTGGCTTCCATCACGGGCGTGGACGTGTAGGCGTGGCGACGTGGAGGCCGTGCAGCGCCCATTCCGGCTCGTACAGGACGTGGCAGAGTCCCTCCGGGTCTTGGGGTACCTGTCCTCCAACAGCATGAAAGCGGTCAGGGTTCGAGGGGCGCAGGGCCGGCCTCGAGGTGGTGCCTACGGGGGGCTCGAGTCCCCGCAGGTATGGGCAAGTCCCGGGAAACCCGATCGCACAGCGGGTAGCCAGGCCTCGAGTCGTGACTCGAGTGTGTAACAGTGCAGGGTATGGCCGAACAGTGCTGTACTGGTGCCTTTTTGCCCATGCTTGTGGTGAAAAAGGAGATTTGACTCTGCCCTGGTTTATTGTGGCACACGTCGGGTTCTAGAGGACATGACCGGAGTAGGTGAACGCATTAAATGCGTAGTATGGGATTGGCATCAGATGTCTGGTGCTGCTTGAGGGTGGCATGACGTGTCTCGAGGGATAGGTTACCGTACTAGTGAGGCTCGAGGTCACCACGTGGGGTCTCGAGGAGCGGTGCAGGGCTCGAGGCCTATGTGTCGGGGCTCGAGGGGTAGGCTGCCATAAGGCGGACAGTAAGGCTTCGGCGGCCCTGGGCTCCCTGGTGATGGGCCGGCGTTGTAGGCCTCGAGGGGTTGGCTTTTTAGAAGGTCAGACTTGTTAAGTTTGTTATTAATTGGTGTTCTAGGTTTAACCTATTTGTTTTGCGTTGATTGGGGTACCCCTCCTGTGGTCCCCCGACACTATGCGCGCAGGAGATCGTAACGTGAAAACTTGAAAGTAGCAGGATCAGAGAAGCCTACAGTGGTTTTGACCTCTTTATGCATATAGAAGATCGAAACCGGAAAACTTGGAAGCAATAGTAACAAAAAAAGGTGCAGTGGTTCTTTGTGTCGTCTGCTCTTTCAAGTTCCAACATCTCTATGCACATAAGAGATCAGATCAGAAAAAATTGGAAGCACCAAGAATAAAAATAAGGTGTGGTGGTTGTAAGCTTCCTGTGTGGAACATGAAAACTTGAAAATAGCACGAACAAACACAAAACAAAGAAGGTGTGATGATTATTTGTGTTGTCTCGTGCGAAGTTTCTGGACGGACGACACCTAGAGTTACCCGGGAATGAACAAACACAAAACAAAGAAGGTGTGATGATTCTTTATGTTGTCTCATGCGAGGTTTTCTGGACGGACGACACCTAGAGTTACCCGGGAACGAACAAATCGTGGAGAGTCGCACCCTGATCAAGTACTCTGTTAAAAGCAACTCTAACAGTAGGCCATAAAACAGGGTCTCTATTTTAAATTTGAGTGTTTCCCTACTTTTGAGGGTTCTGTTTTTTTAGACTGCACTCCAGCAGTGGACCTTAAATAGAGGACTCAAATTTATTTAAACTGTCAATGACATGTGAGGTCTAGTTGTCATAGACTAACTCGACCAAAATATACATATATGAATCTGAGAGTGCCGTGGTAGGAAAGTGGGCCCAAGTCAGGTCGTCGTGGGAGTGGCGTGCGAAGTCGTGTCGTCACGGCCGTCACGGGAAAGAGAGGGAGGCATCGTAGGGAAGGAAGGAACCCGTCCTAAAAAATCACGGATGAGGGCTGAGTTATTGGGCCAATAGGAATAAGGTATGAGAGAAGAATCTAAGAGTGCACCTAAATTTCAGGACCCTGGTATGTAAGGGTACTGTTAAAGCTCGTTTTTCATGTGAGCTCTCATATTTAGCTACGAGGACTTAAATAAAGTTCTTGCTGATGTTGCTCTAATGACTTCATGTAATTGCCAAGTTGATGGGCTTCATCAACTAGTCACAACTAAGACCCGCCTCGCACCAACACCATGTCGCAGCCGGAGCCGAGCACGTCACGCTCATGGCTCGACGGCGGCATGCGCGGAACATGTGCTCTTCACTTCTCTCAACTTTACAATAAATGTACACGAGGCCATACATTTTCAGCTAAGTCAGGTTTTAGTCCAAATATATCATATACTCCCTCCGTATCACAAATAGAATTCATTTTAGAAAAGATTTCAGTCAAACATTGGGAATATAAATCATGAATAACTTTTAAATTATTGAGTTTAGAAATATAAAAATCATATAAATAAATTTATCTTGAAAAGTACTTTCATAAAAATATATATATACCACTTTATAACAAATATTTTTAAAGAAATAAGTGATCAAAGTTATGTTTTGGAGACCGTGTCGCTGTCCAAAACGAACTCTATTTGTGATACGGAGGGAGTATGCAACTAAAATTATATTGCACCTAGCTTTTAATATGAGTATTATAAAGGTATTACGATTTATATGATTTAATTGAATTAAAAACATGTTCAGGTCGCGGAAAATAAAAAACCCATCCTCGCCTGGCTATAGCTGGAGGCAAAGACCCCGGCCGCTTTTTCAATCCAGCAATGAAATTGCTCGCGCTGTATTATTATTTGCACGCATAATTTTCCCCTGTACGGATAAACTCGAGATACGCAAATCTTGCCTACCAGGCATTCAGCATTTGAGCCCCCACCATTTTATCTCTTCTTGTCGGAGCAGCAGGCTAGCGGCGCTAGGAGGTGATATCGAGCCGAGACCGAGAGGGAGCGCGACGCGACGGGGCAACTTGGCTTGAGCCGCAGCCGGGCCCGAGGGCCGGCCGCATGTGCGGGTGACGCGAAAAGCCGGCGGAAGCCGACGGCGCCGTCTCGCTCTCGCATCGCGCGCATGTGAGGTGCGGGGCCACCGCGAGAGCAACCGCTCGGCGGCCGGGCCGCTCGCTATCCCCCCCGGCTCCGCTCGGGGGTACCCGTGCCGTGCCGTGCCCCCAGAGCGGCACGCGAAGACGCCGCCCGCTCGCGCACAAGATCTCCGGGGCCCCGCCCGCACCTGCAGCGCCGGTGCGCGCACTTGCCGGCCGGCCCCGTCGTCGCGCGAACTGAGCTCTCGCTCTCAACCATTGAGCCAATCGATCTTCTCGGTCCCCCGTTTGCGGCTACATGTCTCGTGGCGTCCGTCGCCACGTCTGGGGCCCCGGGCAAGCAAGCTGCTGTTGCGACCGCGGCGGGGAGTTTGTGCCGCGCACGCACGGGATTCCTGTTCTGTTCTGTGCTCTACACGACGGGTACGTGCACCGTCCGACGTCCGTGTACCGCATGCGTCTGCCTGCTGCATGTTACTCGGGGAGACTAGCTACAGTGGCGTGTATGTATACGTCGTGCGTGATTTGACTCCATTCAGTTGCTGCATGCTGCGTGCGCCGAATGATTGAATGAAGCATGGGTGTGCTTTTGTCATGGTCCTGCTTAATTGACTATAATAAGCAGTGACGAAGCTTACATGGCACTCCATGGTATCATGCCGGATTATTATGGTCGATGATACGCATGATAAGGTCAAGTTGCGCACGTATATATATGCTCAATGAAACTAGCATATATTAGTTGATCGATAGCCGGCCAGGATCGGGGCCGGTTTTCAGGTGTTGTTGGTTCGTGCTACTAGACTGCTGCCAATGCCAAGCTAGCTTCATCCTTTGCTTGCTACTTGGCAGACGGAATGTTTGAACAAACTGAACGAAGATAAAAGACAAAAAATAATGGAGGTTGGTCGGCAGTAGTATACTAGAACTAAAACAAGTACGTACAGGATTTCAGAGATTGCCATTCCTTTGTCTACGAATGAAGAAAACAAGGGCTCACGAATGGCCGGGGATGATATGGGCCACGCGTACGTACGTCACGGGTGAGCTAGGGCCAGCGAAGTTCGCTGATGAGTCGTTCAGATATTGGCATGGCTTACAAGCTTAAGCAAGCAAACGTGCATGCGCCACGATGGCACGTACAGCGAGCGAGCTCGATCGATCACATGGCAGGCAGGCAGGTTTCTATCTTGTGGTCAAGAAAACAAACACACACGACCAGCAACCAGGCAGGGGGCGTGGGCTGCGGCGGCGGTGCGGGCGGGCGGGCGGCAGCTAACACCGTGCCCGTGCGTGGCGTGCTCGTTTATCACGGCCGGTCCGCCGGACCCCGTGATCGGCGGCTATTAGGGGTGGTGATGTGATGCGCACGCTAGCGGCTGATCGTGTCAGCTGGTTTGGAAATTTCTTCCCAGCTCACATGGGTCTGCTAGCTGCTAGCCGCTGGCTCCAGAAGCATGGAGATCGATGCATGCATGCCGACCGCTCACCTATCGCGTATGAAGAATGAAGTCGATCTGTTGCCGATCGTAGCCAGCCGGGCAGCCGGGGCAATAATAATCCCGTGCTAAAGCAACATGTATTACTCGGAGGACGACGGTGCCGGACGTACGCAACGCACTGAACAAACCCACCTCTGACACTGACAGAAAAGCGCCCTACTACACTAGGAAACCGATGCGCGCGACAACTAGTGCCTGACGATACATCATACATGGCGCTAGCGGTGCCCCGCGACCATCGGACGGCCCCTACCAGGGCGCTGTTTGGATCCCAGTGCTAGAGTTGGATCCCAGGGCTAGAGCTAGTTTAAGCTATTTGGAGGTCAACTAGTCCTAAAGTATCCAAACATGAGGGCTAGTTTGAGCTAGTTGCATCTAACTCATCCAAAAAAACTATCCCACCAAGAGATGATTATTTGAGCTAGTTCTAGTTGGGAGCACTATAAAAGTGAATTTTCTCTCTACCTCCATCGTACCAAATGATGGAAAAAGTATATTTATTGTCAATCTAACTCTTTCATCCAAACACCAAAAGAGCTAGAGTTAGTTCAGGGTTAGTTTAGAGTTATGAAATAACTCTAGCTCTAGCTGAGTTAGGGCACTCACAATGCAGACTCTACTTAGAGTCTAAGTCTATTTATTACCTCGAAGCTATCATAGACTTGAAGTCTAAATAAGCCTTGGAGTCTTGCTTTTTTACCCTCTCTTCAATAACTACACTCCACATCATCAAAATACAATAAATAGAAGTGTAATAAATAGGTTTAGACTATGTGATAGAGTCTACATTATTGTGAGTGTCCTTGGACAGGGCCTAGGTCGTAGCGACGAATAGTCCGTGTACAGCAGCAACGTGTCGTTTCACTGTCTGAACCCGTTTCCTGCACCTGCTGCTGCTTTGGGCTTTTGGCGAACAACCAGCAGCAGAAGGCGGAGCATTGAAAGGGTGAAAGCGGCGACGGACCGGCTCCCCCATGTGACCATGTGCCCCCGCTCTCCTCCGCCCACCGGTCGCGCTCCCCGCCCCGTGGCCCCCGCATCCCATCCAAATCCAACCGATGATGGATGGATCGTCGCCGGAAGCAGCAGCAGCAGCAGCAGCTGAGCGCACGACGTTGTTTTCGTGCGCCCCGTTTTGTCCACGGCGAACCGGACGACGCCACACGACGCAACGAGGAGAGGAGGAGGCCACTGGACCACTAACTACCGCCGGGGCGGGGCGGGGCGGGGCGCGCGTCTGGGGCGGGCGGCCATTGATGAATGTGAATGCATGGCCATGGCGTGGTTGGTCCGGAATATAACGACCGGCTAACGGTCGGGGCCGGGGCCGGGGCCGCCTTCATTGGCGTTGTCGGTGTTTTGCTTTTGGTCCGTTGGTTGTGTGCATTTTAATGATGCCTTTCTCGCCTATTGTCTCGCCATGTGACCGCACCGGTACGTGCTCTGTCGCTGCCGTCGTAGTCGTCGGCATGGACATCCCATTGCATTGCATGCCAATCATACATAATCATCCATTCATCCAATCACGTACGCTGCCATAGATTTACAACAATATGTCCAGACTCTGTTCGCTTGAGCTATAAACCGACTTTAATCCGTATAAAACAGTCGTGTGGAACATTGTTTTACTCTCGTACTAAATTAGTCGTATAAATGAGCAAAAGACACTTTTAAGTCTTGTGCCGAACATGACCGGTTTTCTCTTTTTCCCTTCAATTCAACACATGTGCAGTGTGCTTCGTTCTCATAGAGTTGCATGTCATTGTTATGCTCAGGCACAACTGCAGCTAAGAGCCCTTGTGTTTGTAGCTCTGAAATAGCATGCGCGTCGAAAGTCCTATATTTTTTCAATCAATTAATTGTAAGCTAGCAGAAGTGAACGAAAGACTGTCAATTAGGCGCACCCTTTCTTTATCGATTAAGCCCATTTGTCCATGTTTCTTAATGGGTTGTGATGTTTAAGCCCACGAATGGACGTCAAAAATACAACATCAATTAATATCATATATATGGAGCATAGACGTCATTTATATGAGCAAAACTACTATAAGCATGGGTTAATAGTTACACTAAGAGGCAAGAAGATACAACATAAGAAAAATATAATTCTGGTAAAATATGGCTTCATCTCATCAGATTTATAATACGAGAATTGAATGACTACGCAATAGTTGAAAAAGGTGTTTTTTTCCAGGTCATAACAACCAACCATATTGTAGGATGTAATTTTCAAATTATACTACCAGAATAAAATCAGAAGCTCACAATGAGAATATGTTGGTCTACAAGTGAATCAGATATTCAGTTCAGATAAAAAAAACTATAAACATGAAGTAGCATGTGTTGTTACATAGCTTCAGAATTGGTTTCACAAATCCATAAGGCATGCACAATGCAAAACAATGAAGTTAGAGCATCTCTAAGAGTTCTCGAGAAAGCCTCCTAATCTATGGTTTTTTGGCAAGAATAAAAAAAACACTTGTTTCCAAATAGTTCCCAATACACCTTCCAATGGCATCGGGAAAAAAAATTGAATCTTTCTATCATCTAAAGGTGGAAGGACGTAGAAAAGAATGATCAGGAAAGAGTTCTTGATGCAAATGTATAAGAGAGAGTATATAAAAATGATTAGGATAATTTAGAAATAGTATAGGACTTCTAATGTAAAATTATCATCTATTATGAGTGAATTATTAAAAACTGTTGGAGATAATCTTATTTATTTCTTCCAATATTTTTTAACGAGTTGCAAAACTTCGTGATTGTGGAAGAAATTCTAGACTCTTAGAGATGCTCTTAGCACATAATCAATTGTCAACAGGTGAAAGAGGATTAACACAAGCGCCACTAAAACAAACGACTGAAAACAGAGTAGCCAAGACATTTAACAATGCTTGTAACTAAACTCGGGGCTGTAAGCGAAAATGGGCCCTCTTTGGCATCCATATGCACTGGACACTGGAAACGGAAAAAAAAAAATGGGCCCTCTTTGACATCTATATACACACTAGAAACGGAAAATGAGCCCTATAACGAATAGGAACAGTCCTGACCGGAAAATGGGCCCTCGCGACTGTAACGAATAAACAGTCCTGACCATTAGCAACTGCCAACTGAAAACGAAATATGGGGAAATGGGCCCTCGACTATATCGATTTGGACAATAATACGATCTCTAAAACATTACTACGTAACTCTTTAGAGCAACTCCAACTGCTTGACTAAACTTAGTAGTTATATTAGAGCATCTCCAATTGTTTGGAAAATTTAACTTGGGAAAAGTTGTCATTTAGCAACTTGCTAAAACTTTTGGCAAGTTAATTTTTCATGTATCTCCAATAGTTTGGTAAAAATAACATAGAAAAGTAGACGTGGGAGAAGTGGCGGTGGATTCCAACTTGGTAAAAATAACATAGAAACGCTGGATAGCAAATGAAGCTGACTTGGTAAATATAGTAAGTAGATTGCCTCCGATTCCAACTTGAAAAAATTTAGCAAGTCATATACCAATCTGTTGGAGAACGTTTTTTCTTGTTTTCCCAATAAAACAAGGATAACAAGTCATTTTTCCAAACTATTGGAGATGCTCTTACATGGTTTAGCTAGTTTGTAAAATAGAAAGATCATTAAAAAAGAAAAGATTTCCAACAGTCTTGCTATTTCCCAACTTCAGATAGCTAGCATCTATGGTTGGCTATATATGACCATCTAAAATTATGGAATAGCTAACTTCTTATTTTACAAAACCAGATAACACATCTGTTGAAGCTTGTTTTTTTTCTATACAAATGTCAAAATAGCATCCAAAGCCCGAATAGTGTGGCGGTTAGAGTTGCTCTTATATCTGTAAAAATATTTATTATAAAAGTGACATGTATATTTTTAATAAAAGTACTTTTCAAGACAAAATCTATTTGTATAGTTGTTACATTTTTAAACTCAATAACTTAAAAGTTAGTCATGATTTATATTTTCAATATTTAGCTTAAATCTTATTCAAAACTATTTCCTTTACTAGTATGGAGTAGTCGAATCTTATAATAGCAACTGCATTCCGAAGCATTGAAAATGCAAAACAACGACAGATGCGGCTAGCCAAAGTATCTGGCCAGTAAAAAAGTTTCGCAATAGCCAAAGTGTGTGGCCAGTAAAAATAATGATCACTTCAATAAAAGTTTCGCAATGTGACATATATTCCTATCTTATAGTTATTAATGAATAAAAACATATATGGTTCTCTACATTTTTACCGAACATCAATAGTAGACGACCCCACAGGAGCCAAACGAACCACTTGCTACAAAATGCCAATCATCAGTCCATCTCAATAATAGATGAGCTTCAATGGCATCCTCCTACGGCTGCCAAGTAAAACAACCCTAGTGGCCTTGCACAATAAATGAGCTATCACAGCTCCATAACAAAATTATCCTCACCATTGGAGGCGTGAGAGATTCGCCAATACCTCAACCAGCCAAGATGCTAAATCCAATCTATAGATATTGCCATCCGAGATTGTCTTCCTTGCAAAATTACTTGGCCGCAATGCCGCAGTCTACTCCCCAGTTTTCTTGCTCCGGAAATTCTCTCTCATTGCTGTAACTTTTTTCTTGCATTGGACTACAGTTTTACCCGGGACAGCAGCAGCCACACGCTCCCATCTTTGGCTTGCATCCTTGGGAAAAGCCTTCAAAGCTTGGACTAGAGCCAGGACCTGCGCCTCTGTCCAGGCATCTGGATCTGCCACGGATGGTGCTCCATCAGGGACAGGATCAGCAGCAGCTTTCACATTGGCTGTCTGGCTACTCGAAGGTTGTGCCGCGGCCTTTGTCGATGCAGTTCCAGCTCCCTCAGTTGAGGAACTAATTTCATCTCGGGTCGAGAGAGGTGAAGCAATAGATTGGGCCGGTTTGCGCTTCTCAAGGAAAGAGTCGAAGGCTTTCGATGAGTCTGGCTTCTGCAGCAGAACACTCTTAGTGGCCTTGAGAATTTCCTCAACCGATCTGTTAGTCCCAAGAAATTCTGAAACGACCTCCCATCTTCTCGAAGTTCCCTTAGGATACTTTTGCATTGCTTTCCTAAGCATCTCAACCTCTTCCTTTCCCCATGGTCTCTCTTTCTTTTCATAGCTGTTCAGTATACTTCTGCTGCCTTCTGTCGCTCTACCTCCTGTAGAGTTGGATTCTAGAGCAGAACACTCCACACCATTCGTTTCAATTTTCTTCGCTTCATTTGAGGAACTTTCATTGCGAAGTGCATTGCTCATCATCCTTGCCTTTTCAGCTGCATCCTTGCCATCCATTCCATCACAGAGCTGTTTCAGCTGTTCCATATCAAGTTTAGCACATGTTGATTCAACATCTTCCACTGACATACCAAAGTGGCTATCTGCAACCACAGGTGCTGCAAGAGTGCGAAAACGGGTTTTCTCTTTGCGGAGCAGCTTCTTCTCTTTCTCCTTTAGCTTCTTCTGATGTTGAGCAGCTTCTGCAGCTTTCTTAGACTCTTCTTCTTTCCTTATCCTTTCCTCTTCAGCAGCTCTTGCTGCTTCCTCTTCTTGCAATTTCTTTGTCAAATACTTCACCTCCTTCCTTCTCTGTTTCTCAGCTTTCTCCTCCTCTTTCCTCCTCTGGATCCTTGGGTCTTTCTTATAAGCATTGTCCACAAGAGTTCGCACTCGTGCATATTCCGCCTTTTTGGCCTTCTCTTGTAGCTTTGTGTTCTGTCTCTCCATCCATCTCTTATGTTCACGAGACTCAGCTTGCTCCAAGTCATACTCATCATCATCTGGAAATTCCCTCCAACTCTTGAAATTGTACCAGAAATTGTAGAACTTATCAACCTCCCCTACAGGAGTAGTGTCATCTCCTAGAGAAGGAATAGGCTGGGTAACAGACCAGCGTCCATTTCTCATGAAGGCTGGGCTGAAAACCTTGAAGAAGTCTTGTGGGGCACAGTCTGTTGGGACATCATCATCAAACTCATCTGTAGAGTCATAAATCCTTCTCTTTGTCGGGTCTATGAGGACTTCATAGGCCTCCTGGATGGACTTGAAATGGCTCTCTATCTCATCCTTTTTTGCTTGTTTTGCCTCCTCTGTTGTCTCTGCAAGAATCAAGGCAGCCTGCTTATCTGGATGATGTTTGAGAGCCATATCACGGTAGCTTTTGCGAATCTGGTCTTCAGTGGCCAAGAACCTCAAGTGTCCCAACCCAAGCAATGCATAGTGGTCCTGCTGTTGACTGCCAGATGACTTTTTCTTCCCTTTGCTGCTAAAGGTATCAGAAGCAGTATTAAAATCCTGGCTTTTGTCATCCGATGAGACACTGCGATCATCACTTTCTATGTCTTCATGCTGCCCAAGACCAAGAAGCTTCATTGCCGCAGCATGGAACGAATGACCAGCAGGTTCATATTTCAAAGCTTTAACAGGCAGGCAGTTTGATGAAACATACAAAGGCACTCCATCTACAATCTCCTGGGAGTAAGTGATCAGAAGACAACTCTTCTGGGACTCCATATGCCAATGATTTCAAATTGTTAACAAAACTCCAGTCAAGATAAAACGATACAGCCTGCAGAAATTAACAAGTCAATTAGCCAGATGCTTAGCAAATTAGTTCCAAACTGAAAAGCATCATCTTTCTAAGTACAAAATATACAACAATTATAATTAGTAATCAGTGCAGCCATACAGTGAATGAACAAACCTACAATAAAAAGCTAAGTTCCACCACCCAGTTGAAAATATGCAAAGTTTAGCCCTTAGCATGCCATCTGCTATCTAAGTTGATACCAAGTTTCATGCAAGGACCAAATACATGCAAAAGCAACTTAGTAGCTAAAACAGCATAAATGCTACTAGTATTCTGTATATTAAGGATTAATAATTAAGGTAAACCATCATTGGCATTAAGCCCACATGCTGCTATTGGAATATGGAAACCTAGGACACTTCATAAAATGCAGCCCCTTTCAGTTTGCAACAATGTTTTTGAGGCGTCGCCTAGGCGACAAGGAGTGCTCAGGGTACTGGGCGTCGGGGTCGCCACGGCATGCATGCTTATGGCGTCCGCCATATGCGATTAGGCGTCGATTAGGCGTGGAAAGGCATCGGGCGAGCGCCTAGACGCCAGCAGCGGACGCCAGATCAGCAAATCGAGAGGAAGGTGGAATCCGATGGGGAATCGAGCAGGCACGATGCAAACTAGCGCGCGCGATGAAAGCTGGGCGGGAAATCGACCGCGCCCGCGCTAGAAGGTAAAGGGCGGGAATCGACCGCATATATGTTGTTGCGTGGAAAATCTCCCGCTCAGAGCTACGGGTGCGGGCAGCTGAAGCTTCACGGAGAGAGAAGGGGAGGAAAAGAGGCGGCCAACCGCGCACCTCGCACGAGTCCGCCGGCCGCACGCACCTCCCACGAGTCCGCCGGCTGCGAGCACCTCCCGCTAGTCCACCCTGCATCTCCGCATGGCTGCTTGAGTCCACCAGGGGTCCGTCGCACCGTATCTGTAGCTCCTGCCCGTCTGCACCTGCTCGCCCGCCTCCGTCGACCATCTGCCCCTCCGCCTCGTATGCTCCCTGTCTCTCCTCTGTTTCTTTCCTTGTCTCTCCTCTGCTTGTGCTTTGTTATATAGATGCTGACTAGGACCCTGAAAGTGCTCGAGTTTGTTTTTACAGCTGATAGCACAATGGCAAGTCCATCTTCCATCATCAGCAATTATGATCCCAGGACTGATTTATCTCGGAAGGGAAACTCTGTGGATCCAGGATGGAAGTATGGGTATTGGCCAAACCTTCAAAACAAAGAAGTGGCATGCACTCTATGTGGTGCCTCACTTACCGGAGGGATAAAAAGGCTGAAGAAACATCTCGCAGGTGGCTTTGGAGATACAATGAAGTGCATGAAAACTACCACTGCAATTAGAGTGGAGATGGAAAACTGCTTGAACAATCATCCCTCGATGATATTGATTTGTTGCTATTGAGTGATGAGAGATTTCAAATTTGCTATTTTGCTACTCTATGTTGTGCACTAGCACTCTGGTAGACCTATTTATTATGGTATTACATGCTAAGACTTAGACAATATTAAGGTATAATTTGCTTCTGAATTTTAATAGCATTATATATTAAGATGGCCGTATGGCGCCTAAAATGTGTGTATGGCGTCGCCTAGGAGTCCGCCATAAACGCCTAGGCACTGTGAAGGGGGTAGGGCGCCGCGCATCGCCACAACGCCTCAAAAACATTGGTTTGCAAGGTTACAGAACCTGTAAAAGTTCAATAATGAGTGTACAACCCTGTTGTGCCTCCATTTAAATAGAACATTTGAAAGAAATGCAGCACCTTTTTTTTCCAAATCTTAAGGCTACAGAACCCTTAATTGTTCAACAATGAGTGGACAGACCAACTGAAACACTGAGAATATGTAACAAAGGTAGGGGATCTGAACAAATAGTCATTTCTTCAATCCTTATAAAACTACAGAACTCTTAACTGTTTAAGAATCCACGGACAGACCAGCTGAAGCCCGCAGTCCCTTTGTTAACTCATAATTCTTCAGCAAAGTGCAGTCAAACCAGCGCCAACGATTAACTTACAAGCAGGTAAACAAATGAAACATGACATGGAGACAATACTATGCACACTATCTAGGGCGATTTAGGAGAGCAAGACAACCTAATCCTAATAACCACGAAACAAGCCAACAAGGCAGAGGGTGGGGGTGGGTAACCAGCCGCTGCAAACGCTCCCTTTAATTCAAATTCATCACATATCAGAAATCCCCGTGGTGGAGCGCGTGTCATAAATTACGCATCATCGCTAATGGGGCGGCCGAGTTAACCCCCCCCCCCCCCCCCCCCCTCACCGCAATAAAAATCGAAGCTCCGAACATGGATTGGAACAAACGAAGGCCTGGTCGGGGCTTCTTACCAAGAGACGGACCGGGGCCGACGGATCTCCCTCCGCCCGTTCCGCACGTCGGCTCGTTGGAAGGCGGCGGCGTGAGGATCAGTGAGGCAGCCGGGAACGGGAGGGGAGGACGGGGGGACGGCGGCGATGCGAAGGATCGGTCAAGCGATGAGGGGGCGTCGGGGATGTAGGCGATGGTGCTCAGGGTCGCGGCGCCAACCATAAAACCCTAGCAGCCGGCGATAAATATAGAGGCGGCGGTGGGGAAGGGAAGGGGAGCACGGCTTCCTTTTTCCGGGTGCCGCACGCTTCCTCTGCCCCTCACGTCTCTCTCTGATGGGCTGGTTGGGCTGAGCTACTGTTGACGCTTTGAGGCTTTTGAGTAATGGAGGGCCCAACTGTGACGGGTCTAAGACACGAAAATGAAACGCAAAAGTTATTTCGCGCAGGGTCGTGCTCGTGGGGAGCGAGCGACCCTGCTGGCACGCCGCATGCGGCCTGGCCCGCGCGCCATGCGGCTCTCCCATGCATGTGGCCCGGCCCGCGCGCGATGTGACCTTCCCGTGCTGCTTCTATTTGGTGGTGTGCACTGTGCAGTATGCTGATCCTGGTGGTGTGTTGTACAGCTATTGTGGGTTCAACCAGGCTGCTAAGGCCAGTCTCAATGAGGTTTCATGAGAAGTGTCATGTACATTTAATAGGGTGTAATATCAGCAAAATTGTACTTTTTGCATGAAACGAGCAGGAGAGAGAAGGGATTCGTTTCATCCCCACGACACGAGCTCGGCGGCGTTTCCAACGCCGTGAAATCGAAATGAAACCTGCACTGAGACTATTCGGTTGTTTCATCCCCGTCAATGCAATCCCATGGACGAGGCCACCGCGCGTCCACCGCGCCGCAGCAGGTCCGCCGGGCAGCCGCCGGTGCGAGCAGAGGACCGTCGGGAGGGTCGCTGCCGGGTGCGCGGCCGTCGGGCGGGGGCGAGGCACCCTCGCCGCGAGCAGAGGACCGCCGGGAGGGTCACTGCCGGGCGCGCGGCCGCCGGGCGGGGCCAAGGCACCTCCGCCGCGAGCCGCCGGGCTGCGAGCGGGGCCGGGGGCCTCCGCCGCGAGCCGTCGGGCGCGAGCAAGGCCGAGGCGCTCCGCCGCGAGCCGCCGGGCACGGGCGCGGGCGGGGCCGGGGGGCCGGGGCGCCGGTCGCTGGAGGGGCTGGGGCGCTTGCGGGCGGGGCCGAGGCTTGCCTCCGCCATGGCCGGGAGCCGCCCCTGCTCGGCCAAGGCACGGCTTCCAAATGGGGAGAAAGAAGCACTCGATGCAGTATAGAAGAGGAAGCAGGGAAGACAAAAAAAAATAGGATAGGTGGGGCCCAAAAAATAGTAAATTAAGGTATGAGCCCTGCCATGAAACTTTGCACTGTGGGAGAGCTCTGTTTCATATCAAAGTTTTACCGTGTTGAAAACCGGGAGATAAAACTTGTCATTGAGACTGGCCTAACCTGCTACTGCTCGTATGTACTTGTGTGTTTGAAGACCGAATTACGTGCATGTTCTTGTTTCCTGTTTGTTGACTTATGAGGTCGCATTTTGAATTTTGAAATTTGATAACTTTTCTATAAGACCTCTAAATTTCAGGTTTTTTATAATTTTATTTTGTAATTTCAGTTGCTATTTTCATTTTGCATTTTACTTTAGCAATTTCATTTTGCATTTTCATTCAGTAATTTTAGTTTAGCAAATTTATTTTGTAATTTTAGTTTTTAGTTACATTTTGTAATTTCAATTTTGCAAATTTAGATTGCAGTTTCAGTTCATAATTTTAATTGAGGTTTTTATTTTCAATTTTCAGCCAAACTTTTTTTTCCGGTTTTTCCAATTTTAGTATTCAGTTTAATTTTGTTTTATTTTTTAGTTTCAGTTTTTAGTCAAGTTTTTTTAATTCAGTTTGCATTTTCATTTTCTAATTTTGATTCTTAATTTCAGTTTTCAATTTCATCTAGTAATTTCTTGTTTTGTGTCGCTACCCTCATTTTTTGATAAATGTCCGTAATTGGCAGCAAGTCATGTTTTCTATCTTTTTTTTAATGTGTTGTATCTCTAACTGACAATTTATACAATACTAGTTAAAATGTCTGTGTGTTGCTACGGGTTTTTTTTCAAGTTATATAATTTCTTTTGCCACTTGCATGTCCTTATTATTTTTTATTATATTTTTATACTTTTCTATTCTTAAACTTTATATTTTATTTCATTAGACATGTTATTTTTTTTTATTATTTGAATCGGCCAGGTCTTTTTTGTTACTTTTTTTTTGTTTGTTCCGCATCATTCCCTGTCGGTTTTATTTTCTCACCGACTCCTCTATTTCTCTCTCTCTCTTTTTATAGATTTGTGCCTTTTGTTGTGTTTATCCCAAATATAATATGTGTAGGTTTTCTTTTATAATTATAAAATCAGCCTATTAGTCGCACTTGTTCCCATGTTCTCTCAGCCCTAGCTTGTTCGCTTATTTCTTGCCTTCTGCAGTCGTGCGCGTGCTCTCTCACTGGTCGTCCTGAGTGCTTGATGTTGAGAAATCTTAATATTTGACATTCAGTTCATCTATCTCACACGATTTGTTATTCAATTCGTTTTGTCTTTTAAATTTTATCACTTAGACTTCTTTTTTTAGGGATTTCAATCATTTTCACACTTTTTCTTTTTTTTAACATTTTCATCTCTCCTCAGCTAACTGAAACAACCAAACTACCCCCGGTCTAATAGAACAGATAGATCCCGAATTTTCTCCTCGATGCTAGGCCTCTTCGTTTTTTTATCTTTGGCCTCCTCTCTGGGTCTTTCAAATTTTATCACTTAGACTTCTTTTTTGAGGGATTTCAAGCATTCACTCTTTTCCTTTTTAAATATTTTCATCTCTCCTCAGCTAACTGAAACAACCAAACTATGTGGATTGTTGGAACTTGGAAGGAGTCTAAAACCTTTACACCTTTCTGTTTCGAACTCATTGTCAAACGTTCCGTTGACGGAGAAAATCAGATATGGTAAATTTTTCAGAGCTAAGCCGAGCTACTTCAATATTATGTTGGACGAAAATCTAATGTTGGCGGAAATTTTGCTTCTTTGTGTATTATATATTATATATATAGGTATATATATATACATATATATATATATAGAATAACTATATATACATACATATATATAATATATAGAAGCTATAGATATAGAGGTAGAGATGGAGAAAACAATGCGGATGGAGGAGGTAGGAAAAAAGGTACGATAGACAATTTTGCCTTTTATAAGGAAAAAATGTTGTCACTACTACAAAAAAATCTTTTGCGAGACGTTTGTATATTATTTACCGTGGCGGACAATATTAAAAACCGTCATGGTTAATACCTTGATTAACCTATTTTTTATTAACCAAGGCAGTTATAATAAACTGTCTCAGTTAATAGATTTACGGAGGCGAGCAACCTAAAATACCCGCCTCGGTTAATATAGATTAATTGAGATGATTTATTATAACACAACCGCCTCAGTAAATCATTTATAGAGGCGAACATTCTAATTCAATCGTCTCAGTAAATCAGGCCCAGCCCACCATCTCATCCCGGCCCGATATCAGTCATCATGTATAAACAGAGAGCTAGGGTTTCTTATGACCATGTCTCCCACTCCCTCAGAACCCGCCGCCGCCTACCCACTCCCACTCCCATCGCCGCCACCGCGCATTCCCTCCACCGCATGTCTGCATGCTCTCTCTCTACCGCACGTTCTCTCTCTCCCTCCACCGCATGCTCCCTTCCACCGTGCTTTCTCTCCCTCTCTCATCTCTCTCCTCCACCGCATGCTCCCCTCCACCGCTGTCTTCTGCTAGCGTCATGGCCCGGCGGCGCAACGACCCCCACACGCGACGGCGCAGCTGCTCCATGGCATGGCGGCCACCCTGCGGCCACGACGACGTGGCGGCTCGTGCTCCCTTCGCCTCTACTCCGCGACGGTGCCCCTTCTCCCGAGTAGGATTTGGCCGTCCACGCTCCCCCGATGGCGGATCCGATGGTGGACGGCCGGCCGCGACGCTCCGCCGCTGGTGGACCGACCGGATCTGGTCGCCCTTGCTCCCCTGGTGGCGGATCCGATGGTAGATCCCCCGGTGGACATATCTGGTTTCGCCTCGATTCAACTCCCTTTGATTTCATCTTGGTCTTGATCTGGTTCATGGTGGGCTTGATTCAGTCCTCTTGCTCCTTGATTCAATTTGTAGATGCTTCGATTTTCGATTTGATGGTTGGTGTTGTTGATACCTAGTATTTATAGTCCGGCTGGTATTGGATTTAGCTTAGATTATTTGTTTATTTATTGGCTTGATGGCTCATTGTATTGTATTCGGTTTTGAGGTTGTATCTCGTCTTTGTCTCCACTGGAAACAGAGAAGGCCAGACAAAAATTTTGACCCTTTTTTGTGTTTTTGTTCCATCCGATTTTGTCAATTTAGATTTAGATTTGGAAACAATTTGTTAGCTAATTTTTACTATCCTTAGGGAGGAGATATAGAGGTGAAAGAAGGAAAAGGAACGGATTGGAAACCGCAAGCAGACCAAGGATCGGAAAAAACGTGGACGGTTGTGTGACTCAAATCGGAAAGGAAAAATAAAAGTCCTGAACGGACACGAAAACACTACAAATAGAAAAAAGATTATTGAAGGTGATCAGACATATACAAGGTTGGACGAAAAAAATTTAGTGGCAGAAATTTTGGCTCTTTATTATTATATATATAATATATATATATATAAATAAAAATATATATATATATTATATTATACTAGGACAAATGCCCGTGCGTTGCAACGGGAGAAGAAAGAGACTCTAAAAATCTTTTAGGTTGACCCAATCCCGAAAATAAATAAATGCAGAAATACTAAAGTTTAAATTGTTAATTTTGGCGGTGGTACACGAGCCTTAATGATCTCACGTCGACCCCGTCCAGGTAAATATGGAGCAACGGGGCACAGGGCGCTCTTCTTATAGCGTGAGCTCGTGGCTCATCCGCCTTCAGCTGGTAAGGTGGTGCTAAACGCCAGACCAAAACTGAACGAGCGCTCGTCTCCGCTAGATAATAATATAACAATGTCGTATTAAGTTTCTTTCAATTACTCCCAATTTTCATAGAAGAATGTAATTCTCGTTTCTCTAGAAACTAAATACTTTCAGTTTAACTTAATTAATTAACGATACTAATATTTATTACAAGATACAGATCATAATATTATATTTATATTTTATTAGAAATAAAAATTCAGAGTGGAGAAATTTTGAGGAAAATATCAGATCGAAATAATCTAACTACCGGAAGAGAGTGTTCAGCAGGGAGCATAGACAATAAATAGATTTTAAAAGATGTCCAAAGAAGCCCAATGAATATATTTTGGCCCAAGTCCTAAACAACTATATATATAGTGCGTGTGTGTGCTAACCCTAGGATTCCTTTTCTTTTCCCATTCTCAGCCGCCGCTGCCCACTCGCACGTTGACTTCATGGCTCAGACTCCATCGCAACCTCGCGTCCTCGCTATAATCGCCACTCGGCTTTCTCCGGTCAACTCTGGCTCCGCGACCTCCACCATGGCAGCATGCACGGGCACACCTAGCCACGGGCACGAGGAGTCGATGGAGCGAGCACCCTGGTCGGTAACTGCAGAGGTGGCGGCACAGGCGGACCTGGCCGGCGGCACACAGGCGGCGGTGCGGGATCCCCAGACGTCCTCGACTGCATCTGATTTCCTCTATTCAATTTTTTCTCTGATAATTTTTTCACTGGTTTTCTCTTATTTCGTCTTCGGTCGATTCGTGTATGGATGAAGTCCGTGCTCCCTGGTGGCGGATCCGATGGTTGACTGGCCGGATCTGGCAACCCGTGCTCCCCGGTCACGTTCCCCCGGTGGCAGATCCGGTGGTGGACGGCCGGCCGCGACGCTCCCCCGGTGGTGGACCGACCGGATCTGGTCGTCCGTGCTCCCCTTGTGGCGGATCCGTTGGTTGACCGTCCGGATCTAGCCACCCGTGCTCCGCGGTGGACGGTGATTTGGATTTGTAATGTATTTATGATGAGTGGCGTTTTTGTATGTATCTGATTTGGATTTGTATTGTACTCCCTCCATCCCAAATTATAAGGCATTCCAAAAATCTTGGAGAGTCAAAGTTTTTCAACTTTGACCAAATTTATATAATAAGATAATAATATTTATGATACCAACTAAGTACAATTAGAGTCTTCATTAGTTATATTTTCATAATGTACATATTTGATTCCATAAATCTTTATGTTTCTTTCTAGAATTTTGGTCAAAGTTGAAAAAACTTTGACTCTCCAAGATTCTTGGAATGTCTTATAATTTGGGATGGAGGGAGTATTTATGATGGGAGGTGTGAGAGATTCGAACTCAGCAATACTTGGTCATGTGAAACGGAAAAAAAGCAAACATGGATAGGACACGGAGAGGGGAGAGGCCAGACGAAAATCTGTCCAGACGAAAATTTCGGAAACCATATAGTAAAGTTAGCTCTGGAGTCTGGATGGTCAGAGAAGGAAAGTCAGACGAAAACCGACCAGACCAAAAAAAAAAGAGGCAGAAATTTTGCCTCTTTATTATTAAAAATAAGGTATATATATATAGATTAGGTAGGTATAGATTTATTTTAATAATTTGTCCATCCAGATTGCAGTTTGTTGTGTTTTGTCCGCTACTCACTTTAGATGTTAGTATCTTTATGTAAATACTATATAATAAATTTATTGTATTCCTATGATAACAATGGCTGCGCATACCATACAAAAACTTTAGTTTATTTTTTAGTAGCAAGTTTCGTATTATATGGTACTCCCTCCATCCCAAATTATAAGACATTCCAAGAATCTTGGAGAGTCAAAGTTTTTCAACTTTGACCAAATTTATATAATAAGATAATAATATTTATGATATCAACTGAGTGCAATTAGATTCTCCATTAGTTATATTTCCATAATATGTATATTTGATGGTATAAATCTTTATATTTTTCTCTATAATTTTGGTCAAAGTTGAAAAACTTTAACTCTCCAAGATTTTTGGAACGTCTTATAATTTGGAATGGAGGGAGTACCAACTTATTTCATACATCTCTAGCATATTTTATATATAAATTGTTATTAAAATAAATTCTACGAAATATAGGTAAATGAGATCTAATTTTGTTTATCTCGTCACATAGAATTTACTGGAGCAAACGGAATTCAAAACGAATTTATCATTCAAAAGTTATGACAATTTTTTAAAATAGTTTACTTTTCCAGATTCGGTGCAGGTCGCGAGGGTGGGGGCTCTCAGTCCTAGTGGTAGGTGTCCCTCGCATGCGCATGCAGTCAGAGCTTCCGCTCAGGTCCCGCTCTGGTGCTCAGTGGCGTCAGCTGGCCGGGGTCGCGCGCTTTCCATGAGCGCGCCTGGTCGCGCCTTATCTGTGTCCAAAATGAAAGGTTGACGAAGCTTTCAGCGATGGGCGGTGTCATCACCGAGCTGATATTGTTATTGATGTCAGATTTCGTAGAAGCCAGGGTCGAAGTGTGTCCTAAACTTTGTAATAGAGTTGCCGATGCTTTACCGGCTTTTGGTTGTAGGAGCATCTCCAAGAGTTTTTCATAACTCTTCACCATTCATGTTTTTTTAGAAAAGGAGAAGAAAAGATCATCTTCAAGAGTTCTCCATATCTTTTTCCCATCTTTTTAAAATTAGCAAAAGTCTTCTCTCTGTTCGCAATTTGCGCGCACTGCCGCACTCCCCATCGTAGCGTATTCCTTCCCTGCGCGAGTTTCGTCCTCCCCGCTCGAGTTTCTGCCTGCTCTGCTCGTGCTTTGCTCCTGCTCCTGCTCCTGTTGGTCGTCTACTTTTACAGTTTACTTCATTCATCTCAAAATAAATATAATTCTAGGATTTAGCATGATTATCAATACTTTAACAAAATTACTAAAATACTCCTATAAAGTTATGATCATTGTGCTTTGAGAAATAAAAATATACAAAAAGACAAATAGAGTTGTCTTGTTTTATATAGAGAGTTGTATTTATTTTGAGACAAATTTTGAACTCTAGAATTGTATTTATTTCTACTGTGCTGCTGATCTGTTGTTGTGTTGCAGGCCGGCAAGAGCACTACTGCGCCTGCTTGCATGGGTCTGCTTGTTTAGATGCAAAAATTTTGCAAAATTTTTACTGTAGCGTTTTCGTTGTTATTTGACAAACTTTGTCCAAATATGGACTACGTAGACTCTAAAGATTCGTCTCGACATGTACATACTAAAAGTACAATTAGTAATTTTTTTTATCTACATTTAATACTTCATGCATACGTCTGAACATTGATGTGATGGAAAATTTTGGGAAATAAGGGGAACTAAACAAGGCCTACTCTGTATGTGTTTAGTTGGAAAATTTTGCAAAAAAAAAATTCTGTAGCACTTTCGTTGTTATTTGACAAACTTTGTTCAAATATGGACTACTTAGACTCAAAAGATTCATCTCGACGTGTACATACTAAAAGTACAATTAGTTATTTTTTACCTACATTTAATGCTCTATACAAACATTGATGTGATAGAAAATTTTGCAAAATGGGAGGACTAAACAAGGCCGTGTGGCCGGCGTGCAGAGGGTTCCAGACTGGCTGTTGCCGACCAGGAGGGGTTGGCGTTGGGTTGTGGACGACCGAGAGAAGATATAGCCGCAAAAAAAACGCTCTGGAAAATAATAGTGGGGCCACAAATTTCATATTTGGTACTCCCTCCATTCCAAATTATAAGACGTTCCAAGAATCTTGGAGAGTCAAAGTTTTTCAACTTTGACCAAAATTATAGAGAAAAATATAAAGATTTATACCATCAAATATACATATTATGGAAATATAACTAATGGAGAATCTAATTGCACTTAGTTGATATCATAAATATTATTATCTTATTATATAAATTTGGTCAAAGTTGAAAAACTTTGACTCTCCAAGATTCTTGGAATGTCTTATAATTTGGGATGGAGGGAGTAAGTCAAATATAAGATACTCTTGAAGATGGTCTGTTTCTTCCTTCCAATATTTTTTTAGAAGTTGATAAACAATATTGTTTGGGAAACAAAATACGACAAATTTTTGGAGATGCTCTAAATATCCTAGTGATAAGGTAGTCACTTGGAAGTATGTACCTCACTTCGTTGAGATCTGGTGATCAGCGATTTGGTTGAGTCCAATGAATAATGAAAACCCCCGTTCAAAAGATGTAAAAATATGTATTGAAAAATCAAATGTATCTGTGAAACAGGTCTGGAGGTCTTGACCTGGAGGATCTGAGGATGCACAGTTCGCCAATCAAAGATCTACTCTCGATGTCATGGATTTTATTCTTACTCTCCAAGAAGAAACAAAGCTGAAACTGAAGGTGGCCACTCTCTTATGGTGCTGGTGGAATGCAATTCTGTTTTGTATCACTCCTGCGAAATGTAGAAGTTCAAATCAAATCGGCCCCCGTCTTAGAACAAAAACAACATGGAAAATGGAGATCACCTCCAAATGGGTTTTACAAAACCAATTGTGATGGTCGTTCTTACATAATAGCAAATCTGAGGGATGGGATGCATAATCCGAGATCACCAAGGGAGCCTTTATGGCAGCTGCTGCAGGCCCTTTATAATTTCTTTTCAAGTGCCCTTCATGCTGAAAGTGTGGCTTGTTTAAAAGGCCTTGGAACTGGAAGTATCTGTTGGAATGCATAAAGTGTTTATTGAGTGAGAAGTCCAGACCTTGATATCTGTACTTTCTTCTAATGATTTTGATCAATTAGAGCTAGGGAGTGCTGTTCAGGGACTATTTATTAGAGTATATATTGCCAAGTGTCATAGGACTTGTAACATTGCTGTTGATTGTCTAGAGTCTTCTGGTGCCTTGCCTGATTGGACGTGGGTAATTCTAGGTTGTGGCTGGATCATGCAGCAGAGTTTGTAACCCCTCTCGTTTCCGGTGATTTACCAGAACCGTAACCATTAATGGAATTGTGTTCATTTTATTTTATTTTATTGCAGTTTTTTTAAAGAGCGAGTCCAAACATGTCAACAAGCCTGTAGTATGAGGACGAGAGTGTGAGACAGTAGTGATACCAGATATCGATTTTTTGGCTAAGGAGAAAAAAAAAACGATGCACACAACAAAAAATTATTACACAATGGTAAGGCCAACTTGTGGTCAGTTTAGCAGGTCTCTGCTATCTCCTAAAAAAGTTGTTGCTCTGGCTCCTCTTGTGAGTTGTGACCTTTGGTAGGTCTTTGGCTGAAGCCCGCTCCAAGAGCCCTAGCAAACGAGCCTCTGAAACATTGTTTTCCTCCCACAAGAAATTAACCGTAAAAAATGAGCACAAGTCATTTTAAGTTCTGCCGAACAGAGCCGTCAGCTCTCCCCAAATATTGATACATCCAAAAACGACTACTGAATGATGATCACAACTATAATTACAATTTAACACACCAAAGCTGCCATCAGCTCTCCCCAAATATTGATACATCCAAAAACGAGTATTGAATGATGATCATCACAACTATAATAATTAGAATTTAGCACACCAAAGCTGCCATCAGCTCTCCCAAAATATTGATACATCCAAAAACGAGAACTGAACAATGATCACAACTATAATTAGAATTTAGCGTGCAAAGGTTCCCAAAAAGGTTTACAGTCATATCACGATTATTTCCATGATAGACACCAACCAATTTACAGATAGAATAAGCCAACCTGCTGCATCTAACAAGATGTCGGGGATATAGCAGCAACATATTCTGTGAAGGTTCACTCAGAGCGTATTCCTCCCATGAAGGTTCTTGGGTCAGGGCAGGTTCCACTGAACTGAGCCTGGGAAAAGTCGAACCCTGGATTCTAAAAAAGTAAAAATGGTAGATAGCGGAATTAGAAAAGGTGCATGCAAAATGAAACTCAAAATGTGTATGATAAGGCAGCTGCATGTCATATGGGACTTCTACGTTATATGTAGTTGTCCTCCAAAATAATATTATTCACACTGTTCGGGTTTAGAGAAGGGTCCTCAAAAAAGTTGGCACTGTGATTATTATTAATAGCTTCAACCACATCTCCAGTAAATATGGCAGTGTTTTGCCATTTTTGCTTATTACCACCAAATTACTACTCCCTCCGTGCCAAATTATAAGACATTTTAGCATTTCTAGATTCATAGCCTTTTTACTATGAATCTAGACATAACATATATCTACTTATCTAGATGCGTAGCAAAAGTTACCTAGAAAAGTCAAAATGTCTTATAATTTGGAACAAGGGGAGTACATAATAGAGCCGGGCAATGTTTTAACCTAGAAAAGTCAAAATGTCTTATAATTTGGAACAAGGGGAGTACATAATAGAGCCGGGCAATGTTTTATAGTCGTCCGATCAATCACGATTAATCATCCTAGTCGGTCCCTGGTGACCGATTAGGGGTACCGTCGACTTGTACAAGTCCTGACTAATCGCGATCACCCAGGGTATTCTCTTTATTCTGATATTTGACAATACCGAGTCAGGAAACCACACCCACAGAAAACTTCTCTTAATGGCAGTAGACATTTTCTGTGATTGCAGAATTTGGCAAGATCAGTTTTAGGAAATAACTACCAGCAGCCTGAACATATTGTCATAAAAACATTTCATTAAGGGACCGTTTGGATCCTTTTATTTTGGTGGAATTGGAATCTACTCAATGTATTAGGCTATTTGGCTTGGAATTTGACATTCCACAACTTTCCTAAGTTCACATAGTGTGGGAGATGGAATTTTAATATCTCAAATTCATAGGGTGGGAGATGGAATTTGATTGCATAGATCATTTCCACTCACCAACTTATAGCATGCTCTTCAACTCGTTTCTCTAAAATAGAAATGCAACATATAAGTATCTCCCTCATATGGCTAACAATAATTTACAAATATATTCCATATAGAACCATATTAGCTTAACTAAATTGTGCCTAAATTATAATTATTAGAATAAATTCAATTCCAAAGATCCAAACGGGCCCTAAGAGCAATACCGATAACTTCACTTTTAAAGAATCAAGGGATGAAGTGGCATACACAATACCAGAGACAACATGCCCCTTGCAAGTCCTAAAATTCTTGACTCGGCCTGTCAACCAAGTATTTCCAACTTCTAGCTTATTACACAACACCAATCATTTTCAACTCAAAGTTACCACGCTCAAGTGAATCATACAACCTACATAGTTTTTATCAGTAACAATTGTGATTAGTACAGATCACGGGAAAACTGGTCAGATCCAGATTCGAACTGGATAGATATCATTATTAGCTTGTTTATCGTACTATGATTCAACCATCTTAGCTACATTCTCTAGGTACATTGTAGGTTCTTTTAATAGTATGCAAATTTGAGGCATTAGCATGCAAACCACGTTGTATAGTTGGTGATTCAAAAATATCTGATCCTGCTTCATATTGTATTCATATACAGATGACCTGAGTTAGAAAACTGAAAACAACTCAACAAACTAAGAAAAGAAAATGAAGCATGAACATGAGATGGGAATGCACAGAAATAAAACTTGTACAGGGGAGGGAGGGAGGGAGTGTAACACCCATGATGAATAGCAAGATGGCACTGAACATCTTGTATTCATCACAAAGTTCGGCAACCCTAGGCCCCTGCCCGGGCTCCTCTCCGACGCTACCAGCTGGTGAGCATCAATGCAGGAAACGAAGCGATCCTCTCGCTCGGAACAACATTCAATGCTCGGCAGAAACGAAGCGACCCTTGCCCATCGGCCGCGGTGCCTCTCCGCTCCCAAGACCTGGCCACCAGCGAGAGCCCGAGACCCAATCATC
This sequence comes from Coix lacryma-jobi var. lacryma-jobi, assembly GCA_009763385.1. Taxonomy (NCBI): domain Eukaryota; kingdom Viridiplantae; phylum Streptophyta; class Magnoliopsida; order Poales; family Poaceae; genus Coix; species Coix lacryma-jobi. The sequence continues at coordinate 52,086,563 of CM019823.1, read as the reverse complement.
AGTCATGACGTTTGCAATTCGCTCCCACTTATTCACCGTGCCGCTCGCCTGCTCTTGAGTCCTGCCTTCGACCATGGTGGTTCGGTGCTTTCTGCCTTCATCCCCACTGTGCTGCGCTGGCCTATAGCTGCAACGTCCTGGAGCGTTGTCCACCAGGTGCCATAGCAGCAACACATGGACAAGCAGTAAGAGGTAGAAACATAGCATCGTCACTCAGCCACGTGCATCGCAGCACTGGTCTTCTCAATTTGTAGCAAATGGCAGATAGAGGAGGAAACTAGCCGCAAGCAGGTAAGTTTGGGCTTAATTTGATAGTTGATGATTTGGTTAATTGGTTCCATTCAATGTTAATTCTTGCAATTTTTACAAATTTGATTCAGGAAACTAGCAAGTGATTTTTTTGTTAAGTTATGCTCTCTATATGATCATTTGAATATGTGTAACAACATGATTATGGTTACAACTTAGAACAAACGCTGCTGTCGTCGTATTTTACTTGTGCTATATCATATTTTTTAACACTTGTTATTATCAGACTTTGTTCCTCGCCCGGGCTTGTCAAATTTTCTGGGTCCGCCACTGGGCTGAATCCGAATGAACTGAATGTGGTGGAATGGTGGATGTATGATGTATGCCTCTGTATTTTCTATTTTGTGATTGCCTGCATATAGGATGTCGCAAACAGATGGTTTAGCTGCACTTGAGAATGAAACAGAGGCAACTAATCTCCTGAAAAGGAACTCAGATGATGTTGGATGGGAATATGGTGTTCTTGTTGATGCTAGCAACAAGGACAAGGTGAAGTGCAAGCTCTGTGACTCATATAAGCCAGCTAGGAACATGCTGTTAACTGAGACTTATATTGAGGCCTGTAGGCCTATATGGTCCAGCCCATGAGGCTTAGCCCTATATATATACTTCTCTCCATCTCTCTCGGTGGTCAGGTTCTCAGATCCCCAAGGTTCGTTACATTGTACCAAAGCCATAGATTAGGGTTAGGATTAGACTCCTCTAATTCTCCCATGATCCATTTTTTTTCCTTGGGATTCATCATGTTCGCGCGCGGCACATCGCCGCGTGGTCTGTTTGCTTCGCTCGCCCGGCCCTTCGCTGCGTCGGCCGTCTTCTTCACGCGCCGCGCGGGTCCTCTGCTTCGCGCGGACTTTTTCACGTGCAGGCACGCGAGCGCGCGGGCTTCTTAACGCGCGCGGACGCGCCTTCCACGGGCGCGCGGATTTCTTCACGCACGGACTCCCTTCACGCGCGGGCGAACGCTCCTTCACGCTCGCGCGGACCAGGCGCGGCTGCGACTCCTTCACGCGAACGTCTCCACTGCGCGGACTCAGCGGAATTCACGCGGCCGCGACTCCTTCACGCGCGGATTCGGCTGCTTCGCGACTTCTTCCTCACCAGTGCTGCACGTGGAACTCCCCTGTCTTCCCAGGAACGGAACAGAGTGCCTGCTCAATTTGTGGTGATATCTCTGTCACTTCTTTGTCTTCCACTGCCATTGCTCAGATTCCATCATGTCTCAGTCTCATTCTGCTATTGTCATCAACATCACCCTGGATGGTCAGAATTATTTAGAGTGGGCTTTTACTGTTAAAACTGTATTGAGGGGTCATGGTCTTTATTTTCATTTGATTGATGATCCACCCACCCTTAAAGTCTGATAATAGTAATGTTGTTGTTGTCAAAACTTGGGAAATCAATGATGGGAAAGTCATGGCTGCTATGGTTAATAGTGTTAAACAAACCATGATTATGAGTCTGCGCAAGTTTAAGCAAGCCAAACCCATGTGGTCTTATCTGAAGGACTGCTATGTCCAGGAAAGTGATGCTCTTCAACATACTCTCATGCAACAGCTTCATGTTATTGAACAGAGAGATATGTCCATTGATGAGTATTATTCTGCATTTGATCGTTTGATGGGTTCTGTGATTTCCATGGTGCCTCAGTGTACAGCAGGTCAGAATTGTACAACACCGTCAGTGTTTGTTAACCGGCAACTCGTCTTGGGGATTCCCAGACGATTTGTTCGGTGGGGATCGGCGTTCGTAGAACTCGGCGAGTACATAGGGACAACGATTTATACTAGTTCAGGCCGCTTAATAGCGTAATACCTTACGTCCAGTGGCGGCGTGTGCCTTATGTTATGATCTGAGATTCAATGATAGGGGTCGGCGCCCGCTTCCCCTTATATAATCGGGTGAAGCTTAGCACTAACCGAGTCCTAGTCGGTTACAACAGAGGAGTCATATTCTAATTACAAGTCTTCCTTTAGAACTCGACTAAGTTACAATGAGAGTCCTAATCCATGTCTACTTCGTAGCATGTCTTCGAATCCTCTCGCGACATCCAGAGCTGGTCCGAGTAATCATCTTCTGATGATGTCTCTGACATTCTGGTCCGTCAAACACTTTCATTTATTGAGCAGTTCCTTACCTATAGATTTGTCATGGGAGTCAAGACAGAGTTCGATTCTATTCGTACCAGATTACTTCATACTTCCTCTACTCTGACCATGGCAAAGGCATTGTCTGAATTGCTTGCTAAAGAGACACGTCTTCAGGCTTTGTCTACTGTGTCTAACCCTCACATTGAAAGAACCCTGTAAGCATTGTGGCAGGACTAATCATACTTCAGATAATTGTTTTGCTAAGCATCCAAAGAAGCTAGCTGACTTTCGCGCTCGTCGTGTTGCTCGTGGTCGTGGTACTTCTTCCACTCCTAGAGGTTCAGCTAGTGGTACTGTTTCTGTTGCTGCTTCCTCGACTGTCGGTACTCCCTCATCCTGGGTGCTTGATTCTGGAGCCTCATTTCATGTGACATCTGATCAGTCCCAACTGGTTGCTTGCAAGCCGATCACTGATGGCACTTCTATTCACACAGCTGATGCTACTTCTTGTCATAATACTCATCAGGGTTCACTTTGCAATAATTATTTTTCTGTACCCAATGTTTCCTTTGTACCTCAGTTGTCTATGAATCTTCTATCGGTTGGTCAAGTTACCGACCAGAATTGTTTTGTTGGTTTTGATGACTCATCTTGTTTTATTCAGGACCGTCGCAGCGGGAGAGTGATTGGGACTGTCCATCGCCGTAAAGATGCTTCCAGCCTCTATGTTCTTAACACCCTTCGTCTTCCTTCGGTTGTTGCATCTACAGCTCATGCCTCATCCGCTGCATCGTCCTCCGCCTCCTTCACCCAGTGGCATCATCGGCTTGGTCATCTTTGTGGGTCTCGTTTGTCCTTCAAAGATAAATAAAGGTTGTTTAGGTCATATATCTATTGAGTCTAGCTTTCATTGTAAGGGTTGTAAACTTGGCAAACAAATACAACTTCCTTATCCTTCTAGTGTTTCTCAATCTGCTAGACCTTTTGATCTTCTTCATTCATATGTATGGGTCCTGCACCTTTTGCTACAAAGGGCGGCCACAAATATTACGTCATTTTTATTGATGATTTTTCTCGCTATACATGGATTTATTTTATGAAACATCGTTCACAGTTGTGTTCCATTTATCAGTCTTTTGTTCGAATGGTTCACACACAATTTTCTACTCCTATTAAAATTCTTCGCTCAGACTCTGGGGGTGAGTATTTGTCTGCTGTTTTTCGACAATTTTTGTCCTCTGAGGGTACCCTTGCACAACTTTCTTGTGCTCATGCTCAGAATGGCGTTGCTGAACGCAAACATCGACATCTCATAGAGACAGCTCGCACCCTTTTGATTTCATCCTTTGTTCCTTCTCATTTTTGGTGTGAAGCTGTTTTCACTGCTGTTTATCTCATCAATAGGCAACCATTATCCAAGTTGTCTAACCGATGCCCTGGTGAAGTACTTTATGGTACTCCTCCAAAATATGACCATCTTCACGTCTTTGGATGCACATGCTATGTTTTGCTTGCCCCTCGTGAGCGCACGAAATTGACAGCTCAGTCTATTGAGTGTGTTTTTCTAGGATATAGTCCTGAGCATAAGGGCTATCGATGTTATGATCCTTCTTCCCATCGCATACGCATCTCTCGTGACGTTACTTTTGTTGAGGACCGTCCTTTCTTTTATAACCCTTCTACTAAGCCTTCATATTCTCCCATAACATCCACCTCCTTTTTGAGCCTTCCTCCAAATTCATCCACCGATGATGTTTCCGCCTCATCTGATCCACGTATTTCCATCACACCACCTTTACCTCCTACAACATCCTCGCCTCCATCTCATTCTCTTTCAAAACCACCTATTACACGTGTCTACAGTTGTCGTTCCTCTCAGCTTCCACCTAGTTCTCCCTCCATGGCTAGTCCTAATGCGCCCGCTGGTGATGCTTCTAATAATAACATTGATGATTCACATGTTGATGAGTTACAGGTTGCTCCACGATATAATCTTCGAGACCGCAGTACCATTCATCCTCAAGAGAAGTATGGTTTTCCCCAAGTGCATGTTGTTGTTGATGAGCCATCCACTTATCAGGAAGCCTCTCAAATTCCAGAATCGCAACTAGCTATGTCTGAGGAACTTGCTGCCCTTGATCGTCAAGGCACTTGGGATCTTGTTCCTTTGCCATCGCACACAGTACCTATTACATCTAAGTGGATATTCAAAGTTAAGACCAAGTCAGATGGCTCTATAGAGTGATATAAGGCCCGTCTTGTTGCCAGAGGTTTTCAGCAGACTCAGGGTCTAGATTATGATGAGACTTTTGCACCTGTTGCTCATATGACGACAGTCCGTACATTGATTGCAGTTGTTGCAGCTTATTCCTGGTCCATATCTTAGATGGATGTCAAGAATGCCTTTCTTAATGGTGATTTGACTGAAGAAGTTTATATGCAGCCGCCCTCGGGTGCTGTTGCTCCCCTAGGATATGTTTGTCGTCTTCGGCGTGCTTTATATGGTCTTAAACAGGCTCCTCGTGCTTGGCATGAGTGTTTTGTCTCAGTGATACGGGCTGCTGATTTTTCAGCTAGTGATCATGATTCGGCTTTATTTGTTCATTTGTCACCGCGTGGCCGTACGTTGCTTCTTCTCTATATTGATGATATGCTAATTTCGGGTGATGATGAGGCTCATATTTCCCATGTGAAGCAACAACTTAGTGCTGAATTTCAGATGTCAAATTTGGGTCCTCTCAGTTATTTCTTAGGCATTGAGGTCAAGCGATCAACCAAGGGATATCATCTTTCTCAGTCTAAGTACATTCAGGACCTTATTGCTCGTTCTGGCATCACTGATGACAAGACTGCTGCTACACCTATGGATCTTCACTTACAACTTCGTTTCACTAATGGGGTACCTCTTTCGGATCCCTCTCGATATCGCCATATAGTGGGCAGCCTTGTTTATCTCAGTGTCACCAGGTCTGACATTGCTCATGCAGTCCATATTTTGAGTCAGTTTGTTTGTGCCCCAACTTCTGTTCATTTTGGACATCTACTTCTTGTGCTGCGATATTTACGGGGACATCATCTCAGAGTTTATTCTATGCACATGATAGTCTACTTCAGCTTCATGCTTACTCGGACTCCACTTGGGCGAGTGATCCTAATGATCGATGCTCCATCACAGGATATTGCATTCTTCTTGGTTCTTCTCCTATTGCATGGAAGTCCAAGAACAAGCAGTTGTATCTCGCTCTAGTAAAGAGGCTGAACTTCGAGCCCTTGCTACTACTACGGCAGAGATTGTCTCGCTTCGATGGTTGTTTGCTGATTTTGGTGTTTCATGTGATGTTTCCACACCTCTTCTCTGTGATAATACCGGAGCCATACAAATTGCCAATGATCCCGTGAAGCATGAACTTACAAAGGATATTGGTGTGGATGCCTTCTTTACTCGGTCTCATTGCCCAAGGTTCATTACACATGCAAGAGTAAGCCAGCTAGGAATCAGATATGTCTACTAGCCCTTTTTTAATACTTGTTGTGACTCATATATAGTAGTTATATACATATATATATATAGTTATATACATAATATATATTATATGTATAATTTATGGCTATATTGCCAAAACACCTAGGAGCGCCTAGGACCGAGTACTCCCGACTAGGCGCTAGGCAATGGGTCAGCACTTAGATTCGGCCTAGCGCCTAGCTGAACTTTGATTCATCATGGGTGTTACAGGGAGGGAGGGACGGAGGGACGGAGGGAGATCATACCTCTTCCTGAAACCTTTGGAGCATAAGCCGCTTTTGCTCTTGATCTGCAGCATATGGATCCAAAATTCCTTGCCCTTGTATTGGAGATGACCATGTTTTCCCCTTCTCTCTTTTTTGCAGTGTGATATGCATCTCACCATCCTCTGTATTGGTCATCATTATTGCCCATGTTAAAAAGTATAGTCGAATAAAATGTATATGACTCAGATGTCACTACAGACATATCATAATATCCATAGTACTAAATTTCATGTTATCGCTAGCTCACAAGTTTTACTGGCTGTTCAAAAAAGCATCACAGCACATAAGCATCCTAATTGTTGATTCTAGCAAAGCACGTTGTCAAAATCACTTGTTCTGTAGTTTGACAGAAAGATGTGTTTTCCTACAGCCCTAAGTTGGCTGCACAATTCAATGCTACTTTTGCTCTAGTTCTGCACTAAGCCACCAACTCAGATTATAAAAAAACAGCCAACAATAGCCAATACTTGATGTCAGCGAGTTTCTACCAAAAACTATAAAGGCTGAGGAGATCATTGGCATGGTATTGATACTGCATTTGTCATGAAAGATATATTCATGTCATTATATTCATGATAAGTTTATAACTATTACCAGCGTAAGAAGACTATAAAAGGTCAAAGATGTGCGCTGGAGACATATTTTGTTGTCTACTACCCGTCCCAAAAAGGATGACGTTTTAGCAATGAATCTGGATAAGTTGTCATCCTTTTTGGGACGGAGGGAGTAGCACTCAACTAACCCTGGCAAAGCAACTAGTAAAACACAAAAGAGTACCAAACCAGGAGCAGTAGTACACTTGTATTCATCAACAATTTCTGCTATCTAGCTCTCAACTAACCCTGGCAAAAACTAAAGCCACCCAACAATATCCAACGATTATCACTTTATCAGTACAGCTGCTAAGTAGTTTTTTTTATTTCTCAGCAAAGCAGGAGCAGTCGCTTTCATCAATTAACCCCTTGTACTAATTGGTAAAAGCACCGTGCCAATTTGACAATTATAAGCACAACCAGATTGTACCAACCGAACAACAATTTCAAGAACACTTCTCGCGAAGATGTCAGAAATGCTACATAAATCGATATCTACCGTTCAGGTTCAGAAAAATGATGTACGGAGTGATGTTAGCGATAAGTTCGACCACACCTATTGTCCAGAACGACGAGTCGGTCTTCACGGGGTGCGTCAAGTCGTGCTGCAAAATCGCCCAAAAAAATATTCAATCCCCAACCAGACGCGAGGAAATCTTGGGAACCTAGTGGAACCGAATTGCAAGGGAGCCTTGAGAAGGAGCACAGACGTTGAGGTACGGTGGGTTGCCGCGGATGCCGACCTCGACGTGGCTAGCCTGGATGGTGCAGTTGAAGAGCTTGGTGGGCACGCCCTTGGGGAGCTCGATGTACATGTTCACCTCCTCTAGCGTCTGGTCCCACTCGAACACCTTCTGCCCTGCTCATGGCGGGGGATGGGGATCGACCCTAAGTCAGAGGGGTTGGGGTGCCGCGGGGAAGGCGGGCTGTGGAGGATACAAAGGGGGGAACCGGCTCACCGTTGTGCACGAAGGTGTGGCGCTTCTCGGGAGCCAGCTTCTCCGCCATGGTTGGCAGCCGGTGGGAGCACGTGCTCAGTCCTCCCGACGCTTCTAGAAGATTCCTGACTCTGGTTCGCGTGACTCTCTGTTTAGGGAGCGAGGACGGTTCGCGGCGACGGGAGTGGCGAATTTTGGGAACGAAATCGTCTGCAGTCGGGCAGGGCGACTTCTCTCTACAGTCAAGCCATCGTAGACGTCCGCTGTGATCCAACGGTTATTCCAGTCAAACACATCTAGCAGGCTGGTCTGTCTAGTGGCCCATCTCAGCCCAAGAAACATATTCCCTTCACCGTCTCCATATATCGCCCTTCGCCCCCGTCCCCGCCAGCGCCGTGACCCAACGCCATCCTCCTCTCTCTCCTCACTGTCTCGTCATCCTCCTCGTTACAGATAGGTGCTCCTTTATCTGCCACCGCGACGCTCGGACATCGTTGCCGCAGAGGGCGCGGACGTTGTACACCGTGGTTGGGTGTGTTGGCCGCGTTCCCACGACTGCAACCTCCTGCGCCACACGAAAACCAAACCGGCAGCTTCGCCTTAACCTGGGTGCTTCTCGTCATGCATGGCGGCGCGAGGGTGGTTGGCGGCGACGGACGGACAGCTGCTGAGTGACCAGTGCACGTCGAAGCGGCTTCGGCAATCGGCATCGATGATCCAGGCTAGAGATGGGGGGCGGCCGATCGAGCTGCGTCGGGCTTACTCTTCACATTATTGCTCCCCCTCGACTCTGACGGGCATGCTCTGAGTCGAGCTGGCCTCGAGAGCTCTCGTTCATGGCAGCGTTTAGAGCATGGCACAACTGCGTCGTTCACGATATTGCCAGAATTTAGGTGAGCGAGGCGTTTGTGTTATTGGTGATCCAGACATGTAGCAGAGGTGGTGGTGAGGCTCTCGATGCAAGGAATCGGCAAGAGACATAGCAGGAGGACGAATCGAGCCGGCACAATGCTACTAGTCGATCTACCACTGGTGGTGAAACGGAGAAAGGGCCGCCGGAAAGAAAGACTTGAGAGGCAAAGCGGTTCGAGCTCACTCATCGAGCGAGCTGCGAGCCTAGGGAGAAGAAGAGATGATGGTGATGCTAGTCGCTGGCTCGATTTGGCTCTGACGAATCTCTTGTGTTCGACCATGGCGTATCGCGGATGACTGTCTCACCCTCGCGCCAAAAAAACATACAGCAGCTGCCGGCAGCATCCTTGTTAGGCCGAGGCCCAGCACGTGAAGGCAGGTGGCACCTAGGAGCCTCGTGGAAACTGTGTACCGTCAGATTGTATTGAATGGTTCAGATCAGCTGACTGCGGAGTAAAGTCGACAACGACGACTGCAGACGATCTGATTCCGAATTTTGTGGCAGGGGACGCCGGGGAGCCCGGGTCGAAACTCGGGACGGACGGCGCTCGTGCGCTCGTGTTGGGGAAAACAACTGTTCGACAGAAGCACTGCGATGGGAAATTGGGAATAACAACGACCAAAATTCATGGCACTCCCACGTTCAGTTTCCATTTTTTTTTTGGTTTTGTTCTCGAACCACTTTCGTTGTTATTTAATAAACTTCATCCAAACTTAGATTAACTGGTTTTAAAAAATTTGTCTTGATATTTACAGATAAAAAGCATAACTATTTGGTGGCCCAAGAATTTTTTAGTGTCCAAAAGTTATAGCACTAATTTAATTTATCAAAAATAGAGTAATAAAAAATAAATTATATATTCCGTCAGAAAACTGTAAGACGAATTATTAAAATTAATTAATTTATCATTAGCACAGATTTACTATAATACAACATTGTCAAATCATAGACTAATTAGGCTTAAAAATCATGTTATAAAGTTATCGCAATATGTATAATTAGTTATTTTTTAGTCTATATTCAATACTCCATGTATTTGTTTAAACATTTAATAGAATAGGTGAAAAGTTTTTGAGGTGGAAACTAAACACGCTCTACTAATTGGTTGTTTGATCAGTGGAATCAACTCATATTTTAGGCCCTGTTTGGAATAGAGTATTTTCATAGGAAAAGTACAGGAAATAATACTATAGGAAAGTTTTGGAGGAAAGGTGTTTGGATCAAAGGATTTGCCAATTCCTTTCCTGTGGAATGGTAGCACATGCATGTGATTTCAAAGGAAAAAAAGAATTCAATCCTAGCTCTTGGTTTCTTTTCCTTCACGAAGTACGAGACAACCACTTTGCTTAGATACTGGCTAATACCTTGTGCACGTCATATCCAGTCTCTGTTGCTCTCCAACTTACACTCATTAAGTACTAAAGCTTGTTTTATTATTTATATAATTTATTTGATTCTATCGTCCCGAATTCCTACGTTCCAAACACCTCTATCTATATTTTCCTGTGTTTTTCCATTCTTTTGTTTTCCATAACATGTATACTCTAATCCTGCGTTTTTTTTCTTTCCTCTGTTTTATATTCCTTTGTTCCAAACAGGCCAATGAGGCGATGCATTATAAGTTCATCACATTAATTTTGATAGGACCAATATATTACTCATATACTCTCTCTATTATTATTTATTTATAGGGCGTATGGTGATTTCATGGTTTTGACGATGGCGAGGTACTCCCTCCATCTCTAAATAATTATCGTTTTCACTTTCAAAAACATTTTTAACTAAATATATATTAATATTAAAAATATTAATATTTTTTATACGTAACAATTATTAACTAAATGCTCAAATAATGACGTACGATGAATGTTAATATTTTTTAATATTAATGTTACCTTTAGAACATTTCCAACAATATTTTTTAAATATTATTAGAGGAAAGGTAACACAAACCCGCGCAATATCGGAGGTGAGGTGTCAGGTGTGGCCCGACCTGACCTTCATGATGAGGGCTCCGTAGTCTACTGTTTGTTGCCTGCTGGCGCTTGAGGCTGTGAAAATGTTACAAACAAAAATGAGCTTGTGAAAGGTTAGATATAAAAATTGAAATAAAGGCATAAATAAAAATAGAAAACATTTGAGCTTGTAAAAATGTTAGAAATGAAAATATGAAGAGTTTGTGAAGAGGTTATTAGAAGTAAAAATAGAAAAATTGACGCTCTTCCGGTATAAAGGTTAAACAAAAATGACATGATACAAATAAACTTGTGAAAATATTAGAAATGAAAACTACAAAGTGCTTGTGAACAAAGTTAAAAATCTATATCTATACTCTCATCACTCAAACTCATACGAGTTAGGACAACTCGCGTCTAATGATAATGAATACAGAATCTGATTCCTATACGTATTAGTGAAAGTGCATTCGCCTCCATTGTGGGTTTTGGCTAATTAATGATAATCAAATAAGGGACTAACGGATTTATAAAAGCATATATGCAGGTGTTAGTCCTTAGAAAGATTTGAACTGTTGAAATCTCGTGAACAAAGCACGTGAACAAAGCACGTTGGATACATTTGGACATAAAGATACCTAGCTCGAGTGGTGGCTTAAAAGTTTGATTTTAAACTTGAGTTATAGGTAAGCCGGACTGTCAAGAGGGTCACAAATTAGGTTGGCTAGATGTGGAGAAAAGTGCTCAAATCGACTAACTAAAGTTTGCTTGAGAGACACCGCACAATCACGAACACATAGAGGTAAATCTGTGTGGTCGGTAGTACCGACCATGGGTGGTCGGTAGTACCGACCACGGCTTCTCTGCGCGATGCTCTAACAACCTCTTTGTGTAGACTCGAAAATGGCCTGGCGGTAGTACCGCTATAAGGCCGGTACTACCGACCCTCGGTGGTACCGACCTCGGCCGGTAGCAAGCCAGTTTTTGCAACCTCTCTGTATAGGCTCAAAAATGACCTGGCGGTAGTACCACCATAGAGTCGGTACTACCGCCCTCGGTGGTACCGACCCTGGTCGGTAGTAAGGTGGTTTCTGCAGACCTCTCTGTTCGCGCTCAAAATGGCTTGACGGTAGTACCGCCATAGGGCCGGTACTACCAACCCTCGGTGGTACCGACCCAAGCTAGTAGTAAACCAAGTTTTACAGGGCTCTCTATGTTGGCTCATTTTTGACTTGGCGGTAGTACCGCCATAGAGTCGGTACTACCGACCCTCGGTGGTACCGACCCTGGTCGGTAGTAACCGAGGGACCAAGTCTCTTTCTGCGGAGCTCTCTGTTTGCGACCGGTTTGGCCTGGCGGTAGTACCGCCATAAGACCGGTACTACCGCCCCTCGGTGGTACCGACCTGAGGCCGGTAGTTTGACTTTAGGTCAGATCCAGATCTGTGCGACTGTTAGTGACTGGTAGGTACTACCGACCATGGGTGGTCGGTACTACCGACCAGCCTCGGGACTGAGGGAGTATAAATAACTCTTCTCTTCTCGTTTGACGGTCACCCACTCATTCCACTCACTTATTGCGACCTAACTTCAGACAAAAGAGCCTCCAAGCATTGACTCCTCCCCTCTCTCCCCCCTTTGCTCCTAGATTCACTTACTTGCAAGATTTGAGCTAGGGAAGCGAGATTAGAGAGTGGGAAGCTTCGATCTACGACTTGAGCACTTGGTTTCCATTTAGCCGGCTTTGTTTGTGTCTATTACTCTTGAGCTCTTTGAGCTCTAGTCGGTTAGGTGTTCTTCGTGGTAGCCCGTATTGATTCATTTGTGAGGGCTCCCCGAAGTGTTTGTATTACCCCTGTGATTTCTAGTGGAGAAACTCTAGTAGCCTTTGTGGTTGCTTGAGTGAGGCTAGGAGGTGAAATAGACTCCGACCTTTGTGGTCACCTCAACAACGAGGACGTAGGCACTCCTTAGTGGATTGGCCGAACCTCGGGATAAATCATCGTGTCTCGTGTGCTTGTTGTTGTCTCTACTTTGCATATTACTTGTGTTCTTCGTGTTCTTCCTCTCCCTATCTCTTTCTTAGGTTGAGAAGGCTCGATCCACACCGTGGAAAGCAACCAAGGCTTGGTAAGGCTAGAATCGTTGTGTATCATACTTAGGAAGTGGGGTTCATACTTGTATTACATTCATAGCTCACTTACATTGGATTTGTAGTTCCTTCTCAGGATCCCGGTAGTGCCGTTTGTTTGTGTCGGTAGTACCGGTGCATCACACCTGGTAGTACCTACCCAAACAAACTGGCAACACCGGTTGTTGTCTAACTACATTTTCTGGTTTGTGAAGTTTCAGATTGTCAATAATCACCTATTCACCCCCCCTCTAGGCTGATTAGATCCTTTCAATTGGTATCGGAGCCTAACCCTTGTGTTAGCGCTTCATCGCGTAAGGGATAATCATGTCTACCCTAAGTCAAGAACAAGTGGATGACATTGTCAAGAGGATCTCTACTCAGTTGCTAGAAGATCAAGCAAAGAAACATGAAGATCAAATGAAAAAGATGAACGATGAGATTGAAAGCTTGAAGCCATATTTGGCCAACAAAGGCAAAACATCCGGAAGTGGAGAGAATCCACCACAGCCCAAAGAAGATAAGAAAAAGGAAGATGAAGTGAAAGGCAAGAGGGAGAAGGAGTTCTCTAGCATGTCTTATGACTATAGCCAAATGAGCAAAGTCATTCATTTGCCTAGCGTCAATCTAGGCAAACCACCCTCCTTCGATGGGATCAACTACAATGATTGGGCACACAAGATGAAGCTACATCTTCTTGCCGCAAGAGCTTGGGAGATTGTTGAGAATGGACCAAGTCATGTTGAAGGCAAAGAGTTCACCGACAATGATGTGATTGAGTTCCAACAAAATGTTCAAGCCGCATCATTAATCCTATCATGCCTTAAGCCTGAAGAAAGCAACAAGGTTCATGGAATGGAGAATGCCAAGAAGATTTGGGACACTCTCAGGATATCATATGAGGGTGATGCAAGTGTGAGGAAGTGCAACATAGAGCTTCTTCAAGGAAAGATCGAGAACTTCAAGATCAAGAGTGGTGAGACCACTCAACAAATGTTTGATAGATTCATGACATTGATCAACAAGATTAGAGCTCTCGGAGACACAAAGTGGGATGACAACTCAGCTGCAAGAAAGCTATTGAGAGCATATAAAAAGAAGAACAAGACACTTGCATCAATCATCATGGAGAGACCTAACTATGAGAGCATGGGACCTCATGAGATGCTTGCCAAAATAAAGCATCATGAAGTCTTGGATGATGAAGCTTTAGAAGATCAAGAAGCAAGCAACAAGAAGGTGGTTGCTCTCAAGGCAAACCAAGAAGAAGGAAGCAAGGCCCAACATGATTCATCAAGTGATGAAAGCGACGATTCCGATGATGAGATTGCTCTCCTTGTGAAGAACTTTCGAAGATTCATGAAGAAGAAAATGTACAAGAAGGGCAAAGGTGGATACTTCAAGAAGTCAAAGAAGATGACTTGTTATGAGTGTGGTGCGGATGATCATTTCATCGCTGATTGTCCACAAAAGAAGAACAAGAACAAATATAGCAAGAGTGATGATAAGAAGCAAAGAAGAAGAAGAGGTGGTGAAGCATCTTGGTGAAGAATGGTTCTCCTAAGATGACTCAAGTGATGAAGAGAAGAGCAAGGGCAAGGAGAAAGAGAAGGGAGCGGCCAACATCGCCATACACAAGACTTCTTCTCCAAGCCCCCTCTCCAACATGACCACCTCGACCACTTCATCACGGTTGTTGGAGGACCTCACCGACGATGAGGATGACATCACTCATTCTTGCTTTATGGCTAAGAATGAGAAGGTATTACCTCACTCTCCTACTTGTTCTAGTGATGAATTTAGTGATGATGACATGGATAAATTTGAACTAAGTATTATAAGAAAGTTTGGTAAGAAAGGTGGACCAAAGATATTAAAATTGCTTAGTAAATTGGAAAGTCAGAATGAGAGTCTTGTTTTGCAAGGGGACTTGATCTCTCAAGAGAGAGAAAAGAACCTTGCACTAGAAGCCTCTCTTGCCGAGGAGAAGTTGAAGGTTGAGAAATTGACCGTGGAACTATCTTTAGCTAATGACTCTAACAAGAAGTTGGCTATGGAGTGTTCCACGAGCAATGACTCAATTGCTAATTAATGAGTAAGATTAGCTTGGTTCAAGAGAGCCTCACAAGCTCTCAAGATAAATATGAAACTCTTGAACTAAGCTACAACACTCTTTGGAGTAGTACCTCTTCAACTACTCCTAAGGATTCCGACAAATCTAATGCTTCAACAAGTAATGGTTGCAATAGATGTTATAAAATTGATATAAATGCTTGTGCAACTAACATTGTTGAGTTAGAGAAGAAGAGCAAAGAAATCCAACGATTGAACATGATCTTGAGGAATGGTTGCAAGTGTAAGATGGAACAACCAAAGGATATCCTCAAGACCGCAAGACATCCATCCATTAAGGATGGAATTGGGTACAATAGGTATGGTGGCAAGGCAAATGGAAGGAAGGTGGTCAATGGAGTACCCTTTGTTAACTTTAACAAAGGGGTTCCTCTCTTTGACCTCATGAACAAGGCCAACAAGGTTTCCAACCCTAAGGCTCCACTTGCTAATGGTAAGATCAACAAGGAGAAGCAAGTGGAGGTCTCCAAGCAACAAAAGCCTATATCAAGAAGCTATGCATGTGATTACTTGTGTTGTTGGGGAGAGAATGGCAAGATAGTTGTCAAGTATGTTGGTGCCCTCAAGAAGAGGGAGATTATGAAAAATGTTTGGGTGCCAAAAGTTTATGTGACTAACCCCCTAGGACCCAATCTCACTTGGGTACCTAAATCAAGAACATAATCTTGTTTTGTAGGAATATGCCTCCGGTGGGTCAAGTTGGGTGTTGGATAGTGGATGCACCAATCATATGCCGGGGCAAAAGAAATGTTCTCCTCCTTCCAACCAAGCAACGACTCATGCAACAACATTGTGTTTGGTGACAATGGAAAGGGAGAAGTGCTTGGTTTGGGTAAAATTGCTATCTCAACTGACAATTCCATATCTAATGTATTACTTATGCATTCGTTGAGTTACAATTTGTTGTCCGTTTCTCAACTTTGTGAAATGGGTTACGATTGTCTCTTTACGGATAAGGGTGTGACCGTTGTAAGGAAAATGGACCTCGGACCATTTAACTTTGGATTTTGGTGTTTGATGAACAATGTAACCAAATTGGACTAATGTGTTTGCAAGTGTTTGTTTTGTAGTCCAATAGGATGCAAATGTGACTTGGACTAAGGCAACGTGGTGATCCGATGATCAACACCTCAAGCAAGACTCTAAAAGCTCAGTTGAAGACCCTAAAGATCAAGCAAAGTCCAAGGCAGAAGAATGGAACCAAGACGGCGCAAGAAACCGCGAAGAATTGAAGAAAAAGGAGTGACCGGACGCTGCTTCGCAGTGACCGGACGCTGACCCGGATGCGTCCGGTCAGTACCTCAAGCCAGCAGCGCCACATCAAAGCGACCGGACGCTGAAACAGTTGCGATCGGATGTACCGATGCTACTGTTTCCTCAGCGCGACCGCATGACCGGACGCTACGACGACGACCGGACACTGGAGATCAGCTGAGTCCGATCGATTACAGAGAGGTTCCAGAGGCACGAGAACGCGATCGGACGCGTCCGATCGTCTGCGACCGGACTCATGCCAGAGTCCGATCAGTGCCTGTGCTGGCGGCCAACTAGCCGTTGTGAGGGACCGGACGCGTCTGGTCAGGACGTGTCGAGCGTCCGGTCGATGGCAGAAAAGCCCATCTCTTTGCCCAACGGCTCTATTTGCTTGTGGCTCTATAAATACCCCCATGGCCGGCCAAAAACATAAGGTTGGAGCTCAAGGAAGTATACCAAGTGTATAGACACATATTTAGTTGCTCTAGCCACCAAAGTGCTCAAGTGATATACTCGGTGATTAGCGTATGTGCTTTGCGAAGTGCTTAAGCTAGTTAGACCACCGCTTTGCGCTTGCTCTAGGTGTTAGGCCTAGTGTTTAGTGAGGTTGAAAACCTCTTGACTACCGGTGCTTGCGCGCACCGTTGTTGTACATCGGCGGGGCTTGTAGTCTTGCGAGACCACACCAACCGAGTTTGTGGTGTGGCCGCCTCCGTGTACCGAAGGGAACAAGGCCCGCGGCACTTCGGCCGAAAACTTAATAGTGAAGACGGCGGAGAGCATCCGGGAGAGGCTTTGCCACGAGTGGCTTAACCGGAGACCCACTTGCGCGTGGGGAAGATCGGAGCTATCCACGGAGTTACCCGACCGGGAGCTTGGCCCTTGCGAGGGATTCCTTGCGAGGGGCTCCGACGAGGACTAGGGGGAAGCTTGCGCGCTTCTCGATACCTCGGTAAAAATACCGGAGTCGTCGACGGGAGTTTGCATCTCTATCAACCTCTTTAGCTTCCGCATTTACATTGCTACCTTGTTCATATGCTTTACCTTTCCTAGCTTACTTGCTAGTTGATAGGTTTGGAAACTAGGTAGCATAACTCCTTTTTGCGGTAGAGATAGCAAACACACATAGCAAAACCTTAGTTGCACATTAGATAGTTTACCTTCTTGCATAGGTTTTGTCTAGGTGGTTTTTTAGAGGCCTTAGTTTAGAGTAGAAGTTTTAAGTTGCCTAATTCACCCCCCCCCTCTTAGGCGTCATGGTCCTTTCAAATGGTATCAAAGCCAGTTGGCTCTCTTGTGGACTCTTGGCTTCACCGCCTTTGAGCTGACGCCCCTAAGAGAGGTTGGGATGGATACCTCTAGGCCTCCACACTTTGACGACACTAACTTTCCCTACTATAGTGCTAGGATGGCTTGCTTTTTAGAAGCCGTTGATCTAGGTGTTTGGAGAGTCACCCGCGACGGGATGAAACCCATTAAGAATCCCGAGAAGCCTACCGCGGGTGATGAAAAAGAAATTCATCTTAATGCTAGAGCCAAAAATTGCTTGTTTGAATCTTTTAGCATGGATGTCTTTAACCAAGTTTTTACTTTGCAAACATCTCATGAAATTTGGTTAAAACTTCATGAGCTCCATGATGGTACAAGTAATGTACGTGAGCAAAAACATCACCTAACTAAAATAAGCTATGATTCCTTTAAAATGAATGATAATGAGCTTGTTCGTGATATGTATTCTTGTTTGAATCTAATTATCAATGAGCTCCATTCTATAGGAATTACAAAGCTAGGTGATGCGGATATTGTAAGGAAGATCATCTCCGTGCTTCCAAAGAACAAATATGCAACCATCATCACCATCCTCCACAACATGGAGGACTTGAGCACCATGACCCCGGCCATTGTCATTGGCAAATTGGTGGCATTTGAGATGTCACGCAAGATGGGTCAAGAAGAAGCCACTTCATCAAGCAAAGATATTGCTCTCTCATGTGAGCACAAAAAGATGAAGGGCAAAAAGCAAGTTGAGACAAGCTCAAGCTCCTCAAGTGAAGAAGACGATGATGAAGATGAAGAATCAAGTGATGATGATCAAGCCTCCACCTCATCCAACTCCTCCTTAGATGAAGAAGAAACAATCAAGCTCATGAAAGGAGTGAAGAGGATGATCCGCAAGCTCAATGTCAAGGGTGTGCCCATCACCATAGAAGATTGCCTCTTCACCAATCAAAGAAGAGAGCAAAGAAAAAAAGGGATGCTATAGATGTGGCAAGAAAGGGCACTTTGTGGAAGATTGTCCAAAACAAAAGCCCACACCCAAGGACAAGAAAAAGAAGGGATGCAAGGCCAAAGCTCTCACCACCATCAAGACATGGGATGATTCATCAAGTGATGATGAAATCCAACACAAGAGGCATGGCCGCAAGCACTCATCATCAAGCTCCTCACGTATGTGCCTTATGGCACGAGGTAACACAAGCCCTATCTCTAGTGATAGTGATAGAGATAGTGACAGTGATGATGAGCTACCTTCTTACAATCAACTTGTGCAAGATAATCTTAAATATGCTAAAGCTTGTACTAGCCAACAAAAGAAAATTAATACCTTAAAAGAAAAATTAGATAGTTCTCAACAAGCCTATAATGCTATGCTAGATCAATATGAAACTTTTTCAAACTTAAATGTTGAGCTATCTAATAAAATTGAGAAACTTGAGGCTAGTATAAGCACATATTATAGCACAAGTAATGATGAGCAACTTGCTAAAAAAAATGAAAAACTAAAAGCAAAGTTAGCTAGCACACAAGATGCATACAAAAGTTTGCTTGCCAAAATGGAAATTATGTGGAAACATTGTGATGAGCTAACTAACAAAGTTGCTAATCTTGAAACCATCGAAGCAAACCCCACCGAGGCACCTAAAATTAAAAAATCAATCTTTAATATTGCTAAAAAGGATGCCTCTGCTTCTTGCATTGATTTACATGATTTAGACTCACCTATGTGCAAACAAGCTTGTGTTGAGAATGTCAATGTAGAAACATGTACACAAGAAGTTGCAATGGAGAATGAGCTACTAAAGCAAGAAGTGGCTCGCCTCACCAAGGACTTGACTCAAGCAAAAGGCAAGGGGAAGCAAACCCGAACTCATCAAGATAACACCAACAAGGGAGTGAAGAAGCTTGATGAGGAGCAAACTGTGGTTTGTTACCTTTGTCACAAGGAAGGCCACAAGTCCTATGAGTGTAAGGTGAAGCATGGGGGAGAAAAGAAGAAAGAGAAAAACAAAAAGCAAACAAGCAAGCTCTCCAACACCTACACCAACAAGGTGAACAAGAAGGCCACCACACCCTATCTCTCTTGAAGAAGAAGAATGACAAGGTGGTGGCCATCAAGGTGAACAAGCAAGCCAACAATGGGGCCAAACGCATTTGGGTGCCTAAGGACATCATCTCAACCATGAAGTGCACCAAAAAGGTTTGGGTCCCGAAAGGGAAGTGAGTAGTCAAGTGGTCCACGGGGAATTTGGAGACTTGGCAAAATTTTGGGTGCATATCATGGGGCGCATCACATTAGATCATGTCATTGCCAAGTATGTTAGTTGGTACTATGGACCCAAGTTCCCCCCCTCCCATGTTAGGTAACTAGATTTTAATTCTTGCAATTGCTTTCATTTGGTATAATTTCTTGCAATTACTTTGAGCATCTAGTTCCTTCATTGCCTATGTTTGCATTGGGATATTCATATCTTTTGTCATGCAAATTAGGCTTAACATATGGTAGTTTTGCTCGGTATCACTCATATTCTTAGAGCAATTCTACATGGTTTTAATTGGCTAGAAGCACGGCACATAGCTTCTTTTACTTTGTATTTATCTTATATGTGCCACAGTCCAAATTATAGATAATCTACCCCAATTACCATCTTCAATTGATGTCACATTTCTTGTAATATCAATATGAAAATGGTAGTTTGACCTTACAAGTCAATATGCATGTCTCCTACAAGTATTTCAAACTTGTATGCACACTTTTAGGGGGAGTCTAGTCTATAATTTGGAAGCTTTGAGACTAACACTACTTTCAGGATTATCATGTGTGTAGTAGTCTCATTGCAAAGAAAATGAAGTCCTCGGAGACAAGCATCATGTGTGGTGATAATCCAATTGGCATCTACATGTGGTATTCCTAACCAATATCATTATGTTGATCTCAATTTGATATTCTTATATGCTTTCTCCATACATTATATAGATTAAACTCCTTTGTGCTTTAATTTGTCGGTTATGTATATGCTTTTGCCTTACATCATATATATGCATATACTTAGGGGGAGTTTTAGCTTATATAATGTTTCCTCTCTTGAGCTTTAATGTCTTCCTTTTCGGTGTTTGATTCCAAAGGGGGAGAATGTGTAGGGACCAAAATCAAGCCCAAACTAAAACAAACAAAATAACCAAAATCAAATTTTCAAAAATTCTATGGTTATTTTCATGGGAATGGTTCAAAAAGGGAGGAAGTGATTTATGGAGTTAGGGGGAGCCTTAATCCATAAAGTCACAAAGAGGGACTCTATGGCAAGGGCAAGATTTGTTAGATTAAATATGTCTCATTTTGGTATCTTTTAAACATCATATGATCTTGCCTTTGCATTGCATCCTAGCAAGTAGATTGCATTTTAAATAATATATCTATTATTTGCTTGTTTTTGTTGTGTTGTCATCAATCACCAAAAAAGGGGAGATTGTAAGGAAAATGGACCTCGGACCATTTAACTTTGGATTTTGGTGTTCGATGAACAACATAACCAAATTGGACTAATGTGTTTGCAAGTGTTTGTTTTGTAGTCCAATAGGATGCAAATGTGACTTGGACTAAGGCAACGTGGTGATCCGATGATCAACACCTCAAGCAAGACTCTAGAAGCTCAGTTGAAGACCCTAAAGATCAAGCAAAGTCCAAGGCAGAAGAATGGAACCAAGACGGCGCAAGAAACCGCGAAGAATTGAAGAAAAAGGAGTGACCGGACGCTGCTTCGCAGTGACCGGACGCTGACCCAGATGCGTCCGGTCAGTACCTCAAGCCAGCAGCGCCACGTCAAAGCGACCGGACGCTGAAACAGTTGCGATCGGACGCACCGATGCTACTGTTTCCTCAGCGCGACCGCATGACCGGACGCTACGACGACGACCGGACGCTGGAGATCAGCTGAGTCCGATCGATTACAGAGAGGTTCCAGAGGCACGAGAACGCGATCGGACGCGTCCGATCGTCTGCGACCGGACTCATGCCAGAGTCCGATCAGTGCCTGTGCTGGCGGCCAACTAGCCGTTGTGAGGGACCGGACGCGTCTGGTCAGGACGTGTCGAGCGTCCGGTCGATGGCAGAAAAGCCCATCTCTTTGCCCAACGGCTCTATTTGCTTGTGGCTCTATAAATACCCCCATGGCCGGCCAAAAACATAAGGTTGGAGCTCAAGGAAGTATACCAAGTGTATAGACACATATTTAGTTGCTCTAGCCACCAAAGTGCTCAAGTGATATACTCGGTGATTAGCGTATGTGCTTTGCGAAGTGCTTAAGCTAGTTAGACCACCGCTTTGCGCTTGCTCTAGGTGTTAGGCCTAGTGTTTAGTGAGGTTGAAAACCTCTTGACTACCGGTGCTTGCGCGCACCGTTGTTGTACATCGGCGGGGCTTGTAGTCTTGCGAGACCACACCAACCGAGTTTGTGGTGTGGCCGCCTCCGTGTACCGAAGGGAACAAGGCCCGCGGCACTTCGGCCAAAAACTTGATAGTGAAGACGGCGGAGAGCATCCGGGAGAGGCTTTGCCACGAGTGGCTTAACCGGAGACCCACTTGCGCGTGGGGAAGACCGGAGCTATCCACGGAGTTACCCGACCGGGAGCTTGGCCCTTGCGAGGGGCTCCGACGAGGACTAGGGGGAAGCTTGCGCGCTTCTCGATACCTCGGTAAAAATACCGGAGTCGTCGACGGGAGTTTGCATCTCTATCAACCTCTTTAGCTTCCGCATTTACATTGCTACCTTGTTCATATGCTTTACCTTTCCTAGCTTACTTGCTAGTTGATAGGTTTGGAAACTAGGTAGCATAACTCCTTTTTGCGGTAGAGATAGCAAACACACATAGCAAAACCTTAGTTGCACATTAGATAGTTTACCTTCTTGCATAGGTTTTGTCTAGGTGGTTTTTTAGAGGCCTTAGTTTAGAGTAGAAGTTTTAAGTTGCCTAATTCACCCCCCCCCCCTCTTAGGCATCACGGTCCTTTCAACCGTCTCTAGAATAAGGGATTCCTCTATTGCATTTAAAGGCGTGTTGAAGGGAAAACTTTACCTAGTTGACTTCTCAACTAGTAAGGTAGAACCTACAACATGTCTAATGGCAAAATCCAGCATGGGTTGGCTTTGGCATCGCCGACTAGCTTATGTTGGGATGAGGAACTTGGCCCAACTTCAAAGGGAAGGGCACATCCTTGGACTAACCAATGTCTCGTTTGAGAAAGATAGGATTTGCAGTGCATGCCAGGCAGGAAAGCAAGTTGGAGCAAAGCATCCAATGAAGAATGTCGTGTCAACAACAAGGCCATTGGAGCTACTACATATGGACCTCATCGGACCCGTTGCTTACCAAAGCATCGACGGTAACAAATATGGTTTCGTTATTGTTGATGACTTTTCTCGTTTCACTTGGGTGTTCTTTTTAGCAGATAAAAGTGAGACCCAAGGCATTTTCAAGAAGTTTGCTAGGAGGGCTCAAAATGAGTTTGAGCTCAAGATCAAGAAAGTGAGAAGCGACAATGGGACCGAGTTTAGGAACACCAACATAGAAGAATATCTTGATGATGAAGGAATCAAGCATGAGTTCTCCGTTCCATATACCCCACAGCAAAATGGGGTTGTGGAAAGGAAGAACCGAACTCTAGTTGAAGCCGCAAGATCTATGTTGGATGAATACAAGACGTCCCATGGTTTTTGGGCGGAGGCGATGAACACCGCGTGTCATGCCATCAACCGCCTCTACCTCCACAAGCTAAGGGACAAGACGCCATACGAGCTTCTAACCGGTAACAAACCGAAGGTGCATTACTTTCGAGTTTTTGGCTACAAGTGTTTCATACTTAACAAGAGGGACAAAAGTTCAAAGTTTGCACCTAAGGTACACAAAGACTTTCTACTTGGTTATGGTACTAACGAACACGGCTACCGCGTATTCAATAATGTCACCGGCACTATTGAGTTAACGGTAGATGTGACTTTTGATGAATCCGACGGCTCCCAAAAAGAGCAAGTCAATGATGAGCTTGTAGGTGATGACATGTTTCCATCCGAAGCAATCAAGAAGCTTGCAACCGGTGATGTGAGACCTATTGAGATTCAAAATGATGATGATGATTCGTTGCACACTCCACAAGATTCAAATGTCCATCATGTGCATTCGAATGTACATGGTGAAGCTTCCGCAACTCCGATAGATGGAGGTGCAAATGGTGGTCAAATGCAACATCAACTTGATGATCAAGCACAAGCTCAACATGAAGACCAACAAGTTGATGGGCACATCCACACATGTGACGAAGATGATGAAGATGGACCCATCCAAAGGAGATCACTCGTGCCACATCCTAAAGTGCATCATACGATTCAACAGGATCATCCCGTTGACAACATCTTGGGGAGCATACGACGTGGGCTAACGACACGTTCTCGTTTAGCAAGTTTTTGTGAACATTACTTGTTTGTCTCCTCCTTGGAACCTCTTAGGGTGGAAGAAGCACTTGATGATCCGGACTGGGTGATGGCTATGCAAGAAGAGCTGAACAACTTCACCAGGAATGAAGTCTGGTCCTTGGTGGAAAGGCCCAAGCAAAATGTGATAGGAACCAAATGGGTCTTCCGCAACAAACAAGACGAGCATGGCGTGGTAACAAGGAACAAAGCACGGTTGGTGGCTCAAGGTTTCACCCAAATCGAAGGTTTGGACTTTGGGGAAACCTATGCACCTCTAGCTAGGCTTGAGTCAATTCACATATTACTTGCCTTTGCTACTCACCATGATTTCAAGTTGTACCAAATGGACGTGAAAAGTGCATTCCTCAACGGCCCCCTCTCTGAATTGGTATACGTGGAGCAACCACCGGGTTTTGAAGATCCCAAGTTTCCCAACCACGTCTACAAGCTCGACAAGGCGCTCTATGGGCTCAAGCAAGCCCCTAGAGCTTGGTATGATTGCCTTAAGGACTTCCTACTCAAAAAGGGTTTTGAGATAGGGAAGGCCGATGCTACTTTATTTACTCGCAAAGTCGATAATGATATCTTTGTGTGCCAAATATATGTCGATGACATAATATTTGGTAGTACTAATGTGACTTTCTGTGAGGAATTTAGTAGGATCATGACCAAAAGGTTCGAGATGTCCATGATGGGTGAGTTGAAGTATTTCCTTGGATTTCAAATCAAGCAACTCAAGGATGGCACGTTCATCAGTCAAACCAAGTACACAAGAGACATGCTAAAGAAGTTTGAGATGGACAAGGCTAAACCCATCAAGACCCCCATGCCTACCAATGGACATCTTGATCTAAATGAGGATGGTAAGTCAGTGGACCAAAAGGTATATCGCTCTATGATCGGTTCATTGCTTTACCTTTGTGCATTTTGGCCTGATATAATGCTTAGCGTGTGCATGTGTGCAAGATTTCAAGCTAATCCGAAAGAATGTCATATTATGGTCGTTAAAAGAATCTTTCGATACTTAGTGCTCACTCCTAATCTTGGCTTGTGGTATCCCAAGGGCTCCACTTTTGATCTACTTGGCTATTCTGATTCGAACTATGCCGGTTGCAAAGTAGATCGAAAGAGCACTACCGGGACTTGCCAATTTATTGAAAGGTCTTTGGTGTCATGGAGTTCTAAGAAACAAAATAGTGTTGCCCTATCCACCGCCGAAGCCGAGTATGTGGCGGCCGACGCATGCTGTGCTCAACTACTTTGGATGAAGCAAACACTAAAAGATTTCGGATGTGAGGAAAACAAGATTCCACTTTTGTGTGACAATGAGAGTGCTATCAAGCTAGCTAACAACCCCGTAAACCATTCTCGCACAAAACACATTGACATCCGACACCATTTCTTGAGAGACCACGAAGCCAAAGGAGATATCTCTATACGCCATGTAAGCACCGAAAAACAATTAGCCGATATCTTCACAAAGCCTCTAGATGAGTCAAGATTTTGTGCTTTAAGGAGTGAACTAAATATCATTGATTCTCATAACGTGGCTTGATGTCTTGCACATATTTGTTTTCACCTAGAGACTCTAGACAAATGTTTTATCAAATATTGCATGTGATTTCAAAATCTATTTTGCATGCTTCTCTTGTGTCCATAGCGATGTACTGCTTGTATGAAATCTGGACATGATTGAAGTTTGTGTAGTATTCCACACAAGGTTCTCCTAGAATAGCTCTCTGTCTGTTCTGGAAGTGAACGGTCGGTAGTACCGCCATAAGGGCTGGTAGTACCGACGTCGGTAGTACCGACCCCTATGGGCGGTAGTACCGACCGGGTTTGACCCACGTATAAAAGGCCGCAGTAAAAACCCCTTTTGACCTATCCAGTCAATCCTTTTTCACCGCAGTCGCCGCTCCTTGCGCCCGTGCCACCAGCCGCCGCCCGCTCTCTTGCCCCGATCTCCCTTCTCCTCCACCCAATTCCAAATCCCTCCGGTGGGAAGGTGTGTTGGAGCAAGGAGATCGTCTTGGTGTTGTTCGTGAAGCCCGGAAGTTCCTCCTACATCGGATTTCGGCCTCTTCTTCTCGAGTAGCAAGGTACTAGGGTGTTCATGCCCGATCTCTTAATGTACCTTGTTCTAGGCCGATTCCTTTGGTAGAATTGTTCTATCTAGTGTATAGATGCTTCTAGGAGGTATGGTTTGCAAGTTTACGGACGATTTGTGTGTTTGGATCGAAGGGAACCGCACGCTGCAGTGCGGTCGGTAGTACCGCCCACTACGGTCGGTAGTACCGACCGCGCGCAGTGAGCCGCTTTCTTCCCAAATTTTGATTGTCGTCTTTGCTACATCCTTTGAAGTAGCCACATCTCATATCCGTCTATGTTATCTTTTTCTAGATGTCGCATAGCCGGAGGCCCCTTCGTGATGCTCGTTAGGCCAGTGATGAGGAAGACGAAGAATATGTTGGCTTGGAGCAAGGCGGATTGGAGCAAGGAGAGTCGCAGCGTCACAATCCCGGGCATCGTGCTCGGCCCGGTGGGAGCAGCGAGGATGTCACTCGACAAGTTCGTGGACGTTCGTCCATGGGCCGTCGAAGTGTGGGCAGTGACAGAGGTGGTGGCAGAAGTGGTGGCAGTGGACTTGTTGGTGGCAGTGGGCATAGTGGTGGCAGTGGACAGGCTAGTGGCAGTGGTCATGCGCCTCCTCCGCCTCCACCGCCCCCTGTGAGTGGTCCTCCCGGGCGTCTGCACAGTGTGATAGTGGGAGGAGTGGCTCAGGCGGCTGGTCCTGAGCGTGAGGGTCGTTCCATCGATCCTCGCATTGGACCTCCGTCCCCTCCAACATCTGGTTTGCTGATGATCAACCGGGTGTTTCACTTGCATCGGGAGGCTGGTGCTCTGATGTCGTTCCCCGCCTATCCTGGTACTGTTATGGACTATTCTGATAGGAAGTGGGCGAACTTGTTGAGGACCTAGAGATTGGAGAATCCATATCTTTTTGTCAGGGATGATTCAGTGGACAGAAGGTTTTGGTCCCGTTTTTAGCAGGATTACTACGTGTCTGTCTGCTGGAAGGGATTCTGTGCTAAGGGCCATCCTCCTCTCTTTGAGCACAAGCGGCTGGCAATCCGCTCTCTGACAGACAAGGGGATTGAAGAGATTGATGCTTTGGTGCAGCGTCTTGAGGACTGGAGGATTCTTGGGCTGATAACTGGTGAGCGCAGTTATAATCAGGAGATCATCTGTCAGTTCTAGGCCACCCTTTTCATTGATCAGCCTGCTCAGGTGTTGCATTGGATGACCCAGGGTGTTCACTACAGATGCAACTTTGTCACCTTTGCCAGGCTGTTGGGGTTCAACAGAGAAGACAGGAGCGCTCCCAGGCTGTCTGAGATGTATGGTGGGGGCATGTATCCTGCGGATCTGCAGAGTTCTAGGATCTACATGCAAGGCTCGGTGCTGAGCTTTTAGGTCAATGGGCTGAAGCCAGCTTACTTTGTCAACAACTTGATGCGCCTTACCTTGGACCCCAAGGTTGGAGACAACTCAAATCTGAGAAATGATGCTCCAAAGGTCCTTGTTCAGTTTGCTCTGCCAGATGGGCGATTCAGTATCTCTCACTTCCTTTGGCAGAAGATCTCGGATGCCTATAATGACCCGCACAAGGACCTGCCTTTCGCTCCATACCTAATGCATATCATTGAGCATGTTGTTGGAGCCACCTTTGAGTATGACCGGGCAGTGAAGGAGTACAGTGTTCGTCAGTTCTCCTCGACGGGCAAGGCTAAGGTTGATGAAGGTGGTGAGGTTCCTGTAGCAGCAGCAGCTCCTGGCGAGGCTCATGGCCAGGAGCAGGCTCGTGAGGAGGTGCCCCCTACTGCCCCTTCTTATCCGCGTCCTGAGAGGCGGAGGAGTGGGGGTGGTGGGGCTGTTCGCTATGCGCTCGGCAAGTTCTTTTCATGGTGTTGCTACAAGGCTGAGCGCGACGAGCAGCACCAGTGGGAGGTGCGTGAGCCTCTTGGTCTTCCTCTCGATCTCCGCTCTGACCCTTCCCAGACCCCTTCGCTGAGTATGATGCTCAGCCCAGGCGTGATGATGATGATGATGATGATGATGACGATGACGACGGTGGTCAGCAGTAGCCGCAGGGTGGTGATGAGGCCGGGATCTTCTCCTCCGTCATGTATCAGCCTCTTCAGCCCCCGCCCTCGTACCAGCCTCCGCCTTTCTACCCCGACTACGGTGAGGGTGAAAGGTCCTTGTTTGGTTTTGGTAATTGAGTGACAACTTAGGTGGACTAATATGTGTTTGAAGTAAATTACACAGGTGATTAGTCCACAAGTGATCATGCATGAGCAACATATGCCATAGAGGTGAAATGGCTTGGAGGATGTTGCAAGGCTCATGCATGTGATGGAGGAGCTTAATGCACATGAAACATGACATGTGGTCATGTGGCTAAGATGGTGAAGATCAAGGCAAGACTTGGCTTGATGGACCGGTTGCGAAGGTGAAGGGCAAGTTGGAGGCTTTGAAGCCGTTGGTACCGAGTGTCGGGAGGCTTGAGCAAAGACTTAGCGCTGAAGGACCAAAGCAATGGTGAAGAGCAAGTGAGGTCAAGATCGATGGACCATGGAGGCCATGTGATGATATGAAGTGGATCATATCATTTGGAGATAGGTTGGTGCATGTGTTGCATCAACACCAAAGGAGATGGAATGGAATGGAATGCGCAAGGCAAAGGTATATTTGTAGGGCATTTCATTTCACCGGTCATAGGTGTGTAGAGAAGATTATGACCGGGTTTAGGATAGATGGCTGTACTATCAAGAGGAGCAAACTTGTTTGCATATCGGTCATCTAGTGCCACTTGAGCGATCTAACTTTGCGATGTTACTAGGATCGAGTGTCGTGGTGAGAGCAAGTGAAAATCCTTTTGAGAATTGATTGTGAAAATGCTAACACACATACACATGATGTTGTACACTTAGTGGTGTTGGCACATTTGCAAAGGAGAAGTTGTTAGAGAAGAAGTTGTGTTGAAAGGAGCCATGGAGAAGTGGGAGAAACTAGTGTATAGTCCCTCTCCCTCCTGCCGAGCTTACGAGGCAGGATTCAGCGGTTTTCGGAGGAGAAGTGTAGTGCTCCGAGAGGCATCGGACGCTGGTCCGAGGAGCATCGGACGTTGGCTGAGCGTCCGATGGTTAACCCTAGTTCTCTCAGAAGTTGAAAGAGCATCGGACGCTGGCAACGGACGCTGAGGAAACACTGTTGCAGAGTCCGATGCAGGTGAACTGGCGCGAGCGTGCTTTCCAGAGAGCATCGGACTCTGGCCTGCATTCGATGCGAATCTATCGGACGCGTCCGATGTGATTTGGCTCTCTCTGGAACCTCTCTGCATGGTCATCAGACGCAGGGGTTGAGGGTCCGATGTGAAGGTGTCGGCGCATCCGATGTGGCGCAGTAGTGTGCTGAAATGAGCAGAGGCACCGGAGCGTCCGATGCTAGGCATCGGCGCGTCCGATGCCACTTTAACTGGCGCGGGAAGTATTATAGCCGTTGGGATCGCTCGGCCGAAGTTGAACCTGGGGGACACATGGCGAGCATCCGTGGCCTCAGCGTCCGATGGACCCGACTGACGCGTCCGATGGTGGCGCAGGTTGCCCAATGAAGGGGCAACGACTAGTTAGCCCTTGGGGCTATAAATAGAGTGTGTGGCCGGCCTTGGATGGTGGTTGAGCACCCTTGGGACTTAGTGTCCATGCTTAGGGAGTGCTTGGGAGCCCTCTAACTCGCTTGTGCTTACTAGTGTGTGAATCGATAGCGAGTGAGTGATCGCTAGTGCGTTGCATTGAGAGATTGCATCGAGTGGCACTAGGTGATCGAGTTGCAAGCCGGTGGTGCTTGTTACTCTTGGAGGTTGCCACCTCCTAGACGGCTTGGTGTTCGAGTCTCCGTCGTGAAGCCCGCGTGAAGATTGTGCGTGGCTCTGGAGAAAGCTTTGTGAGGGGCATTGTGCTCGCCCCACGGGAGATCGCGAAGAGAGCACTCCATCGTGGAGAGTGTGACTTAGGGTCACCACTAGCAAGAGTATCGGCGGTAACCTTGGGCTTGCCTCAACGGGGACTAGCTTGGTGGCGACCAAGTGAACCTCGGGATAAAATCACCGTGTCAACCTTGTTCATCCCGTTGGTTTGCATTCCCCATACACAAGCTTGTATCTACTTTCATATATATTGTGCTTGTGTAGTTGCTCTTGTAATTAGCTAGCTTGTGTAGATTGTTAGTTACCTTCTTTGCTTGTGTATCTTAGAAGTAGCTCTCTTGCGTGACTAATTGGCTTGAGTAGCCTTGTTAGTCACATTGCTTAGTTTGTGTAGCTAAGTAATTTGAGCTCTCTAATTTGGCTCATGTAGCCTTGTTATTGAGCATTGCTAGTGAGCTTAGGAGCTTTGTGCTTTGCTTACTAGATTGTGTAGGAGCTCCCCGGTGTTTGAGTAACTAGTTGCTTAGGTTTGTGTAACCTTGCAAGCTAGATTATTTAGGTGAGCTCTAGCTAGCCCGACACCTTATTTGCATTGTTTAGGATCTTTTGTAAGGTGTCATAGAGTATAAGTAGAGGGGTGTAGTCTTGGCTAGACCGATAGTTTTAATTCCGCATTTGTTTCGGTTAGCCGGTACGATTAATTTTAGAAAGGACTATTCACCCCCCCTCTAGTCCGCCATCTCGACCCTTCAGAGGGTCCATCACATGGTGGTGGATCCACCTCGTACCAGGGTGGTGGTGGCGGCTCCTACATGGGTTTTGTTGCCCCCGACGCCGATCCAGCTGGGAGTGGTGGCTTCCGCGACCCTTCTCCTCCGCTGGATCCTTCTACCGCTCCTTCGTCGTCATACCCAGGTGGTGATATTGGTGCTAGCGCTTACTCTTCCATCTTTGGTGGCTATGGTGGTTCGTCTGGTGGCTACTATTAGTTTCTTATGCTTATCTAGGCCTACCCCTTTTGGCATTTGATGTCAAAGGGGGAGTGTTAGGCTTATCTTGATGTAATAGCTAGCCTGTGAGAGAGAGTTAAACCATGAGAACTAAGTGTGGTTATGCTACTTGTTTATTTGTGATGTGATGAGAATGTAAAACTTTTGTGCTTTATGTTAAATTCATGTATGTTTCATCCTCTATATTTCTGCTGATGTCATGGTTGGTGATTGTTGTTTTCGTTGGCTATCTCTTGTTATGCTATTATGTGAATCACCATGCCATCTTGTTTATGCATCACAAATTGATTAATATGATGTTGTCACTCACTTAGGCACCCCACGGATTGCAAAATTTAGGGGGAGCTCTTGTTCTTGTGTATGCAACCTTGATTTAAGTCAAGGTTTGAAATTCATATCCAAAGCATACACTAAGGGGGAGCTCGAACTAAATTTTGGAACTCAAAAGCTTCAATTCATTCTATTCCTATTGTAAGCCTAAGTTGGTTGTCATCAATTACCAAAAAGGGGGAGTTTGAAAGTGCATTCGCCCCCATTGTGGGTTTTGGCTAATTAATGACAATCAAATTAGGGACTAACGGATTTATAAAAGCATATATGCAGGTGTTAGTCCTTAGAAAGATTTGAACTGTTGAAATCTCATGAACAAAGCACGTTGGATACATTTGGACATAAAGATACCTAGCTCGAGTGGTGGCTTAATGAAGGACCGGATTAGCGACCAGAGGGGGGGTGAATGGGAGTTTCAAATTCAACTTGTGAATTATATAGCCCTTGTCCCAGAAAGTCACCCCAAAAGCGAAGACTTGAAACGACCGGAGTGTTCACGACCTACGAGTAGGTGGATACCCTAGGAGATGTCCTAGTGGTACAGCGGAACCTCCGGAGAAACCCCAAAACCAACTACCAAAGCCACGGAACAAAACTGAACAAACAACAGGTTCGCGGACTGTTCGGGGTCAGGGTCCCGGACTGTCCGCCCAACGTCGGACTGTCCGCCACTGGAGGTGCGGACTGTCCGCCGGCAAAAGGACAGAAACAGAACTGTTCTGATCAAGTTCTGGACGACTCCCGGACTGTCCGCGGTTTGCACGCCGGACTGTCCGCGGTACAAGTGAACAGTGACCGTCGAGCGTCCGATGCTGATCCTGTGCTGCGTCCGATGTGACCCCGGACTGTCCGCGGGTCACTGGCGGACTGTCCGCCGGTCACGAGACCGCGAACAGTATCGCGCTACGCAGTTCTGACCTAGCCAAGCCCCGATCCCCGGACTGTCCGCCGCTGGGGACGCGGACTGTCCGCGGATGAACAGAACGCACAAAAACGCTCGGGGCAAAGTGTCAATTCGATCGAAACTTCACCAAACTAAAAGGGACTTCGATCAAACTTCTCCCAGGTGTTCCTCTATGTATTGGGGTGCTAATCCAAAGAAATCATCGCACCAATCCAAGTCAATTAATAGAAATCCGAGGATCACCGGAAAGGGGAAAGAAGGAAGAACGAACACGAAATCAACCCGATCTATGGATTCGTGAGGTTAGGAGAGAAATCCTTCGGTGGAAAGAAGGAGCTCACGACCAAGAACAAATTGATTCAAGTGGAATCGAAAATCATCTCGTGGAGAGGGAGAACGAAGCAAATCTCCAAGAGATGAAAAACCAAAACGTGAAGAACACAAAACACGATTCGATTTCAGCCGAAATTCCTCCACACGAGGAGACAACGAGAATACGGTCTCATTTCCTCAAAGATCCAAATACACAGAGGTATGATTCCCGTCTCTGCGGATCACTTGCAGCGAGGTATGATTAGAACCTAAGCGAGGGCTAGAGAGAGAAAGCTCAGAAACAAATGACTGCAAGGATAGAGGGAGAGGAGGGGTGCCTCTCTTATTTATAGCCTAAAACAATAATCCCCTTACTACCCCTAGATACTTGAGCGAAACGGCCAACCCTAGGGGTATCCCGATCCAACTCTGCTGATAGTTGATCTGACGGCCACGCGCCTTCCTCATCCGTAGCTTCGCCTCGACGCAAGCCTCAGGATGCCGCCACGTGCCGCCCAATCGACCACCGCGCCTACCTCGTGGATAGCCTCGCCTCCGCGCCAGCCTCTCCACGCCGCCACGCGCCGACCGTCCTTTTTGCGGACCTCCCCCCGATTTTGAGGCCGAAACCGGAAAACGTGGGCCTTCCCCCGGTTTTGAGGCCGAAACCGGGAAACCTGTCCTTAGGCTCAGTTTTGTGGCCCAAACTCAGAAACCCGTGCGCCCAGGTTTTGTGGCCCAAACCTGGAAACCGTCCTTGCCGAGTTTTGAGGCCCAAACTCGGAAACCGGCCACCCCGAGTTTTGAGGCCCAAACTCGGAAACTGTCGAGGGTAGCTTTTCGAGGCTTAGCTACCGAACCCGTGCCGTAGACGGGATGTGGTTCGCACACCCCGAGTTCCAGCACCGATGCCGAAGCATGTCCAGCCTCCACGCCGGGCAACCTCCCGACTCAGCCGATGCACCGCACATCCCCATGTACTCTTGCTTGTTAACGCCATGTGCCAGCTACCACAGCTGATCCTCAGGTCTCCTGGTCCGTCGGTCCAAGCTCCACGTCCGCCCTTCACCGCTCCCGGTCCGTCGGCACAACACGTCCCTACTTGACCTTCACCTCACTTTCGACCACTGCCCGAGCTCCGCACCTGCACATCAACACAGCCAAGAGACATGTTGCCCGTTGATCGATCACTCATCACTCAGGAAGGGAACCACAAGGGCACATATCAACCTTGTGTTCTCACTTAAAATTTTGATTTTAAACTTGAGTTATAGGTAAGCCGGACTATCAAGAGGGTCACAAATTAGGTTGGCTAGATGTGGAGAAAAGTGCTCAAATCGACTAACTAAAGTTTGCTTGAGAGACACCGCACAATCACGAACACATAGAGGTAAATCTGTGTGGTCAGTAGTACCGACCACGGCTGCTCTGCGCGATGCTCTAACAACCTCTCTGTGTAGACTCGAAAATGGCCTGGCGGTAGTACCACTATAAGGCCGGTACTACCGACCCTCGGTGGTACCGACCTCGGCCGGTAGCAAGCCAGTTTTACAACATCTCTGTATAGGCTCAAAAATGACCTGACGGTAGTACCGCCATAGAGTCGGTACTACCGCCCTCGGTGGTACCGACCCTGGTCTGTAGTAAGCTGGTTTCTGCAGACCTCTCTGTTCGCGCTCAAAATGGCTTGGCGGTAGTACCGCCATAGGGCCGGTACTACCGACCCTCGGTGGTACCGACCCAAGCCGGTAGTAAACCAAGTTTTGCAGGTCTCTCTATGTTGGCTCATTTTTGACTTGGCGGGTAGTACCGCCATAGAGTCGGTACTACCGACCCTCGGTGGTACCGACCCTGGTCGGTAGTAACCGAGGGACCAAGTCTCTTTCTGCGGAGCTCTCTGTTTGCGGCCGGTTTGGCCTGGCGGTAGTACCGCCATAGGGCCGATACTACCGCCCCTCGGTGGTACCGACCTGAGGCCGGTAGTTTGACTTTAGGTCAGATCCAGATCTGTGCGACCGTTAGTGACTGGTCGGTACTACCGACCATGGGTGGTCGGTACTACCGACCAGCCTCGGGACTGAGGGAGTATAAATAACTCTTCTCTTCTCATTTGACGGTCACCCACTCATTCCACTCACTTATTGCGACCTAACTTCAGACAAAAGAGCCTCCAAGCATTGACTCCTCCCCTCTCTCTCTCCTCCTTTGCTCCTAGATTCACTTACTTGCAAGATTTGAGCTAGGGAAGTGAGATTAGAGAGTGGGAAGCTTTGATCTACGACTTGAGCACTTGGTTTCCATTTAGCCGGCTTTGTTTGTGTCTATTACTCTTGAGCTCTTTGAGCTCTAGCCGGTTAGGTGTTCTTCGTGGTAGCCCGTATTGATTCATTTGTGAGGGCTCCCCGAAGTGTTTGTATTACCCCTGTGATTTCTAGTGGAGAAACTCTAGTAGCCTTTGTGGTTGCTTGAGTGAGGCTAGGAGGTGAAATAGACTCCGACCTTTGTGGTCACCTCAACAACGAGGACGTAGGCACTCCTTAGTGGATTGGCCGAACCTCGGGATAAATCGTCGTGTCCCGTGTGCTTGTTGTTGTCTCTACTTTGCATATTACTTGTGTTCTTCGTGTTCTTCCTCTCCCTATCTCTTTCTTTGGTTGAGAAGGCTCGATCCACACCGTGGAAAAGCAACCAAGGCTTGGTAAGGCTAGAATCGTTGTGTATCTGTGACGGAACGACCCTAATCCCATGGCCCACGTGTCTCTGTCAACCTCTGACAGCCGAACCCATGTTCCATGTGATTAAGACCTGTTTGCCACCGGGCTACATCAGTGCCCAATGTCCGCAGGATCATCTCACAATTCGGTTACAGCATTGCATACTTTTACAAATAACATCGGAATAAAGAGCGGAAGACTTAAATAACAATAGTTTTACAAACCGAGGTTTCAAATGAGGTAAGGAGTACGATTATTACAAACCATTGTTCGGGAAATTCAAAGTAGACAACGTAGCGGAAACCTTAACATAAAGATACATGTAACACCCAGCCCGAGGGTGCACATTTACTCATCGGCCTCATCGGCCTCTTCCTGGACGAAGGTCACGCAACAGGGTGCGAGACACATCGGGGTCTCAGGCATACCTGCAACATGGGTAACAAACCCTGAGTACTGGGGTACTCAACAAGACTTACCCGACTAAAGAAAAGGGAGAAGACTCAGGAATGAGAGGCTTAGGGTAGTCAAGGTAAGGCTTAAGCAAGATCAAGTATTTTGCAGAAAAGCATTTTTGTAAACCTTATTTTATTTTGAAAGATTCAGTATTCCTCAATTCTTCATCATCCATGATTCATTTTACATTTCAAAACATTCCTAGTTGAGAACCACTCTCCGTTGACAGTCAGTGGACCAAGTCTCCATAACCGAGGAGCAACGTTAATCCGGATAAATAATACTCAGCTGAGGATCCCTATCCACACTGCATATGTAGCACCCAAGCTTGCATATGCCAACTCGTCTACCACGATTCCTCCAAGATTGGGCCCGGTCCTACGCCACCCGGAAGTACAGTACACCACTCCAATTTTCTGCCAGCGACAAGTACCTCGGGACTCTAACCCAAGAGTACAGGTCCTGTCACGTGGGTACATGCTACTTCCGCCATCTCTCCACTCCCAGTGCGCGGTTGTCGGTCCAATAAAGGATTCCTCGGAGCCAGAGCTTTCCGTAGTATGTGAATAGTTACAAGTCTTGACCAGCAGGCCCCCATACGGATGGTCCCTAATTTTCCAGCCAGAACTACACCTTGGTTATATCTCACCCAAGCGTAATAGTCCTGTCAGTTTTTCAATCCTGTCCCGGTCGGTGTCAACTGTTGAGTCCCGGACTACAACATGACGGCACCGTACGCTCGGACAACCTCTCCTCGCTATTGACTAGGTACGGATCAGATACCTAGCCAACAGCCGGGGAGTAAGACCAAATTCCCATAAAAGTTCTTTAAGTGATCACACTTTTGAAATTGGCATTTTATTGTAAGGTCTAATTCAATAAGCATTGCTAATCATTTTTCAAATACTTT
The DNA here is from genome assembly GCA_009763385.1 of Coix lacryma-jobi var. lacryma-jobi. NCBI lineage: Eukaryota > Viridiplantae > Streptophyta > Magnoliopsida > Poales > Poaceae > Coix > Coix lacryma-jobi. The sequence continues at coordinate 52,050,089 of CM019823.1, read as the reverse complement.
TGAAAAGCAGGTATCAGGTGTATCAGTGGTCAAGGTGGATAGTGCATCAATTAGGATAGCACACAACTCCTATAAACCTAATGCAATAATTTAACTCAAAAGCATTTAAGGAAATCATTTTATAAATTCAAGGAAAGGGTTAAATGCACCGGGGCTTGCCTTAAAGAGCAAAGACAGCAGGCTCGAAGGCGGCGGAGCAGTTGTCGGAGTTCGGGGTAGCCTCGGGGACAGGTTCGTCGGCGGCTGCCTCGACCTTGACTCCTTCTTCGGTGACTATACGAATGCAATGATGCATGCACATGAGTATGCTAGCATGAACAATGCAAAACAGGGCATACAACATGAACCCTAATCACTTTTTCTATTTTCCTTAATTATTTAAAAAGGTCATTTTATGAAGTTGCTCCAAAAATTACCAAATTAATCACATAAGTTCATTATGGTGTAGATAGATGGCAAAACAAATTTCATAATTTTTGGAGGTCATTAAGGTGCTCAAATAATTCTAGACATTAATTAACAAAAGGCACTATTTAACAATTAAAGATAAATGCTCAGAAATCAACTTGTTCCAAAAGACTTCGAAATTTCACCAGAGACTAAACATGGCATGGGAAGCTCACAAAAATTAGTCTCATGATTTTTGGAGTTATAAATAATTTTCTAAAAATCCAAAACTATCCATTTATTAATTAAAAGAGGGATTTTAATTTTTTAAATTCTTGCAGAAAAGTCAAGTTTCATATTTTTATAAAATTCTACACAGAGCAAGGAGCATACCATATTTTTCTCAAGATTTAAGGAACAACAGATTAATTCACACAAAAAAGAGAAAACAGAACACTATTCACAACTCCAAAAAGGAAAAGGGCACTGTGCTCTTTCTTCGCAAGGCTCGGGCGAACGGGAGGCTCGGGCGAATCGGAAAACATGCGTTCGCCGAGGCCTGGCTCGAGCGAAGCGGGTTCGGGTGAAACGGGCTCGGTCGAGACGGAAGCGAACGCTTCGTCCGAGGCCTGGCTCGGAGGCTCGGGCGAGACGGGAACAAACGTTTCGTCCGAGGCCTAGCTCGACGAAGCGGAGGGTGCATGAGTCCGCTCGAGGCTTGGGCTCGGGCGAGACGGAAACGTGTGCTCGAGGCTTGGGCTCGGGCGAGACGGAAAGTGGAAGCAGAGGCCGGAGGCTTCGGGTGCTTACCACGGATCGGAGGCAGGGCTCGAGGGTGTGGCTCGGCACGTGCTCGAGGGTGAGGCTCGAGGAAGGAGGCTCGACACGTGCTCGAGGGGCGGTGGTTCGGTGGAGCTCTTTCGGCGGCGAGCGGCGAGCGGCGCTCCGACGACCCTGCGCAACACACGAGACCGCAAGGGCCTGGTCAGAGTCGCACGGAACCAAGGAAGCTGACACAGGGGTCAGGGGAAGGTATCCGTGACCGGAGAGGGAGTATTTCAAGAACCCGAGCTCGCCGGGTTTCTGCCGGAGATGGGAACGGCGAGCTTACGCCGGGCGATAGGAGGCGGTAGAGATGAAATTGAAGAGCGGGGAAGCTTCACGAGCTCAAGGCGGAGCTGTTGGGCTAGTTGGTTGAGCGGCGGGAGCTTCGGAGTTGTCTGGCCACGGTGGCGGAGGTGAGTGAGGAGCTCGGAGCTCCGGCGGGCTTATATAGCCGCGGATAGCGGCCGGTAGAGGCCGTAGTGATGGCTGGATAAGCTCGGCGAGCGCACGCGCACTCGATTGCACTCTGGCGGAGGCGCTGGCGTGCAGCCGGGGCTCGGGCGCAGGCAGCGCCGGCAATGGCCACGCGGCGGCGGCGAGCAGGAGCAGTAGGGGCCGAGAGATGGAGTCAGCGCTCGCGTGCGGGCGCGGAGGGAACAGGGCGACAGCGGCGGCAGGATAAGGGCGCGTGGGGAGCAGCCGTATGCGCTGCAGGCGCAGCGCCGGCGCCATGGCCGGGCCCCCCCCTTCCCCTGGCTCTACTGGGAAGAAGAACAGTGCAGGGGCTAGGGTTTGACTTTTGGCCAGTTTTTGTATTTTGCAAATTTCTCCCAAAATTTGAACTGTGCGACAAAAACTCAAAATACCAAAGTTGCTCAGAAAAATGAGATCCACAACTTTGTCAATATGAACATTTTCAAATTCCAAATAGTTTTTGAACTATATTCAAAAACAGAAAAGGGGACACTTTTCAAATTTGATTCAAATCAAAAATACTTTGGATTTCAAACTGAAACTTGAAAATCTTTATATATGAAAGTTGTTCCATTTGACAAAACCTACAACTTTGCTAATATACACTTTTTCTGAAACTCAACAGTTTTTGAATTAATTTTGAAAACTGAAAAAGGGACAAAAACTGGAATTTGAATGGATTTGGATTTACTTCAAACTTTGTACAGAAACTTGAAAATTTGTAAATACCAATGTTGTTTCTCTTGGCCAGATCTACAACTTTGCTTTTTGAACCAACTCAAAATTTTGAATTTTGAAAAAGTTATCAAAAAGGGGATAAATCCAGGATTTGGGATTTTAGGGTTTTGCAAAAGGAAAATCAAATCAAATCTGATTTTTGAACTTAGATCAACACAACAAAACTTCAAGACATCCAACTGAACAAGAATTACACAAAGCTAGGCACAGAGGTGAAATTACCATTTTTGCCCTTATAGGAAGGTTAGGGCTTTTAGGGTTTTTGAAAAGAGATTGCTACACAAGTACTAGGCAAACATAAATGCAAGACAAGAATGATTAATGACTAATGATGATGACATGTCAGGTTAATTACAGTTAAACACTAGAGGTGTTACAGTATCATACGTAGGAAGTGGGGTTCATACTTGTTTTACATTCATAGCTCACTTACATTGGATTTGTAGTTCCTTCTTAGGATTCCGGTAGTGCCGTTTGTTTGTGTCGGTAGTACCGGTGCATCACACCCGATAGTACCTACCCAAACAAACCGGCAACACCGGTTGTTGTCTAACTACATTTTCTAGTTTGTGAAGTTTCAGATTGGCAATAATCACCTATTCACCCCCTCTAGGCTTATTAGATCCTTTCAATTAGGTCGTGCCTTACATATCATATATGTGATTTGGACTCATGACTTGTACTTGGGTTAGAACAACTCACATCTAACGATGAATCGAGTCTTATTCTATACGTATTAGACTTTGTTGCAACGCACAAGCATGTTTGCTAGTGAACATAAAAAATGATGATTGTAGGTTTTGAACATACGCCCTCTTAGACCATAATAGTTTGTGAAGAAAGTTAGAAATAAAAATAGAAAACGCTTGAGCTTGTGAACGTGTTAGAAATAAAAATACAAATAGCTTATGAAAAGATTAGAAATAATAATAGAAAAATAGTAAAATGAATAGCCTATGAAAAAAAATAAAAATAAAAATAGAAAACGCTTGAGCTTGCGAGAATGTTAGAAATGAAAATACAAAGAGTTGTGAAAAAAAAAATTAGAAATAGAAAGTTAGAAATAAAAATAGAAAACACTTAAGCTCGTGAAAATTTTAGAAATGAAAATACAAAGAGCTTGTGAGAAGATTAGCAATGGAAATAGAAAGCGATCGAGCTTTGTGAAAATGTTAGAAATGAAAATAAAAGATCTTGTGAAAATATTAGGAATAAAAAATAATAGAAAGAGATTTAGCTTGTTAAAATGTTAGAAATGAAAAATAAAAGAGCTTGTGAAAAGATTAGAAATAAAAATACAAAAAAGTAAAAGTTGACCAAAGTAGAGAGCGATTGAGCTTGTGAAAATGTACGTTAGAAATGAACATAAAAGTGCTTGTGAAAATATTAGAAATAAAAACAGAAAGCAATGGAGCTTGTTAAAATGTTAAAAATGAATTTGAAAACTAAAAGAGCTTGTGAAAATATTAGAAATAAAAATACAAAAAGTTGAGCTTGTGAAAATGTACGTTAGAAATGAACAAAGTGCTTGTGAAAATATTAGAAATAAAAACAGAAAGCAATGGAGCTTGTTAAAATGTTAAAAATGCATTTGAAAACTAAAAGAGCCTGTGAAAGATTAGAAATAAAAAATATAAAAAAGGAAAAGTTGACGAGAGAGCTTGTGAAAAGATTAGAAATAAAAATACAAAAAAAGGAAAAGTTGACGAGAGAGAGCTTGTGAAAAGATTAGAAATAAAAATACAAAAAAATTGAGTTTGTGAAAATGTACGTTAGAAATGAACATAAAAGTGCTTGTGAAAATATTAGAAATAAAAACAGAAAGCAATGGAGCTTGTTAAAATGTTAAAATTGAATTTAAAAACTAAAAGAGCTTGTAAAAAGATTTAAAATAAAATTACAAAAGAATTATTGACGAGAGTGGGATTTGAACCCACGCCCTTTCGGACCAGAACCTTAATCTGGCGCCTTAGACCAACTCGGCCATCTCGTCTTTGCTTTATATCAGCTAGGTTTTGCCTTTAATAGTATAAACATTGAGAGAGCATTTTTGGGTGAGAGCAGAGATTTTATTGGCTCAGAACATTTGAGGGTACACATATTGGATTCATAAAATGATAAAAACACACATCGTTAGCTGATAGAGCAACTGCTACTCTAACCTATGAGCTTCAAATTTTGATTTTCTTCCATCGTGACAAAAACTAACCCTGCTCTACCTTTTCCTTCTCCTTAATCTCTGAAAGGAGCATATAGTAGGTGCAGAATTGTTTTTGTAAAGTTGTTTTATCCTCCCCATCCCTTCGCTAAGGCTTCGTTCATTTGTTTTGGAACCGACCACTCTACGTTCGGAATAATTCCAGCGTTATACAATTTTGTGAATGAATGGTCTGGCTGAGAATGGTTCTGAAAGAACCGAACGGTGCCTAAGGCAACTACTAGGGATAAAAGCCGGTAACCATAATACCATATCCGTAAAGGTAGAAAAGTGAGAAAATGATAACAGGAGCGACATTTTCGATTTCAGGCCGTATAAGCATGTTGTATGATTTGATATGCTTATCGTATTTGAAGTACCATTTTGTTGAGTTTTTTTTAATATTTTTTGTTGAGTTCCAATCATTATTGATGTACATTCGACCTATAGTGTTGTTTTCGATATTTATTTGGAAGGGAAAATTGGCTCTATAGCCCCGAAAGGCGAAGAAGTGAGCACTAGTCTCCATGACGACCTTCTACTGTTACAGCATTTCGAAAATAGCCAAATAGGGGATGAGTTTGCGATGGGAAGGTGTGATTATTGTTAATGTTAATGGCCAGTAATACTGGCCACCACCACCTACCCGGATCACAGCTAGCTTGGCCAGATTTTCTGCAATTGCATGGACGAAAACGAAGCTGCCAAGTGCCAGCTGACGCGCCTTGCATGCGCTGCTCTTTCTGGTATGGTCGTCGATACAACCAAGCCTGCATTGCATTGCATTGGAGGCTTGGAGCCATCAGCCGATCCCCATCCGTGACCGGAGGGAAGGAAACAAGCTAGCAGGAGGCTTGTTCAACAAAAAAGAGGCATGTGCGATAGATACATGCACGCACTCTGTACATGCGCCGACAAAAGCATCGCACGTCCATGTAGGGGCATGTGGGGCACCCCACCCGCATCGATCGATCCCTGCTGCCTGCAACCTCCTCTAGTAGCACTGATAACCGAACATCACCAACAAGTACTAGTGCAGTGTATGATGATGTGATGCACAGCTCCTTCTAGTTGGTAGCACACACACACAGCCGCGATCGCGCATCCTGCAGTCTTTGCCCATTTTGCAAGGCAGTGTTTCCAAAGAACAGCATATGGCTAGTAGAGCTAGCCAAGCCTTGGAGTCTCGAGGCATCACGATCTACTAGCTGCCAAGACTTTCAGTACAACGGATCCGCATATGGACCTGCAAACTTGTGGAGCAAAATTGCTGCATAGGGGAGGAATTGAAGAATTGATGAATTGGAGAAGATGTGAGAGAATCTCTAGTGTCAATACATTCCATTAATTGGCCAGGAGCAAATAGTAGTCTCCAGTGGTCAAATGCAATGTACCTTTCATTTTGCATCGCCAAAAATACTCCACGCGCACAATTAATTATGCGTTGCTTAATTTTCCCACCAGCAAAGTGTCTAATGGTGCACAACTGTAACTCCTACAGGCAAGCTTGCTCTTCCCCTATGCGCAAGAATTTAAAGATTACCGAGTAGTAGTAGTACGCTCTAATCCTTTTGATCTCCGTATTCAATCCGGCCAGTTATGCAAATGCGAAATTTCTCTCTGTTCCATCGACATTCATTTACAGGCAGGCTACGCCATTTCCTTGGAGCAGTTATTTTCTGTTTATCTCGTGGATCTTCAGTTTTACAAGTGCCTTGAACGCCCTTAATTTTGTAAAGCTTGGCCCCCTGTGCTGTGTGTGTATTTAAGTGCTGTGCTTAAGCAGCTTTCTTTCTCACCTCCTCCGATCCCACTCGTCCCTTTCCTCCGTCGAGCGATGCTTGTCACCTACTCCTTTTAAGTTCCCCACTCCCCCCCTCTTCTCACACTTCTTCCACCTCCTTTTTCCATCAGATTATTGTTATCCTTGAGTGAGTGAGGCCCAAAGGGTAGGCAGCACAGCAGCAAGCAAAGGGAGAAAGCAAGGGAGCCAGCCAGGGGCACGGGCGCACGGCAAAGCAAGCAAGCAAGCAGCTAGCTGCTCAGTGCTCTGCTCACTCTCCTCCAAGCCTCCAGCATTGCAGCGTTTGCTCTGTGCTGGTCGTGTTCCGTCTGCAGGAACTCCCTCCCTGCTTGTGTGTGGCTTGCTTGGTGATGGACAGGCACACCTGCAAGCTCTGCTCCCGGCGGTTCCACAATGGCCGCGCGCTGGGCGGCCACATGCGCTCCCACGTCATGGCCGCGTCGGCCGCAGCGTACTCGCTGGCGTCTACCTCGTCGACAGAGATGGACGACGACGAGCCGGCGCAGCGGCAGCAGCAGCAGGAGCCACCGACGCCGTGCGTTGTGCGCGAAGGCACCAAGAAAAGGTTCGACTCATCCCCTGGACTCTCCTCCGGCGGTAGGGATAGGGCCGGCCGCGGCGAGTCGTCGGTCGTGCAGGACGGGGAGAGCGACACGGAGTCGTCCCCGCGGTTCGCCGTGAGCCGGCGGCGCTCGAAGCGGGCGCGCCGGCGCGCGCCGCCACCGGTGGCGGCGGCGGTGGCGTCCGATCCCGAGCACGAGCAGCCAGCGAGCAGCGTCTCCGACGCGACGCCCGAGGAGGACGTGGCCATGTCCCTCGTGATGCTGTCTCGGGACTCATGGACGCGGTCCAGCAGATCCGGCCGGGTCCCTGCGATCTCGGAGGCCGAGCAGAACAAAGACGGCGGCGGCGTCTTCCGCTCGTTCGTCGGCGCGGACGACGCCGATCGCGAGCACGACGACGACGTCGCGCGCGGCCCGCGCGGAAGGCACCAGTGCGGCGCGTGCAGGAAGGTGTTCCGGTCGTACCAGGCGCTCGGCGGCCACCGCGCCAGCGTCAAGAAAGGCAAGGGCGGGTGCGTGCCGGTGCCGGGGCCGGTGCCGGTTCCGCCTCCCGCGGCGCTGTCGCCCAAGGCTCCTCCGGCGGTGCACGAGTGCCCGTTCTGCTTCCGCGTGTTCGAGTCCGGGCAGGCCCTGGGCGGCCATAAGCGCGCGCACATGCCGTCCGCCGCGCCCGCGCCGGCCCCGCCGCCGACCCCGTCCCCACAGACGCCAGCGAAATGCGGCGACAGCTCGGGGTCCTTCGATCTCAACGTGCCGGCGGCCGCGACGGACGACGACTTCGAGCTCTCCGCCGTGTACGACGACACCGAGTTCGGCGGCGCCACCAGACAGCGAGGCCAGGCTACCTGCTGATCCGATCGATACCTACTACGACTACGACGTACGACGACGCCAGCTTCGGACCGGCTGGGCTGATGATGCTCTTGCGCAGCTGCTGGCTGCTGCGGTAGTATTCCATGCAATGCAAGAAGCAGACGGAGAGCAACAGTTGAGCATTTTTTTTTGTTTCCTTTCTCTTGTTTGTTTTTTCTGTTGCTCCATTACGAATTTGCGATTTTTAGTGTACCTAATTAGATGAACAGCACCAATTCTTTTGGTTCTCCTTGTACCTAAATCAAAGTGGCCCATCACTAGAATTTTGTTATTGAAAAGTGCATTCACCATGTTCTTGATCTGTGCCATTATATACTCTGCTTCCTTGAACCTCACAGCAGCACAAGTAGTAAACAGTAACTTGGGGGTCCACTGTTGGGCAAACCACCAACGCTTGGGTACAAGAGTTTTGCCACTATTCAATTGCGCCATACAAAAACCAAGACCCTATTTTTTTCCAAAAACCAAACCGCGGACGTTTTAGAGCGAGCCGAGAGCTCCTTCTCCCAGTTCATAAGCTAGCTTTCCTTTCCAGCTGTTGGCCACACCGTATCCTGCCTCGATCGCACGCTACCACTACCACTACCAGTATCATAACGCTGGTACGTTGCTTCACACGACTCGCGCCATGCATGGCGTACCGCTTTGTTGGGCACTCTCGTCAGCTAGTAGCGGCCACCAAGTCATGAGCTGTGTGTGACACTGTCAAGAGCGAGTTTTTTTTGTATTAGATTATACTATTATAGTTGGCTACATCGTCATGTTATAAATACTTTGAAAAAAATAGCTGATCATTTTTATAGCTGATTTAGGTTGTATCAATAGTATTCTATGAAAGAGAATAAGTCGAAGTACAATAGATAGACTGATTGATAAGACAAACAAACAAACGATGCATGCAGAAACTGATTTTTATCTATTGTACATCATCACGCATCAAGAGCGAGTTGAAGAGTGCCTACAGGCTAGTGCCACCGCCAGTCCTGAAGTGACGGTCGCTTTGCTTGTCCCGGACGCTGATCGAGATCGGCACAGCACTGCACTGCACCACACAGTCCACAGCAGACAGCACAAGGCAGCTCCTTGCCGGTGCTTCCCAGCCAAAAAAAAAAGGGCTCCTGCACAGCTGCACTTGTTCGTTTCCACCTCCAGCCCGCGGCCCGCCGCTACCGGTGCTCGTGGCCGTGACCGTGCATCTGGGCTGCAGGTGGGGCACCTGGTCCCCGCTGGGCCCCCACATGGCAGTGCCGGTGTGGCTGCTGCCTGCTGGGGTAGGCGAGCGCGGGTCCGTCTCCGCGCGCCGGCTTCGGCAACCAACTGCTCGCCGTCGCTTCTTGTCGCGGCTCCTGCCTTGCCTTGCCGGTTGGCGCCTAGCGACTCGATCTGTCAGTCGGCTCGTTTCCCCTTGGTCTCTCATCTCATCTTCTCCCCGCTACCGTGGCCTCCCTCTCCTGTCTCTAGCTAGCTTCCTTCCATTTGTCCAGAATGTTGTACGCTTGACTTGATTCGTATAGGAGGCACCTGGCTCGCAAGGAAGGAACGATCCTGGCTGTGTTCGGCAGCATTTATAAGTCGGTTAATAAGTTGAGACGACTGATTTATTATGAAAGAAAAATATTGTTTCACAACTGATTTGTACAGGTTAAAGCCAGATTATAGCTTAAGCGAACAGAGCCCTTCACTGGCGTGGTGACGCTGCATGCATGCCCGATTGCCCGTGCCGTGAGGTCCGGGGCCTGACTACTTCACGTCCGGCCGGGCAGAGCGTGCAGTGCGCGTCGGATCTCCGTCGCGTCACGGGTGCGGGCGCGATGGAACCTAAGGGCCGGGTGCGGGCGCGATGGAACCTAAGGGCCAGTTCGGTAGAGCTCCATCTGATTCTGATTCTCTATAGAAGCTGATTCTCTTAGAGAAGTGATTCTGTAGCTGAAAGTGATTCTCTTTGATTCTTTAGCATGAACTCTTAAAATCAGCATGAAGAATCACTTCACAGAATCAGGGGAAGCTACTTTTTTCAGCTCTCAGCCCCTTAGTTCATTTCAGAGAATCACTTCACGGAATCAGCAGAGAATCACTTCTTTCTAAAAAACCGTTTGGCAGAGCTCCTGCTGGATTCAGCAGAGAATCACCACTGGGAGCTCTGCTAAACGGGACCTAACATAAGTACCTGCTACGGCGTCGATGCATGCACCGAGCGGGGCTCGTCGATCGGGTGGATCATCACCGATGAGCGGAGGGCCAGACTGCTCTGCTCTGAGTCTCTGACCGGGTCGTCGTGTGCGCACGGTACGTGCGTGCACAGAATGCTGTTGGCGTACGTTGTACGTTTACTACGCGATAATAAACAAAAAAACAAGAACAAATCTTGTAGCAATAGTAATTAAGAGTACAAAACAAGTGTTTAGCCTTGTTTAGGCAATCAAAGCAATCATTGATTAGGCGTAGCTGGCTAGCTGGTCAGCGGTGTTTGTTTTGTTTGACATCGCTTGATGCGCCATTAACCTAACCTTGCAACAAATTTCCTGCCAAAGTTCCTGCGTGGTCTGGTTGGACCACAGTCACAAAAGTTCTCGGAACGTAGGTACAAAAAACGTGTACGTGGGATATGGAACAGCCTTTGAGAAAGAATTTTTCACTGTTAGGACGAAAAATGTTCCACGTTCCCGGTGACTGTGGGTTGGACCGACGGCGATCGATCTGGATCCGCGCGCGCCTCTCCGCTCTTGCGCGTCAACCGCAGCGGCCCACCAGTGCAGTGCATGCTCGCTAGGGATGCAAGTGGGTACCCAATGTGTTTTTTGGGTCAGCTAACTAATTACGATTGGATGTCATTCTAGTTCATTTTTTACTTTCCTCAAATTACAAAAACGCCACTCTAGTCATTTCATCAATTTTTTTTTGGGTTGACTCAGTGACCCAAAACAACATTTTATAGTTGCATCTCTAATGCTCGCGGTTGCGGCCGCTGAAGTAAAAGCCACGGCGAGATGCGGTGCGTTTGGGTCGCAGCTCATCATCACACGAGCAGCGTGGCGACGTACAACATAATCGTATCGTACACGTACAGCTACAGCCTACAGTGCGACGAGCGAGCAGTAGTCCTACCAGCTCAGCAGCTTACGGTTACGGTAGGGTTCATAAATCTCTGTTTTCGATTTTAAAGGGCCAGCGACGACCGTGTGCTGCTGCTGCTCTATTTTAATTTGGAAAAAATGGTGGCAGATGACCGTACTAGTACCTGATGAACCTTTTTTACTTTCAGTAGGACAAAAAAGGAAAATAAAACAGCACATTTTGCATAGAGAAAAGAGGAGAGTCTGCGTTCGATCGATCTTTTGCTACTGCAGACAAGTAATCGAATTACTATGTCGCCTCAGGGTTTCTGATGCGCTATCATTGTCAACTGGCGATGAAAAATACATATCCTGCCATGATTCTGCCTTGTAGAATGACTTGACAGGCAGTTAGAGGGCCTGCTGATGGAAGGAAGAATAATACTAATATTATCATCTCTAGCTAGCCTGCTGCAGGCCTTTACTGCTCAATCGCGGAGGAAGGCTTCTGTTGCATGTGTTGCAATAGATGATCGATGATGCCGTCAGAGATGAGAAGGAAACAATTTAAGAATCATTGCTGACTTCAGACCGATCGAGAGCTCCATTTGCGGTGTGGAAGGAAGGTTCAGGAGCACTGCTCGTGTCCGTGGCCCTCGTGGCTCCCATTGTCTCCTCCCCCTCATCGCCTTTTCTTGCTCGAGCTGGTTGAGTCGGTTGCTGGGCCAAACACGCTTTGCCGATCCAACCAAGGATTCTACTTGTAGCAAGTAAGCAAGTAACATGATAGAAGCGGACAAATTCCGCACTAGCAGTTGACTAATCTGATACCACTCTGAAAAATCCGAAACCATCTGCCCGCACTAGTAGTAGTAGCCAAGTACTAGTAGGTAATGGACGACCTGAATGGCAATTGGCAAGTCAAGGGTCTATGCCGAATTGTTTGCACGGCATTTTTTTAAAAAATATATATATATTTTTTGACCCCCTTAGCTATTTAAAAGTTTCATTTTTTGCTCCATCATATAACACTCTATTTTGGTCCACAAGCTAGGTTGAGCAAGACAAAAGGACATAACAGAGAGATGGCTTGTGCATGAGGTGCAAGTGATCAACAAGTGAATAGTTGATGGAGATGAGGTAATCAAGAGAGAAGCACACATATAGAATATGGAACATGGCAAGATGGTGAAGATCAAGAAAATGTTTAGTTGCGAAGGATCTGTTGACACTCAAAAGTGTCACAGGTAAAAGTAAGTTTAGAAGAGGTATTCGGCCTGTAATATTAGAGTCGAATTTGTCTTCTTTTATTTCATATTTGACGGATCGGATGTTCTAAGTCAAATGAGTCTGATCATTTTGGACTTCTGACCAGTCAATGTTTGTGTCCGACCAGGTGGCGTTAGTCGGAGGCCTTATGGTTATGATGAAGGCTAAGTCCGGTGACAATTCGTTGATCAGTATGGGCTGATAAAGCCCATTAAGACTGATTTAGACCAATCTGGTCGATCTAAGGATTGGCGAGATTAGGGTTACCTTGTTGCGTCCGGATTGGATTCTATATATTGATAGAGTCCGGATAGGAAACTTGGAGATTGTATCTGAAGATGTTTCCTATTGGGATAAGACCAACCCCCTCTATATATATGAGAGGATCACGGCCGATTGAGGCATCCAACATCAATCGATCAAAATCAATCTACTACCCTTTTACCCTCTTTTCCCTCTATTCTGTTGTTCGGCGCGTCTCCCGGAGAGACTCGACGGCGTCCTAGGTGGCTTTGCTGGTCCTAAGACAACCTCTACGTGCTTCTCCCCGACGGGTCTTTCCGGGAGGAGTTCTAGAGTTATCAACACAGGAGCCTGAAACCCTAGATCGATACAAACCGGTCTCTAGATCGGTTTTCGACGGTTTAGTTGGGGTTCCTGCTGTATCAGGTTGAATTGCAACCTCTTCGGGCGTTCTAGCCCTGCTGGTGTGTGATTCGGATCACTTCTGTAAGGACCTGTGTGGCCTAGGGGGGTGAATAGGCCTGTAAAAATCACAACTCAAAACTTAATCAGTAGAGCCCGGCACTACCGCCCTGAGCCCGGCACTGCCGCTCCCCGGCACTGCCGGCCTCAGCCCAGTACTGCCGCGCAGACATCTAGCCTAAGCCTGTAATTCAAAATCCAGCCACAGGAAACCAAATCTATATGAATGGAAATGCTATACTAGGTTTCCTGAACCAGCAGAACCAACTCAACCAAGCCAAATATGGTGAATGAAGTAGATCAGGACCAAACCCTAGAATCTATCACAAGTCACAAATATGATGAATGAAAGCAAATGAGCACAAGAGACAAGTGATTTATCCCGTGGTTCAGCTCGCCACCAAGGCTTGCTTACCTCCACGTTGTTGAGGTTGACCACTTAGGTCATGAGCTTTGCAATTCTTCCTCGTTCTCAAGTCAAGGAACCAAATCCTTGAGGTGAGGGGTAATAATACTAGCTGCACAAGTGATTACAAACCTCCCAAGGCCGCCACACAAGTTGGCTAGCTCAAGGGCGACGCCTAGCCGGCTAGGGTTCCAAGAACCCAAGAGTAATAGAAGCAAATCCACCGGCTATGGCTCAAATCAAGTGCTCTAGGGAGTACTCCCTCCATACTCGAATTAGTTGATGTTTAGGACATGATTGTGCTTACCAAGGAGTGATTAATTAGGGGGTATTTTTCCTCTTTTGCCCTTATTAAATATCCCTACGGATGTTACCTGTACAGATAAGTTTAGTAGCTCGAGTGGCATGCTCTTCAACACTTGAGGCCAGAGGCCAGTGTTCGAATCTTGCGGCCGTGATATTTTTTTTGTGTTGGTTGTGCATTTAGTGCTTTGCATGGCTTCATGTGCTGCGGGAGAGAAATGATTGGCTGCATGCGCCGCAGGAGAGGAACGAGGCGGGCGTTTGCTGCATGCGCGGCCTCGCGTGGATTGAATGCGGGAGAGGAACGAGGCGGGCCTGCAAGCAATGAATGCCAGCGCGCATGCCAGCGACGGTGAGGCTAGGGGCAATCGCGTCTGTTGACACTTACTAACGTCGTTACTAAGAATGGACCTTACGATCCATCCCCGGCAACGGCGCCAGAAATGCTTGTTGGTATTTCTTAGCGTAAGCAGAAGAATCCGCAAGCGCACGGAATTACCGTTGTAGCATTTCACCCGGTGGTATTCAGGGTATCGTATTTCCACGAGGAACGGAGGTATTTCTTCTATCTAGTTCGTCCAAGGACAACACAAGGGTAGAGAAAGAGAGGGGAATAGAGACGGATCGCTAAAGCTTTACTGTCTAAAGATAGATAAACGTTACTTCTACTTGTTCACTTCGGGCACCGGCTTATACCTGGTATGCCAGGTAACTCCGGCCTTTGTGTAGCTCTACGCCGTAACCGAACGTGGGGAAAACTAAGGGCAAACAGGGCTGTCACCACCTGCCGCCGATCCCTCACCCGTGGATTACGAGGCAAACGAAGGTGAACCCTAGCCTAGACACCACGTCTACGCTATTGATCACTACTCTAGCGTTGCGCAGGAACCCCTCCAAATGATTCAGAGGTTCCTCTACTAGAGTATCCGCTACGAGAACGGACGACGAACCCGCAAACAAGAAGAGATAAAGTTTATCTAATCAAAAGAACAATAATACTGTAGAAACCACGAACACTTACTATGTATGGATCCCGATGTGGGTACAAGGTAAGGGCTCGTCGAGGTACAAGCTCGGGGAGAGACCGACAAGCCCGGTACTTCCCCGCTCTCTTCCCTCACATCTCACTCTCCAACTCTAGAAAGCTACTAGGGCATAGCCCTAAGGAGTGGGGATCTACTCAAGAGAGAGGTGCTCTTCTATTCCTTTGTGTGTTGTTGTTTGAGAGGGGATCTAGGCCTTCTTAAATAGGCTAGGAGGGGGTGGAACCACTCCTAGACTAACAATATGGCACTAATCTGCACGCGGAAATGCCTTAGGGAGGAGTCAACACACCGCCTCACCAAGTTTGGGCCGAAACCGATGTTCTGGGGGGGCGGTCGCCCCCCTGGGTCGGCCGCCCCATGGTGGGCCCAAATCGGGCTGGGCTTTCACGAGCACGTGCGTCTCGTCGTTAGCTTTCCGTGGACGGGTGGTGATTCAAAATCGGAGTTCGGATGAGCCCGTGGCGCCCATTTTACTGAAGCAAGGTCCTGCAGCCCGCGTAGGGTTTGGAGTTGGTTTGGGCCTTCACCACTTGGGTTCTTTGTTGGGCATTTTGGCCTATGTCTGAGGCCTGGATTGCATGGTAAGTGGGCCACTTGGTATTTGTGTTGCATAATGATGTTTTATGTATTATTTTCCATCCCTTTATATGCATTTCCACCGATGTATGCCTGCAAGCGAATAGTCACCAAAACTCATGGAATGTATTAGTGTAAAGCCCTATTCACTAGTCTTGGGAATATTTTTATATATTTTTATAATGAAGTTGGTGGTATAAAATATGAGTTAAGGACCACCAACAGCGTCCTAAAGCAAACGTTCGCACCAGAACGACAGCTTTTGTGGAAACGGAGCAACAACTCAGAACGTCAAGTATTTTAGGTATGGAGGGAGTAGATCTTAGCTAGGGCTTCTCTTTGGTGAAGGTTTGAGCCTCTAACTCACTTGGAATCAATGAGAATCGAAGATTAGGTGAGAGAGAGCTTGGGAGCCTTCAATGGGGAGAGCAAGCCTTGTCTGGAGGTAGGAGAAGAGTTATGGTCATGGATGACCATTGGGGTGGCAGGGAGATGGAATAAATATCCCCTGCCATCCAACAGCTGAAACAAGTCGCGGCAGTGCCGGCCTTAGCCCGGCAGTGCCGCGGCCCAGCACTGCCGCGCCTTGGGCGGCACTGCCGCGCCTACCAGACAGACAAAGATAGATCAGAATTCTATGCAGCTGTCTTTGGTTAGAAACAAGGATGGCTTGGGTTGGTTTGAGCACATATCATTCAGCCATAGCGATGCATTTGCATTCCCCCTTGATAGTACGACAATCCTATAACTCAAATACATATGAAAAAGCTCTTTCTAGCACTTTGAGTCCGGAACTGATGAAATAACGTATGAGGGGTCCACCAACACATATGCACCATCCTTTCTCATTAACAACCTGCTTGTCATCTTGGTAAATCTCATTAGTTCTCCAATCACGTGGTCATTATCACCAAAACCCACAATTAGGGCTTGATTGCACTTACAACTTCCGACGTCAACACACTTTTTGGCGACTCCGCTGGGGAAGATTGAAATCTCGATCATCTACTACCAACATGGGCGGCAAAGACGGTGCTACCGATAAGGATAACATCGTTCGTCCTGCGGGCATTGACGAGCTTCCCGACGAGTTGAAGCAATAGGCGCAGGCCAAGCTTGATGCCGTCTTGAAGGCTTTCCTAGAAAGCTGTTCAAAGGATCGGCGCGACAGGGTCACTCAAGACAAGGAGCCAGACTTCAGCGAGATCGTACCTACCACGTCAACTACAACCGCTGAAGACGCTACTAACAAGGTAAACGCCAAGGTACCTGAAGATTCTTACCCTACCCATGCTACCCATGCTGATTATTCCGCAATGCTAGTTGATTCTTCAAAAACTCTTACCAATACTATTCAGCATTCGTTTAAATTACTTAGCGATCGCATGGATAAATTAGAAGGTAAAACCGTCGAACCCAAACTATCAATCGGGCAACCACAGTTCGGCATGCCTTTTAATTCTTTTAGAGGACAAACTTCACATATCAATTATAGACAATCAGGGTCCGTTGAGACCAGACACGGTGAAGCCGGTACCTCAGCCAATGTCAATAGCGCTCATCATAACTCTGGTCGGACTACACAGACCGATCAGGAAACAACAACAAACAGAACTTCAGGAGGACAGGGAACAGTGTTGCCCAATCCACCGAAGTCCCCGAGTCATAACCCCATGCATAGTGGCACTCCTAACCTTGCTGATACCAATTTTGGACGAGCCATAAATCGGTTTAAAGAAGAAATAACTAGGTCTCTTGAGACCAGTTTAGGGGTCCAATTTAAGCCTACTAGGACCACATATTCGAAACTGTATCCTTCATGTTTTGATTTCATGAAAGCACCTGACAGATGGAGGGTTCCGGATTTTTACAAATTCAGTGGTGACGGTAGTAAGACAACTATGGAACATGTCAGCATGTTCCTCGCACAAATGGGTGAAGCTAGTACTTTGGATTTTATGAATATATGACATTTTCCTTTATCTCTCACTGGTACAGCTTTCGCCTGGTTTACATCACTACCATAATGCACAATAGGTTCTTGGGCCGAGTTAGAAGAAAAATTTCATAATCACTTTTATGACGGGGTTCAAGAAACTAGATTATCACACCTTACGTCGGTTCGACAAGGACGTAGCGAGCCTGTGGCCAATTTCTTTAAGCTCTTTAAAGAGATTAAGAACCGATGTTTCCATCTAAGGATTTCCGATAGGGACCTAACAGATTTACGTCTTGCTGGTCTACGTCGGGAGATCAAGGATAAACTTGAGCATCATGATTTCTTTAATGTGAATCAACTGTTGCAGAAGGCCATTTCGATAGAATCGCGCTTTATAGAACCTTATGATCCTCATAAGACTCATCTGTCGGGCGTGTATATTGCCGAGATAAATTCCGACAGTTCCGATGATGAGTCTAAAGATTGTTACGTTGCCGAAGTTTTATGGCCAGCGCAAAATAAACTCGTCACTTGTCCTTCCCTTAAACCGATTCAAAAGAATCGGGGTGAGGAAGTAAAATTCACTTTTGATTTCTCTAAATGTGACCGAATATTTGATGAATTGCTTAAATTTGGTTATCTTAAAATTAATTATACTTTGCTATCACCCGACGAACTAAAAAGGAGGGCTTACTGCAAATTCCATAATTCTTTCTCTCATGCCACTAACGACTGCAATGTTTTCCATCGACAGGTCCAATCGGTCCTCAATGAAGGACGATTGAGTCTAACTAAGATGCAGATTAGTACTACTCCTTTTCCAGTGCATATGGTGGAAGCAGGGAATCCTGCCATTATGATTCATCCAGAGCAAGCCGATACGACGAGAGGAAAGAATGTGGTCATCGGCGAACCACGGGTTACACTGAATACTGAGAATGATTCAGGGCGCAAAGTGGTGCTCGAGAAGGGTGATGATGGCAAAAGCAAGCTCACCATTACTGCAGGGTCAGCGCGACACCTGCATAAACAAAGATATTTCGAGACCAGGGCGGCGCAGCAGAGACCGACTAGGTTGGGTCCTCAGATTGACCAGTGCAGTCGGAGCAAAAGGCCGACCAGGTCAAATAGATTTCCTCTGGCCCTAATGGAAGCAATAAGCCGACTGATGTGGTCGGTCAAGCTGGTTCTAAGGACCCTACCTCTTTCGGGGTGCATGTCCTGCGCACATTCGTCCCGCAGAAGCCCGAGGTCGGCACTTGGAAGACCAATGCGGATAGGAACAAGGGGAAAGCTGCTAGGGAACCATGTACTTTTGATAAGCTCATGGCTAAATACAAGCAGCAAAAGGATGATTCTCAGAATCGATCCTTAAAAAAGAGAGAGTATACTCCTCCGAAGCGTGAGGATGGAAAGTCTAAACAGATGATGGTGTCCCAGGTAGCATCTCCAGCACCAAAGATCGGCCCCTATTGGCATCAATGGGCCCCTCCTATTTTGCCACCACCACAATGGGGTCCTCAAGGAGTATGGGTGCCCTACCCTATGCCGGCACATATGTATTATCAGCCAGGATGGGGAATGCCCACCAGTCAGCCTACAAGGGTCTCAGTGTTCGATCGCTTGGGTGGTCGGCCAGATTCTGGTAACTCAAATCAGAATCGGTTGATCACATCAAGGACCTTGACCTCTCAGGAGACGGGGAAAGCGCAGGTGTGACAAGTCTATGTACCTAAGAAGATGCAGAGTGTCACCATTGTTTCTCCGACCAGACCCAACCCTATGCCCACTATTATGATCGGGTCTATGGAAGTTCCCCTTGCCAATGAACCTGAGTCGATGGTGGTCGAGGGACCAGCTGAAGAGGTCCCAGAGGCTCAAGATACTTCGGCTGAGGCAGAAGTAGAAAAGCCTGTTGAGCGTGATCCCAAATACATGCAGCCTAGATGGTGTCCTCCTGGTTTAACTAAGACTCAGCGAAGAAAGCTGCAGAGGGCTCGTTGCAACAAATAGAGGAAGGAATGACTTGAGAGAGTGAGGGAGGATATATTTAACTCAACGCATCCTGTGTTCCCTCAGGGCAAGCGAGGAGGTGAAGAGCCGACTTGTAATCAAAAGCCGACTTTAACAATTGTAGAGCTAAACAAGTTGGATCCTGAACCGTCCAGTCTGAACACCGAATCTACTAAAGTGGCTTTGGAACCAAACAGGTTGGGTACCAATCCGACCACCTCAGGACAGGTGCCGACCAGCTTAGCGGTCGAGCAGGTTAAATCGGCTACTACTGGATCCGGAGTTGAGCTGACCCGACCAGGATCTAGGACCGAATCGGTTCCTGGTATGCCGGTGGGGTTAGCCTCGCTTCTTGGTATCCCTGTTTCCTTTACTGGTATTACTGTGACCAGTGAAGAGTTACCTGAAGAACCAGATGAGGAAATGGTGGATTATGAACCTTCCCCTGAAAGGGCGGAGGTCAATGTGGTGTACTTGTCGGCCAACTACTATGTGGTCGGAGATGATTCGACAGCAACGAAGTTCAACTTCGCTACGCAGACCGCCGTGTTTCAGAAACCGGAGGAATCTGTCAATCATCTCAAGCCTTTACATGTAAAGGGCCACATCAATGGCACACCAGTTCACAAAATGTTGGTCGACAGCGGGGCGATTGTGAACTTGATGCCTTACTCGCTTTATCAGAAGCTTGGTGGCACTGACGATGAGTTGATCAAGACTAATATGACTATCACTGGAGTCGGAGGGGGAGATCCTATTCCGGCCAAAGGAGCTGCGTCCATGGAGCTGACCGTTGGAAGCAAGACTTTGGCCACGGCCTTCTTCGTTGCCGACATACAAGGTAGCTATAATCTTATACTTGGGCGTGATTGGATTCATGCTAATCGGTGCATACCTTCTAGCTTACATCAGTTTCTCATTCAATGGGTGGGAGACGTTGTTGAGGTGGTGCACTCAGATTCATCGGCCTATGTAGCTATGGCCGATGCTCCTTTGCTCGGGGGGCATGATACTATTGCTTGTTTATCTGGTCGGGATCTTTCTGATTTCCAGTTTGTTAGTGTTACTAGGGAAGGTTTCGTACCAGTGTCTTTAAAGTCGACCGACAATCGGTTCAACATTATCATGTAATTTAATGGATGCTAATGTTGATTGGTTAAAACATCGTGTTGAGCAATATCGGACATGTAAGACCGATGCTTGTGAAGCTATTGATGATTTTGATGAGCTCAATAAGTTGGGCCAAGGTTTCGCGTTGGCCGATCCTTTAGAACAAGTAGATATTGGAGATGGTTCTGTACCTAGGCCGACCTTTGTAAATCAAAATCTTGAAGCCGATTATAAAATAAAGTTAATCGTGCTTCTAAAGGAGTATATTGATTGCTTTGCATGGAGTTATACGGAGATGCCCAGGTTAAGCTGAGAACTTGTTGAGCATCGGCTTCCTATTAAGCCAGGGTTCCGGCTATTCAAGCAACATCCTCGCCGTTTTAATTCTACAATATATGACCGGATTAAAGATGAAATTAATCAGTTATTACAGGCGGGGTTTATCCAGCCATGCAGGTATGCAGAGTGGGTCTCTAATATCGTGCCGGTGGAAAAGAAGGACACTAGGAAGATTAGGGTTTGCATTGATTTTAGAGATTTAAATAGAGCCACTCCCAAAGATGAGTATCCTATGCCTATAGCCGATATGTTAATCAATGATGCTTCAAGACATCATGTTGTCAGTTTTCTTGACGGCAACGCTGGTTATAATCAGATATTCATGGCCGAAGAGGATATGTTCAAAACGGCCTTTATTTGTCCTGGGTTCGTTGGTCTTTTTGAGTGGGTCGTGATGACATTCGGTTTGAAGAATGCAGGTGCTACTTATCAACGCGCTATGAATCTGATCTTTCATGATTTGATTGGGATAATCATGGAAGTGTATATTGATGATATTGTAATTAAATCGGCTGCCCATGTGTCTCATCTGGCTGATTTACGTTTAGCGTTTGAGAGGATGCGCCGCTATGGTTTGAAGATGAACCCACTGAAATGTGCTTTTGGTGTATCAACTGGGAAGTTTTTAGGGTTTATCATTCACGACAAAGGCATAGAGATTGATCCTAAATGAATAGAAAAGATCAAGAAGGTTCAGGCGCCTACATGCAAAAAGGACTTGCAGAAGTTCTTAGGGAAAGTGAACTACTTGAGGAGGTTTATTGCAAATTTGTCCAGGAAAATTATTCCTTTCATCCATATTTTAAAATTAAAGGATGAAGCTGAGTTCACTTGGGGGGGGGGCAGAGCAGCAAGAAGCATTTGAAAAGATAAAGGAATATTTGTCATCTCCGCCAGTTCTTCAGGCGCCTAGGAGAGGAATTCCCTTTAGATTATATGTTGCTGCCGAAGAGAAGGTTATTGGAGCTGTCTTAACACAAGAAGATGGAGGTAAAGAGTACGTAATTGCATATATTGGTCGCCGTCTTCTTGGTCCCGAGACAAGGTACGCCCATATTGAGAAATTATGTTTATCCTTGTACTATGCTTGTGCTAAAATGAGACACTATTTGCTATCTAGTACATGTGTTGTTGCATGCCAGGCCGATGCAATTAAACACATGTTATATCGGCCTATCCTTAGAGGAAGGATTGGCAAATGGGCGTATGCATTGATTGAGTTTGACTTGACCTATGAACCATTGAAAACTTTGAAGGGTCAAGTTCTTGCCGATTTCATTGTTGAGCATGGTATTAGTTTAGAAGATGAAATCGGTTATTTTACTTTTACTCCATGGAAACTTTATTTTGATGGATCGGCTTGTAAGGAGGGCCAAGGTAAACGTGTGGTCATCATTTCTCCTAATGGTGCTGAGTTTGAAATGCTGAGCCGGTTAGATTACTTGTGCACTAATAATCAAGCCCAATATGAAGCTCTTTTATTCAGTTTGGAAATATTATGTTCCATGGAGGTTAAGCATGTTGAAGCTTACGTCGATTCCTTACTAATAGTACAACAAGTTGCTCGTAAATTTCAATGTTTAGAGGGGTCGTTAAATGTTTATCTTGACATGTGCCTTGGCGTCATTACTCATTTTACCGAATTCTAGATTCGGCATATACCAAGGCATGAAAATCATAAAGCCAACATGTTAGCTCAGCAAGCATCTGGCTATAATGTTAGTAGATGCAATTTTCACATAAAGCCAATGCAACAGCACGCAGAAGTATTGTCGGCTTCTATGGCCGACTAGTTTGTTTTAAGACCAGTTCGGCCACCTTGCCAAGGAGACCAGGTATATGTTAAGCACACTTTGGAAAATACTATGGCCGACCAGGTTGTTTATGAATCAAGTCAGTTAATCCGTCCGATTGACCTGGTCGATCTTGGAACGATTAATTTGTCTGAAGGGACTCTAAATCGGTCCGAAGCGAGTGGAACTGATTTAGAAGATTGGAGAACTCCCTTGCTTAAATATCTTAATGACCCGAGTACCAAGGTAGATCAAAGTGTTCGGTGAAGTGCATTTAAATATGTACTACACAATGATGAGCTTTACCGAAGGACTGCCGAAGACCTGTTACTTAAGTGTTTGGGATCTGATCAAGCAAAGGTGGCTATGGGAGAAGTTCATGAAGGTATTTGTGGTACACATCAATCGGCACCAAAGATGAAGTGGCTATTACGAAGAGCTGGGTTTTATTGGCCCACAATGATGTCCGATTGTTTTTATTACTACAAAGGATGTGAAGAATGTCAACGGTTTGGAAACATACAACTTGCACCTGCTGCTATGCTTCATCCTGTCATCAAACCGTGGCCTTTTCGTGGTTGGGGGCTGTTGACACAAAATGTGGAGCACTGTGCCTCACACAAAGCAAGCCGAAAAGCGTGGCTTCAATCGGGTGCCCGGACGGTTGTGATAATTGCCGAAGATCATCAAACTCCATGCCGAATAGCTTTTCCCTGATATTCGGCAACATACCAGTTATAGCTATCCCTGGCAATTGATCATCTGGTAAATTTAGGGAATAGCAGAGATTTTTAGTCTCCCTGAATCTGCGCAAATATTCCCGCGGCGTCTCATTAGCTCTCATTCTCAAACTCATGAGGTCGACCAACTTCTTCTCATTGGTACCCGTAAAGAAATACGCATGGAACTTCTGCTCTAGCTCTGCCCATGTTCCAATAGAATTCGCTGGTAGAGATGCGAACCATGAGAAAGTTGGTCCTGTTAATGACAACGAGATGTACCGAATCCTCCAAGCTTCATCCGCAAATGCTTCCCCAAGTTGCATTAAGTAACGGCTGATGTGTTCTATAGTGCTAGTATCATCCTGACCTGAAAACTTAGTAAGATCAGTGGGAGGTTTCACCCTTGGAGGAAGTGCCACTTGGTTATACCACTCTGGATAAGGGGATTTATACGCATAGGACTGATTCTGTGGCTTCAGGCCGAATTGATTCTGCATCATATCAGTCATCCTGTGCATGATGAGGTTGATATTTGAATCTGGAGCCGCATGTGTTTGATCTCCAAGGAGTGCCCCCACTGAACTCTTATAACCCGGATTCGAGAAAGCATTAATCGCACTGTAATCAACAAACTCCTGATATCCATTTCCAAACATGTTCTTTTGCAACCTATTTGCTGCGGGGGACACTCTGAAGGCAGATTCTGGGACGTTTCCCGTCGTGCCGAATGTGAGTTGGCCATGAGTCGTGGGAGGTTGCTGCCCCTCATGAAGGACCATCCCACCTCTGCCTGTACCGACTCCACTGTTTTTAGCAGTCTTTCCCTGATGTTGGGGTACGGGGAATAACACAGGCCCCTACATCGGGCCAGCAGCTTCCTCAAAACGTTTATCAACTGCCGGGCCGAAAATGTCAATCATGATGGCACGAAAGGTATTTAAGAAAGCTGATTGATGATTTGTCATGGCCTCTGCTATAGCCTTGTACACTAGTTCGGATAGCTTTTGAGCATCTTCCTCATAGGTGCTATCAGATTGATGAGGAAGAAGAGTTCTTGGGAGTGACTGCTTCTGGAAAACCTTGTTGCTCTTATTTTTAGAGAAGGACATCAAGCATTTGTGTTGAAACTCATTGCATGCTTGTTGAACTAAATTTCTCAAGTCTTGTGTCAAGTCATCCATGGTCACGTCCAGAACTTGACTGTTGTCGATTTCAGGCATCTTGGAATGTGTTGTCCCACCAGGCATGCCAAAAAGTGTGTTGACACAAAATGTGGCGCACTGTGCCTCACACACAGCAAGCCGAAAAGCGTGGCTTCAATCGGGTGCCCGGATGGTTCTAAATCCGGAGACGTGCCAGTCGGTTTGACCTGAAAACCAACAAGGGATAAAACTGTGAGAATAAAACTAGAACATGCCGGGTGAGACTAGACAGTTCCATATTTACGGCCCTGAAGCCACTCATGACGACATACAACTATAGAAGCTGTCTGTCAACAAGTTCAAAGGTCATTCGACTATCTCTAAACATAAACATATGTAAACAGCTGATTGCCGAACGTACGTACATGAAGAAGACATGCTTGGACAAGTAAAGATAAATTATAAATTGACGTGTAACCAAGCTCGGCAAATTAGCCGAGTTGGGGTCCATGAAGAAGGAACATGCAAACAAACACGATTAAACCAATCTAAAACCTGCATCTGCCGCACGATACCTAGTTTTATCTAAGTTCAAACGTGATTGATATGTATGAACCCACAACATGTAACAATCTAGATTAGAGATTAATTTGGCCATCATGATCATGCAATTATTAAAACACAAGTAAACTTGTAAAGCAAGACCGAACAAAGTCAATCTAGATTGGGCAAAATAGTGTTACAAAATTAATTAAATCATACAACACATGGTAACTTAATGAATCTACTAGATCTTGCCAAATCTAATAGAGCCGATAACTATCTCGCTTCTGCTAAACGTATCAAGCAAACGCCTGCCGCACGGTATTTACTCATAAGCAAAGCATAAACGAAGACTTCTTGATCATTAACAAAGGTTCTCCGCACGACCATTGGAAACAAACAAGACTACTTGCATCACATCTAAATCCACCGCATGATACTAGACATGATAACAAGGTTGTTGGAACTTACGGAGGTCGACGGATCAATGATTCCTCTCGAAGAACTCGACGACACGACAAAGGACTCGAAGATGGCACGGGGCCGGTTTGTATTGATATGGTTGTGTACAGTTTTACAATGGCCGGGGGTTTATATTTATACCCTGGGCGAAACATGAGTCCTAGAAGACTATGATTTACATAATGAAACTTGGAAAATACGAGTCTTATTTCTATTTTCCCCTCGGCGTCCCCCATTGTCAGGTGTCTTCTTGTGCAAGCTGGCTTCACTTGCCATATTTGCTTCCTGAATAGAATCACCCTTTTGCAAGATAGCCGACCGCACCTGCACCTGCTAAAACTCCGAGAACTAAACGTCCGCTTGGTTGTTTGCTGAATACCCTTCTCACTGTCGGCTGGGTCCATTCGTCATTTTCTTGGTCCATTTGATCAACCGATCTTTCTAGATCCTGCCGATTCCTCAAATCGTAGCTATCTTCAGTAAAATCCGGCTCATTCCTTTCTTAGTCCAAATTTTGGTGTAAACAGGGGCTAGACTTCATTGGCCAAATTCATCCCCCATCTTCAAAGGGACATCGTTTTGTTATGGTCGTTACAGATTACTTCACTAAATGGACTAAAGCGGTGCCTTTGAAGAATATAACACATAAGGAGGTAATTAAGTTTATCACTGAACATATTATACATAGATTAGGCATACCTCAGACGTTAACCACAGATCAAGGAACGTCTTTTATTTCTAAAGAAGTGCAAGATTTTGCCGAATTATACAAAATAAAGATGCTCAATTCATCTCCGTACTATGCTCAAGCTAACAGCCAAGCTGAGTCTAGTAACAAGACTTTGATCAAGCTTATAAAAAAGAAGATTGAGGATAACCCAAGGAGGTGGCATGAGGTTTTGTTTGAGGCTTTATGGGATCATCGTGTGTCAAGGCATGGTGCTACAAAAGTCACTCCTTTCGAGCTCGTATATGGGGCAAGAAGCAGTGTTGCCCGTCGAGGTAAATCTGGATGCATATAGACTAGCTAGACAGAATGATTAATCCGCTGTTATGTATCATGATGCCATGATGGACAACGTTGATGAAGTGACCGATAATAGGTTAAAGGCTCTTAAGGAGATGGAGAAAGACAAGGTCCGTGTTGCCAGAGCTTACAACAAGAAGGTGAGAAGCAAATCGTTTCAAGTAGGAGAGTTAGTATGGAAGACTATACTACCACTTGGATCGAGGAGCAAAAAATTTGGCAAGTGGTCGCCAAGCTGGGAAGGTCCTTATAAAGTGATCAAAGTGATATTCGAAAATGCATATATGCTGGAGACGTTGCAAGGTGAAAGTCTCCCAAGAGCAATAAACGGGAGGTATTTGAAAAAATACTTTCCAAGTGCTTGGCAAGAAGCCTGAGTGCCTTTCAAGCAATGGCCGATACATGTATCGCCCTTAGAACAAAATAGTCAGAAGGTTTATCCTTAATTATCGAATAGCCGATGAGTTGGACATCGTTGTTATTCAGTTTGTTTTTAGGTTTTGCTAAAGATCACCTAAAAACAGGGGGGCATATGTTGACACTCAAAATTGTCACAGGTAAAAGTAAGTTTAGAAGAGGTATTCGGCCTATAATATTAGAGTCAAATTTGTCTTCTTTTATTTCATATTTGACGAATCAGATGTTCTAAGTCAAATGGGCCTGATCATTTTGGACTTCTGACCAGTCAATGTTTGTGTCTGACCAGGTGGCGTTGGTCGGAGGCCTTATGGTTATGATGAAGGCTAAGTCCGGCGACGATTCATTGATCAGTATGAGCTGATAAAGCCCATTAAGACTGATTTAGACCAATCTGGTCGATCTAAGGATTGGCGAGATTAGGGTTACCTTGTTGCGTCCGGATTGGATTCTATATATTGATAGAGTCCGGATAGGAAACTTGAAGATTGTATCTGAAGATGTTTCCTGTTGGGATAAGACCAACCCCATCTATATATATGAGAGGATCATGGCCGATTGAGGCATCCAACATCAATCGATCAAAATCAATCTACTACCCTTTTTTCCCTCTATTCTGCTGTTCGGCGCGTCTCCCGGTGAGACTCGACGGCGTCCTAGGCGGCCTTGCTGGTCCTAAGACAACCTCTACGTGCTTCTCCCCAACGGGTCTTCCTGGGAGGAGTTCTAGAGTTATCAACACAGGATCCTGAAACCCTAGATCGATACAAACCAGTCTCTAGATCGGTTTTCGATGGTTTAGTTGGGGTTCCTGCTGTATCAGGTTGAATTGCAACCTCTTCGGGCGTTCTAGCCCTGCTGGTGTGTGATTCGGATCACTTCCGACGTCAACAGGATCGTGTGCGCAAGTGTAAAGGGCAAGCCAGAGCTTGAGACTTGACAGACTGTCGAGGAGGCAAAGTGTGAGTAGAGGACTTGACACTCATGGATCAAGACAAAGGAGAAAAACAAGCAAGAGTACAGTCGATGTACTATGAAGGCCATGTGAAGTTGTGAAGTGGATCATATTATTTCATGGAGATCAAGCAAGGTGAAGATATCAAGTGGCTTGATGGAGTGAAGATGAAAATGGTGGAGCTTTATGCAATGGATGGTGGTTAAGTGGCAAGGTTGGCCACACATGTTGGTGACCATTGTCAATCAAGTTGATGGTGAAGATTAGATGCTCGAGGGCATCACATGGAGATGAAAATGGAATACACAATATGACTTGTAGGACACTTCATTTTACCGGCCTTCAGTGTGTAGGGAAGCGCAAGGCTATGTTTAAGTTAGATAGTTGTATTGTCAAGAGAGGGACAAACTCGTTGTTTGCATGTTGGTTATCTAATACCACTTGAGCAATCTAACTTTACATGTGTGCTAGGTTCGAGTGGTGGTTTGAAATGTGTTTGAAAGGCGAGAAAGGTGTTGTAGGGTTGCTGGTAATGCGTGCGTTAGCGGTCTGACTGAACACGGGTATCACTTGGAGCAGTCTTGTGTAAAAGTGAAGACATGCACTGTGACAGAACCGACCAATTTATAAAAGCACAAGTGCGAAAACCTCTGCCAGAGCAGCTGAATTAGCACACTTGAGCCCATATAAACCCGGTAGTCCGTGAAATCCTAGGGGATTTCAAACTTTTTCAACATCTCAGCCAAGATCGCATGGTCAAGAAAATACAAATCATGTCCACAGAGCTTTGCAGCGGAAATAAATTTACAATAGAGTTCACAAATAATAATAAGTTGGAAATACTTTGAAACAATATAGCTTTGAAATGAATACGATAACATAAGTTGAAATACTTTGCTAGCTTGAGTGACATCCTCCAACAACAGCATAAAGAGAAGAAGTAGGGAACTGCCGAGCCCACCGGCACTGGCCATCACCTTTTGGCAGACCTAAAACTTCACCTGCAACAAGGTGGGATAAACCCTGAGTACTCGAATGTACTCAGCTAGACTTACCCGTCGGAAACCAAAAATAAAGTGACACCAAGGAGTATGCAAGGCTGATATAAATAGTGGAGCTGGCTAACTTTATTTGCAAAAGAGCTTAAGTTACAGGGGTTCATCATTTGATTATATGAGCAGTCATCTTTTACCCTATTCCTTAAACTCTAGGTTTTGCACCTGCACTAGAGCACTCAATTGGATCTAGCAAACAAATACATAATACCATATCAGGTTTGCTTATCAATATTTTAGTTGAACCAATAGATGTCACATGGAGTTGTATCGTGGTGAAGCTCGCCATAGTTTCCCACTAACCGGGGGAGACGGCGACTCGAATCGAATTCCAAACCAGCTGGTGAAAGACCTTTAATACCAGCCCACACTTTCCCCGTCGGGTCCATGCATTGGGCAACCGCTCGACGCTTGTTCGTGGTGGTAATCGCCGCGGCTCACAGCATGGACCTCCCAATTGGAACCTGGCGATGGCCTCATGCGGCAGATCGCAATTTCCATACTAGAGGGCACGACACGGGTTGAGACCGGCCCGAACAGCTTCTAACCGGCTTTGGGGTCGATGATTACAGCACCGACATATCCCTAAGAAAAAAGGCGCGTTCAAAAATGAACGAGGGCCAACATCGATACAAACCTACACGATCCAACGGACGGACTGCCCCAAGTTTCCAAACTTGTGCCTTGCCTTCCAGTTGACCGTATTTTATTACTACTCAGGCTCTTTTCCACGATAGCAAATATAGCCAACCGTGATCCGGTAATTATCCATCAGAGGTATTACAGAAACATCCTTAACTACTACTTTTATTAAGCAGACTAAGCAATTCTACATTATAATAACTAACGGGATAACAAGGAAGATATTAACCAATAACCAAGGAATGGTAATGCAGCAAGTAGGATTCAATCAACTCCTATACCTAATGCATCACAGTATAAAATACTCAAATAGATTAATTGTAAATACTGGGAGACTTAGAATGCTCCGGGGCTTGCCTGGGAACCAACACTAGGTTAGTGTTTGTTAGGTGATACTCGCTTGGCGAGCATCTCCGTTGTAGCACTTGCTCAACTCCGCATCTTCGGGATAATCCACCAAACACCGTCTTCGGGATTAATCTCATCATCACGTCCTTCACGATGTATCTACCATTACCTAAATGAGGTGTGCAATGCAAGCCTATGAATGCAGGAAAACGCTTTTGAAGCAAACATAAGACGCACAACAAAATTTTTACTAATTACTTCGCATAAGCAATCAGGATAACTACGTAAAGAAGACATAACTCTAACTCACAACATGACATGATCATTTCAGCAGGTTAATATTAAGGAAAAGTGTGACACACGATTCATTAACACTCATAGAGGCTAACTATAACAATCACTCCAGATAATCACTACATACATCACACAATTGAAACACATGTATGCGCATACAACTCCTATTTTAGTTAAGCATATCAACCATCATTATTTAACATATTTATATAATATATCAGGTCGATTAGCTTAATAACTTGAAATGCACAAACTAAACATTATCAAGTCATGACATAGCATCAAAGATCACATAATCAACATTAAGCTATAGCAACGTTCATTTATACAGTTTGGACAGCAACAAAGCATGCACTTTAAACAGACATAAGTGGAGCTACACATGTCCAAACAAGGTGATCCTAGACTTTATTGAAAGATAATGAAATTACCTACAACTTTTCTATTATAACTTAAGCATGATTCAACCATTAAAAAGACCAAACATAACAGTCAAGCAGTTCTATCCAATCTTTGGACAGAACTTTACATTTATCTTCAAACAGCCATAACTGGAGATTTAAAGCACCCAAGGACTTGAAATAAGACTTTTTAGAAATCTTATTAAGTTTTCTACAACTTATTTATAATCATTGCAAGATGATTAAGTAGTTAACAAGGCTAACTAACTCAAACAAATAAATCTGTCCAGACTTTGGACAGATTCTGACTTCTAAATTTAAACACATGTAACTCAAGTTCTAGACCACCAAAAATAGTGATCTAAGATAATTTAAAAAGCTTATGAAAAGAACTACAACTCTTCTATTAACATGAAGACATGATTCATAACTTAAATAAGCCAAACAATTCATTCTTTCAGATCTGCACAGAAAGTATGCAAAACCTGACAGAAAACTTGCAAAATCTATGACTCCTAAACTACTGTGCCTAAAATCATGAAATTTTAGGACACGCAAGATAAAGAAATTATATACAACTTTTGTATAGAACACATCTACAGAAAACATCATTTTCTTCACGAACTATTCACCACTACAAAAACTATGCATGCAGCAATTTCAGCATAGCTAGACATACAATCAATAGCTGAGTAATTAAATTGTAACTAGAGCTACATAACTCCAACAGACATGCAACAAGACATTTTGGAAAACTTATGAAATTATATTCCTTTCATCTTTAATCACCACAACATGATTCATAAATTAAAAGGGTCAAACATACATATTTGCAGAATCTGATCTAGGCATCACAGAGAGCGACTATTCCTGAACCCAAATTTAAACAGTTGTATCTCCTAAACTACTAAGCCACAAATCATGAAATTTTAACAGAAGCTAGATCATGCAATCCTCTACAACTTTTGTATTGACCAAACATACATAAAACAAGATTTAATTTATGAAATTAACATCTCAACAGAATCTGTTCCGGCAGTAATTTCAGAAAAGCAGTACCTCGATTTACCAATTAGTGGACTAATCAAGAGAGCACACAAACAAATCATTTGAACATCACAACCACATGAACATGAGTACACAATAACTATCTCGGATTAACATGCAAGAAAGGTAATCATTTCAACATATACATTTTCATTTACCAATATGCTTTTATTAATTAAATAATTAACTAACAAAGGCATTATCTTTAAGTGACATTGCAAACATATAATTTGGGGCTCATATTTTTACAGGTGGTAGACAAGGTCAAACCATGACTACTGTAAAAATATCACATGCTCTGGTATTATAATTTATTTATTAAAGACATGGAAAGTTTCATTCGCAAAAGTGCATGTGAGAGCAAAATAAATCTACAAATCACATTTTCTCTAAACTCATGGCCATGATAAAATTACCTAAGCTACAACAATATCATAGAAAGGCAGCGGAGCCACCTTTTCCATTTGTACATGTAAACATTTATCACAAACCATTTTAATTCCCTTAATGAGCTGAAAGAAAGATAAATGCATAACTAAATCATACATGCATCAAAAATTCTGAAATTTTTACCATAGCACACATATTACATGACAAGCCTACCATAAAAATTTTACAGCAATCTAAGCAATACAACAACAGATATCATTTTATCCCTATTTAATGCTATTTAACACAAATAAATCATTACAGCAGAAACTATCAACTAACGCATATCATATAAAACATTCACTGGATAGATCTATTCACAAGGATTCCAAAAAGTCCTCACTCGCAATTTTTGGACAAACACACAATTTACTACGCATTTTTCAAATTCCACTCAGATTTATTAATTAACTAAAAACAAAAACAGAAAACTGTTTTTGCATTTGGATCCCTGGCATCTGCAGAAAACAATCAAGGATTAATTAGTAAACACATTGAGTCATACAACATTACACAAAAACCCAACAAAGAGTTTCAGCTTCGCTAGATGGTCCTTTCACCATAGATTCACGGGAGACGACGGACGGCGACGGAGGGGACGGCCGGGCTCTAGGGTTTGGGCACCGGGGCTGGTCGCTGGGGGCTGCAGGTCGGCGCTGCCAGGGCTAGGCGCTGGTGCAGGGTGCTGGCCCCTGCTGCTGCACGGCCGCTGCCGAGCCTTGGTAGAACCGCGGCCACGGGAGGCGCGGTCTCCTGCACGGCTTCAGGTACGGGCAGAAAAACGGAGGGAGGAAGGAAGAAAGGAATGAGGGGAGC
This sequence comes from Coix lacryma-jobi var. lacryma-jobi, assembly GCA_009763385.1. Taxonomy (NCBI): domain Eukaryota; kingdom Viridiplantae; phylum Streptophyta; class Magnoliopsida; order Poales; family Poaceae; genus Coix; species Coix lacryma-jobi. The sequence goes on along the minus strand of CM019823.1, from coordinate 52,017,376 downwards.
GGTGGCCGGACTTGCTGCTGCTAGGGACGAGGGTGCCAGTTGCCTGCTGCTCGCCTAGGGAGAAGAGGAGGGAAAGCAGAGAGGGGCAGCCATGGCTGCTGTTCTGCTGGAGCAGAAAGGAGAAGGGGAAGAATGGAGGAGTTCTGCTTTTCTTCTGCTGCAAGGGAGAGACAGCCTCGGTCTTTTGCGTGAGGAAGGGGAGAGGGCGACCACCCCTCTACGCCAATGGGAAGGAGGGGCGGCAGTCGAGGCCTCGGGGCGCGGCCTCGGGAAGACTCCCGTGAAATTTTTCCCTAATTTCTTTCCCAATCTGGCAGATTTCCGGAAACTTTCAGTTAAGATCAAAAATTCCAAATACCGATCAAACAGACTTTGATTCCGACGAAATTAATTTTGTTGCCGTCATCTCGATGAGTACTCCGATTTTCGTTAAAGGCGCTCAGTCAAATTCTGAATCGTTTGTCCGGTAACGATCGTCGACGGCAGCTTCGCGGTGACCGAAATTCCGATTTCGCAGTACAGACTTAACTTATTTCTCGAACCTGAAAACCGCGTTGTATCTCATCTTGCGAACTCGTTTTCACCTTTTTCGGCACCGATCCAGGTCTCGTCCATAAAACGAAATTTGTTCCTTTCGATCTGTACTACAACTTTCGTTTAAGGCGCACTGACATGCGAACATCCGAAAATAACATTCAACTTCGGTCAAAGCGGTCACCCGGTAGGATCCAGATTACGGTCTATCGTCGGTCGGAATATTTTCCGGTCGTCTGCTCAACATAAAACTTTCATAACTTTTGCTCGTGAGTCCATAAATAATCGATTGAGCATACACTACAGGAGACGTTGGCTTTGCCGAGTGCTGGCTGCACTTGGCGAAGGCCCTTTCGCACTCGGCGAAGGCTTCGCCGAGTGCCGCACTCGGCGAAAGGCACTCGGCGAAGAAATTGTTGGCAACGATTTCTTCGCCGAGTGCCAAATATCGGGCACTCGGCGAAGCCTTCGCCGAGTGCCAGGTCAGCACTCGGCGAAGCAAACGGGAGCCGTCACTTGACGGTCCCTTCGCCGAGTGGCCACGTGGACGGCACTCGGCGAAGAGGGCCCCTTCGCCGAGTGCCACGCAGGCCGGCACTCGGCGAAGAGCTCCTCTTTGCCGAGTGCCACGCAGGCCGGCACTCGGCGAAGAGGGACCCTTTGCCGAGTGTCAGGGTCAAGGCACTCGGCGAAGAGGCCGAGCTGAGCAAAAATTTGCCCAGCTTTGCCAAGTGCCATGACCTCTTTGCCGAGTGTGGCACTCGGCAAAGCTGGGGAAAATAGAATTTTTTGTTCCGTTTTCATTTCCATAAACAGAAAATATATCACACATTCATATTCCATTTCAGACAAATATCACATGCATATATATCACACATCCATAACATACATATCTATTTCAAACAAATATCACATGTTCAGTCTCCATGCATCACAAGCTAACAAGTTTATCACAAGTCCACAAGTCCGGCACTCGGCACTCCTCAACAAATCCACAAGTTCACAAGTCCATCACAAATATAAGTCGACCATCACTGCTCACCTTGGTGCTCAGATTGTGAAGAACCGCCACCTTGCCACGCGTCCCACGACCCGCCCAAAGGACCACCTTGCCAACCTTGCCACCCAGGCGGCGGAGGTCCAGATGGCCACCCGGTGTACCCTGACTGCGGAGTAGGGTAACCTGGCCACCCATAGGGTGGAGGAGGGCCACCGGGGAGCCACCCAGGCTGCGGACGAGGGCCACCAGTGATCTGCAGAGTGTGCGGAGGAAGGCCAGGTTGAGGAGTCGGTGCCGAACCCTCCGACTGTGAGTGCACAAAGGAGAAGCAAATTCGTTAGCACCTGGAGGACAGCCGTAAAAGTTAAAGAAATATAAACAACCATATATACTCACCGGAGTCTCTGTCGTAGGAGTAACAGGAGGCACAAAAGGAGTGAGCAGCGAGAGAGGCACGACAACACCCGGGATGTTCAGGCTCCCAAAGAAGTGAGCTATGTCCTGCGTCCTCTGTGCCTCCCACTGCTGGACGGCCAGTAAGTCGCGACGATGGGCCGCCGCCTCGGTCTCGTGCATGGCCTGCAACCTCTGCATCTGGTCCGCCTGGGCCTGCATCTGGGCCTGCAAAATTCGTCCCGTAAGGTTTAAACAATGCAAAGACAAGGTATATGTGTAAAAGCAATGAACGACGAATAGAACAAGTACTTACCTGAAGTGTTGCCATCATCTGCTGTGAGGTCGGCTGCCGAGGTCGTATGGGGACGGAGGAGCTCGTGCTGGCAGCTCGAATCTCAGCGAGGTTGGGAACAGAGGACGAGTCAACTGCGCTGTTGGCTATCCAGTACCGGCCGTGCTGCTTCCCTCCTCCCAGCCTCATCACCAGGTCTGTATCTAGGGGCTGGGTAGCCGGATCGAAGTCCTCCCCATGGCGCTCGCGAGCCGCAGTGGTGTACTCGGTGACCTTGGTGTAGGCGTTCGTGTTGGTGAACGTCTCGGGCCTGGCGTCTGGGTTGTACTGGGTGCTCGCGGCAGTCGCCTTGCCCTGGTGCGACAAGTGGTACGCCTTGAAAGGGAGGCACTCCTCACCACCATGCGACTGGGACTGCGAGGAAAACACAGATGATTACAAGTAATGAGTAATTGAGTGTTACAATAAAAAAAATCAGTAGAGCATACCCATCTGTCGGCGTACGCAGCGAGGCTAAGGTTGCCTTGGTGGTGTGCCACCCCAGGCATCTGCAGGCGGCAGTCTCGGCGAACACTGTGCCTCTCGTACCACTCGTCCGATCTCCACTTGTCCACAATGGCCACCCAGCAGTCTAGGTGATTGGCGCACCAACCAGGACAGAACTGCAAGACAATAAGTATTTAATATGTTAGAAGAGCCGCTAAGTGATGGATGGACCAATCAGTATTACTGTTTTGTACGTACCTGGATGTACTGCTCCCTAGTGAGGTCGGTCTCCCTGGTGAGCATCATCTGTCTAGTGTCCGTCTTATTCACCGCCTTCCCTAACACGTCGGCGTTGTAGTTGATGACGCACTAGATCCGCGCCTCGTGGTACATATCCGCGAGCCGGGACCTGCAGACCTTGTCCTGCACGTGCAACGCCTCGGCCTCTCTCCCCACCTCGCACGCAAAGTACTCCTGCATAAAGACAACATGTACCCTTTCATTATTTCAGGAACGTCCAACAAATACGTATCATTGAGAAATGTTGTGCGAGCAAGACTGACCCAGAACTCGGCCCTAATCCGCGCTGCAACGGTGGTGTACGTGGGGTCCGGAGCGGCACCAAAGTGGTCCCACGTCCAGGGCGGTGACCTGACCCCAGCGTAGGTGACCAAGCCCGGGTAGTTCTTCCGAATCAGAAGACTTAACATGCCATTGATATGGCGTGTCTTGCCACCTGCCACAAGTTCCCAGTTCCTGCATGAGTCATTAAGAACAACTGTTAGTCGGAAGTTCAATTTTGAACATGCCATGTGAACAAGTAGTGAAAACATTAATGGTAACTTACTTGTCGCCGGACGGTCGAATCACCGGACGGCGGCTAGGTGCGAGACGCTGCTGCGGGAGCTGCGAGGGGCTGCGCAAGTACACTCTGCTCGAAGCAGAGGAAGTGGAACCCCCTCCGGAGGCACCGACGATCTCGGCACCCTCGTCCCCCTGGCCACCCGTCGAGTCCGAGGAAGTGGTGTCGTCGTCCGACATCCTCCTGGACGTCCCTCTGGCGTCCCCCTGGTCGTCGTCCGAGCTCTCCGCCGGGTCGGGAGTCGGGTCGGGAGTCGGATCCGGAGTCGGGTCAGGAGTCGGCTCCCTCCTAGGACGTCCGCGGGGGCGGCCGGACCTCGCCCTCCTCGTGGATGGCTCCTCGGCTGCGGTGGGTGGTGAGCTGGACCTCTGGTAGAGCGAGTTGACCCGCCGCTGCTGCCGCCTTCCGCCCGGTATTTTGTCGAGTGCCTGTCATTACAAAGATAAAATCAATTAGCATATATAAACGATAAGTCTTTATAAAGAGATACAAAATGAACAAAACATAATTGCAAAATAATTATAACAATATAGCATTACATGAATTAAAAATTATCTCCGCGATTGTCAGTGGCTAGTGCCCCTCGTGTGTTGGCATGTGGCACACGTGTGTCGTCATCACTGTCAATATTGTCAAAACAATCGGCGTCGTCTCCATCATCCTCATCACCCTCGTCCTCACCACCAAACCGTAATCGCTCAAGCATTCTTAAGTCCTTGGCATTGTGCACCTCATCACCCTCGTCCTCATCAATATCATTGTCATCGTCTTCTTCCATGTCCATCAGCTCAAAAATGTTAATGGCAAACCTCCCTTCTAGCCCCTCAGGTTGAAAGAACTCTCCGCTATATGTGTTTGGGTCGAAGTTGTAATCATCATCGTTTGGGAGAGGCGCTTTACCGTGCGGCGATACTAACTGCACAAGGTACCAACCCATAAGATTGTTGTCTTCTTGACACACCCATGGGAGATAATAAACTTGTGTGGCCTGTTGAGCCACAATATAGACATCGTCTCCCTTGTAAACGGAGTCATGTCGAATTTCGACTAGCCCAATCTCAGGGGCTCTTCTTGTGACATCAGGATCGAACCAATGACATTTGAATACCACTGGATTAATAGCTTTGGTACCCTCAAAGTTGAGCTCATATATTTCTTCGACTATGCCGTAATAGTCGCGCTCATCGGTGCCGGGCGTACGAACTCCGGTATTCGTGGTCTTTCGATTGGGCCGACTCTGCTCGTAGCTACTTGTGTGAAAGCGATAGCCATTCACATCATAAACGGTGAATGACTTGACCCTATAGTCGAAGCCATTGGCAACCTGTTTCAACTCATCTATCATTTCCGCATCTATGCGGGCCTGTAAGTTGAGATAGGGTAGATCGTTTCATCAAATGAAACAAGAAATGAAATGAAATACAAGGTTAGTTCAGTGGTACCTTCGTACTAAACCACGAAATGAAATCGGCCACACCATTTTTGAGAAGATGGTCTTGTTCTTCAGAGGAAGGTTCCCTATCCTCTCTCCAGTATTCATCAATAAATTTCCTTAAAAACAAGGAGGTCGAATCAATAGATTGAAGATAGTGACGGCGCATGTAACAAGCTCATTGAGAACTTACTGCACATAAGGAGTCACTTCGTCAAGGTTCAACAACACGTACAACATGATAGTGTGCCACTCATCATGCCGCAACATCTTGGTCCTCGATGCGCTTGCTCTTCCGAGTTGGCCTTTGAAAAGGCTGAGGTTCGATAAACTCTCGTCGACGTTGTAACGAGAGGGTGGATTGTGCACGCTAGGAAGGTTATACTTATAATATGTTGTTGTGAAGTTGGACACCTCCTCCACAATAAATGCTTCTGCCACGGAAGCCTCTATTTTGGCTTTATTTCTACACTTTTTCCGAAGAACCTTTAGACATCTCTCGACTGGAAAGCACCAATGGCACTGCACGGCCCCCCCCATCCGTGCCTCGTACGGTAGGTGCAAAATCAGATGCTGCATCGGCAGGAAGAAGCCGGGTGGAAAGATCATCTCCAACTTGCAGATCAACACAGGTGCCACTTCCTCTAGGTTAGCAATCACGTCATAAGATAGCTCCTTGGCACAAAGCTGGCGAAAGAAGTAGCTCAACTCTGCCAGCACGCGCCACACAGGCTCAGGGAGGTATCCCCGGGTCATCGCAGGAAGGAGCCGCTCGATCCATATGTGGTAGTCATGACTCTTCATCCCTAACACTCGCATAGTAGACAAGTTCACTCCCCTCCTCAGATTCGCCGCATACCCATCAGGGAACCTTAACGCCTGGATCCACTGTAGGACTTTCTTCCTATGGTCTCTTTTCAATATATAATCGGTCGGACCTCTTTTCCATTTCTTGCCAGCACCAGGAGCCCTCATCACTAGCTTTGGTCTATCGCACATCTCTTGCAGGTCCAGTCTGGCCTTAACGTTGTCCTTTGACTTTTCTGTGTCCATGAGTGTTGCAAAGAGTGCCTCAGCGATATTCTTTTCTGTGTGCATTACATCGATGTAGTGCGGACAAAGAAGGTCATTGAAATAGGGGAGTCTAGTCAAGCCCGATTTATGGGTCCACATGTGTTCCTCTCCGTACCCGAAAAAACGACCCTTGTCTTCATCAAACTTCAGAGCCTCTATTTCGGCACGGACCTCGGAACCGCTCTTGAACTGAGGAATGAGGTTGGTGACTTGAACACCTTTCCTGAAGTGCTTGATGTCACTTCTGAACGGATGGTCAAGAGGCAAGAATTGACGATGTTGGTCGAATGAAGAATACTTTCCTCCCTTCTTCAGCCAAGTGAACTTCACAGCTGCCTTGCATATTGGGCATGGGAACTTCCCGTGAACACACCAAGCGTTGAATAAGCCATACGCCAGGAAGTCATGCAGGGAGTACTGGTACCACACATGCATTTTGAAGTTCTTCATTGTTGCTCGGTCATATGTCAGTACCGGGTTTTCCCAAGATTCGAACAATTCATCCAACAAAGGCTCCATGAACACACCCATATTGTTCCCCGGGTGTCCAGGAATTATCAGTGACAAGAATACGTTCTTAGGGTCAAACATAACACCGGGAGGGAGATTGAGGGGGATCACGAACACAGGCCAACAAGTGTACGGGGCCGCCATCATTCCATACGGGTTGAACCCATCTGTCGCCAGCGCCACACGTACATTTCGAGCCTCCATAGCTTTGCCAGGATGCATGGCATCGAAGTGCTTCCATGCTTCACCATCCGATGGGTGTACCATCTTGTCAGGATTGTATCTCTTGCCATTCTTGTGCCATGTCATCTGTTTCGCAGAGTCCTCTGTCATGTACAGTCGTTGGATCCTAGGTATGAAAGGAAGGTACCGTAGGACCATCTCGGGGATATTAAGTTGTTCCTTCTTGCCATCTCCATGGTCTACCTCCACATACCTAGAGGCTTTGCACTTTGGACAGTGTGTTGCTTTCTCGTGATCTTTCCTGAATAGGACGCACCCTTTTGGACAAGCATGGATCTGCTCGTATGGCATCTTAAGTGCACGAAGAAGTTTCTGTGACTCGTACGTGTTCTTCGGCAGAATGTGACCCTCCGGCAACAGGGTGCCCAAAATTGCCAACATGCCATCGAAAGCGTCTCGACTCAAGCTATACTGGGACTTGAACCCCATTAGGCGTCCAATGGCATCCAGTTGTGAAACCATTGTCTTTTCATGAAGGGGCTTCTGTGCCGAAGACATCATGTCGTAGAACGCCTTTGCGGTGTCCTCTGGCTCCTCCAATCCTTCACCGAATTGAGCCTCTTGAAAGTCTCCCATCATGTCTGCTACCCCGGCATCTCCATCATACTCCTCGAGACGTTGTCTCACCACCTCCTCTCTAATCCGATCGGCTTCACCATGGTGGACCCAACAAGTATAGTTTTCAACGAATCCGTACTTGTAAAGATCTATCCCCACGTTATTCTTATATTTTCTTTTCTTGTTCCCACATTTGCTGCAGGGACACGACATCCGACTTGACCCTTTAGCAGCCGGACCAAACGCATGCTCTAAGAAAGCATTGGTCTTAGTAACCCATTCTGTGCTCTTACTTGCGTGGCCCGTGTACATCCAGTCACGGTTATCCATCCTCTGGCATATACATATGTAAGCGAGTAATAAAACCAGCAATTGCATCTACACTGCGTTCCTACCATCTAATAGGAGAAGGATAGGTCCTAATCCCACCCGAGGATGCGCAGATGGGTTAGTTTCCATGTTCTACTCCTACCCGAGACAGAATTTCGGCAGCACCTCCTCGCTGTTCTCCCGATACACGTCCTAGCAGGGAGAGTGTGTATCCGGAGAACAACGAGGAGGTGGTGCCGAAACTCTGACTCTGACAGGAGCAGAACATGGAAACTAGCTCATCTACGCATCCGCGGGCTGTCCAAAATACGTGGACAATCCGAAAGAGATACGGTCGCAGATATGCAAAGGTCTGTATATCTAAGACTGTATCGCTTTCGAACGGGAGACGTCTAACTAGGTTACGCGTCCTTTTCAGATACCTAAGGATACGAATAGAGGGGTTATACCTAAGGTGTCGGTGAGGTCAGGGTAGCGGGGCAGTGGTGAGTCGGGGCAGTGGCAAGACGACGCGGTGCAGGCAGACCCGCAATGCCGACGAAGACGATCGGGGTCGACGAGTCCCTCCCACGGGTCCTCCTGCCAAAAATAGAGCAATTGGTAAGTCTCGACCGAAAATTTCGGCAGCACCTCCCCTACACGGGGAGGTTCCCAAAACCTGCAGAAAACGTCGGCACGAAGGCTAACAACCACATATATCTTCACATAAGCCATCTAATTAACTTTTCTTTGCATACTTCCACTAATATTACTACTTGTACTACTAACACAACAACAACTACTACTAACTAACTACTAATTACTTACTACTACTAACTACTTACTAATATTACTACTAATAGCTACTTACTAATATTACTACTAACTACTTACTAATTACCTTGTTGGCGACGGACGATGACGTTGACAACGGCAAGATGACGACGGGGACGTCCTTCTCCTCCCTTCTCCTTCCTCTTCTCCTTCTCCCTCCTCCTCCTCCTCCTCCCTCCTCCTCTTCCTCCTCCTCCGATTCTTCTTCTTCCTCCTCGCGGCTTGGGCCGGCAAGAAGCGGGGGGGGGGGGGGGGCGGCGGCCGGCCGCGCTGGCCAGGCAGCCGCGGGCGGGGGCGGCGGCCGGGCGCGCGGGCCGGGCAGGCGCGGGCGTGGCGCGGCGGCCGGAGGCGCGAAGCGGCGGCGGCGGCGTGCGAGCAGGCCAGGGGCGCGGTGCGGCGGCGGCGGCGTGCTCGCGGGCGCAGGCGGGGGCGCGGGCCGGCCGGGGACGCGCAGGGGAGGCGGGGCGGGCGGCGGCGGCGGTGGGCTGGCTCTGTGAGTGTGTGTGCGTGTGTGTGGAGGCCGGCCGGGTGTTTATATTTTTTTTAGGTTTTGAACGACTTTGCCGAGTGCCAGATCGGCTGGCACTCGGCAAAGAGGGGTACTTTGCCGAGTGCCAGCTGATCTGGCACTCGGCAAAGAGGGGCCACGTGGCAAACGAGCAGGCAAGGCTTCGCCGAGTGCCAGCTGGCTCGGCTGGCAGACCAGCAGGCAAGGCTTCGCCGAGTGCCAGCTGGCTCGGCACTCGGCAAAGAGCTTCTATTTGCCGAGTGCTGGCCTTTGGCACTCGGCGAAGTTTTTATTTTTTTTTAATTTTGCCACCAAATTTTTTTGAGGCACTTCCACACCATCATAGACAGCATATTCAAATTTGACAGTTTTTCAAAACTTTTCGTTATATTTTTTGACTTTATTTCGTTTTCTTGAATTTTCCCGGAAGACGCAAGTTTGAACTGCGGGTGCATCGAATAATGGATTTTCATGATTTAAAAAATATTATTCTTGTTCTTAACCGTATGTTGAGGCCAAATCCAAAACATGACCTGATGTTTCGATCAACGTGCTCACGGGGCAACGCCTCCAAATTACGTAGGGGCGGTTTTTTAATTATAGAAAATGCAAATGAATTCCAAAAATCGCGAAACTTGGCGAGATGTTGTTACATCATATGCGTATGTCGTGAAAAAAATTTGAGAAAGTTTAGAGCAAGTTGTCACGTACGATGCTTACAAACCTGAACATCTCAACATGTGATATCAGATATCACATGTTGAGATGTCCAGGTTTGTAAGCATCGTACGTGACAACTTACTCGAAATTTTCTCAAATTTTTTTCACAACATACGCATATGATGTAACAACATCTCGCCAAGTTTCGCGATTTTCGGAATTCATTTGCATTTTCTATAATTAAAAAACCGCTCGCACGTAATTTGAAGGCGTTGCCCCGTGAGCACGTTGATCGAAACCTCAGATCAGATTTTGGATTTGGCCTCAACATACGGTTAAGAACAAGAATAATATTTTTTAAATCATGAAAATCCATTATTCGATGCACCTGCAGTTCAAACTTGCGTCTTTCGGAAAAAATTCAAGAAAACGAAAGGAAGTCAAAAAATATAACAAAAAGTTTTGAAAAACTCTCAAATTTGAACATATTGACAATGGTAGTGTGAGAATGACCCACAAAAAATTTGGTGTCCAAAATCAAAAAAATTAAAAACTTTGCCGAGTGCCACTTAGACTGACACTCGGCAAAGAGCAGCACTTCGCCGAGTGCCAGCCACGTGGCACTCGGCAAAGAACAGTCCACGTTCTTTGCCGAGTGCCACGTGTCTGGCACTCGGCGAAAACCCTCTCTTTGCCGAGTGTCAGCCACGTGGCACTCGGTAAAGCACAGCTTACGTGTCACAGCCCGGGCCCGCACTCTTCGCCGAGTGCCACGTGTCCGGCACTCGGCAAATAGAGGGTCTTCGCCGAGTGCCAGACGGCGGGCACTCGGCAAAGCTAACGTGCCCGGATGCCGTCTGGTCCGCGAGACTTTGCCGAGTGCTCATCTTTGCCGAGTGTTCGGCACTCGGCAAAGAGGTGTATTCGCCGAGTGCTTTTCTTTGCCGAGTGTTGGGCACTCGGCAAAGCAGGCTTTGCCTTGTGCTCAGTCTTCGCTGAGTGCCAGATTTACGGCACTCGGCAAAGAGGCTCTTTGCCGAGTGCCCGAAATTTGGCACTCGGCGAAGTTACAGGCACTCGGCGAAGCATGGGTTTCCCGTAGTGATAAATACAAGACTTGGTTGAACCCGAATGATTTTCTTTAGTTAATCGGCCAGAACAGGCAAAGCTGCGACTCGTCATTTCATGTGACTTATTGATTCCAAATCTCGCGAAACTTTTCTACCGGTCACTTTAAATAGGAACTGAAGCAAGGAACATGAAAAAATTATGTCTAGCAGAAATCTTGAATATTCCAAAATTGGGCAATCGTTATTACTTGTGCTGTTAATTATTTCCGGAATAATTTAAACAGAGGCTCTGTTTCCGCGATTGATTCCAAATCTTCAGTCATCACTCGCAATATTAGAAATTATCTCTCGATCATCATCTGGCAGACCATGTTTGTATTTAAACTGACTGCTCAACTGGCGTCGAACACCTAGAGTGTTACATGCACTAAACATCAAGGAGAGGCCTTTGGCCTTGGGTTGGCCCAGGTGGCATGGCGGTCTCCCTAGGATGGTTCGACCATGGGTGGCTTCCAGCGTAGCGCACATAGAAGTTTTTGAAATGTGGCACGTTGATAATCGGTGGGCGAGTGAGCCCATAAGAGATTAACTTTAAGGAGGTTTGGCAGTGTGTTGATGGCTGCTGGAGTTCTTCGGTAGTGGCATCAAAGTTGGCCAACAGGTTCAAGCCCAGAGATTATCCTTGATCTGTTAACGGAGTTTGATTTCTCCTCCTTGTGGCTGGCATGCTTCTATGTAGGTTAAAATTGCCATCTATATTAGCGAGTCTGCAAAAGCAAATGGATTTAAAAGCTGAGGGCACAAAATTCTGACACTCCTTCTTGATGCGCACATCCCGCTTTCGGTTAGCCGCGCACACGTGCCCAGTGCTCCACAATTTATCTTTCTTGGCAAGACCCTCTCTCGCCGCCCACCTCAAGCACCGCCCAAGCCGCCAGCAACCTCACTGGCGACGTCCTCGCCTGCCATCCACCTCCATGGAATGAGCCCGCTCTCCTATAACTTCGCTGGCACTCGTCCTCGTCGTCAACCCTGTCTATTCGGTTGTCCTGTCCTATCTGCACGGCGGCGTTGCCACCGCATCGCTCATTGTCGGTCAACTCACTACCATTGTGGTGTCACGATTGCTGCCCCTGGTTATCCGACCAACAATCTAGGGCTGGGGGAGCTCTCCAACCATAACCCTAGGGTTGGTGTAAGATGGTCTTCCCTGCTGTCGTCCGCGATCGGCGACGAGAACACCGCTCCGCCCCACCGCCCGCCCGCTGCTCTCGCCCTCTTCCTCTTTGAAACTGGGTGTGGAGGTGTCATGTACGCTGCTTGCATTGGTTAGCGGTACACACTTGCCGGGTAGTGATTGGGACAAAATCCGGATGTAGAGAAGAGGGCAAAATCAGATTTCTGGAAAGGGGTAAAAAGCTTTTTCTTTCATCTCTAAAAGACGCAATCCGTTGGGATTCTCGAGCTGTTATTGGGCCACGTCACTGGCAAATCAAGGCCGTCCGATCGTTTGTTTCCTTAAAATCAATCGAGTAAAGTCCATCACCGGTCCCTAAACTTGTGTCGTTGTGTCATCCCGGTCCCTAAACTCGCAAATCGATCATCTAGGTCCTCAAACTTGTTCGGTTGTGTCATCCTGGTCCCTAAACTTATTCGGTTGTGTTATCTCGGTCCATAAACTTACAAATCGCTTGTTTAGGTCCTCAAACTTAGACAGTTGTGTCATCCTGGTCCCTAAACTTTATTTTGAGTCTCATCTAGATCTAAACATGGCAATTTAAAAATCTTATATCAACAAATAATTCATAACTTTTTCATACAAACTCGAACAAAGACAAACTTTATATTAAAATTATAGCCCTCGATGTGATCTACAACTTTGTAGTTGAAAAGTTTTTGATTTAAAACTGTTTAGGGTCCCAAAATATTGTTGTATGTTTATAGATTTTGAAATTTAAAATTTAAAATTATCAAACAATCTTGAATATTGACATGATCTATATAAAAGTTATAGTTCTCAATGCAATCTACAACGTTGTAGATAAACTTTTTTATTTAAAGTTATTTAGGATCTAAAAAAATTAATTTTAAATTTTAAATTTCAAAATCTATAAACATACAATAATATTTTGGGACCCTAAACAGTTTTAAATCAAAAACTTTTCAACTATAAAGTTGTAGATCACATCGAGGGCTATAATTTTGATATAAAGTTTGTCTTCTTTCGAGTTTGTATGAAAAAGTTATGAATTATTTATTGATATAAAATTTTTAAATTGTCATGTTTAGATCTAGATGAGACTCAAAACAAAGTTTAGGGACCGGGATGACACAACTGACTAAGTTTGAGGACCTAAATGAGCGATTTGTAAGTTTATGGACCGGGATGACACAACCGAACAAGTTTGAGGACCTAGACGGTCGATTTGTGAGTTTAGGGACCGGAATGACACAACAACACAAGTTCAGGGACCGGTGATGGACTTTACTCTTTATAATAACACCAAAGATACTTATAATGGATTACCGTTATGGATAGGCAAGAAAATAAATTAAGAACAAAATAATATTTTTATACCTTTATGACAGAAATTAAAGGGTCCAACCAAACAGAATAAGTATCTCTCGTATTTATTTCTGCAGACGGCGACAAGGTCCGGAAGTTGCTATAGGCGTCCTGCGGCTCAACTACGCCGTGGGCCTGGACGGCCACGGTCTGGTAGGGGGGCGATTGGAGGCGTGGGAGGCCTGCTGTGCGGGTGTCCGGTGCGCGGCGCAGTCGGAATCGGAGGCCAACGGGATGCGAGCATCCGGTAGCGCGGAGCAGTCGAAGGTTGGCAGGGCACAGGTACAATAGCTCGGAGTCAGTACGCGCTGCCTGCGGCTCGGCTGCGCAGTGCACGGGTGGGGGCGACGGGTAGCACTGGTGGCGGCGGGTAGCACAGGCCCGTTGGAGGTCGAAGACGGCCGCTGATGCAGCACTTGGCAGTGGTTCGAGAGAAAACTGGAGATCTTGAAAGAGAATTTTTTTGGGGCGAGAAGATGGGAAGACCGGCGATTTAATAATGTCGGTGTCGGCGCACGCTCTCAACTGTCGTAGCAGCAGTCTCACAAACACCCTAGAACCTCGTCTACTCGGTCTGACGGATTGATTTGAGTAAAGTCCATCACCGGTCCCTGAACTTGTGTTGTTGTGTCATTCCGGTCCCTAAACTCACAAATCAACCGTCTAGGTCCTCAAACTTGTTCGGTTGTGTCATCCCGGTCCATAAACTTACAAATCGCTCATTTAGGTCCTCAAACTTAGTCAGTTGTGTCATCCCGGTCCCTAAACTTTGTTTTGAGTCTCATCTAGATCTAAACATGACAATTTAAAAATTTTATATCAATAAATAATTCATAACTTTTTCATACAAACTCGAAAGAAGACAAACTTTATATCAAAATTATAGCCCTCGATGTGATCTACAACTTTATAGTTGAAAAGTTTTTGATTTAAAACTGTTTAAGGTCCCAAAATATTATTGTATGTTTATAGATTTTGAAATTTAAAATTTAAAATTAATTTTTTTAGATCCTCAATAACTTTAAATAAAAAATTTTATCTACAACGTTGTAGATTGCATTGAGAACTATAACTTTTATATAGATCATGTCAATATTCAAGATTGTTTGATAATTTTAAATTTTAAATTTCAAAATCTATAAACATACAACAATATTTTGGGACCCTAAACAGTTTTAAATCAAAAACTTTTCAACTACAAAGTTGTAGATCACATCGAGGGCTATAATTTTAATATAAAGTTTGTCTTTGTTCGAGTTTGTATGAAAAAGTTATGAATTATTTGTTGATATAAGATTTTTAAATTGCCATGTTTAGATCTAGATGAGACTCAAAATAAAGTTTAGGGACCAGGATGACACAACTGTCTAAGTTTGAGGACCTAAACAAGCGATTTGTAAGTTTATGGACCGAGATAACACAACCGAATAAGTTTAGGGACCAGGATGACACAACCGAACAAGTTTGAGGACCTAGATGATCGATTTGCGAGTTTAGGGACCGGGATGACACAACGACACAAGTTTAGGGATCGGTGATGGACTTTACTCTATTATAAACTAGTTTTTCTACGATGGCATGCCCACCAAAGCCCTGCTCCAAGCTTATGGGCCGGGCCTCCCATCAGAGAACCAACCACATCTCGTATTACTGCACAGCCCAGATGTAAAAGGGCCCTGCGGCGGCGAAAGGCTCCGTGCCAACAACAATAGGGATCCCCAAATTGGCAAATTCCCAATTCCCATCCTACGAATCCCCCGACTCCCGCACGGCCGCTCCCCACCGTCGTCGCCGGCGAGCCGTCGGCGATGGGCGACGACCAGAGCCATCCTCCCCACGGCGCCTACTGGCCGCAGCGATCCGACTACGACCCATACTCCTACGCCCATCACAGCGCCGCTGCCGCCTTCTACTACCACCAGCCGCCCCCACCGGGAACAGAATATGGTGCTCCCGCCGCCGCCTCCTCGTCGTGGTCGTCCGCTGCGGGAGCATCGAACAACGTCGTAGTGGGAGGGCCAGGGGCGAACCCTTTAACCGTTTCCGCGTTGTCGCAGACGACCAGCTTCGCTACCTCGATCGGGTGGTCCGGGAGCGACGCGGGACACCTGCCGTATTACAACCCGCAATACCCGCCGGCGCAGCATCCCACAGCGGTATTCACACACCTCGCTTACGTCTTTCTATTTACTGTTCTGTGTACAAATTTCTTCAGTAGGGTTAAACTCACCGTTGTTTGCCCCTAAAAAATCTACCTCTGAACTTTGCTGAGATAGCATCGGTAGAATGATATTGTGACTATGTGTCCCCTTAGTTACTCCTTGGTTTATTAAAGGAGTCTATTCAGGCTCTTGAAACCGTTTATGATAATTACTCCTTGATTCATTAAAGGAAGTCTATTCACGCTCTTGAAACCTTTGGTCTGATGATACTTTCGGAAGGAAGGTAATTAGTTTCTCTAAAGGAGTTTCTGTGTCCGCAACTGATGAATGCACATGGACTGCTGATTAGTAGCCACAATGCCTTCATAAAATTTTCACTATGATGCCTTTGATATTCTAGTTTGTCTTTTCGAATGGAACATTACACTACCAACCTATACAGGTGTACCATTCCGGATTTTATAATAATATATGAGTATGCCTATACATATACTCCCTCCATACCCATATTAGTTGACGTTTTAGAAAAGATTAGAGTCAAACATTGGGAATATAAATAATCAATAACTATTAAGTTTCTAAGTTTACAAATATAAAAATTATATAAATAGATTTGTCTTGAAGAATACTTTCATAAAAGTATACATATATCACTTTTCCATAAATATTTTTATAAAAATAAGAGGTCAAAGTTGTGTTTTGAAGACCGTGTCGCTGTCCTAAACGTCAACTAATATGGGCATGGAGGGAGTATATACTTGTATATGCACACAAAACGTTAGTAATTGTTGACGCACGAGCGAAAGCACAAGCCAAAGGCGAACGGAGATTGGAGAATTGAGCAAAGTGAACAGTCTTCTCCCCCCCTGTGGCTGGGAGGACAGGGGCTTTTTATATTAATCCAAAACAGTTTGAAAATACAAGAATGCCCCTCCAACCACTTTGTTTGCAATTACAAAAATGTCATACTCAACTACTCCACGGCTTCTTGCCGCCCCTCAGTGACCCGAGGGGCAACATCGTGACTTCGTCCCTTGGCGGGCCCAGCGCCCCTGGCTCCTTTCCTCGGTCGGTGGGCCCGCTCCCTTTGACCGAGGCCTCCGGCAACCTGCGAAAGCCTGTGAAAAACCGAAGCCGTGAACGACGAAAACTCCTGCCGGAGGCGCCAGGCCTCCTTCGCGCGAAAGCCGCCTGGACCACCTGCGGCCCCTTTCACGCGATAGCGTGGCGCGGCGAGCTCGCCCGCCCGTTATTGCGCTTTCGCGCGAAAGCCGCTGCAAGCCGAGGCCTGGGCCGCTGCCGGCCGCCGCCGGCCCCTTCCGCGCGAAAGCGCGGCCTAGCGGGCCTGGCCGTCCGCCGGCGCGATTCCGCTCGAAAGCCGCTTCAAAACCCGGGCTCCGGCCGTTTAAACCCACCTTCGCGCGAATGCCTGCTTTCGCGCGGAAACTCCGTCTTTCTTCGATCTGCGGGCCGGAGGTGCCAGCGGCCTGGGTACTACCCCAACAATAGCCCCTCACGGTCGGATCTGTGAGCTTGCGAAGTTCGACCGTAGCCTTTCGCTAGGCGCCTACGCCTGCCCAAAAAAGTACCTTTGCTTCGATTTGGAGCCAAGTTTTTTTTAGGGCGTTGTGACGCTTCGTTTCACGTGTGTGGACGTCTTGTCGCTTCCCTGAAATCGTGTACTGTCTGACAGCCTGTTGCGACGCTTCGTATCCCGTGTCCTGACGCCTTTTCGTCTTTCTCGAAAACCGTGTGCCGTTTTGGCAGACCGTTGTGGTGCTTCGTATCTCGTGCCCGGGCGTCTTTTCGTCTTCCTAAAAAACCGTGTACCGTTTTGGCAGTCGTTTGCACGTATATAAGCGTGAAGGCTGAGGGCAGGGAAGCTACTTGGCCACTTGAACCATTCCCGTTCCTTTGCCGCCTGCTTGAGAAGCCTCGCGTCATTCGCTAAGCGAAAGCTTTTGGCGCTTGCTCCAGCCATTCGCTAAGTGAAAGCTGTGGTATGTACTTTTTACACTTCTTTTATTTCTTTTCGGTTTGATTCATGTTTTGAGTCGCTTCTTTAAGTTTCTGTCCTTTCGCCCCTACCCTCTTTTTTTATCCTTTCGCATGCATCCTTGTTCATTCGTCTCTCGCGCCATGTTTGATGGCGTCTTCCAGTTCCACGTCGACTTCGAGCTCATCTAGCGAAAGCAGTGGCGCTTCTGGGTCCTCTCGTCACGAACGTAGTGCTGACATATCTGTTGGATCCGGGGGGGCTCCACGGGTTCCGGATCACAGTGGCAGTTTGTCTGATGACGGAGACTTGGGTTTGGTTTCGGTGCCTACCGACTGCTCATTTTACCTGGGCGTTTCGCGAATGACGACTGCTGCTTTGCAAGCAATAGCCGAAAAGGAACTTTGAGGAGAGACCATCTTGCGAGCTGCTGCGTGCCTGGAGATGAAGAGGTGCCCATTCCGCGACCTTATGAAGCTATCGTCTTCCGCGACTATTTCGCTGCTGGGCTGGACTTTCCGCTTGAAGAATTTGTCGCGGATGCCCTTTCTGGGTTCAACATACAGCTTCATCAGTTGACGCCGAATGCGTTCGTCAGGCTTGGAGTTTTCGTGATGGCAATGAAAATGCTTGATTGCGCGCCACGAGCTGATGTTTTCGTGCGGTTCTATGATATTCATCGGCGGCCGACGAAAGCGGACGACCCTTTCTTGGGAGGCAAGCTGCCCAGCGAGATTGGCTGCATCAATTTCGTTCCGCGGAAGACCCGGGGTAGCGTTTCTATTTCGCTTACCTATCGGAACAAGTGGCCAGATTGGAATCGTTTCTGGTTTTACTACCGAGTTTGCTCGGACGAAACTGTTGCTGTTGAGCTGGGTAAAGGGGAGAAGAAAGCTTCTCCACTTGTGTCGGTTTTGGAGAGGTGCCCCGGGAAGCATCTCCCGCCTGTCGCTTTGAACGATGAAGGCATTCGCTGCGGAGACGCATTCGCGCTCACTGCTCCGATTCAAATAAGCCGAGACTTGGTCGAAGAGTGGATGACTATTGGGATGAACCCGCTTTGTAGTGTAACCTCTTTCAAAAGTTTTTCTGACAAGGACGGGTATCGGGGGCCCCTTCTGCTGCTTGAGAGACCCGCCAATTTCGCTGACGATGAGTCCTACGTGAAGCATATTGAAGGCGAAGCGAGGAAAATATGTGGGCCGTATTTGCGAAAGGAGAGCGAGTTTCAACTCGGCAACCTCGGCCGAAATCGCCGCTTGAATCGGGCGTTTGACGCTATGGGTGTCAAGTACGCCGAGAGGCCCTTGCTTGACGAAAGCAAGGAGGAAGCTGAGGATCCGAAGGCGAAAGGCAAGGGTGTGGCTCGACGCGGGGGTCGGAGCGGTGTGGTCCCCAAGCGAAAAGCTGCCGAAGTTGGGGACATCCGCATCGGGCGTTTAATCGCCAAGCCTCTGCTTAAAAGCCGAGGGGTAGCGTTGGAATCGATCCCCAACGTTGATCCTTTCGATCACCCGAGGGTGGTTAGTTCCTGCGCCTTTCGTTTCGGCTTGGTCATGCTTTTTCTTTTTCCTCTCCTTTTTAAGTTGCTATCGCTGTTAAAGCTTACGTTGTGCGTTTGATGCGACCTGTTTTTGGCATGCTTTGCAGGGTGCGTCTTGTGCTGCGGAGATGGCTCCGAAGAAGTCGAATGCGCGCCTTTCGCACTCGGCGTTTGACGATGACGCTTCCGTTGCTGACCTTCCGACTTTCGCGAAACTTGGCTCGCGGAAAGCTTCGGGTCTGCCGGAGGTGTCGGAATGCCAAGTGAAAAAACCGAAAACTCCGCGTCCCGAGCCCTCTCCTCGGGCGCCCGGTGACAAGGCAGTTGCTGGCGAGAGAGGGGTTGGATCTGGGAAAATGCCAGCTCCTGCTGCTATTGATAGAGGTAAGCCACACTTTTCGTCGCGGTGCATTCGCTTGACACAGGAGATGGTGGAAGGGCAGCTTCTGGGTTACGGGCGGTTGGTTCTCGATGGGACGCCTTCGGACTACGAGAACCCGTGTTTTTATACTGGCCTGAGTTCGTCAAGCGAAACTGATGATGCGAAAGAGGGGTCTTATCGCGTTGCTCGTTCTTTGGGTGCAGCCTCAGATGCCCAACTTGCCTGCCGAATTGACTATCGTCGAGCAGGAGTCCTTCCTGGCGGAAGTGAGGAGGCCGTCAAATTTGTGGAATTTTCTCAGAAATCTTTCGTCGCACCGGAGATTGAAAGGGATCTCCTTAAGGTCAGCAGTGTGAAGCTCAGCGACGCGCTGTCGTTTCATCTGGCAAGCATAAGTGCTCGGTTTCGTCATAGGTTTCGCCGGTCTTTCCCTTTTGTTTCTTTTTTAACTTTTTGCCCTTGTCTTTGATTTATGCTTTCGCAGGCTGCAGTCATCGCTCGCAGCCAGAGCAATCAAAGTGTACTTTACATTCGCAAGGTTGAGCGGGAGAAGCAAGAACTTGAAACCCAAGTGAAGAAGCTTACCGCTGATCTACAGTCTCAAGCGAAAAAGGCTGAGGATGAGCGCACCTCCCGGAAGGCAAGCCAGCTGGAGGTTGAAAATCTGAAGAGGGAGATTTCGCAGCTGTGAACTGCCCAGGCCGATAGGGAGAAGACGCTTTTGACTTCTGCTGGGGAGGCAGTGTCTCGCTTTCGTGAGTGCCTCCGCAGCATTGGCGTCGAAACCGAAGGCCCCTCGGGTAGTGACGTCGATAGCCTTATCGACTGGGTCCGCTCTGAGATGGAGTCGCTGGAGGGGCACATGGCCCTCGGCTGGGACTATGCTGCGGTTACGGGCATCAAGGCGATTGGCCACAGCCTTGTTGACGCTGGTTGCTCCCATATCTCGGATCTTCCGGTCAAGGAGGTGGATTATTATTGGTGAACCCCCGAGGCGGCTAAGGCTCTAGGCAAGAGATTTTTTGACGAATTCTGGCTGGCGGGTGGCAATGACATGTCCCTTATGCAGTCCGCCATGGGCCGTGGGAAGGTAATTTCGCATAGTTGTTTTTCTTTTTGTTACTACTTCCAACCTGTGGCGTGGGTGATGCCTTTTCTGAACCGCCCTTTTCGAATGCAGACTCCGGAGGAGAAAGCTCATATCAAAAGAATATTTTCGGACTTCATCTCCGAGCGACGGGCGCGCGAGGCCGAGCCGGAAGAAGAAGTGAGCCCCCCTCGTGCGAATGAGGAGATCCCCGAAAGCTCGGCTGCCGCTGCTTCTCATGACGAAAGCGTTCCCTAAGATGCGGTAGATGAGTGAATAGGGCATGTTTTATATGTATTGGTTGTACTCGCAAGAATTGTTGTCGCGTGTAACTTTTGAACTTAAGCTGGAATGTTGTATTGAACAGGATGCAGATGCGGGAACGCCGGACGTTCTCGACATTTGCCCGCTAATGATTAGATCCGGCGATCTTTGTGTCGGAGGTGACTTGTGTTGGAGCTTTCGCTCTAGGTTTTCGACGGCATCGCTTTCGTCTTACTTGAATAAACACGCTAAGAAGATTAAGTGCACGGAGGAGCGTTTGTGTGCCTTTTATGAGAACTTTGACCGACGTGAGCTTGAGGCGAGGCGGAGGAGGCGCGAAGCTTCGCGCGTGCCGCCAACTTTTGAAGGCACCCCGTTTGTTAAGGTGGAGCCCGAAGACGCCGCGCTTTCGCCAGATGAGCGGCGATATAACATTTTCCTTGGGTCGCGGAAGTAATTCGCGAGCTTGGTCACATTGTACGAACTTGCTTGAAATAAAATGTAAGGGAATGGGCTGCTGGGACTTTATCTTTCGGTGTTTTTGCTTTTTGAAAACGCGGACTCTATTCTTTCGTTTTTCTGGCTTGCGAGTGATACTCGCCCGGGGATAGCCGGATGCCTGCCCCCCACGCCCTTAGCCGTGTGGCGGTGGCTTCCGCACGATTGAACTCTCGAATGCGAACCCGTTGGTCGATAGCGAAGACGCGCCCGCCCTCTCACACTTAGGCGATGGGCGGTAGCATTCGCACGAGGGTGCTTCCGTTGCGAGCCCCTCGGCCGGTAGCAAAGACGCGCCCGCCCCCACACACTTTGGCGAGGGGCGGTAGCATTCGCACGAGGTGCTTTCATTGCAAGCCCCTCGGACAACACGTCGTGGGATCCTGTGCTAGCGGTTTGTTGTACTTGAAAACTTGGTTAACGAAAACAATTTTTACAAGTGCGACGGGGAGGGTTACAACCGGCTATATCTGCGATATTGCCCTTATTGTCATCCGGCTAGCGGTTTTTATTTTTTTTTATTTTTTAGCTACGGTTTGAGATGGACTTGCCACTCGATAGGGCTTCCGCCTAAAGTTACTGGATTGGTGACGCTGTCTAAATGCGATGCCGATGACACAATCATCAAAGCGAAGCCATGGTTCCTGATGCTTCCTATTCGCACTTTGCTTTTGTGCGAGCTTTTCGGGATTGATACTTGAAAGGATTTGGTAGTTTTGGATGGTTGGGAGGCTTGCGCTTTAGTGTCTATTTATATTGCCTTGCCTCTGTGGTAAGGGGACTGCATTTATTACTTTGGCTGTACTTGTGAGTTTTTGGTAGGTGAACAGTTAAGATGACATTTAAGTTTTGCACCGACTGAAGGCTGCTGGCTGTCCTTCCTGTCGTACCGCGGGGGGTTGCTCAGCTTGACCTTTGTTATCGTCCTCCCGTTTTGCTGGAGGGTGGGTTTGTATTGCCCGTAGGTTTTCGTCCCGCCATCTCGTTTTGCTGGATGGTCGGTTTTGTGTTGCCCGTAGACTTTCGTTGTGCTCTCTCATTTTGTTGGAGGGTCGGTTTTGTATTGCCCGCAGGCTTTCGTTCCGCCCTCTCGTTTTGTCGGAGGGTTGGTTTTGTATTGCCCGCAGGCTTTCGTTCCGCCCTCTCGTTTTGTTGGAGGGTCAGTTTTTTATTGCCCGCAGGCTTTCGTTCCGCCCTCTCGTTTTGTTGGAGGGTCGGTTTTTTTATTGCCCGCAGGCTTTCGTTCCGCCCTCTCGTTTTGTTGGAGGGTCGGTTTTTTATTGCCCGCAGGCTTTGTGAGATTGTCGGTGGTTGTGGAGGACTTCTTTCGTCCACCGAACCGACGTTCTCGCTCATCATATCGAATTGACGAATGTCTCAACCTTATGTTTTGGTTGACTTCGTCGTTTGGCGTGCCGCATAGTATTTTTGGGGGATTGCGAATACTTTCATAATGTAGTGGTTACATTCGGCTGCCTCGTTAAAAAACCTCGCACCCCGATGAAGGGCTTCCCCGGCGAGGAAAAAGAGTGCAGTCGATGTTGATTACAATAGGTGAAAGTGAAAAAAGAAAAACTTACATCAAAGTTTGAAAAGACAGACTATGGGTAAAAGCGGCGCAAGTTGCTTGCGTTCCATGTGTGGGCTGATTCTTCGCCCTTGTCGTTCAGCAGCCGGAATACACCAGGTGCCACCATTCTTGCCATGATGAAGGGGCCCTGCCATTGTGACTGCAACTTACCTTGCTTGTCCGGCTGTCAAATGGTGACCATGTCACCAGGCTTGATGTCCTTTCGGACTATGGTTTTGTCCCTGTGGTGCTTTGTTTCCGCATGATACTTTTCGAGATTGTCTGCAGCTTGTAGCCTTACCTCCTCGATGGTGTCGAGTTGAAGGTGCCTTTGCTCCTGGGTCGCTGGAGCCATTTCGGTCTGGAAGGAGCCCAACTTTACCTCTTCCGGGGTGACTGCTCTCTCGCCGTAAAGCAAGCGGAACGGAGTGAAGCCGGTAGCTCTGGAACGTGAGATATTGTGCCCCCATACAGCTGTCGTTAGGGTGTTGGCCCACTCGCCTTTCGGCTAGTCGTACAGAGTTTTTGATATTGCCAAAAAGATTAGTCCGTTCGCTGGTAGTATACTGAGGCGAAATTGAGCTTGACGTTGAGTTCGTCGCAGAAACTCCTAAATTCGGCACAATCGAATTGCTTCCCGTTGTCGTAAGTGATGAAGGGACGCCAAAACGACAGATTATCCTCTGCCAGACGAACTTGGTTAAGGAGGTGGAAGTTATGCTTGCGAGGGCCTTCGCTTCTATCCACTTGGTGAAATACTCAAGGGCGACCGCTGCGAAACGCAGGTTGCCCGGAGCTGCTGGTAGCGGTCCGACTATGTCGATGCCCCATCTCTACAAAGGCCAGGTTGGAATTACCGGCGCGGTTTCGTTTGCTGGGGCTTTTTGGCTTTTGGCGAACATCTGGCAGCCTTTGCAACATTTTATCAGTTCTTTGGCATCTGAGGCGGCGGAAGGCCAATAGAATCCTTGCCTCATTGCTCTGTGTGCTATTTCGTGAGGTCCCCTGTGTGCTCCGCACATTCCGGCGTGCATTTCTCGGAGTAATTGAATGCCCTCCTGCCTGCTTATGCATTTCAAGAGGGGGACTGCTATTCCATTTTTGAATAGCTGTTCCCCGAAGATTGAGTAATCTTTCGCTCTGCCGGCCATCCTTTCGGCGTCCTTTCTAGACTCCGGCTCGTATGTTCCGTTTAAGTAGGCGAATATCTGCGATCTCCAATCGTCGCTGGCGATAGCGTGGACCGAACTCGGGTGGTCTTCCTCTTCTTTTACAGCCTTGGCCGATAGGACCTGGTAGAATACATCTGGTGGTAAAGGCAAATTTTGCGCGGTGGCTTTGGCCAATTCGTCTGCCTCTGTGTTTTCGGCTCTTGGAATGTGGCGTAGAGTGAAACCCATGAAATATTTCTCCATTCTTCTGATTGCTGCTAAATACTTGGTTAGCCCTGGTTCTCTTGCTGTAAATTCTTTTTCGGCGTGGCCGACGACCACTTGAGAATCTGATTTGACTATGCATCTTCTCGCTCCGATTGCTCGGAGCTTTCGTAACCCCAGCAGCACGGCTTCATATTCGGCGGTGTTGTTAGTTGTAAGGAACTGCAGCCTTGCGGCGAATCTGACTTTCGGTCCTTTTGGCGGTGTTAAGATTGCTGAGATTCCGGCTCCAGCCATTCCCCAAGCGCCGTCGCAATTTACTGTCCATACTGGCTCCTCGAACTCAAGAGTTGTGTCGAAAACCGCGGGAGTCCAATCTGCTATGAAGTCCGCCAACGCTTGCGACTTGATTGCAGACCGGTGTTGGAAATCAATCACGTATTCGTTTAGCTCTGCCGCCCACTTGCCAATTCGGTCGATAGCCTCGTTGTTGCGGAATAAAGCTTCTAACGGTTGAGCTGATAGGACCATGATGTGATGAGACTGAAAGTAATGTTTTAGCTTCCTAGAGCCATTACCCCCGTGTATGCTATCTTCTACAGCTCTGAATAATTCAGCTTTGCTCCTGACAGGGCCTCAGAAACGAAGTAGATTGGGAACTGCGTCATCTTGTTTTCATGTTCCTTTTCTTCCACCAATACTGCACTTACAGTAGTGTGAGATGCTGCGAGATACAACAATAGCGTTGCTTCCGGCGACGGTTTGGATAACGTAGTTAGCCTTGTCAGGTATTCCTTTAGTTGTTGGAAATCCAGCCGCTGCTCTTCCCCCCCAATCGAAAGGGTCGGAGCTACGTAGAGTTCTGAAGAAAGGCAATCCTTTTTCGGCGGACCTTGCGATGAATCTGTTTAAAGATGCCAGCCTTCCGGTCAATTTTTACACTTGCTTTCGGCTCGTGGGCGGTTGCATGTTGATGATCGCCGCTATTTTGTCAGGGTTGGCTTCAATTCCCCTTGCCGATACAAGACAACCTAAAAGCTTGCCCTTCTTGATGCTGAAAATACATTTGTCTGGGTTGAGCTTCAAGCCGCTTTTGCGGAGATTGCCGAAAGTCTCCAGCAAGTCTGCTTGATGATCTTCCTCTTTGTTGCTTTTGACTACTATATCGTCAACATAAGCCAACAAGTTTTTCTTCTGCTTCTGGCTTTCGAAAACCTTGTCGGTCATTCGCGAGAAAGTTGGGCCTGCGTTCCGCAGCCCTTCCGGCATCCGCCGATAGCAATATGTGCCGGTTGGAGTGATGAAACTGGTTTTGTCCTCGTCGTCGAGATGAAGCCATATCTGGTGGTAACCTGAAAAACAATCTAGCAAACTCATTATTTCACAACCGGCTGCGATGTCGACGAGCTTGTCGATTCGGGGCAAAGGATACGGGTCTTTCGGACAGCATTTGTTGAGGTCGGTGAAGTCGACACACATTCGCCATTTTCCATTTTTCTTTTTCACCAAGACAACGTTCGCCAGCCATTCGGGGTACTGGACTGGTCAGATTACTCCCGCATCGAGCAACCTTTGCACTTCGGCTTTCGCCGCGTCTGCTCTTTCGTCTGACATTTTTCTCAATTTCTGTTTCCTGGGCTTGGAACCACCTGCGATGTTCAGACGATGCTGTGCGAGATCCCTGCTGACGCCTTGCAAATCTTAGCTGACCATGCAAAAATATCATCGTTGTCCGCGAGAAAAGATACCAGAGCGTTCCTTTCCCCTTCTGGCAAGTTTGACCCAATGTGCACAGTTCTGTTGGGCCTTGAAGCTGCAAGTGGGATCTTCACCGTCTCTTCGGCTGCCCCGACCTTACACTCCGGCGAGCTAGCGGTAGTGTGCTCTTTGATGGTCGCTTGCATTTCGTCTTTCTTTGCCACCTCGTTTATAAGGCTGTAACCGGGAGTTGGCCTGCCTTCAATTCTTCTGGAGGCTTGCTGATCTCCGTGCACGGTAATGATACCGAAAGGGGATGGCATTTTCATACACAGGTAGCTTTGCTTGATGACAACATTGAACTTGTTGGTGAAACCTTTGCCGAAAATGACGGTATATGGGTAATCCATGTTCACTATATCGAACGTCACCATTTCGGTGCGTACTCTTTCTCCCTCGGCGAAAGACACCAGGACTTGTTTCTTGCCGATAGCGTCGATCTTTCTTCCCCCGAATCCGTACAGAGAGTTGCCGGCGGGGTCCAAGCTTCTCCTATCCATCCCCATCGCTTCGAAAGCTTTGACGAATAAGATATCGGCTGAGCTGCCTGTGTCAATCAAGATGTTATGCAAGGTGAAGCCAGCCACATTGGCTGTGGCGACGAAAGCATCGCAATGTGGGTAGTCACGGACTTTGAAGTCCGACTGGTCGAAGCATATCGGCATCAGCGACCAGGCAGGTCTGTTCAACGGGAGTCTTGGTCATACGATTTGGACCCTTCGATGATAGTCCCTTCTTGCCCTCTTGGTTTCGTGTCCAGGTTGGATCCGCCGGTGATTGCGAAAATATGACCTCGTGATGGGAGGATGCTATTGACTGCCCCGGAGTCGTTCTCTACGTCCTGCCCCTGCTGGTAGTTGAGCTGCGTTGACTGTCCTTGAGGCTGGGCTTGAGCCGGAAGTGCTGGAGGTGGTGTAGTTGACGCTGGTACTGCATTGGTGACGAAATTGCCACAGACTGCGATGGAAAGATTGGGAATTGGTAACCCTGATACGCCGGATTGAACCAATGCATGTTTTGGGAGGGGATATACTGGGGAGGATGCATTGGCGTGTTTACATAATTGCTGCCCGATACAACCCCTGCTGTTAGGTCTTGCGAATTGTGAAAGACATGTTTGGTACTTTCGCCGGAAGCTGAGGCTTGATCCTTGTCTTTCAACTCCTTTGCCATCTTACTGTATTTGCATTCTCGGGTGGTATGACCGAAATTTCCGTCGCAAATGACGCAGTATGGAGGTTTAGGTTCCCTTCCTCGGCCTCTTCCGTCACGGCCGCCACGTCTGGCCTTTCCGCTGCGTCCTCCGCTAAAAGCTTGATCGAAACCTCTTTGTTGCTGAAAACTGGCCGTGTTAGGTCTTTCTGCATCCACCATCGATTGTGATGGTTATTCCTGCAGATTGTTGATTGACCGGAAAGGCTTGATAATTCTTTGATTCGGCACCGGGGGTGGGCGGCTTGCTCTCGTCATTTGCCTTTGCATCAGGCGGGTGGCCTTACGCCGCCGGAAGTCATCGTCCGATCTTGCGTATGCGTTCATTACGTCAAATAGTTCGTGGACGGTCTTGGGCGGCTCTCTGGACAAGTGAGCGGCACACTGCCCAGTCCCCAAGCCTTCAATGGCTGCTGCGATCACTGCTGCTTCTGGCACATTCAGAGCTTGAGCCTTTAGCTGGATGAAACGTCTGAGATATTCAGATAATGGCTCGTCGTCCAGTCACGAGCTACATCCTCAACTGCAAGAATGAGAGATTTTGCCAGGGCCTGATTGTCCCTACCAGTCGAAAAGACGGCTGTCTTGTAGCTTGCCAAGAACTTGTGTGGATTCACCTTGCCATCGAAAGTCGGAATGCGTGGCTTGTAGTTGAGGGGCCATGGATGAGCTTGCAGCTCCCTCGAGAGCGGAGAAGTTTCGTCGATGGTGTTGTCGAAAGCTGGCGGCTGCTCTCGCCGCGGTATGAATATATTTTCTTGGATCATCGGGTTTGGGCCTCCCCCTGCCCTTTGCAGTTCCTGAATTTCCTTTTCCAGTTGCCTTCTCTGCGCTTCCGCTTGGCGAAACGCGTCGCGAGTTTCATCCTCCTTTGCTTTTGCCGCAAGTTGCAGCTGCAACTGATCTCTTTGCTGAACCAACCTTACGATTTCTTCTTGCTGCTGTGTCAGCATTCTGATTGCTTGGGCATGCCTGGTAACTTCAGCATCGTCGTCTTCTTCATCGTCGGGCTCGTCTCGGACGTTCCCTTCCGGCGTGCCGTCTCTGCCAAAAGGTTGGTGACCCAAAGGCCGTAAGTCGTGGCTTGTGGATGCTACCGGCGGTAGCTGGGTTACCGTCGGGAGCGTGCCGCCGAAAGCTTGGGGGTTTGAGGCTGTATTCGGTGGTATTTGAGTGGCTAGAGCGGATGCTGCGATTGTGCCTTGGGCATCCCTATTCGCGGCAACCGTCTCGAGATTGTCGACCGTCTTCGGCACCTTCCTTGGTGGCATGGCAAGCTCGGGCGACAACCACGGTGGGCGCCAATGTTGTCTTAGGGCCGGAACCCTAAGACAGCCGGTTGACGCACGAGCGAAAGCACAAGCCAAAGGCGAACGGAGATTGGAGAATTGAGCAAAGTGAACAGTCTTCTCCCCCCCTGTGGCTGGGAGGACGGGGGCTTTTTATATTAATCCAAAACAGTTTGAAAATACAAGAATGCCCCTCCAACCACTTTGTTTGCAATTACAAAAATGCCATACTCAACTACTCCACGACTTCTTGCCGCCCCTCAGTGACCCGAGGGGCAACATCGTGACTTCGTCCCTTGGCGGGCCCAGCGCCCCCTGGCTCCTTTCCTCGGTTGGTGGGTCCGCTCCCTTTGACCGAGGCCTCCGGCAACCTGCGAAAGCATGTGAAAAACCGAAGCCGTGAACGACGAAAACTCCCGCCGGAGGCGCCAGGCCTCCTTCGCGCGAAAGCCGCCTGGACCACCTGCGGCCCCTTTCGCGCGATAGCGTGGCACGGCGAGCTCGCCCGCCCGTTATTGCACTTTCGCGCGAAAGCCGCTGCAAGCCGAGGCCTGGGCCGCTGCCGGCCGCCGCCGGCCCCTTCCGCGCGAAAGCGCGGCCTAGCGGGCCTGGCCGTCCGCCGGCGCGCTTCCGCTCGGAAGCCGCTTCAAAACCCGGGCTCCGGCCGTTTAAACCCACCTTCGCGCGAATGTCTGCTTTCGCGCGGAAACTCCGTCTTTCTTCGATCTGCGGGCCGGAGGTGCCAGCGGCCTGGGTACTACCCCAACAGTAATGATCATTCTTGGATTGAGTACTTCAGATTGGCGAATAGGAGTGGCAGTGCGAACAACCAGTTGGCTTCTTATATTCCTCTAGTTTTAGTTGAACCAATTATAAATGACCTATAACCAAACGTTTATTTGATACATCTGATCTTTATAGTTTCCCAGAATTAGATGGACCTCTTGTGAACTCGGTATATTTGCTGCATATTCGGTCTGTTTTGTGTATGAAATATGATATGTATTTGAAAATATTATGTTCATTATTATTAAAGCTGGAGTTTTGATAGACTCTTCCCTGTATTAAATTTAAAGTAAGTTTCATTGTATGCACTCGATGAATAGATAATTGTATTGTATAGATTGGTTTTCTTTGACATTATAGGGTTGAATGGGGTGCATCATCTTCTCACTCACATTTTTGTTTGGTTTGGGGAATGGAATGAGTTGATCCATCACCACCTCATTCCTCACAAGCTAACAAACAGTATAAACAAAAAAAAAAAGCTTGACCTGTGGGGGTAAGACAACATTAGGGCTTTGCATTAAGAAGAAGACCTTTTCACACAGGTCGAGGAAACCTTCAAACCTCTACCCCACCCAAAATTAGTATAAACATCATCTCACGAAATTTGAGAGATGGCTCGTGATGCACCACATCACCTAAGATGGAATGGTTCCTCAAACCAAACACCCCTTAACTTTTGGACCTATGCAAATAAAGTGCATGTGACTTGTCCCTTGGAAGATAAGAGATTATTTTCTTTTCAAAAGTTTTATGGTATTCGATAACTAGGGTGGTTTAACTTTGGAGTCCTGTAAAACAAGCAGTAATATTCATGACTGCAGTAAAAATTGTAGTCTACAAGTGTAATCATTAAGTATTGCCTTGGGTAGCCATAGTTCTTAAGGCGCCTAGGCGAGGCAGGGCAGTGTACAACCACCTGGACGCCTAGGCGCCCGCCTTGCTCGCCTAGGCGCCCATTTGGCAAGGCGATGGGGTAGCGCCTGGACGCCTAGGAGTCGCCTAGGCGACGCCTTGAGAACTGGTAGACATGCACACCTGTAAAACAAGCAGTAATATTTGCTTGCAGTAAAAATTGTAGTCTACAAGTGTATCGTTAAGTACTGCCTTGGGTAAACATGCACATTGTGGTCTGTATTGGTTATATTAATATACTGTGCACAGCCCATGTTAATTAAGTTAGTTTAAGGACCAGATTTAAACACTAACATTTCCCTTTTATGTTCCGAGTTCCACCCTTGTCGTTTCTTTTTTCTTTTTGGTAGTGCAATATCTAGGATTTTACTTGAGAAGGATTAATTGGATTTGATAATCTCTCTGACTCTGAGGTATACTCCCTTGCAGCTACCTAAATGACTTATTTTTAGGTGGAAATATTAAAGGTTACTATTGGAACATGCAGATATCTTGGATTTGAGAGTTCTTGGATGACCTAAACTTCACACTCTAACAATGATATCTGCAGTGTCATTATAACCTAACCAATAAGTGTATATGAATAGGGAAGGTAATTGTATATTTTTTCTTATCTATTCCTGTGAGGCACTATTGGCTAACAGCAAATTCATTCTGGGATTGGGCCCATGAGATATTGCATGGAAGTTTGTTGAGGTTGCTGTTGAAAGACCAACTGTCAGCTAGTAACGTGTCCATGGTTAATCCTTCAAATGAGCGTTTGCTAGCACAGTTCCATGGTTTCCACTATTATTGTACTAATAATGTCATACTCCATGATCACACCAATAATTCATGGATAGATTTCACTGATGATTTTTTTGTTGTATTTTCTCTGCCTGGCATCCGATCCGAGCTTTGCTTGAGATTCCTTTTAGTTCTTCATTAAGATTGAAATCTCTTTCTCGAAAATAAGATATGAAAGAGAAGAGTATTATGCTGGCTTGGAATTCTGTGTTTTAACATTTCCTATTTGCCACTTGTATGTGCCTACTGCACACAAAGACAGGTGGTAAATTCTTGTAATCGTGTTTGTAAGCAATCTGTAGAAAACTGTTAACTGTGTACTCCTAAAGTACTGGCAACAATACACAATTGCTGCACTAACCATGGTGCTGTTCTGCCTTTTCATGCAGGTCGGGGGTATAGATACGCTCACATGTGTAAACAGAGGTGGTGGGCCTTCGCATGGTGGGGGCAGAGGTGGAAGCCCTATCTATCATCCTCTTACATGGAATGCAGGAATTACATCACCATTTGGACGAGGACGAGGACGAGGACGTGGAAACAAGAGCAGTGAGAGGCAGTTGGCCATTCGAGCATCCGGTGGATCATTTGCATCAGAGGTTCAGCCCAAAACAGTGTGTGCACCAGCACATGTGGTGCAAGCTACAACCACCAATTTCAAACAGGGTACTGTAGTTCCAGCTGCTTGGTGTGATATATGCCGAGTGGGGTGTAATAGCAAGGAAATCCTTGAGCAGCACAAAAATGGAAAGAAGCATAAACGGACTGTGCAGAGAATGCAAGATATGGCTCTTCTGCAAGGTATGACTCCTGCTATAGCTGACATGGGTGCTCATTCATCATCATCTTCTCAGTTCGCTGAAGTAGAAGGCCCATTTACTGCAGTACACATGGTCCCCCCTCCTGGTTCAACCAGCCTTGGTGGGGAGCACAAAGACTTGGCTCCTGAAAATGCTGTAGCTTCAGTTTCTGCAGTGCAAATTACTGAGGTGACAGGCAGTTCTTCCAAGCAAAACACAACACATCATACAGCAGCAGTTGGTCACAGTGTTGAAGCACAGGGTGAACTGTATGTTGCTGTTCAAGCTTACCAGCCTTCAAATGAGATGAAAGATGGCAGTGAAGCTCCACCAAATGCAACAGGTGGTCCATCAAATGTGCAGCTGGTGGAAGCAAGGATGGACAAGAATGGCCCAAAGAGGAAACTGACAGGAGTTGGCCGTGGTGGAAAGAAGCTGAGAGTGTCTCAAGCCCCACGGCAAAGGCCTGAGCGAGTAAGGGAGCAACCGCTAGTCTGCACCATTTGCAATGTGATTTGTGATACAAGAGCTGTATTTGACATCCATCTGGGTGGCAAAAAACATCAAGCACGACTCAAGCGTTCTCAAGGCCCAGACATGTTCGGTCCTTTGGTTGCGCATATTCCTCCAAACCAGTCATCAGCTCACATGGCAGGAGCTCCTGAACCACTATATTATGGCTTTAACAGTAAGGGAGCTGCTTTGGTTGAGCAGGAGGCATATCTGGCTGGTGCGATGCAGCATGCGTTTCCTGTTCTTCCACAGGCTGGTCCAACCATCATGCCTGCTGATTATCCTGCACAACCGGTGACTAGCAATCGGTGCTGCTAGCAATGGAAGACCTGTAATTGCATCACTGCCTACAGCCGCTGGGGAAAGCTGAAGTGAAATAGGCACATCCGAATGTGCCCTGCCTGCTGTTTAAACTGCCTCACAGGTTTCATTGCTTTTGGGTGGAGACTGGAGAGCAACTAAATTCATACTGTAGAAGTAGTACTGAATCTGAATATCAGATGAAACCCCGTCTGCCACCAGTCTCTGCAAAATGCACAAAGTTTCCGTTTCTACAGACATGCGTTCAGCTTCCACCGAGTTGCTGGTAGTACCATGATGGAACAATTTGGTTGACATAGACTTGTATGGCTTGAAGAGTTTCATGACAGAATTATGGATGCTATCACATTAGATTTTGTGTTAATAACTTAGACAACGGGTTTCGTCTAGATAAAACTTTATTTCTTCATAATTAATATATCAACTCAGCAAATTTACTGACAAAATTAAGCGAGGATAAAAATCCTTTGAAACCTCGTTGAACCTGATCTTTAAATTAACATGTAGAAATTCATATCACCTCACATAGTCGCGTTTCTTGCTTCTTGGTTGTTCTGCATTTTTTTCGCTCATCTGCTTGCTGAATGCCTTTTTTTCCTTTCTATAAATGTGCTTCCGTGCATAAATCGTCTGCTCGGAGCACCTCCGTCAGATTGAGAAAAGTAAGCCTCTTTTTCTAAAAACTGTCATTCCGAGGAATGAGGTGAAAAAAATCTGCTCCAACAGATCCCATTCATAATCCACTTTCTCTAGACATCCTCTCGGTCCCTTAAGGCCTCATTCCGTTCTTCGGGAATGGACTCCAGAAAGTAATTCGGCCAGGAACGTAGTTGCAATTTACACATCCAACTATCACCTGGAACTATTCCGGCCAAAAATCACTATCACCCCAAACCATTCCGTCCAAAAACCACGCTAACCGAACGGGCCCTTAAGCAAAAGGGAACAAGCGGCCTTCCTTTTTTCCCCCCGCTTCTGCCTTTCATCCAACCCACTGGACTAGGCAGGCCATCAGTCCATCACCGCCTACCAATCACACCTTGCCAGCGCCGCACAAGCCGACCACGCCCCAATTGTTGTGTCACCGCGGGCGAGCATGCGGGCCGCGCCGTCGTCACGCCCGTGCAGACTGCGTTGCCGTCACCATCGTTGGGCGAGCGATGAACGACTAGAGGAGGAAGATGAAGAAAAGTCCCATTTGCGGCATATGGACCTCAGCAGGAGAATAAAAGATGTTCCATGTAGGGGGATTGAATATCCTCAATCTGACGAAGATGCTCTGAATGCCTTCTTTTCATGGATGTGCTTCCCTAATCCCTAGTACACAAGCTTCCTCTCTGTGTAGTGGGACCCACATGTCAGTCAACGTGACCGTTGCTAGTTGAATTGAGTGGGCTCGATTGAAGAAAAACTATGGGCTATTTCGGCCGACCGAATACGGCCCGTAACTTTCTTCCCCTATCCAATGCAACGAATCAGCCGCAACGACCGCCGAATCGCCCCCTCGCCATGACAAACGCGGTGGCAGTGGAGCCGGCGCCGCTCGTGCGGGCCCGCGCCTGCGCGGCCGCCGCCTCCTCCTTCCCGCCCCCGCGCCGTCGAAGAGCTGCTGGAGCTATCAGGGCGTCTCCCGCGTCCGGCGGACCGAGGGCGCCGGCGAGCTCCCCGCCCCGCTCCTGCCGAACGCGTGGCGGCGGGGACGCGACCCGCTCTGGCACGGCGGCGGGTTCAGCCTCGGCGTCGACCTCGGTGACGCCCGCACCGGCCTCGCCATCGGGAGGGGAATCACCCTCCCTCGCCCTCTCACTGTACGCACCCCTCTCGCACTTCAGTTCCACCCGCCCAAAACCAACCTCACCAAATTGAGGTACAGTTGGAAATGACGCCAGGTTCTGAAGCTCCGCGGGCAGAAGCTAGAGCTCACGCTGCTCGACGTGGCTCGGCAGCAGGTCAAGTTTCGCTTGGCTTCTTCTCTTGTGCTCTGTGCTGACATTTCAAAACTGAACGCGATATGGTGGTTCCTGGTGTCTTGAACACGGGGCCGGTTTGCGACTCGAGGTGTCAGGAGGCGGACGAGCTCATCATCGGGCTTCCCGTGTCCGCTGATGGGAGGGAGACACCGCAGTCCAACAAAGTGCGGAGCGTCGTCGGGAGGCTCGCCGTCCAAGCGGCCCAAAGGTGCGTCGCATGCCCGTACTTGTAAATTTGGATCGCTTCGGCGAGCTAGGCTAGGAGCCGGGTGCTCCATCGGGACCTCTGAGCTGCTTCAGTGTGTGGGGTGAATGTGTGATGATTGTTGCGTCACTCAGTGGATTTGTTTTCACGGCAGCAGGGGCTTGAGGGTATATCTGCAGGATGAATATGGAACGTCTACGGACGCCCTAGATTACATGATCTCCAGGTGATTCTTGGCCCATGTTTGGATCCTATTAATAAATTTAACATTCTAACTCTTTAGCATTTGCTATCAACATGCACCTTGTTTATTTTTGCTAGTAGCGAGCACACCTAGGCCTGTTTGCTTGTTTGGATCCAGGCTTTCCAATTTTTAGTTGCTACTCGTACTTTGTACTAGCTATTCAACAACCAACATGGATCCAAACAGGGCCTATTCTGTTTACAGCAAACTGGCGATGGTCTAACAGTTCTCCATATCACTGTTGCTGCAAACCTATAGCTGGACCTTGCTGCTGATTATAAAA
Organism: Coix lacryma-jobi var. lacryma-jobi; assembly: GCA_009763385.1. Classification (NCBI taxonomy): domain Eukaryota; kingdom Viridiplantae; phylum Streptophyta; class Magnoliopsida; order Poales; family Poaceae; genus Coix; species Coix lacryma-jobi. The sequence continues at coordinate 51,982,082 of CM019823.1, read as the reverse complement.
TCTGACCATTTTAGTATTTATAGTACTGCTCCATCCTATCTATGCCAAATCTCAAGAATGCACATTTGTCCCTGCACATCACTGACTATTAATCGTGTCAAACTGTTAGTTAAAGAATCACTGAGAATCTTGCCTGATTATATACCTCATTTCTTTTCAGGGGTATCAAGAAGTCTGACCGTGATACCAAATCTGACGCATATGCTGCTGTGGTACTTGATGCTACCTAGTTTATGTTTCTATTTTAGTATTTATTCACTCATGTTTCTGATTGCTTCTGGCTAAAGTTACAGCTGATTACTTTTGTTGTAGATGATTTTGAAGAGATATTTCACGTCATCAGGTCAAGAGGCTAAGATTGTTCTTCCCAGGCAAGCAGAGTTACAGGACAAGTTAATAGTTCAGTCTAGGCAAGATGCTGAAATTAGAGAGGCATGTCTCCTAGTTTCTCCATCAGTAGAGAACATGTTCAGTTGAGAGCACGTCATTTTCTATACCATCTCATCTGCTGCGATGTACTGTAGATAATTGTTCCTCAATCACGAGCTGTTTTTGAACGTGGTCCTGATTGCAAATTGAGTATTGTCCCAAAACAAAATTTTGTAACATATTCGTTGTTGTGCTTCATGATATGTTCTACAATCCTACCTAGATTACTTCTTTCTAAACAATTGTATAACTTATAGCTCTGTTGAGAAAATCTGTGACATACTGCTAGCATGTTTACCTTATATGCACTTCATCAGATCGAGTATTTACATAGTTTCCATCATGGAGATTGCAAAAAAGAATTTGTTCAGAAATAGTTTGGATGTCCTATTGGCAAGAAATAAGGTATTTTGCAACAATCCCCTCCCATTCCATGCAGCAAATGTGCTTCCTTTTTTTCAATTCAGTACAACTGGCCTATCTTTCCTGTATCTGCATCAATCATGTTTGCTGCAGGCAATGTTTATACATTACTACGAGTACACAATGGAATGCCTGAGCAAAACCAACCAGAATCAATCAAGAGTTAACTGATCCGAATGAGCTGTTCATATGGATATGGTGGCAAAGTATCTCAAATCTGTGCATAAAAGAATCAGTACAGCTTGCTGAATTCAGTCTCTTGTGCTGGTTCACCAATCCGGGGAAAGAATGGATCCCTCTCCAGCATCGTCTGCAGTGAGTCCATCATCCTCACCATGGATGCCCACAAGAATGGTGCCGAGCAAAATGCATATCCAAAGACTGCCAGAGCCCTCACAACACCATCATGGTACCATGGGAACGCCATAATGATTAGCATGCCGACAATCGCGAGCCATGTTGTAAGCACGTCAAGTGGTGGGAGCAGGAAGACATTGATAACGAGAACTGACAAGGCAAGTGCACCAAATAGGTAGACAGACCAGCCAATGATCGGGTGAACTGTGCGCGGGATCACAAAGAATGGAATGGAATATGCAGCCACCATAGCGACAATTGCAGCCAGCTTGATCAGCCACTGCACCAGGGTGCTTTGCTTCTCAGGCCGTCGGTTATAGCACAGTTTGGTCATCCCTGGCCTTGCCAGTCTGGTGACTGTTATGATCACTATGTACATTAAAACCTCCATCAGAATCACTGGCATTTCAGCAGCATACCTGTGAAATGCAAGCAGGTAATTGTTAAGAGGATAGAACAGAAATTGAAATTTCTGTCTGCTCAGGTATGTAATTTGCTTCTGTGTTGCTTTATTGACTCACCCAAGATCGTCCCATCGCTGCTTGTGCCAGGAAAGCCCTAATGGCAAGACAGGCAAGGACCACCAGTACCAAGGTTTAAACCAAGGTGCACTGGGGAATGTGATAACACTGTTTGGCCCACACGGGACATGCCAATGTAGCTTGAGATCTGTAATGTTCAATCAAAAGGGTGGTTGAATTTTTCAGAAGCAATTGCCACAAGCACGTGCTTTGGTATTGAAGCTGTGTAGCTGTAGCACTCACAGTAGTAGGATGCATCCATTTGATAGCCGAGAGGAAGGCGATAGGTCCCGTTGAGCTTTGTGCCATTCTCAGGAGGGTGAAACATTGGTTTGTCGAGCAAGTCTGGGTAGCACCCAACCAAAAAGCCTTGGTCAGCACCATCAGAGTTTTCACGGCCAGTCTCCAGGTCATGAAGCATGCCCTTGAATACATCAATAGAAGGCTGCAGATTGAAGAAGAATCCAATATTAGTCTAGTTGGCCATTACGTGTCTTAGCGCAACATATCTCAAGTGTGAGTTTAACAAGAATCAATTTATGGATGGTGGGCACTGGGCAGTGTCTATGGATCATTGATACTAGGAGAAGACGTTTACTTCATCTTTGGCCCTTTGGGGTGTCAATGCATGCTCAAATTCTATTAGTTTGTAACTGGCATATGACTAATTTGTGTCATTATTATTATTAACACAGTCGTATATGCAGGGAGATCGGTTCAATTTAGGATACGTGCTGTTACTAGCCTAAAGAGGTTTTGTATGACATAACTAAGTCAACAAGCTCTCATGATTTCAAGCAAAATGACACAAATTTTGGTTGTATCGGATACGTCACAAGTGGGACAAACAAAGTTCGGGACATACCTGGAGCACGAAAAGACCAGTGTGGAAGTAGCATGGGTTGATGAAAACAGCACAGAACTGTCCACATTGGAATAGCTCGTCTGTGTTCTGGAGGAAGATGTTATCGGAATCAATCATGACGACACGCTCATAGTCCACCAGGGTCCACGCATAAAGCTTGTTCAGTGTCAGCTTGAACCTCTTGTTGATCCCTCCTAGGTTGCCGGCATAAGGATTCCTGAGGTTCTCCACTATCACCACTCTCAAGCCATCCTCTTCCGTCCTGCATAGGTCCCCATGTATTGTCAATAGTTGTCTCATTTCATTTCACATTTTGCAGTAAAAAAATTCCAAGTTCGTTGAAACAAGTATCACTATGAAAGTAAAACAAGTAGAAAAATGTTTTGTTGATGCTATTAAATGATCAAGCCATGTCTTGGAGAGATTCACCGATCGATATTTTAAAGCATTTGGGACTGACTTTGAGACCACCAATAGATAAAACACATAAAAGTATTAGCTACGAACCTGGTCAGACAAACTACGGAAACCTTTTTTTCATTACAAAAGAAAATCCACTGGCAATCACTATTAAAGAAAAAGAAAAAGGAAAGTTGACCGGTTGTAATTGGACAGCAGACAATTAAAAGGTACAGGTTGCAACTAGCGACAGGAAGCCAAGAATAGTCAAAGCTGGTGCATCCATGACAGCATATTCTGTGTGAGACTAACGAGCAACTTATAACAAGTACTGTACTAATGGTACTGCTAACGGCAAAATAAGCATGCAGATGCAGTGCATATGTCTGACAGATGATGTCTCGATGTGAATGGCCGAAGTTTTAGCCCACAAGGATTTGAATAAACAAAGGCAACCAGGAGAAGCTTCCCCTCTGCAGGTGGGCCCTTTCCACTTCCGAAACCTGCAAATCATCGTGCTCCCAGGTACAGTACAGGTACCCGAAACACGTCACCACCCCCCTTCCAGTCTTCGCCTTCAGTTTCTACTGTAGCTGTACCGCAACGAGACGCGACGCGGGTTCGCAGTGCGTAATAAAATTGAATTAATTACCGCTAAAAAAAAGACATGGAGAGTTTTGCTCAGAATCTGGATTCGCTATTGGTTGATGATGAAGCAGTACTACCCTCCAGGGCCAGGGGAAGGGGAGTCGAACAGCGCGGAGACGCGTCGGAGCGGAAGGAAGGAATAAGGAAGGAAGGCGGGGGAGGCAGCACTCACATTGCGCGGACCCAGTCGCGCGGCACGTCGGCGGAGGCGATGAGGACGCGGTCGGCGTCGGCGCGGACCCGGGTGAGGGAGCGCATCATGACGCGCACGGCGACGTAGAACTCGTAGTCCCGCGGCGTGCCCATGTACATCATGGCGCGTACGCGTGGCGGTGCCGCGGCGGCGGGCCCTCCCCCGCGCCAGGCCCCGCCGCTCCTCGCGCGCCGCCGCGCGCGTCACCGCGAGCAGCAGCAGCAGTAGCAGCGTCGCTGTCGCGAGCGGGGGCCCCTGCGACCGGCGGCAGCCCCGCCATCGCCCGTTCCCACGGTCCCACTCCGCCCGCGAGAGCGAACACGCGCGAGGGTCGCGGTCGCCTCAGCCGGCCGTTGACTAGCCTGCCCTTGTGATCAGCGAACTGATAGATAGATAGGCGCCGGGGCTCGCTTCGCTTGCGAGGCGCTGCTGGCCTGTTTGCCTTGCCCGGCGGCAGTCAGGCCCCGCGGATGGTGTTTGGGGGAGGAGAGGCGGGGGAGTGGAGACGCTTGGATTGGGTTCCTCGATCGACGATGCTTCTGGTTGGCAAAAAGCAAGAGGAGAGAACGAGGGGGAGAGGGAGGTCAGAGGGGGTAGGGGAAGCGGGGGCGGCGTTTATTTATGAGTTCTCGGAGAGAGACCCGCCGGAGTAGCAGATGCTTTTCCTTGTCCCGGTCCAGCCTCCTCCAGCGTACGAGTACGACGCTCGGTACGCCCCACCTGGTCCGTCTGTCTATCTGACACGCGGGACCGGGTCCCTGGTTGGCCCCGCCCTCCAGCGACGGCGACGGTTCGGCTACGGCTACGGGCTACGGCTACGCCTACGCGTGGGTTGGCCGCGGCCTCTCCTCTCCGTCGTCGTCCGTCGTTCCCTCCTTCTCGGCTTCCGACCGGACGGCGGCGGGGCGGGGACGCTTTCTTCCTTCCTTGTAGTTGTAGTACTGCCAACCAGCCGGTGGCCTGTCCGCCTGTGCAACGTGAAGGAGCGGAGACGGGGGAGGGAGACGACACGGTGCGCTGCGGACTGCCGCGGTGGGTTGGTGGGGCGGCCCGTATGGACCGGACCCGTTCTACACGCGCTCGACGACTCGACACGCTTTAGTGCTGGCGAGTGGCAACTCCAACAGGCCAGGTGTGGACCAAAAAAAAAAAAAACTCCAACAGGCAACAGGCCAGGCCAGGGCCAGGGATGGATGGCTGGCCGACCGATTGATGAATACTCCCTTCGTTCCAAAATAAGCGTTGTTTTAGGTTTTGTGCCATAAGTTTGACTCAATTTGTAAAAAATATATGCAACATTTATATCTCAAAATAATTTTATTAAAAAACTAGACTTAAAGATCTTTCCGATGATACTAATCACTTAATATAAATATTAATATATTTTAATATATAATTAACGGCAGTGTTTTCTCGGTAAGCGAGAACGACATTTAGGGCAGTCCCAATGGGCTATTTATGATGGTTTCTATGTTCATTAAATGAGATGCCAACTCAGCAAAATGCTGACATGACACACTAATTAATTAATGAGGAAAGAGAGTCAAAACGATAGAAATCGTTTCTTTCCTAAGAAACTTTCCTGAGAAACGACGTCTTCCCTCAAACGGATGCATCAAGAAACCGCAAAATCGCCATTGGGAAGAAACGACCAGTTTCTAGCCGGTGGCGCGCACTCACCGACGTCGTCCCTGCGGACCGATTGCTCCTCCAGGTGTGCCCGGCTGCGCTCGCTCGCCGACTCCCGTGGCTGCTCGCCGTGCTGACCGCCGTTCGCCGCGCTCGCGCGACATGCGGCTGCCGCATGCGCTTGCCCTTGCCGCCGCACTGGCCTGTCGCGTCCGCTCGTGCCGCCGCGCTCGCGAGGGCCACCACGCTCGGTCGTCGTCGGAGCCGCGTCAGCTCGCTAGCCGCCGCCACGCTTGGCCATCGGAGCCGCGTCCGCTCGCTAGCGCCGCCGCGCTCGCCAGCTAGAGCCGCGTGCGCTTGCTAGCGCTGCCGCGCTCACCCGCCGCGTCCACTTGCCCGTGCTACCGCATTCGCATGCGCGTGGCCGACGGATGCCTAGTTCACTCGCTCGTGTGCGGGCTCCGGTGGTGGGCTGTGCTTTGGTGGTAGGAACAAACGGGAAACGGATAAAGAGAGAGAGCGCATCGGAGATCTGGTGGTAGGAACAAACGGAGAGAGAGAGCGCATCGGAGAAGATCAGAAGGGGAGTAAAGGATAAGGAGAGAGAATATAGACCAATATTTATTAGTTGAAGACACCTCCATTGTGTAAGGTAGTTTCTATAGATAATATTTAGATGACGTGGATACCATGGAAATCGTGTCTAGTTTCTACCACGTGTCTAGTTTCTACCATTGGGTCTGCTCTTACTCTCTCCGTCCCTAAATGACTCTCTCCGTCCCTAAACGAGTGTCTGTAGAAATCCGTGTTTCCCTCGTAGACAAACTTTCCGGACGATAATTAAAAAGAGACCGAGGGAGTAGGCAACTGGAGGTGGATGTCCAGACGTCCAGTCCCATGATGGTCTTTCCATTTCATCACTGGTAACAAACAATCTGACGTCCAGCCGACGGGTGCGGACGTGTGGTCCTTGCGCCGTTGCAAACTCCCTGGCACCTGACGTCACAGCTCGGTGATCAGATTGGATGGTTTGCTGCAGCATGCATGTGGGGCCGAACCTGTTTGGACGGACCATCAGCTTCAACCTTGAAAGGGACAAGAAAAAAGAAAAAAAAAAGGATGACCTGACCCTCGGTGACTCGGTCGAGCTCGGCTGCTCGGGTCCACTCCCTCCCTCCGTCAAAAAGAATCAAACAATCTCAAACGAGAGTTATGCTATGGAGTTCCTAGTACGAGTACGAGTCCTGCCTTTGGCTCGGCTCACCGGACCGGAACCACACGCGACACGCCTGTGTAGTGCAGCACAGCATGCCGCATCAACGTCATCGGCGACAGTTCATAGCTCATAACAAGGTCAACCGCCCTGCGTTAATTATGGCACGCCCTATAATTTAAAGTAATTTGAAAGGGGGGGGCTGCAAGACCCGGATCCAAAGAAGCAATGACGAATCCGAAAAATATATATACTCTTTTCATATGACGTAACAAAGTGATAACTAATCAACTGGTAATAAAATATAAAGTAGGGCCTTGTTTAAATTGGAGTAAAGTCCATCACCGGTCCCTGAACTTGTGTTGTTGTGTCATTCCCGTCCCTAAACTCACAAATCGACCGTCTAGGTCCTCAACTTGTTCGGTTGTGTCATCCCGGTCCATAAACTTACAAATCGCTCATTTAGGTCCTCAAACTTAGTCAGTTGTGTCATCCCGGTCCCTAACTTTGTTTTGAGTCTCATCTAGATCTAAACATGACAATTTAAAAATTTTATATCAATAAAAATTCATAACTTTTTCATACAAACTCGAAAGAAGACAAACTTTATATCAAATTATAGCCCTCAATGTGATCTACAACTTTATAGTTGAAAAGTTTTTGATTTAAAACTGTTTAGGGTCCCAAAATATTATTGTATGTTTATAGATTTGAAATTAAAATTTAAAATTAATTTTTTTAGATCCTAAATAACTTTAAATAAAAAGTTTATCTACAACGTTGTAGATTGCATTGAGAACTATAACTTTTATATAGATCATGTCAATATTCAAGATTGTTTGATAATTTTAAATTTTAAATTTCAAAATCTATAAACATACAACAATATTTGGGACCCTAAACAGTTTTAAATCAAAAACTTTTCAACTACAAAGTTGTAGATCACATCGAGGGCTATAATTTTAATATAAAGTTTGTCTTTGTTCGAGTTGTATGAAAAAGTTATGAATTATTTGTTGATATAAGATTTTTAAATTGCCATGTTTAGATCTAGATGAGACTCAAAATAAAGTTTAGGGACCAGGATGACACAACTGTCTAAGTTTGAGGACCTAAACAAGCGATTTGTAAGTTTATGGACCGAGATAACACAACCGAATAAGTTTAGGGACCAGGATGACACAACCGAACAAGTTTGAGGACCTAGATGATCGATTTGCGAGTTTAGGGACCGGGATGACACAACGACACAAGTTTAGGGACCGGTGATGGACTTTACTCTTTAAATTGCAACCTTTTGCAATTATAACACTGTAGCACTTTTGTTTGTATTTGACAAATATTGTCCAATCATATGCTAACTAGGCTCAAAAGATTCGTGTCGTGATTTACAACTAATCTATGCAATTAGTTATTTAGGAGTATTTTACCAATATTTAATGCTTCATGCATGCGTCCAAACATTGATGTGATGGTGATGTAATGGAGAAATAGAAAAAAGTTGGAAGTTTGATGTAATATGAACCAGGCCTAGGTCATACCGCCAACTGTAAAGCTTCAAGCCTTCTCCAATTTAAAATTAGACAGTCTTACTCATGATTGAATGCAAAAATAAAATAACATACAGCACCGAGTTATCCCCAATTCAAACATATTTGTACCCATTTCTCACTAATAGTAATGAAACCTCATCTAATTTCTTTAGGTTGGTGTACACGAGGAAAAACAAAAAAACAGCAAATTGCTCAAATCGTTCTGGTTGGTTTGTTAGGTTTTCTGGTAGATACAAGTTGAGTTCCAAGGGGCTCATACATTAGAGGTTTGTTGCACCATATGGTGCAAACCTAATAAAGCACGTGTCCTTCTATGGAATAGGACAGGAGAACACAGAACCGCCACGAGCCATTTGGTTCCCGACAGTATCGCAAACGCAAACAATCTAAAGCGACATATGTTACATGCGGGAATAAAAATTGAACTACTTGTATTTGCGTTTACGTTATATTTACACAAACCAAACAATTTAGATTAAGAGGGTCGTCGTTTTAAAGACTACCATGTCTTCTAGGAAGGTCACAAAGACCTCATGCACGAGTTCGCCAAGATACAAGAGCAACATACTCTAATCACTTAAAACTCGTATGGCATGTTTGGTTAGCAGAACGGTGGATGTAGAATGGTTCGATGCAAAATCCGAATCTAACATCACATTTGGTTTGTCACAGGAAAGGATCAAAATGCCCAAGAGGGAGTAAATCAGGCTATTCTAAAATTCTTGCAATAAGTAAAGCCTAACACTAGCTCATTTTATCCCTAGTGCCTAAAGGTGTGATCTATTTATAACACACAAAATTTTAGCACCCTATGCTTGAATCCTACTCTAGCATGACAATTCTAAAAATATAAATGACAAGAGTTGAAATGCTCAAAGTAATATGAAAAGTGAATAGAGTAAAGGGACACAATGATGTTTCCCAAGGTATCGAGGTGTCAGCACACCCTCTATTCCTCGTTGAAGCACCCGTGCAAAGGGTATCACTCACCCTTGGTCCACACAAAGTGCTAACTCTGGGCTAATCCTTTGCCTCTCCGACCGGGTGAATCGTCCGCAACCAGTAACAACATGGAGAGGGTCTTCCAAAAACTACACTGGATGATCACCATGTTCCTGATCACCACCAAGACGTCTAGGTGATGCCGATCACCAAGCATAAAAAGCACAAACTCACACTTGACTCTAAACAAGCTTAATAAGAAGGGTGGATGGACACTTGCTGACCTCTATGCACTAATGAGGTCCTTAATTTTATGATTATCATATCTCAAGCACTCACTAGGTATGCTCTCTCTTGCACTCTCAAGTGTCTTCTCAGCTAATCAAATGAGCAAGAGACCTCAAATGGACGAGTAAGGGTTATATTTAAACATCCCCAAACAAGCCCACACGAATGTGTAAAAACATAGTTGTTAAAGGGGCATCAGACGCGTCAGGTAGCTGCATCGGGCGCGTCTGATGCCTCTTCCAATGGTAACATGTATTATCTCTAATAGCAAGGTACAGTGACATTAGCCGCACCGTGCGTCCGACGTCACCCCAATGGGCGCATCCTATGATGTCTGAACCTTATGAAACTCTATACATGGCCTAGCGCGTCCGATGCAGCGTCCGATGCGACGCAAAATCAGGACCAAGTGCACAGTTGCACATGTGCGTCCGATGCCATCCCCAAACGTGTCTGATGCCACAGGATCAGCACACTGTGCAATCCCTCTACTCATCGAACACATATGTTGGGTTTAGGGACAGTGTCTGATGCCTCAGAAGGAGTCTAAAACGCTCCCAAATCACGACGGTCATTGAACAACTTTTGTTCCACTCGATCATTGGGTTGTCCCTGAGCTACCTAGTGCTAAGTTTGACAAGTGTGCACCACACCTAACACATTAGACTCGCCTAAGTCAAACTACTAGTTCACACCCCCCCTTTATATTACAGCCAAAGAAAAAGAAGTCCTAAACTGCTCTAAGTGTCTCTCCAACGTCAAATGAACTTAGAACTAGCCTATCTTAAACTTTATCGACCATCCTTTGAAAACCGAAAATGAATTCTATCGTAGGGGCATGAGAACCACCGAGTGACCAAACAATCACCATTATTGTGACCTAACTCGATTTGTTTCTGCAAAACACGCACGTTAGTCACAATAATCTTATGTCGTTATTAATTACCTAAACCCACTAGAGGCCTAGATGCTTTCATTCATCGTCCATATGTTCTCCATGGTGTCTGTCACATCCGGCCCAGTTTGAAATTTGGCCCATGTGCTTGTGATGAGATATTGTGTGTGTGGGGGGGGAGTCTCACTCCCACCTTGGTTGTTTAGAGTGGGTTAGACCAACATATAAGGCTTCTAGAGTCCATCCCACCACTCCCGGGTTAATCCTTTTATACGCGAAGCGAGGATGAAAGCGTAAGCAAGATGCTGGTAGGTGTGGTTTCCTCAGCGTGCAGAGTGGATCTGCCTAAACCCCTCAAGGATGTATTATAGTGTCTATCCTAGCCTTAGATTTGATCTTTAGTGAATTGAGATGGTTGATGGAGTATATAAACACCCGCTCTAACTTGTAACAGTCTTGGTACCCCAACACACTCAAGCCGTACAATACAATGCATGTAATATTCCTTGGTTACCTTCCATGATGTGCACTAGAAGATATGTTGTTAAGCACTTGTTCACACCAATATTGATTCTTCATGTTGAACCTCAGGTGAGTACTGCAACGTATATTCCATGTGAAATATATTGCTTTGACACTTTATGTTCTTCAATTGCATGTCGCTCTTCTTTCTTGTAGTCGAACTATCCGGTCTTGCATACTTGAACAATGCTTTTGCACCGAGTCTTGTCAGATCTCACATGCATTTTTCCGGCACGTGTCGTTAAAAATTGATGTATGCATCTTGTATGCACTCCCTGTTTTGGATCCTATTGTCTAAAGTTGAGTTGGCTACTAAATTGTAAACCACTTTAGCACACTTGTAAGGTATAATAAACTAATGACCTTTCTGTGAGATTGGCTAGAGTTTAGACCATAGAATCCAAAACAATGCTCAAGTCCTTTTTGCAATTTTTCTTTACCGTGGCCATTTGCGCCACTTCTTTTCTTACATTGCCCTTGGTATGGTTGTATGGTATATAAGGAGACGTCTATGATGACTTTATTGATCTTGAAACCTATTTGCTCAGCTCGTTTTTTTTAGGTGCGCTAAGAGCAAGACTAATAATATAGTTAACTTGCTGACTGTAAGATTCCTTACAACATTCTCTTAGTCTGCTCATATAATAGTTAATAGTTAGCTCTTCATAATTAATGCATAGTCTACTTGTATATCTCACATAATTTTTTGGTTCTTATGCCTGAACCGGCTGCAAAGTTACAACCCGCTTTTCATCTCTCTCATCTTCTCTTTTCTCCATCTCAGCATTTAGTCAGCTTACAGACCACTATTATACTTGTTCTAAAAGGAGATATAAGGTATATAAGTGCATGTTGATAGGAGGGAGCATCGACAAATATATGCATCGTGTTTACCGTGTTTGGGAGAAAGAAAGAAAAAAAACGGAGATCCATCCAAACATCTAAAGTATAGCTAAGCTAAGCTAAGCCCCTCTGAATGGACGTGACCATCCAAGCGAGAAGCGACCGTCGCTTTGCCGGGGGCCACGCGAGGCGGCACTTGTTCTATCCCCCGGCGTTTGGATAAGAGCAGGAGCAGCGCCGACGACGAGGCACACATCTGGGCGAGTAAAGAACAACGAATATGCTGCTGCTTCTGTTTCTTTTTTTATATATGAACAAACTGCGTCTCCTTTGGCTGCATCCACCATATATATCGTTTCGTGTACTCAAGTTGGAACGAGTGACGACGCGCCTACACGTCTGAATTATTTTAAGCGAAGCGAAACGGGACGTTTTTTCAATCCCGGTGTTGATGATGCTAAGGCAGAGCCAGAGCTTGTCCATGGTTGGCCCGCGTCCTCTTCTCTCACTCAGCTCCCCGTGTGCAGAGGAGAGCAGAGATATGAATACGATGCAAAACAAATATCGCCGTCGATGCAACACAAGCCATGGATATTCTCCTATAATATAATATATACTACTAGTATATGTGTAGAGATGAAGCGGTCTGTATACGCGGATGGATTGGGTGACGCGTACAAAAAGCTGATCGCCTCATATCCATGACGTCCTGGATCATCTCCCTTTTGTGGGGGCGCCGCCATGGCGCCATCTCTATAAACAAGTGGGAATCGGCGCCATCTGCGTGCAGAAAGCTATAAGTAGGTATCAGCGGCCCGCCTGATGGAGTGACAAGGATGCATGCCAAGCTCAACGTCTAGCTCACGCAGCAGTGCCCAAGCGTCAAGCTCAAGCGGTGGGCCGGTGGTACAAGTTTTTCTTTTTCTTTTCTTTTTGTTTTTCCAGAAAAGAATTCTATCGTCTCTGTCAACACGTTATACGGTGAAGGTAATAAACTCTTAACTCCCCTAGGATGCACAGGCCGGGCGTGTGTCGCCTTTGCCGGCATCGACGAGCTGCGTCGTCGTGCTCTGCTCACCTCCGATTCGATTCGACGCTGGTTACCTGTGCCTGTGCAAAGCTAAAGTTGCCGCGTAGGGTGTGTCCGGTACGGTACGTACGTACGTGGCGCTGGTACTAGTACTAGTACTAGGAGAAAGAAACGAACTGCCCACACGATCCTCGATCGGCACCAGCACCGCAGCAGCCAGCAAGCGAGTCGTACGTAGCCTGCCGGTGTCCTCATCTTGCTCAGTCCCTGAAGAACGAGCACGAGCACGCGCACGCGCACACGGAGAGCCACGGACGCAGCGTTGCGCGACGGTGACCGTGACCGTGACCGTGACCCCGTCCAGACCGAGCCAAGCGGAGCACGCCGCTGACGACTCGGTCGAGGTCGAAGCCCGCGCGTTCTCCTGTGCCTGTGCCCTTCCCCGTCGCCCTGGCGCGCGTATTCCTTGCGCGATTACGGCCCTCGCTCGGGTTTCGTGTCGCCGTCGCTCTCGCCAAGTCTCGCGCCTTTCGTTCCCCTTTGACTGCCCCACCGGTTGCTTTGCTTGCTAATTGCTATAGCCTGCTCGCGAAGCAAACCAGCAGCGATGGGGTAAGAACGGAACGGTCCACGCGGAGAGGATCCCGGCCGGCGATACGGTCGCCGCCGCCACGCTCGGAACAACTCGTGGACTCGGGTGTCAAGGGCAGGCTCTCTTGTGTCTCTGGTCAGTCCTCGTCTCTAGGTGTGCTCAGCGTATGAACCCGTGAATGAAACTTCTACGTACTCGGTACTCGTGTGAATGAATACTTGGCTGGTAATTGAGCTTGGAAATAACGGAAGAGAAGATTACATGGAGATCACTTTATTCGCTTCTTGACCCTGCTGGCTGCTGAGGCGCTGAGCGAGTCGTCGTCTTCTATATTACTGTACGTGCTTCTGCTTGTGTGTGAATTAATGATCTACTACGAACATAGTAAGTACGTACGGCTGATAGATACGATACGAATCATAGGATCTATCTAATCCACGAGACCGTCGTATCATAGAAAGGGTCAAAGGGAGATCGACTACTACAGAGATTCTTCTTCCTTTTTGGAGAAAACAGCGCACAGAGGCGGAGTGGGCGTAGCAGATCGAGAGAGGCAACCGTCCAGTTTGGCCTGCGGTTGACCGCCATTTGGTTATGCCAAACTAACGTAACGAAACCTACTCTTGTCAAACTCTCCGGCTCGTCTGGTCTTGGCTCCGCTCGGCTCCTTATCTGGGCTTGGCCGTACCCATTTGCAACGCATGCCAACAGGGCCTGCCCTGATGTTGCATGCGACCAGGACATATAAGTACTCGTGATGGTGGTTAACTCCAGATACTATGCATGTGAAACGACTAATAAAGAGCGCAGTTTCTGACTCGGGAGGGCTTTATTACCTTTTGGGCAGCAGCAGCAGCTCGGGACAACATCTGGTGGCGCTCCTATACTCCCTCCATATCCCATATTACTCCATCCGTCCCAGGATATAAGGCACGGACGTATTTCAAAATTCAAACTTTCTTATCTTTGACTAACAATAGCCGAATCAATAAAAGTTTTATCTATAAAAGTAGTTGCATTATTGTCGGGGGGGAACGTCAAAGGGGTACCCCCAATCAACGCAAACACCCGAACGCTCTATCTCGTCTCGCCGAGCCCTCCCAGCCAGGCCTCGGGCGAACGCTCTGTCTCCGTCTCGCCCGAGCCCTCCCAGCCAGGCCTCGGGGCGAACGCTCGTCTCCGTCTCGCCCGAGCCCTCCCAGCCAGGCCTCGGGCGAACGCTCTATCTCCGTCTCGCCCGAGCCCTCCCAGCCAGCCTCGGGGCCTCGGGCGAACGCTCTGTCTCCGTCTCGCCCGAGCCCTCCCAGCCAGGCCTCGGGCGAACGCTCTTTCTCCGCCTCGCCCGAGCCCTCCGAGCAAGGCCTCGGGCGAGCACGATCGCTCTCCGTCTCGCCGAGCCCTCCAGGCCTCGGGCGAGCGCCGCCCCCACACCTCGAGCCTTAACGCACGGGCCTCGAGCTGCACAGACAGCCGTACCAGCCCATACCACGCATTTAATGCCTTCACCTACCCCGGTCATGTCCACTAGTGCACAGCATGTACCACAGTAACGGTGTAAAGGTCAAGTCTCGTTTTCACCACAAGCATGGGCAAAAGGGCACCAGTACAGCACTGTTCGGCCAAGCCAGGCACTGTAACCCCTCGAGGCCGGCTACGCGCCCCTCGAGCCCAGCACTGCAACCCCTCGAGGCCGGCTACGCGCCCCTCGAGCCCTACACTGTAACCCTCGAGGCCGGCTACGCGCCCCTCGAACCCAGCACTGACCCTCGAGGCGGCTACGCGCCCCTCGAGCCCTGCACTGTAACACCTCGAGGCCGGCCTCCGCGCCCCTCGAGCCCCCGTGGCGCCACCTCGAAGCCGGCTCCGCGTCCTTCGAGCCCTAACTACTTTCATGCTATTGGAAGGACAGGTACCCCAAGATCCGGAGGGACCCCGCCGCGTACTGTACATTCCGGGATGGGTGCTGTACGGCTCCCGCCTTGTCGCGCCACCACGTCCGCGCCCAGGATGGAAGCCACGACCCAAGGACGCCTCAACAGCGACGATCACATCGGCTCCAGTGGCCCCGACAAGACAGGGTTCCTACCCTTCTCCGTATGGGGCACCATGCGCCCCGACACCTGTAATACCTTTATGTAACCCTGGCCTCCCCTTGCTCTATAAAAGGGACACTAGGGCCCTCATTCAGGGGAGGACACAATACACAAGTCCACACACAGGCACGAGTCCGGACTCCGGTCCACGCTCACTGAGCTTGTATTCTCCCCTGTACAAGCACTTAGGTGCAAGTAATACAAGAACATCCCCCCGCTGGACGTAGGGCCTTCTTTGCCCGAACCAGGATAAATCCTTGTGTCCTCTTGCATCACCTCCAGGAAGAGAAGCACGCGATCATATTACTCGTTGGTGTGATACCCCCGGGTACGAAACACCGACAGTTGGCGCGCCAGGTAGGGGACTTCGCGTGTCCGAGCCGATTTCTCGTTGATTCCTGGATGGCTTCATCCCCTCTTCCGTTCTCGGCTGGTGCCGTCGTCTGGTTCGGGAGCCTCGAGTTCCTGGCCACAGGCAACGGCAACGAGCTGACTCTGCTCTCCACGGAGGGCCTGAGCGGAGTGCGTGTCACGCCACCCCGCGCGGGGGGGCGTGACGCGTCGCCCGCACCACCACACGTCGCCACATCGCGAGCGGCGCCGTCGTCACCGTCGTCGCCGGGCGCAGGCGGTGCCCGCGGCAAACACCTACGCCCCCGTAGCCGGTGCAGGGTCCCCAAGGGGAAACCAGCCCGGCGCGCGGCGGAGACCTCCAGGGCGCACCCGCGCCCGCCTAGCGACTTCGCATTCATCATGCGTACGGACCAGGAACCAGGCCAGAGGCCTCCGAGCCGTGCGCCGTCGACGCCACTCAGCCTCCTCCCGCACGGGTCGCGCCGCGCTCGACGCCAGCGGTTCCCGGTCGGCCTCGACAACTCTGCGGCTGTATACGCCCACCGCCTCGACGAGCGCCATCAGGACCAGACGGTGGCGGACCGGGAGCAGCGTTCGGGCGCGCTGCTGCAGGCCATGGCCAGCCTGGAGATCGTCCACCCCGCGTGCGTCGACCGCGACTTCTTGCGAGCCTTCGAGCCACCTCGGCGAGCCACCGTCGGAGAATGGTACCGCGAGCTGCGGTCCCAGCATCGGCCAAGGCGGCGTGCCGTCAACAGCTCCGACTCCGACGAATACGACTACCACGACCCCGACCTCTGGGATCCCACCAGGGAGTGCTTCCAACTCGAGGGAGTCGTATGCGATACCGAGGACGAAGGCGACGACGACAGGCCGGCGCTCGACCTAGAGGGACCTAGCGACGTGGCCGCGGCAGGCGGATCACGCGTTCAGGGAAGGGACGAACCTCCAGCACCGGCTGTGCCGCCTAAGCACGACGATGGCCGGGCGGCGCAACTCGCACAAGTGCAAGAGGCAATCACCAAAGCCGAGGAAGAACGGCGACACCTGCTGCAGCTCCGGCAAACCCTGATGCAGGAACCACCCAGCCCCGAGGAGCCGGAGCTCGAGGCCGGGCTCGAGAGGTCCACCGGCGGATCCTCGAGGACGGGGCACCAGCACGCCCCGAGGTATGTTTCCCGCGAGCTGGGCAGAACGTGGTGGCGGCGGCTATGATGCTCCGTGACCTGCCCGCCGTCTCCAACCCCGATGCCAGGCGCATGCTCGGAGAAATGAAAAACCTCCTCGAGACAGCCGCGGTACAGCAGGCCGAGAGCTCGGCGTCACGCCGACGCGGAGCAGCCTCGGGGAAACCGGCGGACACGCCCCACGACGCTCGCGAGGCATCCGTCCACCAGCCGGACGCCTCTCGAGCTAGGCCAGTCCGCGAACGGATCGTCGACAACCGGCCACCTCGAGACCCCAACGACGCCCGCAACGACATCAACCGACGGCGCAAGGACAAGGGGGCCCAAGAGCGTGGCTATAGCGCCCATCGAGGGGGGCGCTACGACAGCGACGAGGACCGGCAGGTCCTCGAGCCCCCGGGCCCCGAGTCTTCAGCCGGGCCATCCGCAGCTCGACCCTCCCCGACCGCTTCCGACCGCCGACCAACATCGTGAAGTATGACGGGGAGGTCGAGCCCAAGCTCTGGCTCTCGGACTTCCGCCTTGGCTGCCAACTGGGCGGAGCGAAGAACGACGACCGCGTGATCATACGTCAACTCCCACTTTACCTCTCGGACACCGCCCGCCGGTGGCTCGAGGGGCTCCCGCCGGATCGGATCCATGACTGGGCCGACCTAGTCAGGGTCTTCGACGGGAATTTCAAGGGGACCTGCGTGCGTCCAGGCAACCCCTGGGACCTACGGCGTTGCAGGCAGGCGGCGGACGAGCCCCTCCGCGACTTTGCTCGACGGTTCTCGAAGCAGCGTCTCGAGCTCCCCACGTGCCTGACGAGGACGTCATCTCAGCGTTCCTCGCGGGCACGACATGCCAAGAGCTTGTTCATGAGCTAGGACGCTACCGTCCCGGGACGGTCGAGGACCTGATGGATCGCGTCACCAGCTTTGCTTCGGGCGACGAAGCAGTGGGGGCTTCTTTGGCCGTTCCACGGACAAAGGCAAGGCGGTGATCGCGCCGGAGGGCTCCAACAAGGGCAACGACGCCAAGAACGACAACAATGACGGCAACAAAAGGAAGAAAAACAAACGCAAGGGCCAGAAGGCGAAGCGTGGCGCCGATGACGACGACGACAAAGAGGTGCTCGCGGGCGCCCTCGAGCCTAAGAAGCCCCGAGGCCCCCCCGATGGGGCTGTTTTCGACCAGATGCTCGAGGATCCCTGTACCTACCACAGGGCCCCGTAAACCACAAGTTGAAAGACTGCCGACTGTTGAAGGGCTACTACTCCAAGCTCGGCGATAAGAGGGAAGACGCGCCTAAGGGAAAGGATACCGATCGACGCGGCGGAGGAACGCAGATGGCGACTTCCCCCCGGTGCGCGACTGCTACATGATCTACGGGGGGCCGACCGTCGGGCTCTCAGCTCGAGAAAGAAAGAAGGAGCGCCGGGAAATCTTTTCGCTTGGCCACGACGCCCCCCGGTATCTTGACTGGTCCGATGCGCCAATCACGTTCGACCGTGACGACCATCCGGACCGTGTCATAAACCCGGGGGCTTACCCCCTCGTCGTCGACCCCATCATAATCGACGTTCGGTTCTCCAAGGTGTTGATGGATGGGGGCTCGAGCCTCAACATCATATACCTCGAGACCCTCGACCTCCTGGGGATTTCAGAGGGACAGCTCGACCCAGCGTCGGGGGTTCCACGGAGTAGTACCAGGAAAGAAGGCCCACCCCCTCGGGCGCATCGACCTGCCGGTTTGCTTCGGCACGCCGGCAAACTTCCGTCAGGAAACGCTCACCTTCGAGGTGGTCGGCTTCCAAGGGACCTACCACGCCATCATCGGCCGGCCAGGCTACGCCAAGTTCATGGGCGATTCCTAACTACACGTACTTGAAGCTCAAGATGCCGGGGCCAAAAGGGGTCATCACCGTTGACACCTCCTACGAGCACGCATACCACTGCGACGTGGAGTGCGTCGAGCGGGGGGAGGCCAACGTCCACCTCGACTCGCTCGAGGCCTTGGCAGCTCTGGCCACCGAGGGGGCCCCAGAAGCAAAGCGTCACGCCGGCACCTTCGAGCCGGCTGAGCACACCAAGCAAATACCCGTCGACCCGACCTCGGCCAATGGCAAGACGCTGACCATCAGTACCAGCCTCGAGCCCAAATAGGAAGCAGTGCTCGTCGACTTTCTCCGTGCGAACATCGACATGTTTGCGTGGAACCCCTCGGACATGCCGGGCATACCGAGGGAAGTCGCCGAGCACGCCTTGGAGATCCAGGCCGGGTCCAGACCGTGTGAAGCAACGCCTGCGCCGCTTCGACGAGGAAAAGCGCAGGATCATCGGCGAGGAGGTGCACAAGCTTTTGGCGGCCGGATTCATCAAGGAGGTATTTCACCCAGAGTGGCTAGCTAACCCTGTACTAGTTAGGAAAAAGAATGGAAAAATGCGGATGTGTGTAGATTACACTGGTCTGAATAAAGCATGTCCAAAAGTTCCATTTCTTTACCTAGAATTGACCAGATCGTCGATTCCACTGCTGGGTGCGAAGTGCTTTCGTTCCTTGATGCGTATTCCGGCTACCACCAAATTAGGATGAGAAAATCCGATGAGCTCGCAACCTCTTTTATCACGCCATTCGGTATGTATTGCTATGTTACGATGCCCTTCGGCTTGCGAAACGCCGGGGCAACGTACCAGCGATGTATGCAGCACATCTTTGGCGAGCACATAGGCAAGACCGTCGAGGCCTACGTCGATGACATCGTGGTTAAAACTAAAAAAGTCGGGAACCTCATCAGCGACCTCGAGACCACGTTCGAGTGCCTCCGGGCCAAGAATGTGAAGCTCAACCCCGAGAAGTGTGTCTTGGTGTGCCTCGAGGCATGCTACTTGGCTACATCGTCTCACAACGGGGGATCGAGGCAAACCCTGAAAAAATCTCAGCAGTCACGAGGATGGGCCCGATTCGTGACCTCAAGGGTGTGCAGAAAGTAACAGGCTGCCTAGCCGCTCTCAGCAGATTCATCTCGAGGCTGGGGGAAAAAGCAACCCCTCTACCGCCTGCTAAAAAAGACGGAACACTTTGCGTGGACCGCCGAAGCCGAGGAGGCCTTAACCAAGTTGAAGGGGTTGCTGACTTCTGCACCAATTCTCGTGCCCCCGCGACCAGCCGAAGGTGACGATTCCCCCGAGCCCTCCTCCTCTATGTGGCCGCAACCACTCAGGTGGTTAGCGCGGTCATAGCCGTCGAGAGGCACGAGGAGGGTCATACATTGCCGGTCCAGCGACCGGTATACTTCACCAGTGAGGTACTCTCCGAGGCCAAGGTCCGGTATCCGCACATCCAAAAGCTGCTCTACGGCATCATCGTCACAAGGCGCAAGCTCCAGCACTACTTCCTCGCTCATCCCGTGACGGTGGTGTCGTCCTTCCCCCTCGGAGAGATCGTCAACAATCGGGAGGCCACGGGGCGCATCGCCAAGTGGTCCGCCGAACTAATGGGGGAGACCATCACCTATGCCCCGCGAAAGGCCATCAAGTCGCAAGCGTTGGCGGACTTCGTTGCTGAATGGACCGACACTCAGCTCCCGCCGGCACAGATTCAAGCCGAGCTCTGGACCATGTACTTCGATGGATCCCTCACGAAGACGGGGGCAGGCGCAGGCCTGCTCTTCATCTCACCCCTCGGAGTACACATGCGCTACCTGCTACGCTTGCACTTCCCCGCCTCCAACAACGTCGCCGAGTACGAGGCCCTCGTCAATGGGCTGCGCATCGCCCTCGAGCTCGGGGTCCGACGCCTCGACGCCCGAGGAGACTCGCAGCTCGTCGTCAACCAGGTTATGAAGGCTTCAAGCTGCATCGATCCCAAGATGGAGGCATACTGCGGGGAGGTGCGCAAGCTGGAAGACAAGTTTTACGGCCTCGAGCTCAACCACGTAGCTCGGAAAGTACAACGAGGCCGCAGACGAGCTGGCAAAGTTGGCGTCCACGCGCGGCACGGTACCGCCAGACGTCTTCTCGAGGGACGTCTTCGAGCCATCCGTCGAAATCGACCCGGGGGCTGGCCCTCGACGCCACCCCTCGAGCAAGACACGGGGGCTCGACTCTCAACGCCACCCCTCGAGAAGGACCCCTCGACGTCCGCAGAGGCGATGCAGGTCGACGCACACGCCTCTTCGTCATCACGGCCCTCGACTGGCGGACGCCCTACCTCGACTACCTGACGCGAGGCGAGCTACCAGAAGACAAGACGGAGGCCCGACGCATCGCTCGGAGGGCCAAGACCTACGTCATCTACGGCGACGAACGGGAGCTATACCGACGAAGTCCGACTGGGATCCTTCAACGCTGCATCCCACTCGAGGAAGGGCGCAAGCTCCTCGACGATATGCACTCGGGGGCTTGCGGCCACCACGCAGCGCCGAGGGCCCTGGTTGGGAACGCCTTCCGTCAAGGCTTCTATTGGCCGACCGCCATTGGGGACGCCAAGCGTTTGGTCCAAGCGTGCCATGGGTGTCAATTCTACGCCAAGCAAACGCACCAGCCCGCACACGCCCTGCAGATGATCCCAATCACTTGGCCATTTGCCGTTTGGGGGCTCGACCTTGTGGGTCCCCTCAAAAGGACAAGTGGAGGGTACACACACATGCTCGTGGCCGTCGACAAGTTCACCAAGTGGATCGAGGCTAAGCCGATAGGAGACCCCACCTCCGAGAGGGCTGTCGAGTTCATCGCCAACATCATGTACCGGTTCGGGGTGCCTAATGTCATCATCACCGACAATGGCACCCAATTCACGGGCAAAAAGTTCACCAACTTCTGCGATGACAACAACATTCGCGTAACCTGGGCCTCGGTCGCATACCCCCAATGCAACGGGCAGGTCGAGCGCGCCAACGGCATGATACTCCATGGGCTAAAGCCGAGGCTGTTCAAGACCCTCAAGAATTTCGGAAAGGGGTGGGCTACAGAACTCCCCTCGGTGCTGTGGGGCCTCAGGACTACGCCGAGTCGAGCCACCGGGTTCACTCCGTTTTTCCTAACCTACGGCGCCGAGGCCGTCTTACCTACGGACCTCGAGTACGGCTCACCTCGACTTCGAGCCTACAACGAGCAAACCAGCGACGAAAGGCTCGCCAACGCCAAGGACCAGCTCGAGGAGGCCCGAGACGTGGCGCTCATCAACTCTGCACGCTACCAGCAAACACTTCGATGCTACCACGACAAGCACGTGCGCAAAAGGGACCTGGCGGTGGGGGACCTCGTGCTTCGACGGCTGCAAGATAATCGAGGGCGCCATAAGCTCACCCCTCCGTGGGAAGGCCCATACACCGTGGCCGAAGTGCTCAAGCCAGGAACATACAAGCTCTACGACGACCAAGGCAGGATCCTGGCGAACGCGTGGAACATATCTCAGCTACGTCGCTTCTACCCTTAAAGGCCTCGAGGCCTTGTTCATTTTATCACTTTGTACAAACATGTCAAAATGAATGAACAAACTCGTGCATTGTCGTTCATGTTGCTTGCATCTTAAGGTAGCCTCGACCCTGCTTTGCTCAGGGTCAAGCCTCCCTCTCGGGGGCTGACGGGGGGGCCTTCCCCCCAGACTCCGGAAAAATACGCGTTTTCTTTTCTAAAAATTTGACCCTCGTCTCGACTCGTGCCTCGAGTGAACTAGCGACGTCTAAATCCTAAAGTACCTCGAGCCTCCAAGGGGGGGGGCGTCGACGTAGACGGCCACCTACGCCCCCGGGCTACGGTGCCCTACCTACGCCTCCCCTCGAGGGGCTCGCGACGTATCGAAGGAACACAGACTAAGTTAGCAGAAACTCGAGCTTGCGACAAAGAGAAGTGGTCAAACGCATTTGAAAGGAAAACAACCCCTTTAAATAACAAATCATATATACATTCGGGTCTCGACGTACCCTCACACGTCATAAAATTCTTACAAGGGCCCCGGTGCCCAAATTTGGCGCGCAGGCCCTAGTCTTCGTCGGTGCGGTACTCCTCCCCGAGGTCTTCCGCGGCGGGCTCGACCTCGACGCCCGAGCTCGAAGGAGGAGGGCTCCCGACACCGCTGCTGGCGTCAGGAGGCAGCACGTCCTCCTCGAAGATCTTCGCGAGCGACGTCCCCGGCCTCTCCATCTTCTCAAAATTTTGTCGACACGGCGGTTGTTCCACTCCTCATCCTTCCCCTCGATCTCGATGAAGCCATTCGCGACAACGTGGACCGGGAAGCGGAAACCGGAGCGAACGACCGCGAGTGTCTGCTTGACGCCGTGATGGAGAGCTTGCCGGACACGGTCCCGCGCGGCTGCGTCGAAGAAGCACAAGGCGTCGACCAAGGCATCGCCCCGAGCCACTGCACCTTCTGCCGCGGTCACAGGAGGAGCACCCCACATGGGGCCGAGCCGGTCGAGAGAAGAGCGAGCCCTCCGCCACCATCGTCTCGTCTTGGAGTTGGTCCAAGAGAGCCTGGTTCGTCCCGCGGAGCTCCTCGACCGTCTTCTCGACCCCTGCGCAACAAACAAGGAAGAGTGAGACTGCGGCGTAACAAAAAAACTTCGAGACCCAAACAAGAACAAGGTGTAAGCCTCACCGTCGCAGTGTTGCCCCAGTGCGGCGAGGTCGCTGGTCAGGCCCTCAGCACGCTGCTCCAGCCTGCGCTTCTCGGCCAGCGTGAGGAGCCTCGGACCTAAGGTCCTCGATCAGCCGGCCCGCCTCTACCAGGGCCAGATCCTTGCGGATCACCTCCTGCCGCGCCGCCCCCTCGGCAGCTCGGGCGGTGGCGGCACCACTCTTGGCGTCTTCGGCCTCTTTTCTCGCCGCCTCCGCTGCGGTTCGGGCAGAGGGCGGCCTCGCCACGGGCGTCAGCCTCCTGCTTCGCCGCCTCGGCTTCAGCCGGGCAGAGGTGGCCTCGCTTCGGGCGTCCGCGGCCTCCTTCCTCGACGCTTCGAGAACGGCGGCGGCCTCCTCCTTGGATCGAGCGACCTCGCCTCGAGCCACCCGGACCTCCGCCTCCGCCTCGTTAAGCCGGCTCGCCATCTGGGCGTTCCGGCTCAGCTCCGCGCGGAGATCTCGAAGCTCCGCCTCAGCCCGCGCGAGGGCGGCTGACACCTGTGCGGACCGGCCCGCCTCCTCGGAGCAGGACCGCTCCGCCTCCGCCATAAGCACGGCCACCTCCCGGAAGATGGACCGCACCTCGCGCGGGGCCCCCGCTGGGCCGGCTGCTCGATGGGAACCACGGCAAGGGGCGGGCTCAAGGGACGGGAAACGGCCATATCGGTCGGTCGAGCTCGATGTCGGGCAGATCCTCCTCCGCCTCGAGCTGCCCCGACAGCGACCCGCCGCCCGACGGCACGGGCCCCGACTCCCTCCGTCCCTCCGCCGGCACTTCCTGTTGCGGATCGATCGAGGGAAGGCTCGACCCCGGGCCCTCTTCCCTGGCCGGGCCCTCCGGCGCCTTGTCGGCGCTAGCCGGCACCTCGGGCGCCTCCATCATCGAGCCCGCGGCGAGGAGCGGCCCCTGCTCCAGCTCGTTCAGGAGGTCCTCCACCGTCGGCTCCTTCTCGCCGACGCCTCTCCCCCTTTCCCTCCTCCGCAGCCCGGCCGTGCTGGTCGGAGCCACAAGGGGCGCAGTCTCCTCAGCCCCAGACGCCGGCGGGGCCGTGCTCGCCCAGGCGCTTCCCCCGGAACAGCCGTCGTGGTGAGGGGAAGGATGGCGCTCCCAGTGGCACCATCGCAGGAGGAGGAGGGGGGAGGAGGGCAGCGCTTCGGCGGATAAGGTGGTGGCAGGCTCGATGCCATGAGCTGAGGCCCCTGCAATAACGAGATGACGGAGATGTCAGAACCAGGAAGAGTACCTCGACCCCTGTGGTCGATGGCGACGGCCTCACCAAAATTCGCGACGATCATCTGGGCCCCTCGAGCCATGGCAGCTCGGGCCTTCTCCAGCCAAGCGGCTTCTCTAGCGGAGGAAGGTGCCATACCTCGAGGTGCCTGTGCCTCGACGGGCTCGAGGTCTTGGCCCGCTTGGACGAAGCGAGGTCCACCTCCTGGTAGGAGCGCTTCCCCCTGAGAAGACGGAGATGGCACGCGTCATCAAAAGCAAAGAGGTGAAGCCTCACTACCGACGAGACCCAAGGAAACTACTCACCCGAAGCGGCGGCTGGGCTTCTTCCCGGAATCGCCGGACCCACTCGGGGGCTTCGAGCCCACCCCACGGCTCGAGCCTGTGCCTGGGCCGTCTCCACAGGGCTGGGATGGGGGGAGCTCCCGACGCCTCCCATGGCTCGACCTCGAGGGAGAGCCCTCCTTCCGCCCCACATCGCGGGAGGGCGACCGTACCACCCTCGTGCTGACGTCGTGGCGCTCGCCCCGGCGCGGGCTCCGGGACCTGCTCCGGCGCCCGCGCTGGTGGTCGCGCCCTCCCGCGTCCGCTTCCGTGTCCCGGCGGCGGTGTAGGCGATGGACTCCGGGGACGCTCGCGCCCCTGGTCACGAGACGCTCGGGGGCTCCCTCCCCGACGCTCGTGATGGCGCGGGCTCGACGCCTCTTCCTGGCGCCCGCTCCTCCGCGGGCTCGACGGCGCCCTTGACGGCTCGGGGGTCGGGCGAGAAACCCTTCTCGACCTGTCGACCGCCTCTCGAGGCCCGACCCCTCTCGAGACCCCCGTCTGGGCTGACACGGGGGCGGCCTCCGTTGGCGCTGTGGCGGAGGCGCTCCGGGTCCGGGGCTTCCTTACGACCAGGGGCACATCCGGCGCGGAGCTCGACGGACCTCGGGCCCCGACGAGGCAGGGATCGGCGCCGCCTTCCGCGGCTGCGTCCCGCGCGACCCTTTTGTCGGGGGGACCTCCAGTGTACCCTCCTGCACAGAGGAGCGGTCAGCCCTGTCATCAACGAGCCCCGCGCGATCAAGCGCACATCCATCCCCTCGTCGTCGCCCTCCTCCTCATCACCACTCTCCTCCTCCGAGCTCGAGGAGCTCAGCTCGGGGGACCCGTCCCCAGGCTGACGGTTACGACGAGCCTTCGCCAGTCTCTGCTCCCGAGCTAAGCGACGCAAGTTTTTATTTTCTCTTTCTTCTTTTGGCATCCTTGCTCTCCTTGTCCTTCTGAGCAGAGAGGCGCCTCACCTGAGAACCGCGGCGTCCTCCCTCACGGGGGCCTCGACGCGCGACAAGTAAATGCCCCCTGAAGAAAGAAGAAGCGTGATGAGACAAACCACAAGACGGATGCAAACGGATCGAAGGAGGAGGAAAAAGGGGGAGGAGGCTCGAGATAGCTCGACTCGAGGGAGGCTTACCAGGTCGAGACAACCCCTCGTCGGGTGCCATCGCAACCAGGTTGGAGATATTCAGGGACGAACGGCCCCTGGATCGTGATCGACACCCGGGAGACGCCCTCGTTCCGGGACAGCCTCTCTTCGGCCATCCTCGAGCGATTGAGCGCCTCGAGCTGAGCCTGCGGGCCCATCTCGTGCATAAGAAGGGGGCGGTCCGCCAGCGGGAGAACTCTTCGCTGGTGGAACGCCCAAATGACCGCTTGCACGGTCAGCTTCTTCTCGTCCACCAGCGTCTTCATCATCTCCATCAGCGGGGCCAGGTGGCGTTGCCTGTCGCCGCAACGCCCCAGGTCCACTTCTCGGGCGTTGAGTGAGGACCCTGCCGGTGTACTGCGGAAGGAGGCCGCCTTCGTTCCGCAGATAGAAACCAATGGTCGTCCCACCCGGCCTGGTTGGTGGAAAGCTTGTATCGCAGGTACGCGCGGGGACATTGGCCGACGAGGTCCCGCCCTCGCGGTAATGGCAAGGGAGCCCATGCGCACGGGCCGCCTCCCGATGGCTTCAGGGACTTGATGAAGAGGCTCCCCCGGAAGAGATGGACGAACATCTCCCAGTGCGGCTCCATCTTCAGGTACCCCTCGCACACCGCGGCGAATATGGCGGCGTGCGAGATGGAGTTGGGGGAGAAGTGTTGCAGCTCCACTCCAACCTCGAAATGGTGGGCCAGCCCTCGCAAGAAGCGGCTCGGCGGGGACGCCGAGCCCCATACGGTGGTAGCGCGTGAAGATCACCACGTACCCCTCCGGCGGGTGCGGCTCCCGGTGCTCCGCCGACGGGAATAACCCACCATGCGGGTCCCTCCTCCGGGTTGGGGCGCAGAAGCCCCTGGGCCACCAGCGAGTCCATTTCGCTCTGCGTCACCTTCGACGGGCTCCAGTCCTCGGCCGGCAGCATCTGTTTCTGGGCGGCCATGACGGTGGCGCGGCGCGGATCCGAGCAGCGGGCGGGCGGCCGGAAATCCCCAATCGACTAGCTCGAAGGAGAGGGCGCGTAAAGGCTACGGCGGCGGCAAAGGCAAAGGCAAAGTAAAGGGTTTCTTTTTTCCCCTCTTTCGATATTTATAGGGGGAAATCCAGACGGGCGGGATCTCCCACGACGTGAAAAGGTAACCGAATGCATTCAATGCGCCCACCTAACCACGTCTCGAGCCGGATGCAGGATACACGCGTTACCTCTCCATTCGCTCCACTACCCGGGCCCACCACGACCGTCGCTCCGGCTTCGCGCCCGCCGCTCTCCCCGACGATTTCCGCCTAAAAAGGCGTGCCCATCGGGCAGAGGGATTCCCAGACGACGAAGGCTTCTTCATAAAGGTAAAAACGGGCCCCGGCCCTAAGTCTCGAAGCAGCGAAGGCTGGCCCTCGAAAGGGTTCGACAGCCGCTTCGAGCACCCGAGTCAGGGACACCAAGGGGCGCCGCTCGCGGCATTACTCGAGGGCCGAGCCCTCGAGGCCCCTCACGTGTATCCAAGGCGGGGAGCTCGACATGCAGTGAGATCCCCTCGGAGGGAGGCATCGAGCCACCGGGTCCTATCGAATGGACCCGGCACTCCTGCAGACTGAGCACCCATGCTTTATGAGACCGCCTCCGGGCCACAGTCGACCCCTAAACGAACGGGGCACGAGCTCTCACTTGGATTCCCCGTTACCAGCTCACCACAACCTCGATACTCGCCCACTCGGGTAGTACGAGGCATCCCCCCTCGCATCCGATCGAAAGGACTCGCGGGATGACAAGCCAGGGCAATCGGCATGCCGGACAGCTCGAGGAGCCGGCCAGTCGGTTCAGCCTGGCACCCCTCGACGAAAGAGGGTCTAAAAACTCGGACAGTTACGACTAATCTCTTTTCTTGTGTGAACATGAGATTTTCAGACCTCGGGCAAACGCTCGTCCTCCGTCTCGCCTGAGCCCTCAAAGCCAGGCCTCGGACGAACGCTCGTTCTCCGTCTCGCCCGAGCCCTCCGAGCCAAGCCTTGGACGGAGTCTCCTACGACAAAGGAAAGGTAACCGCAAACATTTAAGGTGACTACCTAACCGCATCTCGAGCCTGTTGACAGGTACACACGGCGCCACGATCAAGAGCCCCTGCTCGAGTGCAAGCACTCAAACAAGGGCTCGGGGGCTACTGTCGGGAGAACGTCAAAGGGGTACCCCCAATCAACGCAAACACCCGAACGCTCTATCTCCGTCTCGCCCGAGCCCTCCCAGCCAGGCCTCGGGCGAACGCTCTGTCTCCGTCTCGCCCGAGCCCTCCCAGCCAGGCCTCGGGCGAACGCTCTATCTCCGTTTCGCCCGAGCCCTCCCAGCCAGGCCTCGGGCGACGCTCTGTCTCCGTCTCCGTCTCGCCCGAGCCCTCCCAGCCGGGCCTCGGGCGAACGCTCTTTCTCCGCCTCGCCCGAGCCCTCCAAGCAAGGCCTCGGGCGAGCACGATCGCTCTTCGTTTCGCCCGAGCCCTCCAGGCCTCGGGCGAGCGCGCCCCCACACCTCGAGCCTTAACGCACGGGCCTCGAGCTGCACAGACAGCCGTACCAGCCCATACCACGCATTTAATGCCTTCACCTACCCCGGTCATGTCCACTAGTGCACAGCATGTACCACAGTAACTCGGTGTAAAGGTCAGGTCTCGTTTTCACCACAAGCATGGGCAAAAGGGCACCAGTACAGCACTGTTCGGCCAAGCCAGGCACTGTAACCCCTCGAGGCCGGCTACGCGCCCCTCGAGCCCAGCACTGCAACCCCTCGAGGCCGGCTACGCGCCCCTCGAGCCCTACACTGTAACCCCTCGAGGCCGGCTACGCGCCCCTCGAACCCAGCACTGCAACCCCTCGAGGCCGGCTACGCGCCCCTCGAGCCCTGCACTGTAACACCTCGAGGTCGGCTCCGCGCCCCTCGAGCCCCGTGGCGCTACCTCGAAGCCGGCTCCGCGTCCTTCGAGCCCTAACTACTTTCATGCTATTGGAAGACAGGTACCCAAGATACGGAGCGACCCCGCCGCGTACTGTACATTCCGGGATGGGTGCTGTACGGCTCCCGCCTTGTCGCGCCACCACGTCCGCGCCCGGGATGGAAGCCACGACCCAAGGACGCCTCAACAGCGACGATCACATCGGCTCCAGTGGCCCCGACAAGACAGGGTTCCTACCCTTCTCCGTATGGGGCACCATGCGCCCCGACACCTGTAATACCTTTATGTAACCCTGGCCTCCCCTTGCTCTATAAGGGGACACTAGGGCCTTCATTCAGGAGGAGGGACACAATACACAAGTCCACACACAGGCACGAGTCCAGACTCCGGTCCACGCTCACTGAGCTTGTATTCTCCCCTGTACAAGCACTTAGGTGCAAGTAATACAAGAACATCCCCCGCTGGACGTAGGGCCTTCTTTGCTCCGACCAGGATAAATCCTTGTGTCCTCTTGCATCACCTTCCAGGAAGAGAAGCACGCGATCACATTACTCGTTGGTGTGATACCCCCGGGTACGAAACACCGACAATTATATTTGTATTTAGAAATACTTTCTAATGATCAAACTTTTATTTCTATAAATTATATATTATGAGAGAAATTATAGGTCAAAATCTATTCTTGGAGACCGCACCGAGTCAAATCGCGCCTTATATCTTGGGACGGAGGGAGTAGTTGTCATTTTAGATAAAATTTAGATTAAATATTAGGAATATAAATCATCCAAAAATATTAAATTTCTAAGTTTACAAATATAAAAATCATATGAATAGATTTATCTAGAAAAATACTTTCATATATATATATATCATGTTTTATAAATACTTTTATAAAAATAAGAGGTCAAAGCTGTGTTACGAAGATTATGTCGCTATCCTAGACGATAACTAATATGAAAATAGAGGGAGTGTGCAGTTCGCACATGTGGCGTCAACGAGAGCTGCTGAAATTAAGCCAAGTTGCTGCTTCCTGTGGGCATAAACAAATGGCAGAGCTAGCCAAGCAACAAACACATTCAGGCTATGTTTAGTTCTTCCAAAAGTTCCAAATTTTTTCTAGATTCTCCGTCACATCAAATTTTTAGACGTATGCATGAAACATTAAATGTAGGTAAAAAAATAACTAATTATATTTTTAGTATATACATATCGAGACAATTTTTTTGAGCCTAGTTAGTCCATATTTAGACAAAGTTTGTCAAATAACAACGAAAATGCTACAGTTTCACTATTCAAAAAATTTCCCCAACTAAGAGCAACTCGTATTTGCAATATGGTAAAGGTAAAAAGAGTCCATCTCCAACGGTTTTGCATTTAGACTTGACAAAACTAAAAAATTATGCGCACGAGAGGGAAATATCCCGTGAGAGTAACACACGAGGGCGATTGTCAAACGAACCACAACTTGATATATATGCCAAATATCATCCGGTGAAGTAGCTAAAAATGCTAAGTTCATTTGCCAAACTGTTGAATAAGAAATTTTTAGACGTTTTTATAAAAATAAGAATATCAAAACTATTTGCAACGCAGCCTCAAATAGAATATGGGATAGGATTGCCTTGTCTGTGCCAGGCACCAAACTCAAGGTCAACCTGAACCAGCAGCCTGCAGCAATCTGTCAAGAAACTGACGAAAGAAAGGAAACTCTGACCTTGTTTAGTTTCTCCAACTTCTTCCAAATATTTCTAAATTCTCCGTCACATCAATCTTTAGCTATATGCATGGAACATTAAATGTAGGTAAAAAAAATAATTGATTGTACTTTTAGTATCTACATGTCGAGACGAATCTTTTGAGCCTAGTTGGTCCATGTTTGGACAAAGTTTGTCAAATAACAACAAAAGTGCTACAATGCAGATTCCAAATATTTCTCGGAACTAAACAAGCCTACTAAAATCTCCATTCTTCCATCCTCATGCATACTTGTCATTTGGGTCGGACCTCTATCCAAATAGCAAGCCATTTGGATCAAACCTAGGACAACCCGGGATATCATCCCGCAAAGCAAACACACGGGTAAATCATCATTGGAACTTTGGAAGATGAGTCGACGACGCATGTATACACTCATCCATTCCATCCTTTCAAGATTGTACATTACGGTTACGACATAAAATTCGTAGTGCTGGTTTAGCGTTTTGATTTTGAGGGTTGGATTGGGAGGAGGCGCTAATTGTTCGGACCAGATCCTCGACAAACTCGCAGTGCCCGATTAGCGTTTTGGTCTTGAGGGTTCGATTTGAATTTGTGCAGACAATTCGTAATCATACGTTCACGGCCGCACACGGCTGGGTTTATTAAACATTTAAACTGGGCTGGGCCGCACACGGCACATCCCACCAGAGAGGCCAGACTGCCAGAGGCAGGCTAGTGCTGTGATTGTGAGGCACGGGCCTAATTCACTACTAAATGGGCGTTTCCAAAGCTAAATTTAATGCTAGTCAAAGAACCTTCACGTGACGGATAACCTGGGAGCTGTTGCTTTCTCTGAAGGCAAACGCTACGCTAGCACGCGCGGCGGCGGCATCGTGCTTGCGCCGGAGCGCGTGACCTCGCACGGCCTGCTTGCCTCACATGGCGCCTGGGGCCTGGGGGAGGTGTTGGTGGGCTGCATGGCCTGGCCCATTCGTGACTTTTCCCGCCCTAAAAATACGATAAATTTCTTGTATGTATCTCCATTTTATTTGTACCATTGCGTTTCTTAAGATGATATATCTATAAAACTATATTTGTAATGTATATATTTTGTAACATTTTTTATGATGTATGTATAGTAGCTACTTATGTAGAGTATTAAATGTATAGCAATTTATATCGATTGTGCGACTACACCTAAGTTGATAGGCCGTTACATAACATGGAAATGGTATCTATATAACTTGTTACAATTTAAGTTGATAACAGCAGCTTTAGTTTTCTTCACAACAATAATGCTCGTCACACGGCTCGCGCGGATAGGGACATAAATGGCTAGATCAACCCATTGGATAGTTGACGTGACCCACATGATCTATCCTGAAGTCCTCTGAAAAATTCTACAATTTAGAATTTCAAAAATCAGAAAATAAAATGAATATATAGGGTTCTAAATAACTTTAGATTAAAAAATAATTAAAAAGTCATAGATCATATTGATAAATGCAACTTTTTTATAGACTGCGTCAAGGTCAAAATGTATTTGAAAAATTCTAAAATTGGAATTGAAAAATCTAAGAATTTTGAAATATTTTGTGCTCTAAATAATTAAAAATAAAAAATCAGCAATTATAAAGTTGTTCATTTTTGACATATCAAGTTCGTTTATATTCAATTTTATATGCAAAAGTAATTATTTTTTTTAGACAACACTTAAGCATGATTGTTCAATAGCTAGAGACATAATGGTCACTTTCAACTTCTATTTCATATAGTCCTAGAAGATTACTTTAATAGTCATAGTATCTAAGAGATAATTATCAGAATTAAAAAAAAATCTTCTAGTAATGTATGCCTTGTTTTGGAAACCTTGATAACGGAAAATTCCACCAAATATGGTTGGAGGTTTAGAATTGGCTAAGTCTATGAGAAATCTTTTGCTTTATCTAAGCCGTTTTGTCTGGCTATTTTGGTGTGTCCAAAGCCTCCTAATATTGTGGGAGATAGAGTCTACTATCCGACGCCCGCCCTCCTCCTCCACCAGCCGACGCCGAGGCATAGCGCTTTTGCCCGCGCGCCGCCACGGTGGCGGGAGTCGAGCTTGCCCAGCGTGTGTGCTAGTCTTTCCGCTTCGTCAGGTTGAGAAGAGAAAGAGGACAGTTTGGATTGCTGACAAACAAACCAACTATAGGTTAAAATGGTCATTTTACCTGTCGGTTTGACACAGTTAGAGATAAACGTGGACGAAATAATATGGAGGGATAAAAAAGTTCGACGATGGCACCTGGATACGCTCGGACTTTTCAATAGCTTGTAGGTAAGGACCATTTTTTTTAATAATACAAAGATAAATGTCTCTTTTTTTTATCTTCTCCTGCTTTCATATTAACTAGAACATCAGGCGTGCTTTGCGCGCCTTGCCATGACTATTAGGTCTTAACCGCATGAACTATTTTTCACCATAACAGACATGTGTTTGTAAACTCCCGAAGGCGATTGCGGCTAGCAGTGAGCGAAGCTTGGCGGCGGGGAGAAAAAAGGAACATGAATGAGGAGTGGCTAGCATCGGGTTGGGAGCACTGGCCGCTGGTCAAAGGGAGGGCCTCTCTGTAAATTTGTATGCGGGCGGTTTTATGAAAAGACAAAGAAAATCCTGATTTTTCTCTTCTTGGAGTTAAAATAAATTTTATATTAGGACCTTATATGAACCTGTGTACTACACAATTCTACCAAATTAGACTGCACGTTTATTTATTTTAACTCAAAGGGTATTTCTATGAAATGGCCACCGACCACTTGTCGTCGCATGAATGAGCCACGGATGCTCGAATTCTGTGGTACGTGGGAGCGAACTCGAGTACAACCCTGATGATATACAAATAAAAATGGACTGACGGTTGCCTGTCCGCTTCTCTTCGGGAGGAAACGTTATGACTTATTTGGTGATGAGATGGAGAACGCGATATTTGACCTTGGATCTCAGTATATAGCTACGAGTGTCTTCGTAATATAGGTACACCATAGCGTCAAATACCGCACCTAAAAAGACCAGTTTATTATCTCTCCCTACGTGGACACCTCTCTTTCTTGGCCAATTTCCTCTCGAGCTAGCGAGAGCTAGCGTGCGTCGTGCCCGAGGGTAAATAAAACGAAAAGAAATCGCAGCGCGTGCGCACGCAGCCTAACCGTATCGTTTTCAGCTCGCCGTGACGTACGAACACTCTACACTCTAGAAATGGCTCCCCTCTCCCTTTCTCCCACCAAACCCCACCATTTTCTCCATTACATCATTTTCACATCGCTCCAAAAATCCATCTAAATAAAACAACCTTCGGCCTATATGTACAGTACAGCATGAAAATATGCCTCTTCCATTCCGTCGACGAATCTCGATAGCTATGAACTGCCAAGTAAAACTTTCCGATTGTTGAGCAGGCCGGTACAAAACGCGGATTTGATGGACACTGTAGTACCCTGAACCTGAAACAGTCCACAGTACACGTACAAAAGATGATGGAGTTATATACATCTATCGAAATGTCAAAATGTTGCACCTAATTGCGAGAGACTATATACTACATCATATGGTTCTTCTATCGTTTTGCGATGGTGACTTGCCCTCACAAAAACACTTCTTTCTCCATGACATAACGTCGCAACTCTCGATCTCTTCCAAGTACAAGTTCTTGTGTTATCGTCTCGCTCATCAGGTGCATTGCATGGTGGTGCTTCTTCTTCCTCCTCTTGTCAAGTGTTTAGGCCGCTTGAACAATGCACTGATTGCCAGATAGCCAAAGCTTGTATTTATTAATTTATTATCTTAATTATATATATTATATTCGATCCATATTTATCTCGCTCGTGCCCATGGAGTCCTACGGCGGCGGCGGCGCGCGGACGTCGGCGTCCTCGCGCGCCCCTGCACGGCGGCGGCGGCGGCCTCCCGCGCCGGCTCCGGTGCCTTCGCGTACGACGGCATGCGTGCGACGCCGCTGTCCACGTCCACGGCCAACTTCACGCGCTCCCTCCGCAGGGCGGCCTCGTTCGCCCACAAGAAGCCGCCCGCTAGCGCCGACGCGCCGCCGCCGCGGCGCGCGCTGAGCAGCAAGGAGAACAGCACGGCGTCGACGGAGGCGCTACTGATGCCGTCGCCGCACGAGCCTGCTGGATCCTCTGCGAGCGGTCCCTGGGAGCCGACAAGGCGGCAGCGGCGGCGGCGGAGCGCCGGGGCGAGGGCGACGGTGGATGAGGCGGCGGCGGGCGCGGTGATGAAGTCGTCGGCGTCGGCGCGCTGCGGGAGATCATGGCGCCGCGCAGGAAGGAGGAGCCGGAGAAGGAGGAGGCCGCGCACCGGGCGCGCATGCTGACGGCGCGGCTGCTGCAGTGGCGGTTCGCCAACGCCCGCATGGAGAAGGCCATGGCCCGCGCCACCTCCGCCGCCGAGGTGAGCCATGCATGCCGCCCATGACATGCATCGTCGGCACGCGACGCGATCGACATGCTCACATGCAGCTTGTCTTTGACATGCCGCGCGCGGCGATTTCGTTTCGTTTCTGACGCCCTGACATGCCTGGCCGTTCTCGTGCTCGTGCGTGCATGGTGGTTGCAGAACAAGCTGTTCTACACGTGGCTGCGCGTAGCGGAGCTGCGCAACATCCAGGCGGCGAAGCGGATCGTGGCGCAGCGGCGGCGGCAGAAGCTGAAGCTGGCCCGTCTGCTCCGCCCGCAGCTCCCGCTGCTGGCATCGTGGGAGCCCCTCGCCACGCCGCACGCCGACGCCACCGCGGACCTCGGCCGCGTCCTCTCCGCGGCCTGCACCAGCGTCCCGCTCGCCGCCGGCGCGCGCGCCGACATGGACGCGCTGCACGAAACCGTCTTCTCCTGCGTGAGCACCGTGGACGAGATCGAAGCCATCACCGACATGTTCTACGCCACGGTACGTACATTACGTTACACACACAAGCACCATCGCCAAGCGCGCGCGCATCATGAAAACGTTACACGGCCGGCCGGTGCGCGTGCGCGAACTCCGGTCGCCCACGCTAATTTGCCTTGCCTGCGTACGAACGACACATACCATGTGCAGGCCGGCGCGACGAGCGGCGCGCTGGGCGAGCTCGCGCGGACGATCCAGCAGGAGATGGAGTGCCTGGAGGAAGCGACGCGGCTGTCGAGCATCGTCACCGCCTTGCAGGTGGGTGCCCGGTAGCTCTCGACTCTCAACTCGACTCTCCAGATCGACGTCTCGCCGTAGCCGTAGCCGAGGCGGCTACTAAACCTCTGGATTGATTGCCAGATACTCCACTCGGATCCTACATTAATAGCTAGTACTTGTTCTTGTCCACCAAGCATCATTGTGTATTGTGCATGCAGATGCAGGAGGTGAGCCTCCGGGCAAATTTGATGCAGGCAAAGCAGAGGATTGACCTGGGAAGGGGGCTGGGACCGGCCGCACCGGCGCTCGCAACTTCTGGTTGGTGTTTTTGATCGGACCAGACGTGAACAGAAGCAGAGTACAACTACTCACCCACTATAAATTAAGAAAATTGATTAAGGCGCAAGACTTGTGTTCGTCGTGAAGGCAAGCCACTTTGATTCGACGGGTGTGCTTGGCGTATATATAGAGTACATACATGCGTGTCTGAAATAAGTTAAAAGTGGTAGTAGATGATGATGGCGAGAGGGTGCACCGTGCACTTGCAGCCGGTTCTGCTATCGTACTGGAGTAGCGAGGTATTTATTCATTTCCTCCTGGTGGGGGGGTTTAAGATTATATTTAGTTTCGTTTTTGTGTGTGCTTAGCTGCTAGTGCTTATTTAATATTTACGGATGCTGTTTGAGTTATTCATTGGCACATGTGCGCGCGCGCGCACACACACTGTAATTCAAGTTATTCAAGGGTTTGCATGTATATTTATGAACACTGAGCTGAGTACTTATTCTGGGTCAAAAAAAATGTCTAATTGCCTAAACCGTGTGTTGCTCTGTTCTTTTTAAATTACATGTCGTATTGATTCTGTTCAAAATTAAACATTTCTAACTTTGACCATCAATTCAAAAGTTTATACATGTGAACAACATAAGTTTTATGCTTACATTCACACATACATTCATAATACATAATTTACATGTTGTGAAACTACACACTGATTTATTAAAGTTGATGGTCAAAGATGAAAATGCATGTTTGACTTAAGACAAAGCTAATATGACATGTAAAAAAGAACCAAGGGAGTACATATAGAGGTAAGATAGCATTTTCCGAAGGCGTTCATAGAGTGCATACATTCGTATGAGTGAGTGCCATGGAATTAAATAGCCCGCTATTTGTGCCGCTATAGCCCGAAATAGCTTGAAAAAATTGTGCCGCTATTTGCGTTCATACACAATTCTGCCGCTATTTTGCCGCTAAAGTCCGCTAATTACAGGTTATAAAACGCTGAACACTTTAGCTTTAGCTCGCTATTTAAAACCATGGTGAGTGCACATGTATATATCTGCGTCTATTCTATGTACTGAATAAAAGCAATGACTCCATTTTTTTTATTTAAGGTGCATGGTTCCATTCACATGTCATATGTTCAGCTTTCACCTAAATGTACCATGCACTAGCCAAACCGAATTGGTGGTAAAGGTTAGTCAACTTTGACCACCAAAATGATAGGGGCGAATCTAGCACCGATGCGGGGTAAACTCGAGACTCTGACCCTTTATAAATAGTGTTCATACAAACTTAAAAGAAGGGGCTAAAGATAGAAGATAATAAAAAAAGTCTCTTGT
Organism: Coix lacryma-jobi var. lacryma-jobi; assembly: GCA_009763385.1. Lineage (NCBI taxonomy): Eukaryota > Viridiplantae > Streptophyta > Magnoliopsida > Poales > Poaceae > Coix > Coix lacryma-jobi. The sequence goes on along the minus strand of CM019823.1, from coordinate 51,944,394 downwards.
AACCTACTGTCGGTGTTTCGAAACCGGGGGTACGACACCAACGAGTAATATGATCGCGTGCTCTCTTCCTGGATGGTGATGCAAGATGACACAAGGATTTATCCTGGTTCGGGCAAAGAAGGCCTACGTCCAGCGGAGGGAGGAGGTTCTTGTATTACTTGCACCTAAGCGCTTGTACAGGGGCGAATACAAGCTCAGTGAGCGTGGACCGGAGTCCGGACTCGGTATGTGTGTGTGTGACTCGGTGTTGTCCCTGTGCGGAAGGGCCCTGGCGTCCCCTTTTATAGATCAAGAGGAGGCCAGGGTTTACACAGGATTGACATGTACAGCGCTCGGTATGGCGAAGGGCAGGAACTCTGTCGTCGAAGCCACTGTAGCCAACGTGGGTGTTGCTGTTGGGGCGTCCTTGATGCGTGGCCTCCATCCTGGGCGCGGACGTGGAGGCGTGGCGACGTGGAAGCCGTACAGCACCCATCCCGGCACGTGCAGGACACGACGGGGTCCCTCCGGGTCTTGGGGTACCTGTCCTCCAATAGCGTGAAAGTAGCCAGGGCTCGAGGGGCTCAGAGCCGGCCTCGAGACGGCGCCTACGGGGGGTTCGAGTCCCCGCAGGTATGGGCAAGTCCCACGAAACCCGATTGAGCAGCAGGTATCCGGGCCTCGAGACGTGGCTTGGACGTGCAACAGTGTAAGATATGGGTTAACAGTGCCGTACTGGTGCCTTTTTACCCATGCTTGTTGTGAAAACGAGACTTGGCTCTGCCCTGGTTCACTGTGGTACACGTCGGGTTGCAGAGGACGTGACGTGAGTAGGTGGATGCATTAAATGCGCGTTGGGGTTGAGGAGCAGGAAGCTTCCTCTTCGTGGAGGGCTTCGAGGGTAGTGGAGCGCTCGCTCGAGGCCGGGCGCGGAGGGCTCGGGTGAGCGGAGGTTGAGCTCCAGCTCGAGGCCTAGGGTGTGATGAGCCTCGAGGGATAGGCTATCGTGCTGGAGGGGCTCGAGGTCCCCGCGCGGGGTCCCGAGGAGCGGTGCATAGCTGTAGCGGGCTCGAGGGGTAGGTTACCAGGAGGCGGTCGGTAAGGTTTGGCAAGTCTAAGCTCCCTGGCGGTGGGCCCAGCGTTGCAGGCTTCGAGGGGTTGGTTTTTGAAGGTTAGCCTAGCTGGGTTTATTAATTGGTGTTCTAGGCTTAACCTATTTGTTTGCGTTGATTGGGGGTACCCCTTTGGTGTCCCCCGACAGTAGCCCCCGAGCCCTTGTTTGAGTGTTTGCACTCGAGCAGGGGCTCCCGACTGGGATCTCGAGGGTTAGCCAGCCGGATCTCGAGGGTTTGGTTGCTTTGATTCCGTGGGTGTCGTGCGAGCGACACCGCGGGTGTAGCCCCCGAGGCCACGGGGGAGTGGTTAGGACTCCCTCGTGGGCTGTTTTGTGAGTGTGAATGTTAGTGTGTTTTTTTAGGTTCGGGGTGTCGAGCCCCCGAGTTTTTTACCCTCTTCGTCGAGGGGTGCCAGGCTGAACCGACCGGCCGGCACTTCGAGCCGTCCGGCACGCCGGTTGCCCCGGCTTGTCATCCGCGAGTCCTTTCGATCGGATGCGAGGGGGGATGCCTCGTACTACCACGAGCGGGCGAGTATCGAGGTTCCCGGTGAGCTGGTAACGGGGAATCCAAGTGAGACCTCGTGCCCCGTTCGATAGGGGTCGACTGTAGCCGGAGGCGATCTCATAAAGCATGGGTGCTCAGTCTGCAGGAGTGTCGGGTCCATTCGATAGGACCCGGTGGCTCGATGCCTCCCTCCGAGGGGATCTCACTGCATGTCGTGCTCCCCGCCTTGGATACACGTGAGGGGCCTCGAGGGCTTGGCCCTCGAGCGATGCTGCGAGTGGCGCCCCTTGGTGTCCCTGACTGGGTGCTCGAAGCCGGCTGTCGAACCCTCTTCGAGGGCCAGCCTTCGCTGCTTCGAGACTTAGGGCCGGGGCCCGTTTTTACCTTCCTGAAGAAGCCTCCGTCGCTTGGAAACCTTCCGCCATTGGGCGCGCCTTTTTAGGCGAGGTAGTGGAGATCGTGGCGCTAGGGCGACTGACAAGAAGTCAGAGCGGCGGCCGTGGTGGGCCCGGAGAAGTGGAGCGAATGCGGAGTTGCCGCGTGTACCTGTCGACCAGCTCGAGATGCGGTTAGGTGGGCACATTAAATGCGTGCGGTACTTTTTCCGCCGTCGTGGGGAAACCCGCCCGCTGGGTTTTCTCTTATAAATATCGAAGAGGGGAAGAGGGACCCTTTACTTTGCCTTTGCCTTCACCGCCGCCGTAGCCTCCGCACGCCTTCTTCCCGAGTTAGTCGATTGGAATTTTTCGGCCGTCCGTCCGCTGCTCGGGTACGCGCCGTCATCGCCATGGCTGCCCAGACACAAGCGTTGCCGGCCGAAGACTGGAGCCCGACGAAGGTGACGCAGCGCGAGATGGACTCGTTGGTGGCCCAGGGGCTTCTCCGTCCCAACCCGGAGGAGGGACCCGCGTGGTGGGCTATCCGTCGGCGGATCACCGGGAGCCGCACCCGCCGGAGGGGTACGTGGTGAGCTTCACGCGCTACCACCGCATGGGGCTCGGTGTTCCGCCGAGCCGCTTCATGCGGGCGTTGACCCACCACTACGAGGTGGAGCTGCAACACTTCTCCCCCAACTCAATTTCGCACGCCGCCATCTTCGCCGCGGTGTGCGAGGGGTACCTGAAGATCGAGCCGCACTGGGAGATGTTCGTCCACCTCTTCCGGGGCGAGCTCTTCATCAAGGCCTTGAAGCCCAGCGGGAGGCGGCTCGTGCGCATGGGCTCCCTCACCGTCACTGCGAGGGCTGGGACCTCGTCGGCCAATGTCCCCGCGAATACCTCCGCTACAAGCTTTCCACCAACCAGGCGGGGTGGGACGACCACTGGTTCTACCTGCGAATGAAGGTGGTCTCCTTCCGCAGTACACCGGCAGGGTCCTCACTCAGCGCCCGGAGAGTGGACCTGGGGTGTCGCGGCGGACAGGCAACGCCACCTGGTTCCGCTGATGAAGATGATGAGGATGCTGGTGGACGAGAAGAATCTGACCGTTCAGGCGGTCATCTGGGCGTTCCATCAGCGAAGGGTTCTTCCGCTGGCGGACCGCCCCTCTTATGCACGAGATGGGCCGAAGGCCCAGCTCGAGGCGCTAAATCGGTCGAGGATGGCCGAGGAGAGGCTGCCTCGGAGCGAGGGCGTCTCCCGGGTGTCGATCACGATCCAAGGGTCGTTCGTCCCCGAGGACGCCAACCTGATCGCCATGGCACCCGACAAGGGGTGTCTTGACCTGGTAAGCCCCCCTCGAGCTAAGCTGCCCCGAGCCTCCTCCCCCTTTTCTCTTTCTCCGAACCTTGTACATTCTTCTTGTGGTTTCTCGTCATGCTTCTTCTTCCTCGCAGGGGACGTTTACTTGTCGTGCGTCGAGGCCCCCGGTGAGGGAGGACGCCGCGGATACCCAGGTGAGGCGCCTCTCTGCTCAGAAAGACAAGGAGAGCAAGGATGCCAGAAAGAAGAAAGAGAAAGACAAAAACTTGCGTCGCTCGGCTCGGGAGCAGAGGCTGGCGAGGCTCGTCGTAACCGGCAGCCTGGAGATGGGTCCCCCGAGCTCAGCTCTTCGAGCTCGGAGGAGGAGAGTGATGATGAGGAGGAAAGTGACGACGAGGGGATGGATGCGCGTCTGAGGCGCGCGGGGGTCGTCGACGTCCGGGCTGACCGTTCCTGTGTGCAGGAGGATGTCTTGGAGGTCCCTCGGGCGAAGGGATCGCGCGGGACGCAGCCGCGGAAGGCGGCGCCGAGCCCTGCCTCGTCGGGGGCTCAAGGCCCGTTGAGCTCCGTGCCGGACGTGCCCCGGACGCAAGGAAGCCTCGGACCCGGGGCGCCGTCGCCGCGGCACAGAAGGAGGCCACGGCCACGTGCCCAGGCGGGGGGGTCTCGAGAAGGGCCGGCCCTCGAGAAGCGGCCAACACGTCGAGAGGGACTCCGGGTCCGATCGCCGCAAGTCGCCGAGGGCGGCGTCGAGCCCGCGGAGGAGCGGGCAACATGAGGGGGCGTCGAGCCCCGCCATGATGACCGTCGGGCGGGGAGCCGTGAGCGCTCCCGGAGCTCCTCACCGCACCGTCGTCGGGAGAAGGAGACCGACGCGGGGGGACGCGACCGCCAGCAGTGCGCCGGAGCAGGTCCCGGAGCCCGCGCAAGGAAGGGCGCCACGAGGACCGCTCGAGGGGGACGCGGTCCCCCCCCGGGACAAAGGGCAGGAGGGGAGCTCCCCGCTGGGGTCGAGCCACGGGATGCATCGGGAGCCTTCCCCCCGTCCAAGCCACGTGGAGACGGCTCAGGGGGCGTGACTCGAGCTATGGGGCGGGCTCGAGGCCCTGAGCGGGTCCGGCGATTCGGGGAAGAAGCCCCGCCCTCGCTTTGGGTGAGTAGGTCTCCTTAATTTCGTTGGTAGGGAAACTTTACCTTTTTACCTTTGGTGATATGTGCTGTTTTCTGGCTTTTCAGGGAAAAGCGCCCCCGGCAGGAGATGGTCCCCGTGGCGTCCAAGCGGGCCAAGACCTCGAGTTCTGCCGAGGTCCAAGCACCTCGAGGTATGGCTCCTTCTTCCGCTGGGGAGGCCGCTTGGCTGGCGAGGGCTCGAGCAGCCATGGCTCGGGGAAGCCAGATGGCCGCCGCGGATCTTGGTGAGGCCGACGCCGTCGACCACGGGGGTCGAAGCTTTTTCCTGTTTCTGACGACGTTGTTCTCTTTTTCAGCAGGGACCACGGCTCCTGGCGCAAGCCTGCCGCCACCGCGTCCGTCGCGGCACCGCATCCCCTCTCTCTCCTCCTCCTCAGATGGCGCCTATCGAGAGGGCCACTCCTCCCCCGTCGCGACGACCATCTCGGGGGGAGCTCCCGAGACAAGCATGGCTCCGTTGGCGTCTGGGGCTGAAGGGTCGGCGGTCCTCGAGTTCGGTCGACGCGAGCCGGCCCGCGGAGAAGGGGAAGGAGGGAGAGGCGTCGGTGGAGAGGGTGGCCGGACGGTGGAGGAGCTCTGGACGAGCTGGAGCGGGTGCCGCCCCGGTCGAGGGCTCAACGCTGGAGGAAGCGCTCGAGGCACGGCCGGGGTCGACAAGACGCCGGAGGACCCGACGAGGAGGGAGGTGGCGAGGTTGGCGACGAGCCACCCCTCTGCGACCCGCCCGCTCCCGCGCTCCCGCCTACGCGAGGCCGTACCATCGCCTCGGACGAAGCAGCAGAAGAGAGACGGCGGAGGTGCGGGGAGAGCCACACCGGTGCCGCCGGTGGTGGTTTGCAGCTGGCGCTGCTTGAGCCGGAGGTCGAGGGCCCGCCCATCGTCGAGCTTGATCGACCGGCGTGGTCATATCCCGACGCGCCGAGCTCCTCCCGCGCCATGATCCCCGTGGAGCGATCGGCTCAGCGGGGAACTCCGCGGGAGGCGGGGTTGATCTTCAGGGAGCTGGCCGCGCTCGTGGCGGAGGAGGCAGAGCAGTCCTTCTCGGAGGAAGCGGAGAGGTCCGCGCAGGCGGCGGCTGCCCTCGCGAAGGCGCAGGCGCAACTCCAAGAGCTCCGTGCCGAGCTGGATCGGAACGCCCAGATGGCGAGCCGGCTCAACGCCGCACAGGCGGAGAGGCTCGGCGCTCGGGACGAGGCCGCTCAGGCAAAGGAGGAGGCACCACCGCGCTGTCCGAGGCGGAGGCGTCGAAGAAGGATGCCGCCGATGCTCGAAGTGAGGCCGCTACGCCCGATCTGCGACGGAAGCGGCGAAGAAGGAGGCCGAGAGGCCCAAAGCGAAGCCGCCACCGCCCGATCCGCGGCGGAGGCGGCGAAGAAGGAGGCCGAGGAGGCCAAGAATGGTGTCGCCACTGCCCAGGCTGCAGCGGAGGCGGCGCGGCAAGAGGTGATCCGGAAGGATCTGGCCCTTGCCGATACGGGCAAGCTGGTCGAAGCCTCAGGGCCGAAAAGCTTGACGTGCTGTCCGAGAAGCGTAGGCTCGAGCAGCGCGTCGAGGGCCTCGCCAGCGACCTCGCTGCTCTGGGCGCGCACTGCGATGGTAATTTTCATGCCTTGTCTTTGCTTGATTTCGAGGTTTTTTGTCACGTCGCGGACTTACCCCCTTCTGTTTGTTGCATAGACGTCGAGAAGACCGCGAGGAGCTCCGTGAGACGAATCAGACTCTCGTGGAGCAACTCCGGGGAGACCATGGTGGCGGAACGGGCGCGCTGCACCCTCGACCGGCTCAGCTCCATGTGGGGTGCCGACCCGGTGGCCGCGGCGGAGGGCGCGGTGGCTCGAGGCGACGCCTGGTCGACGCCTGTGCTCTTTGATGTGGCCGCGCGAGACGCGTCCGGAGCGCTCTCCACCACGGCGTAAAGCAGGCGTTCGCGGCCGTCCGTTCCGGTTTCCGCTTCCCGGTCAACGTCGTCGCCAAGGGCTTCGTCGAGATCGAGGGGAAGGACGAAGAATGGAACGACCGCCGCGTCGACAAGATCCTGGAGAAGGTGGAGAGGCCGGGGGCGGCGTTCGCGAAGCTCTTCGAGGAGGACGTGCTGCCTCCCGATGCGGACAGTGGTGCGGGTGGCCCCCCTCCTCCTGGCCCGGATGTCGAGGCTGAGCCCGCGGCAGAAGAGCTTGGGGAGGAATTCCAGACGGATGAAGAATGAGGCCTGCGTGCCAAATTTGGGCGTCGAGGCCCTTTGAGAATTCAAATCATGACTTATGGCCCGTCGAGGTCAATATGTGTATATGACTTGTTTATTTAAAGAAGCTGTTTTCTTTTCAAATTTATTCGATCATTTCTCTTTGTCGCTAGCTCGAGCTTCAACCGGCTTGGTCCGTGTTCCTTCGATACGCGTCACGAGTTCCTCGAGGGGAGGCGTAGGTAGGGTACCGTAGCCCGGGGCGTAGGTGGCCGTCTACGTCGACGCCCCCCGACTCTTGGAGGCTCGGGGTATTTACGGATTTAGACGCTGCTAGTATGCTCGAGGTGCGAGTCGAGACGAGGGTCGAATTTTTTGAAAAGAAAACGCGCTTTTTCGGGAGTCGGGGGAGGGGGTTCCCCCCTGTCAGCCCCGAGGGGGCTCGACCTGAGCAAGGCAGGGTCGAGGCTACCTTAAGTTGCTAAGTAATATGAAAGATGGTGCACGAGTTGGCTCATTCATATTCAACGTGTTGTACAAAGCAACAAAATGAACAAGGCCTCGAGGCCCTTAGGGTAGAAGCGACGTAGCTGAGATATGTTCCATGCGTTCGCCAGGATCCTGCCTTGACCGTCGTAGAGCTTGTACGTTCCTGGCTTGAGCACTTCAGCTACGGTGTATGGGCCCTCCCATGGAGGGGTGAGCTTGTGGCGCCCTCGATTATCCTGCAGCCGTCGAAGCACGAGGTCCCCCACCGCCAGGTCCCTCTTGCGCACGTGCTTGTCGTGGTAGCGTCGAAGTGTTTGCTGGTAGCGCGCGGAGTTGATGAGCGCCACGTCTCGGGCCTCCTCGAGCTGGTCCTTGGCGTTGGCGAGCCTTTCATCGTTGGTTTGCTCGTTGTAGGCTCGAAGTCGAGGGGAGCCGTACTCGAGGTCCGTAGGCAAGACAGCCTCGGCGCCGTAGGTTAGGAAGAACGGAGTGAACCCGGTGGCTCGACTCGGCGTAGTCCTGAGGCCCCACAGCACCGAGGGGAGCTCTGCAGCCCACCCCTTTCCGAAGTTTTTGAGGGTCTTGAACAGCCTCGGCTTCAGCCCATGGAGTATCATGCCGTTGGCGCGCTCGACCTGCCCATTGCATTGAGGGTACGCGACCGAGGCCCAGGTCACGCGAATGTTGTTGTCGTCGCAGAAGTTGGTGAACTTTTGCCCGTGAATTGGGTGCCATTGTCGGTGATGATGACGTTAGGCACCCCAAACCGGTACATGATGTCGGCGATGAACTCGACAGCCTTCTCGGAGGTGGGGTCGCCTATGGGCTTGGCCTCGATCCACTTGGTGAATTTGTCGATGGCCACGAGCACATGCGTGTACTTTCCAGTTGTCGTCTTGAGGGGGCCCACGAGGTCGAGCCCCCAGACGGCAAACGGCCAAGTGATGGGGATCATCTGCAGGGCGTGCGCGGGCTGGTGCGTTTGCTTGGCGTAGAACTGACACCCTTGGCAAGCTTGGACCAGGCGCTGGCGTCTCCGATGGCGGTTGGCCAGTAGAAGCCCTGTCGGAAGGCGTTCCCTACCAGGGTCCTTGGCGCTGCGTGATGGGCGCAAGCCCCCGAGTGCATGTCGTCGAGGAGCCTGCGTCCCTCCTCGAGGGGGATGCAGCGTTGAAGGATTCCTGATGGGCTTCGACGGTACAACTCTCTTTCGTCGCCGTAGATGACGTAGGTCTTGGCCCTTCGAGCGATGCGTCGGGCCTCCGTCTTATCTTCCGGTAGCACGCCTTGCGTCAGGTAGTCGAGGAAGGGCGTCCGCCAGTCGAGGGGTCGCGATGAAGGAGAGGCGGGCGTATCAATCTGCATTGCCTCATCGGATGTCGAGGGGTCGTTCTCGAGGGGTGGCGTTAATGGTCGAGCCCCCGCGTCTGGCTCGAGGTGTGGCGTCGAGGGGCCAGCCCCCGGGCCGATTTTGACGGATGGCTCGAAAACGTCCCTCGAGAAGACATCTGGTGGAACCGTGCCGCGCGTGGACGCCAACTTTGCCAGCTCGTCTGCGGCCTCGTTGTTTTCGAGCGATGTGGTTGAGCTCGAGGCCGTAGAACTTGTCTTCTAGCTTGCGCACTTCTCCGCAGTATGCCTCCATCTTGGGATCGATGCAGCTCGAAGCCTTCATAACCTGGTTGATGACGAGCTGCGAGTCCCCTCGAACGTCGAGGCGTCGGACCCCGAGCTCGAGGGCGATGCGCAGCCCATTGACGAGGGCCTCGTACTCGGCGACGTTGTTGGAGGCGGGGAAGTGCAAGCGTAGCAGGTAGCGCATGTGGACTCCGAGGGGTGAGATGAAGAGCAGGCCTGCGCCTGCCCCCGTCTTCATGAGGGATCCGTCGAAGTACATGGTCCAGAGCTCGGCTTGGATTTGTGCCGGCGGGAGCTGGGTGTCGGTCCATTCAGCAACGAAGTCCGCCAACGCTTGCGACTTGATGGCTTTTCGCGGGGCGTAGGTGATGGCCTCCCCCATTAGCTCGGCGGACCACTTGGCGATGCGCCCCGTGGCCTCCCGATTGTTGATGATCTCACCGAGGGGAAGGATGACACCACCGTTACGGGATGAGCGAGGAAGTAGTGCTGGAGCTTGCGCCTCGTGATGATGATGCCGTAGAGCAGCTTCTGGATGTGCGGGTACGGACCTTGGCCTCGGAGAGACCTCACTGGTGAAGTACACCGGCCGTTGGACCGGCAACGCACGACCCTCCTCGTGCCTCTCGACGACTATGACCGCGCTGACCACCTGAGTGGTTGCGGCCACATAGAGGAGAAGGGACTCGGGGGGATCGTCACCCTGGGCTGGTCGTGGTGGCACGAGGATTGGCGCGGAAGTCAGCAACCCCTTCAACTTGGTTAGGGCGTCCTCGGCTTCAAGGGTCCACGCAAAGCGTTCCGTCTTCTTCAGCAAGCGTAGAGAGGTAGCGCCTTTTCCCCTAGCCTCGAGATGAACCTACTGAGAGCAGCTAGGCAGCCTGTCACTTTCTGTACGCCCTTGAGGTCTCGAATTGGGCCCATCCTCGTGACTGCTGAGATCTTTTCGGGGTTGGCCTCGATCCCCCGTTGTGAGACAATGTAGCCAAGTAGCATGCCCCGGGGCACACCAAAGACACATTTTCGGGGTTGAGCTTCACATTCTTGGCCCGGAGGCACTCGAACGTGGTCTCGAGATCGCTGATGAGGTTCCCGACTTTCTTGGTTTTAACCACGATGTCATCGACGTAGGCCTCGACGGTTTTGCCTATGTGTTCGCCAAAGATATGCTGCATGCAACGTTGGTACGTTGCCCCGGCGTTTCGAAGGCCGAAGGGCATTGTAACGTAGCAATACATACCAAAAGGCGTAACAAAAGAGGTAGCGAGCTCGTCGGATTCTTTCATCCTAATCTGGTGGTAGCCGGAATACGCATCGAGAAACGAAAGTACTTCACACCCCGCAGTGGAATCGACAATCTGATCAATTCTAGGTAAAGGAAATGGAACTTTTGGACATGCTTTATTCAGACCAGTGTAGTCTACACACATCCGCATTTTTCCATTCTTTTTCCTAACTAGTACAGGGTTAGCTAGCCACTCTGGGTGAAATACCTCCTTGATGAACCCGGCCGCCAAAAGCTTGTGCACCTCCTCGCCGATGATCCTGCGCTTCTCCTCGTCGAAGCGGCGCAGGCGTTGCTTCACCGGTCTGGACCCGGCCTGGATCTCCAAGGCGTGCTCGGCGACTCCCCTCGGTATGCCTGGCATGTCCGAGGGGCCCCACGCAAACATGTCGATGTTCGCGCGGAGAAAGTCGACGAGCACTGCTTCCTATTTAGGCTCGAGGCTGGCACTGATGGCCAGCGTCTTGCCATCGGTCGAGGTGGGTCGACGGGTATCAGCTTGGTGTGCTCTGCCGGCTCGAAGGCGCCGGCGTGACGTTTTGCTTCAGGGGCCTCTTCGGTGGCCAGGGCCGCTAGGGCTTCGAGCGAGTCGAGGTGGACGTTGGCCTCCCCACGCTCGACGCACTCCACGTCGCAGTGGTACGCGTGCTCGTAGGAGGTGTCGATGGTGATGACCCCTTTCGGCCCCGGCATCTTGAGCTTCAAGTACGTGTAGTTGGGAACCGCCATGAACTTGGCGTAGCCTGGCCGGCCGATGATGGCGTGGTAGGTCCCTTGGAATCCAACCACCTCGAAGGTGAGCGTCTCCCGGCGGAAGTTAGCCGGCGTGCCAAAGCAACCGGCAGGTCGATGCGCCCGAGGGGGTGAGCCTTCTTCCCTGGTACGACTCCGTGGAACCCCCGACGCTGGGTCGGAGCTGATCCCTCGAAATCCCCAGGAGGTCGAGAGTCTCGAGGTATATGACGTTGAGGCTCGAGCCCCCATCCATCAACACCTTGGAGAACCGTACGTCGACGATGACGGGGTCGACGACGAGGGGGTACGCCCCCGGATTTACGACATGGTCCGGATGGTCGTTACGGTCGAATGTGATCGGCGCGTCGGACCAGTCGAGGTACTGGGGGGTGTCGTGGCGGAGTGCGAAGACCTCCCGGCGTTCCTTCTTCCTCTCCCGAGCTGAGAACCGACGGTTGGGCCCCCGTAGATCATGAAGCAGTCACGCACCGGGGGAAACCCGCGTCCCCGTCGTCGCGTCGTTTGTTGTCCTTGCCCTTAGGCGTGTCTCCTTCTTGTCGTCGAGCTTGGCGTAGAAGCCCTTCAGCAGTCGGCAGTCTTTTAGCTTGTGATTCACGGGGCCCTTGTGATAAGGGCAGGGGTCCTCGAGCATCTGGTCGAAAACAGCCCCGTCAGGGGGGCCTCGAGGTTTCTTATGGTCGAGGGCGCCCATGAGCACTTCTTCATCGTCGTCGTCGTCGGCGTCGCGCTTTGCCTTTTGACCTTTGCTTTTATTCTTCTTCTTTTTGTTGTTGTTGTTGTTGCGGTTCTTGGCGTCGTTGCCCTTGTTCGAGCCCTCCGGCGCGGTCACCGCCTTACCTTTGCGTGGAGCGGCCAAAGAAGGCCGCCCCCACTGCCTCGTCGCCTGAGGCAAAGCTGGTGACACGATCCATCAGGTCCTCGACCGTCCTGGGACGGTAGCGTCCTAGCTCATGAACTAGCTCTTGGCATATCGTGCCCGCGAGGAACGCTGAGATGACGTCTTCATCAGGCACGTGGGGGAGCTCGAGGCGCTGCTTCGAGAATCGCCGAGCAAAGTCGCGGAGGGGCTCGTCCGCTGCCTGCCTGCAACGCCGTAGATCCCAGGGGTTGCCTGGGCGCACGCAAGTCCCCTTGAAATTCCCGTCGAAGACCCTGACTAGGTCGGCCCAGTCGTGGATCCGATCCGGCGGGAGCCCCTCGAGCCACCGGCGGGCGGTGTCCGAGAGGTAAAGTGGGAGTTGGCGTATGATCACACGGTCGTCGCTCTTTGCTCCGCCCAGTTGGCAGCCTAGGCGGAAGTCCGAGAGCCAGAGCTTGGGCTCGACCTCCCCGTCATACTTCACGATGTTGGTCGGTGGTCGGAAGCGGTCGGGGAGGGTTGAGCTGCGGATGGCCCGGCTGAAGACTCTGGGGCCCGGGGGCTCGAGGACTTGCCGCCTCGTCACTGTCGTAGCGCCCCCCTCGATGGGCGCTATAGCCACGCTCTTGGGCCCCTTGTCCTTGCGCCGAGGTTGATGTCGTTGCGGGCGTCATTGGGGTCTCGAGGTGGCCGGTTGTCGACGATCCGTTCCCGGACTGGCCTAGCTCGAGAGGCGTCCGGCTGGTGGACGGACATCTCACGCTCGTTGCGGGGCGTGCTGGCTGGTTTCCCGAGGCCGCCCGCGCCGCCGCGAGGCTGAGCTCTCCGCCTGCTGCACAGCGGCTGTCTCGAGGAGGTTCTTCATTTCCCCAAGCATGCGCCTGGCGTCAGGGTTGGGACGACGGGTAGATCACGGAGCAGCATTGCCGCCGCCACCACGTTCTGCCCGGCTCGCAGGAAACGCACCTCGGGGCGTGCTGTGCCCCGTCCTCGAGGATCTGCCGGTGGACCTCTCGAGCGCGGCCACGAACACCGGCGCCTCGAGGCTGGCTGGTTCCTGTGCTATAGTTTTCTCGAGTTGCAACAGGCGCTGTCGCTCCTCCTCAGCCTTGGCGATGGCCTCCCGCAGCTGCGCGAGCTGCGCCGCCCGGTCGTCGCCGTGCTGAGATGGTGCAGCCGGTGGCGGGGGTTCGTTCCTCCCCTGAACGCGTGATCCCCCTGCCGCAGCCACGTTTCCGGGCTCTTCGAGGTTGAGCGCCGCCTGGTGTCGTCGTCGCCGTCGTCCTCGGCGTCGTCCACGACCCCCTCGAGCTGGAAGCACTCCCTGGTGGGGTCCCAGAGGTCAGGGTCGTGGTAGTCGTACTCATCGGAGTCGGAGCTGCTGATGCCGCGCCGCCCTGGCTCGTGCCGGGACTGCAGCTCGCGGTACCACTCCCCGAAGGTGGCTCGACGAGGTGGCTCGACGGCTCGTGAGAGGCCGCGGTCGACGTGCGCGGGGTAGACGATCTCCAGGTCGGTGGTGGCTCGTAGGAGTACGCCCGGACGCTCCTCCCGCTCTGCGACCGCCCGGTCCTGACGGCGCTCGTCGAGGCGGTGGGCGTAAACAGCCGTGGAGTTGTTGAGGCCAAACGGGAACCGCTGGCGTCGGGCGCGGTACACCCCGTGCGGGAGGAGGCCTGTGGTGTCGACGGAGCACGGCTCGGGGGCCTCTGGCCAGGCTCCCGGTCCGTGCGCGTGACGAACGCGAACTCCTGGGGGGAGTGCGCACGCGCCCTGGAAGTCTCCGGCCGCGCGCCGGGCAGGTTTCCCCTCGGGGACTCTGCGTCAGCCGCGGGGAAGTGGGAGTGGCGGCCGCGGGCACCGCCGTGCCCGGCGTCGATGGTGACGACGGCGCCGCTCGAGAGGTGGCGACGCGTGGTGTGGGGTGACGCGACGCGCCCCGCCCCCGCGTGGCGTGTGTGACACGCCCTCCGCTCGGGCTCTCCGTGGAGAGCAGGGTCAGCTCGTTGCCGTTGCCGGTGGCCAGGAACTCGAGGCTCCCGAACCAGACGACGACACCAGCCGAGAACGAAGGAGGGGACGAAGCCATCCAGAAAACAACGAGAAATCGACTCGGACACGCGAAGGCCCCTACCTGGCGCGCCAACTGTCGGTGTTTCGAACCCGGGGGTATGACACCAACGAGTAATATGATCGCGTGCTCTCTTCCTGGATGGTGATGCAAGATGACACAAGGATTTATCCTGGTTCGGGCAAAGAAAGCCCTACGTCCAGCGGGGGAGGAGGTTCTTGTATTACTTGCACCTAAGTGCTTGTACATGGCGAATACAAGCTCAGTGAGCGTGGACCGGAGTCCGAACTCGTGTATGTGTGTGTGTGGACTCGTGTGTTGTCCCTTGTGCGCGAAGGGCCCTGGCGTCCCCTTTTATAGATCAAGAGGAGGCCAGGGTTTACACAGGATTGACATGTACAGCGCTCGGTATGGCGAAGGGCAGGAACTCTGTCTTGTCGAAGCCACTGTAGCCAACGTGGGGTTTGCTGTTGGGGCGTCCTTGATGCGTGGCCTCTATCCTGGGCGCGGACGTGGAGGCGTGGCGACGTGAAAGCCGTACAGCACCCATCCCGGCACGTGCAGGACACGGCGGGGTCTCTCCGGGTCTTGGGGTACCTGTCCTCCAATAGCGTGAAAGTAGTCAGGGCTCGAGGGGCTCAGAGCCGGCCTCGAGGTGGCGCCTGCGGGGGGTTCGAGTCCCCGCAGGTATGGGCAAGTCCCGGGAAACCCGATTGAGCAGCAGGTATCCGGGCCTCGAGACGTGGCTTGGACGTGCAACAGTGTAAGATATGGGTTAACAGTGCCGTACTGGTGCCTTTTTACCCATGCTTGTTGTGAAAACGAGACTTGGCTCTGCCCTGGTTCACTGTGGTACACGTCGGGTTGCAGAGGACGTGACTGGAGTAGGTGGATGCATTAAATGCGCGGTATGGGGTTGAGGAGCAGGAAGCTTCCTCTTCGTGGAGGGCTTCGAAGGGTAGTGGAGCGCTCGCTCGAGGCCGGGCGCGGAGGGCTCGGGTGAGCGGAGGTTGAGCTCCAGCTCGAGGCCTAGGGTGTGATGAGCCTCGAGGGATAGGCTATCGTGCTGGAGGGGCTCGAGGTCCCCGCGCGGGGTCCCGAGGAGCGGTGCATAGCTGTAGCGGGCTCGAGGGGTAGGTTACCAGGAGGCGGTCGGTAAGGTTTTGACAAGTCTAAGCTCCCTGGCGGTGAGCCAGCGTTGCAGGCTTCGAGGTGTTGGTTTCTTGGAAGGTTAGCCTAGCTGAGTTTATTAATTGGTGTTCTAGGCTTAACCTATTTGTTTGCGTTGATTGGGGGTACCCTTTGGTGTTCCCCCGACAACTACTTTCCTAGATCCACCACCGAAAATGAATTGAGATATCAAATGGGGAGAGCCACCAAACCAAAAATTTGGCACTCCACCAATTGAAGAGCATTTTTAGTCAAAGTAGGCAAAATTTGGCTTGGCATCATTGACGGATGCTCTCTGGTCGTCCCAAATAAACTCTTGGTCGTCCCAAATAATGGAATGTCAGTTTTACTAATTACTCTCTGGTCGTCCCAAAATAACAAACGTCTCACTTTCCCTTTCCACTTTCCGAGAAGTTAATTTTTTAAAAAGTATAACCAAAGCTATATAGCATATATTATATTATGATGTGTAATAAACATTATTAGATTTACTGTGGAGTATATTTTTATAATAAACTTATTTTGATAAAAAATATTAATACTATTTTATATATTCTAATCGTAAGGTTCTCCAGGAGGATAAAAAAAACTTCAGTAAGTGAATAAAAATATCTAGACGATAATCACGATATGTCTATAAATAGCCCAAGCTGTAATTTGTTACAAAGTCCTTACTAAGTAGACTCGTCTACCACGTAGTCATCACACGACCTCCAAAAAATTAGGGTTTAACATGTACACCCTCCATATCTGAAATAAAGTGGTTGTGGATTCCTGACCCGTTTTTTAAAGAATGTTATCGTAGAGTTGCGGGGCATGGTTTGGACGCAATTACCCCTAGGTGAGACCGTGCCCGTCGCGCGCGTGGGTGCTATCCCCATTCCGTTTCATCGCTCGCGTCCAGCCATGCGTGTGGGCGCTCTCCAACCGTTCCGCTTCGTCGCTCGCATTGATGGCGATGCCTCGATTCAATTCCTCGCCAGCCAGTCGAACTCCTCCATCTTGCGTGAAGGCAGCGGCACAAATACTCGCCCCCCTTCCTCCTCTTTTGCTGCACACTTAAATAGTTCAAGCAAGAACCTCAATCGTGGCTAGAAGCGCGCCGAAAGCAAAAGAAAGAGTAGATGTCGTGCGCGCTTCACAAATTTGCATCGCACCAGACAGCCAAAATTTTATGAGAGCAAACAAGCCAACCTGTAGCGAAAATAAGTGCCAGACAGCTAGCGAAACCGAGCCAAACGTGGCAGAAAACGCGTCCAAAGCTAACACCCGCAAACACGGCAAAAAAAACGCACCCATAGCCAACACTTAGTCGGCGAAGGGATTTGAACCCTACCCACACTACCCACAAGCCTTGCGACGCTAAAGCCGAACAAGTCTAGCTACAAAAGATTCTTGCCTAGGAAATACCTACAACCGTATTTAAAAGGGACAAAAGGGTAAAATAGCTCTAATTAATTACTCCCCATCCCAAATTGTAAGTCATTCCAAGAATGTTGGAGTGTCAAAGTTTTTTTAACTTTGACTAAGATTTGAGAGAGAAACGCAAAATTTAAAACATCAAATATGTATATTATGAAAATATAACTAATGAAGAATCTAATTATACTTAGTTGATATCATAAATATTATTATTTATTATATAAATTTGGTCAAAGTTTAAAAACTTTGACCCTCCAAGATTCTTGGAATGATACAATTTGGGATGGAGGGAGTACTTTTTTTGGTAAGTACAATTATATCCTAAACAACTTTCTTTTGAGGTTTGGAGGGAGTACTCCTAGCAAATGCTGATTGCAATAGACCCGATTTGGGGCAAACTGGTTGACGTTGGTCTCCCATCTTTCGGATGTGACTTCCCCCACGCCCGACTGGCCAGCCACCATATGGTATGGCATGGAGGAAAACGGCCCACGCCACATGTATCGGGGTCAGTATTCACGAAGCCTATTCATGACCCGCGCCCGAACAGCACGCAACGGATGATGGGCCAGAAACGCAGTGGATAGACCATGGGCCACTAGCAACCTCATGGACCCACAATGTCAAGTGGGAGATGAGGCCCAAGAGGAATAAGACCATTGCAAAACATGGTCTTTATTTTCCCTCCAAACAAAAATAATAAATAGATTTTTTTATTCCAGTTCTGTGGTGCCTGGTGGCAAATTGTTTCCGTGAAGATCACGATCACACAACGAAGTAAAGTATAATCACGATACGACGGCGTCAGATCGCCGCAATGTTTCAGGTTCTGTTGTTACATGATGGAGCTCGTTGTGATCCTAATTCCTAATGCGCACCCGTCGTGCCACCACTGTCTCTGTCCTCGTCTTGCTGTTCCCAGCGATCTCGGTAGGCCTCGTCCAGCGCCAAGATGCTCCCAAGCGCCCTGTCGAACATCTCGCACTTCCACGGCTCCAGTGGGGGCTCGCCGACCTGCTCCGCGAGCCAGTTCATGTGCTCCGCCTGGTCGGAAACGCAAATCAAAGTGCACACATGCACACACGGTTCAGGCAGCCGCCACCGTAAACTGTGGTGTGTGGTTGACAGCGATGGCTTACCCACTGGGCGACAGTGCGTGCGTGTGGCGCTTCGGCCTCCCGGCCTCCTCCATGACCTGGTAGTGCTCCCTCACGGCCGCCATCATGTCCTCCTCGCCTGGCAGCGTGGCCCGCCCCGACAGCACGGCCGCGACCCACTTGGCCTCCTGCTCCAGCGACTGGAAGATGATGGTCTGGAAAGACACGCACACAGTTTTGGATCGCATGCCTGCTGCTGATATCGTTTTTTTTTTTTTTTGCCTGAGCCCTGAAGCCTGAACAATGTAGCCAGTAGCCGTGGCAGAAAGATTTGGCTCTATCGTAGTATGGATTCGATTATTGAAGGAGGGGTGTACCTTGACTGGTAGCCCAACAAAGGACAGATTCGGCGCATACTTTGGCGGGAAGATGTGCTTGTACAGTGGCCCGACTCGGTTGTCGTCGACGGTGAGCCCTTCCAGGTCGAGAAACGGGAAATGGTAGCGATACCTGGAGGCAGTTTCATGCATTGCTTTACAATCATACGAATTGCTAGGGAGAAAAGAGATGATAGGTACAGGAGGATAGAGAAACCAGTTTGAGCTCAATCGTACCCTGTGCAGTAAAGAATAATGTCTGCAGCCACCACTGAACCTTCAGCAAAACGGACTTTGCCGTCATCTTGGATGCAGTCTACCTGCTCTCGTGGATGGTACTCGTGTGTCAATGCTCAATACAGGCTGCTTTATTTAACTTTGTAGTGTGGGAGTTGTTGGAGAAGAGCTAAGAAAGTTCAGGGGTCGTTGTGAACCTCTGCGTGAATCCAGACATTCTGGTAGAGCGCAATCTTTCCGAGCCTATCCTTGGAGTACCTGTCTGCTACGTGCACTTCCTTGGCGAAATGCGAGATCTCCAAAGCAATATCAATTCCACTTGCTGAGAATCCTACAACGACAACACTCTGCAGCTCTCGAGAGTGGAGCACCGGAATAACTGACGAAATCTTTCAGAGTGCAGGAACGAAATAGGCAGAGGAGAAATACCTGATCCCGAAACGGTTCCGGGGGTGCGATAATTGTGGCTGTGAATTTGCTTTCCGCTCCAACGTCAATTCCTGCGACAGACAGAAGCATTGCTCGATTGTTTTTCCCCTTCAAATTCCACTGTTTTGGATGAGAAAGAAAAGAGGGAAACTAGGAGGGCTCGCACTCGGATCTTGGGCACCATGGGCACCGTCCAGTGGCCGTTGCAGACGACGACGGCGTCGAACACCTCCTCCACCACCTCGCCGTCCTCCCCCGCGCCACGCGACCACCCACCGCTCCCCTGTGCCGCCGAGGGGCGCCACACGCAGCACCTCGGAGCGGAGCCTGACGCGCGCGGCGACGCCGAACTCCTCCGCGAAGGCGTCGAGGAAGGCGAGCAACTCCCGGTGGCCCGGGAGCGCGCGCGCGTCGGCCCGCGAGACCCGGCCGGCCATCGGGAAGTCCGAGAAGCCCATGAGGTCGCGCGGCAGGTTCGTGCGCAGCGACGCGTAGAGGCTTCCGTGCACGGCGCCGGGGCGCCCGGGTCGCGGCTCAGCGGGTCGGCGTCCCGCGCGCGGGTCGTACGCCCAGGTGCCCCCCGCGCGGCCCGACTTCTCCGAGACCGCGACGTGGAGGCCCTCGCGGAGCAGCTGCCGCGCGGCTACCAGCCCAGCCGCGCCCGCGCCGATCACGGCCACCGTGCGCGGCATCGGAATTCGGTGGGGCGGGGTGCTGCTCTGGACTCTGGTCGGCGTTGGTGGCGTGGCGGGCGGCGGCTGGAGTACTTTGGCGTGCCGCGACTGGCGGTGCGCCGTGCGCGTGCCATGCTCGAAGGCCTGCTAATTAGCGAGCCACACCACCAATCCACCATCTGATCGGCCGCCGCGTATTATTTTCTTTTTGAAAAATATTCGTATTCGTTTTCTTACTTTTATATATAGAAAGCTACAAAATGATCGGCCTGCTAATTAGCTTTTGGCTGTAGTGTGTTTCGCTCCCAAAATCTCAAAAGCTAATCAAAGGCCTGTTGGAGTTTAGTCCCACATCGGGTATCGATGGTGGGGGAGCACAACATATAAGTGTGACAGTCGTCACCTATTAGGCTAGTCTTTTGGGTTGAGTTAGGCCCAGTCCTTGATATGTTGCAGCTCCGGTGGACCTGGGCATGTGGGGAGCAGAGGCTCGTAACGAGCCGGGCCACCCAGTCCTTGATATGTTGCAGCTCCGGTGGACCTGGGCCTGTGGGGAGCGCAGGCTCGTAACGAGTCGGGCCGAGAACTCGGTGGTCACCACCGGTTCCAACAAGTGGTACCGATGGTGTGGGGGAGCACAACATATAAGGCGTGACCCAGTCCTTGATATGTTGCAGCTCCGGTGGACCTGGCCTGTGGGGAGCGCAGGCTCGTAACGAGCCGGGCCGAGAACTCGGTGGTCACCACCGGTTCCAACAAGTGGTACCGATGGTGGGGGAGCACAACATATATGGCGTGACAGTCCTCACCTATTAGGTTAGTCTTTTGAGTTGAGTTAGGCCCAGTCCTTGATATGTTGCAGCTCCGGTGGACCTGGGCCTATGGGGAGCGCAGGCTCGTAACGAGCCGGGCGGGCTTTAAAGCCAAGCTCCAAGATCGAGAATTCGGTGGTCACCACCGGTTCCAACAAGTGGTATCGGACCTGGGCCTGTGGGGAGCGCAGGCTCCGTAACGAGCCGGGCCGAGAACTCGGTGGTCACCACCGGTTTCCAACAAGTGGTACCGACTGGTGTGGCGGAGCGACGAGAAAACATAGAAGGCTGACATTCCTCACCTATTAGGCTAGTCCTTATTGGGTTTTGACAGTTAGGCCCAGTCCTTGATATGTTGTAGCTCCGGTGGACCTGGGCCTGTGGGGAGCGCAGGCTCGTAACGAGGCTCGTAACGAGCCGGGCCGGCTTTAAAGCCAAGCTCCAAGATCGAGAACTCGGTGGTCACCACCCGTTCCAACAAGTGGTATCGGAGCTGCCTAAGGTCAGAAAAAGCTAAACCCGATAAAAAATCTCGGACGTCACGACATGGCTGGGGCACCCCGATGTGTGACTAAGGGGGAGATTGTTGGGTTTAGTCCCACATCGTGTATCGATGGTGGGGGAGCACAACATATAAGGCGTGGCAGTCCTCACCTATCAGGCTAGTTTTTTTGGGTTGAGTTAGGCCCAGTCCTAAACCCGATAAAATCTCGGACGTCACGACATGGCGGGGGCACCCGATGTGTGACTAAGGGGGAGATTGTTGGGGTTTAGTCCCACATCGTGTATCGATTGTGGGGAGCACAACATATAAGACGTGACAGTCCTCACCTATCAGACTAGTCTTTTGGGTTGAGTTAGGCCCATAGTCCTTGATATGTTGGAGCTCTGGTGGACCTGGGCCTGTGGGGGAGCGCAGGTTGGAGCTCTGGTGGACCTGGGCGTGGGGAGCGCACGTAACGAGCCGGGCCGGCTTTAAAGCCAAGCTCCAAGATCGAGAACTCGGTGGTCACCACCGGTTCCAATAAGGTCATCTACTGAGCCAACAGCTTCGCTAAAAGTCAGCTTTCAACGTAGTTCATTTTCTAAAGCAGGAGAGGAGCTGCTTTCACCGGCTGTAGGGGTGAAAATTACTCTGCACTGCCATCGGTTACGAAAAAAACGTTTCGATCTTTTGTTCTTTTTCTTCGCCCACGCGAGTGGAAGAGGTCACGGCTCTAGAGTTTCCCGTCGGCGCATCTCGCCGGTGGCGCGCGAGCTGCTCCAGCACCAGCGGCGGGGCCCCTGCGAACACGGTCTCCGGCCCCAGGCGAGCAGCTTCGACAGCGGCGGCGCGGCCTCCAGCGGCCTCGTGAGTGTGGGCGCGAGGAGCTCCGGCACCGGCGGCACGGTTCCTGCGAGCGTGGGCTGCTCCAACACCGGCGCGGGCCCCTGCGAGCGCGGTCTCCGGCGCCAAGCGAGCAGCTCCGACAGCGGTGGCGCGGCCTCTGGCGGCCTCGTGAGCGTGGGCGCGAGGAGCTCCGGCACCAGTGGCACGGCCTCCGACGGCCTCGTGAGCGGGGGCGCGAGGAGCTCCGGCACCGTCGACGCGGCCCCTGCGAGCGCGGGCTCTAACGGCCTCGCTGGCGCAAGCGTGAGGAGCTCTGGCACGGGCTCCAGCCCTGCCCGGTTTGGCCCGGGCGCTCCACACCGGCCACCCACGCCGCCCCGTTCAGGCTGCAGTCGGCCGCCCACGGCACTCCGTCGAGTCCCTGTGCTGCTCCCTCGATCTGCGTCAATGCCCCTTCCCTGGATCTGCACAAGGCCAGCGACCAGCGCCCCTTCCCGATCTACACGTTGTGTGTAACGCTAGTGGTAATTATGATGGCCTGCAATGATTCATAGTAGAGTAGTATGGTGGATTGGATTCTTCAGTTGCAATGACGCAGAGACAGCTTCCGAGTTGTGTGTTCCATGGTTTCTTCAATGACGCAGAGACAGCTTCCGAGTTGTGTGTTCCATGGTTTCTTCAGTTTAATTGTTTTTCCATGGTTGCAGAAAAGTTAATAATATATTTCTGTCTGCACATATAATCTTCTTCAGTTAAACACAACCTACGGCGATCTTCAGCTCATTATTTATAAAATAGTAATTTAACTGCGGATAAGTGAATAGAATAGTTAATTACAAGTGCTTGGCATATAAACAGTCCCTCATGCCTTGAGGGCATTATAGACATTTCTTACACAACCTATAGTTTCACAGCTGCTCCAACCAAACGGCTTTCAGCTTTTCCCACAATCTTAGCTCACAACAATTTTTTCACAGCTCACAACAGCCTTTTTAGAAGCCAACTCAACCAAACAGAGCCTAAATCTTGCTCGCTCACACCCAAAAAATATACCTAGGAAAACAACTCTATAGAAATCAATCATCCAGATTGTTTCTCGGTTTTGTCTTTCCTTAGTCAAATCAAATATCTAATAAACAAGATTGTGTGTATGATATTCCTCGTTGCTCTCGTCTTTCACACCCGCGCACAGGCCCCACGTTTACACCCATCGGCCACAATTTGATTTCTCGGTTATCATTTTTCTCCAAAAGAGACGTGTCATCCTCTCTCTCTCCCGTCCTCGTCCCGCTGGTCCTCTCATCTCGTGGCTAGGGTTGCCCACCAGATCTTCCCTGCTAGTGTCACTTGCCACACATCTCCAGACCGCAGCCTGCCCTGGATTCAGATGGTCGGTGATGTGAGCGAGGTCAGGGTCCAAGTGCGCATAGCACGGAGCGCGCAGTTCGAGCATCACAACATGACTACTTCTGTGGGCATAGCTCAGAGACCAACGGCCAGGGCGTTCGGTTATTATGACCGAACCGATTGTTTGGTTCTTTGACCATTTCGAAAGTTTGGTCATCCAAAAGGCGATGACCGATCAATTAGTTTTAGAACTCAAAACCGAGCAAGTTTAGTCTTAATTAGTTTAGTTAGGTTTTGGTCATGACCGAACTATATAAACATCCATTTTAGAGGACCTGCTACACTGACTTTAGGGCATGAATGAATTAAGCTGATTACTTGACGAATTTCTGGGAATAATGCATATAAAATTGAACATCTTCATAAAACCAAAGTTTTTGCTTCCTGAAACCATTTTTATTATTTTATTTTTGTAACCTTTCTGAATTAGTCTGCAACAGGTGTATATATTTCAAACATTGTTGCAGAGAGCTGTTTCGTGAAGTTCTCTGTAAGGTTCCGTAGGTAACTGAACCATGAGATGATATAATGAAAAAAAAGCTTTGTTTAGTCCATTATCTAAGCAAAGAATTGAGTTTGTTGTCTGGCACATTATCGGACTGCATGCTACCATAATTGTAAACTTCCCCTTTTCTCATGTTCCTTACTATTTATGGAAAGTTGAAAACTGTTATTATTTTTTATTTTTCATTGTGAATGTGCATTTTAGGTTGATCTGTCAGAGTCATCTTATCAGAAGGAACCAAGGGACATATCAATTGTATCAATTGAATCCAAGAGCCATGGTACATTGATCACCATCTTTGTTTCAAAGCTGCCACCTTCCTGGACTGACTTTGCTACTACCTTGAAACACAAGAGGCAACAGTTTAGCATTGCTGAGCTGATTGCCTCTCTTGATGTTGAGGACAAGGCAAGGGCGAAGGATGTCAAGGGAAAGGGCAAGGTCGGGGCTGGTGAGGCGACTACTAGTGCACATGTGGTGCAGAAGTTTCGTCCAAAGCCACAGAAAAAGAAAAAGTTTCAGCAGGAGCTTAAGCAGAAACCCACTACCTCCTTCAAGAAGGGTAACAACAAAAAGATGGGATTTGACAAGGAAAGATGAACTGCTTCACTTGTGGGAAGCCAGGACACTTCTCTAGGGAGTGCCCTGAGGCTAAGTGGAAGCCCTCACCAAAGACAGTTAACACCATTGAGAGAGATGCAGGCACTTCTGGGTATGGTAATTTATCTGCATTTTTAGTTTGTTCCTCACCTGAGTGGTGGGTTGATACAGGTGCAAATATTCATGTTGTGCTGACTTTTCCTTGTTTTCCTTTTACCAGGCAGGGAGGAGTGGAGCCTTGCTGATGGGGAATGGCGCGCGTGCTGGTGTTCATGGTGTTGGTACGGTCGATCTGAAGCTCACTTCGGGAAAGACCGTGCAACTCAAGAACGTGCATCATGTCCCCTCAATAAGGAAGAACTTAATTAGTGGCTCTTTGCTGTGCCGTGATGGCTTTAAACTTGTCTTTGAATCAAATAAATGTGTAATGTCAAAGTATGGAACCTTTGTGGGTAAAGGCTATGAAAGCGGAGGCTTGTTCCGCTTGTCGTTGGTTGATACTCTACCTCCTGTGGTGAATAATGTTAATGTTGAGATGAATGTTTGGCATTCTAGATTATGTCATGTTAATTTTGGTTTCATGTCCCGCTTAGCTGGCTTGAATTTAATTCCTAAATTTGATGTTGCTAAAAGTTCTAAATGTCACACTTGTGTTGAGGCAAAACAACCTCGCAAGCCTCACAAGGCTGCTGCGGCGAGGGAGTTGGCACCACTTGGACTTGTCCATTCCGATATTTGTGAAATGAATGAGATTTTAATAAAAGGTGGTAAACGGTACTTTATTACTTTCATAGATGATTGCACTCGATATTGCTACGTGTACTTAATTAAAATAAAAGATGAGGCGTTGCATTATTTTAAAATCTTTAAAGCCGAGGTTGAGAACCAACTTGATAAGAAAATCAAACGGTTGCGGTCCGATCGCGGGGGAGAATATTTCTCTAACGAATTTTCTGAGTTCTGCGCGGTACATGGTATTATTCATGAGAGGACACCTCCATACTCCCACAGTCCAATGGGATTGCTGAGAGAAAGAACCGCACTCTAACTGACTTGGTGAACGCCATGTTAGAGACAGCTGGTTTATCTAAGGAATGGTTGGGTGAGGCAATTTTAACTGCCAATCATGTCCTAAATAGAGTACCTACAAAGAAAAAGAAATCACTCCATTTGAGGAATGAGAGAAAAAGAGGGTAAATCTTTCTTACCAACGCGTTTGGGGTTGTTTGGCCAAAGTAAATGTGCCAATCAACAAGAAGCGAAAGCTTGGACCAAAGACTGTAGACGTGTTTTCCTTGGCTATGCCATCCATAGTGTTGGCTATCGATTTTAATAATAAACTCTAGCGTCCCTGATGTGTCTGTTGGGACAATCATGGAGTCTAGAGATGCCACATTCTTTGAGAATGAATTTCCAATGAAAACAAGTGCACCTAGCGTGTCTAGTCATGATTCAGTCCCTGAATTTCATGAATCAGATATACATGCTGATGACCACACCCATGAGCTTGAGCAAAATCCCGAGGAGGATAATATTACTGTCACTCGAAGGAGTAAGAGGCAAAGAGTTGCTAAAACCTTGGAGATGACTTTATTATATATCTCGTGGATGACACTCCCACAACTATTTCTGAGGCATACTCCTCCACTGATTCTGATATGTGGAAGGAGGCAGTGCAAAGTGAGATGGATTCCATTATCTCCAATGGAACTTGGGAAGTGGTTGATCGTCCGTTTGGCTGCAAACCCGTGGGTTGCAAGTGGGTGTTTAAAAGAAGCTGAGGCCTGATGGTACTATTGAGAAGTACAAGTCAAGGCTTGTTGCTAAGGGCTATACACAGAAGGAAGGTGAAGATTATTTCGACACTTATTCACCAGTTGCCCGACTGACGACCATTCGTGTGTTGCTATCCCTGGCTGCCTCACATGGTCTTTTCATTCATCAGATGGATGTTAAGACGGCTTTCCTGAATGGGGAGCTTGAGGAAGAGATCTACATGGATCAGCCCGATGGGTTTATTGCAAGGGGTCAGGAGGGTAAGGTGTGTAAGCTGCTGAAATCCTTGTACGGTCTGAAGCAAGCTCCTAAGCAGTGGCATGAGAAGTTTGATCAAACTTTAACTGTAACACCTCTAGTGTTTAACTGTAATTAACCTGACATGTCATCATCATTAGTCATTAATCATCCTTGCCTTGCATTTATGTTTGCTTAGTACTTGTGTAGCAATCTCTTTTCAAAAACCCTAAAAGCCCAAATCTTCCTATAAGGGCAAAAAAAATGGTAATTTCACTCTGTGCCTAGCTTTGTGTAATTCTTGTTCAGTTGGATGTCTTGAAGTTTTGTTGTGTTGGCCAAAGTTCAAAAATCAAAATCAGATTTCAATTCCCTTTGCAAAACCCTGATTTCCAAACCCTGGATTTTATCCCTCTTTCTGTAATTCAAAAATTATTCAAAATTTGAGGTTGGTCCAAAAAGCAAAGTTGTAGATCTGGCCAAGAGAAACAACTTTGGTATTTACAAATTTCAAGTTTTCTGTACAAAGTTTGAAGTAAATCCAAATTCATTCAAATTCCAATTTTTGTCCCCTTTTCAGTTTTCAAAATTTATTTAAAACTATTGAGTTTTAGAAAAAAATGTATATTAGCAAAGTCATAGGTTTTGATAAAAGGAACAACTTTCATATTTGCAGATTTCCAACTTTCAATGTAAAATTAAAAGTAATTTTGAAATTATTCAAATCCTAAAAGTGTCCCCTTTTCTGATTTCGAATTTAATTCAAAACTGTTTGGAATTTGAAAATATTCTTTTTGACAAAGTTGTAGATCTCTTTTTCTAAACAACTTTGGTGTTTTGAGTTTTTTGCTCATTTCAAGTTTTGGGAGTAATTTGCGAAATACAGAAAGTCAAACCCTAAGACCTAGCCCTGTTCATCTTCAACCTACAGCTAGGGGGCCCCGTGCGCCAGCGCCGCCTGCGCCACGCGCGCCTGGCTGCCGCACGCCCGCCCCCGACTTGTCGCCTGCGCCCGCGCCATCATGCCGCCCCCGCACGCGCGCCAGTTGACCTCCGCCCCGTCCCCTACAGTGCCCAGGGCGTCGCCGCCGCGTGGCCGTCACCGGCGAGCCTTCGCCCAGGCCCTGGGCGCACGCCGTCCTTCCCGCCGGCTCGCAATCGAGTGCGCACGCCTCGTCCGAGCTCATCCACACCATCCCTTGCTCTCTACCCGCCCCCTGGCCGCGGCTATAAAAGGCCCGCCGGAGCCGGAGCTCCGCACTCACCCCGCCACCGTGGCCAGACCACTCCGAAGCTCCCGCCGCTCAACCACCTAGCCCGAAAGCTCCGCCTTGAGCTCGTGAAGCTTTCCCACCCCTCAATTTCACCTCCCCCCCCTCCAATCGCCCGGCGTAACCCCATCTTCCCAAACTCCGACGGAACCCGGCGAGCTCGGGTTCGTGAAATACTCCATCTCCAGCCACGAATATCTTCCCTGACCCCTGTGTCAGCTTCCTTGGTTCCGTGCGACTATAACCAGGCCCTTGCGGTCTCGTGTGTTGCGCAGGGTCGTCGGAGCGCGCTCGCCGCTCGCCGCCGAGAAAGCTCCGCCGAACCCACCGCCCCGCCGAGCCCTGTCTCCGACCGTGGTAAGCACTCGAAGCCCCCTCGGTCTCTGCCTTTTTACGGCGCAAAGCTCGAGCCAGGCCTCGGGCGCACGCGTTCACTGTTGGCTCGAGCCAGACCTCGAGCACACGTTTCCGTCTCGCCCGCCCAGCCTCGAGCGGACACACCCTCACCACTTCGCTCGAGCCAGGCCTCGAGCGGACTTGCGCACCCTCCGCTTCGCCGAGCCAGGCCTCGGACGAAACGATCGTTTTTCCGTCTCGCCCGAGCCTCCCGGCCAGGCCTCGGACGAAACCCTTGTTTCCGTCTCGCCCGAGCCTCCGAGCCAGGCCTCGGACGAAGCAGTCGCTTCCGTCTCGACCCCGCGCGATTCGCCCGAGCCCCGCGCGATTCGCCGAGCCTTGCATAGAAGGAGCACAGTGCTCTTTTCTTTTTCTGAAAGATATGAATAGTGCTCTGTTTTCTCTTTTTTGTGTGAATTAATCTGTTGTTCCTTAAATCCTGATAAAATTATGGTATGCTCCTTGCACTGTATAGTATTTTATAAAAATATGAAACCTGACTTTTCTGCAAGAATTTGAAAATGTAAAATCCCTCTTTTAATTAATAAATGGATGGTTTTGGATTTTTAGAAAATTATTTATAACTCCAAAAATCATGAGATAAATTTTTGTGAGCTTCCTATGCCATGTTTAGTCTCTGGTGAAATTTTGAAGTCTTTTGGAACAAGTTGATTTTTGAGCATTGATCTTTAATTGTTAAATAGTGCCTTTTGTTAATTAATGTCTGGAATTATGTGAGCACCTTAATGACCTCCAAAAATTATGAAATTTGTTTTGCCATCTATCTACATCATAATGACTTATGTGATTAATTTGGTAATTTTTGGAGCAACTTCATAAATGACCTTTTTAAATAATTAAGGAAAATAGAAAAAGTGATTAGGGTTCATGTTGTATGCCCTGTTTTTGCATTGTTCATGCTAGCATACTCATGTGCGTGCATCATTGCATTCGTATAGTCACCGAAGAAGGAGTCAAGATCGAGGCAGCCGCCGACGAACCTGTCCCTGAGGCTACCCGAGCTCCGACAACTGCCCTGCCTGCCGCCTTCGAGCATGCCCTCTTTGCTCTTCAAGGCAAGCCCCGGTGCATTTAACC